>OY294022.1:9381756-9981756 GCA_958510785.1 Exephanes ischioxanthus | reverse complement strand
TCAATCGTGAGTAATTCTTTTGTGTCCTCTAAAATCTTATTTTTTTATAATATTAATAATATGGATATATATATATAATATTTAATAAGGACTTCGGTCGATGGACGATTGGCAGCTTATATGTGATTTAAGTCTGTTATGAATCAAAAATTGTTCAATGTCATGCACTGTCGATAAATTCACTACGACTAGGGGTGAGCGGGGCAAAATGGAACAGTGGGAGAAAACGGAAAAGTAAGCAAAACACAATTTTCCAATCACTTGTGGATGTGCCATTTTGCCCCGATCTTCCCTACTACTATTAATAATAAGGGCTGAAGGACGCAGGTCGATGGCCGTTTGCCAAAGTGTATAATTATCATTAGTTATAGAACTAGTATAAGAGGCTAACTTTATAAATGTATAGCATTGGCAATAAATTTCGATCAATAATAATTCGAGTCAATAATAATTATTTGCCAATTAATCCTCTGATTTTTCTTTTTTGCCAGAGGCAAAATACAATTTTCAAGCTCGTCATTAGAATGCAATATTAATTGCATGCACCTATTTCAGAGACTACGCAACTCGAGGACCCTCGACAGGAGTGGCGTGCCATACAGGAGGCCATGCTCCGGGATTACCTGCAAACCGCACAGGACGTCCTCGAGGTAAGCGCAAAAAAATTATCAGCTAATTACATCGCGGAGGGTCGCAGCGTCGATAATTACACTTCAGAGTGCGATCAAAAAAAAAATGATTTTGTCTCCCCGCATCGTAGGAGAAAATTTGGACGAGTGAGCTAATTGATTTATCACTAACAGATTTTTGGATTAGTTATCCTCGTCGGGTTTTTACGCCTTTCCCCGTCCCCCGGTTTTATCGACGAATATATATATTTTTTTTTGCTTCCGACACGATGAATTCTCATAAATTAAGGGACGAAGATATTTTATTTAAAAAATTGAATTCAATTAAAAGATTTTTTAGATTAGTTGTCCTTCTCCCCTGTACGCTCGTTGGGTTTTTACGCCTCCGCTCGTCCCACCTTTTTATCGACGAATATATTTTTTTTTACTTTCGATACGATAAACTCTCATAAATTAACGGACGAAGATATTTAATATAAAAAAAAAAAAATTTGTTCGTCGGAGTTAGTATTCGAGTCGAGTGGCCGCGGTTAACGAGTGTGTCTTATGCCCGATGCGTACGAGGCCCGAGTAGTGTACGGGGGCCAGTCACGAATTCCTCTGGTAACGTCGACTTCCTGTCCCGGGCGACGTTCGACGCTGGCGCATGCACGGTGGGCGTAAACGCCCCCCTCCCCTCTTCCGCGTCTCGGCATCCCTGACTCACTCTGGTCACCGAACGAGCTATGTGGAACGTAGAATCTCTCTCGATCTTATTAACGCGTCACGCACTCGTTAAATTATTAAATTACATCTAAATCCAGCCGCGACTCGAGCGACGATTTTGTCTCGTTTACTCGACGCTCCATCCAGTCGTTTCACTCGCATTAAGTCGTTAAAAAAGTAAAGGAAAAATAAATGGCATTTTTATTTTAACGATTTTATTTTCTGATACTTGGTTCTTTTCGATATCGACGGAACAAGTTCAAAACGATGCAAGACGAGGTCGAGCGTTCCGAGAGGAAACGACGTCGGGCTGCGACAAACTATGGTCTAAAGCGATATAGAGAGAGGGTTATCGAGTAATTTCGCTAGCATTAAGGAGTTGAAAAAAAAAAATTAAATAAAAATAAAAATTTAATATAAATGTTAACGATTTTATTTTCGTATACTTAGGGTAGAATTTCAAGCCATTAGTTTGAACTAGAGATCTAACTTAAGATCAAAGTCAAACCCTAACTTAAGATCAAACTTCAGCACGCAATCAAGTTCGGGCCAAACTCCGATCTTAAGTTCAAACTAATGTCTTCAAATTGGACCCTTAGTTCTCTCCCATATCGATCGAACAAGTTAAAAACGATGTAAGACGGGGTCGAGCGTTCCGAGAGGAATCTACGTCGGGGCACGGCGGGCTACGGTGTACGGGGAGACACAGAGAGAGGGTTACCGACCGGTATACAGAGGCCGGAAGTCGCCCTGCCGTGGGAAATCGTGTCACTTCCGGTCACTTCCCGCAGAGCACGCGGGTACGGCTGCGTGCGTTAAACACACACAGACGCCGATATGAGGAGAGGGGGGGGGGGGGGGGGGGGGGGGACGCGCCTTCGACTCCACGGACTCTCTTTCGATTGCGTATCAACGCAGAATCCGCGTGTGTGTGTATAGCACACACAAGCCAAACTCTATACCAGAGTTGCGCATCATGTGCGTTAGTCCCGTGCGTCAGCAATTGCTCGTTTCATCGTCCGGAGAATCGGCTGCTCTTAGCGCCGAGCGTGAGCGAGCTTCAGATTCGTAGATCAGTCTTCGCTGTGTAAAAAAAAAAAAATTCACGAGAATGGAATCTTCAATGGTTCATTTCACTGAATTATCCCAGCGAAATGAATCATTGGAGATTCCAAGAATAAATGAGTTTGAAGGAGAAAAATAATAAAGAGGAATAAACGTTGTTCTTTATTGATACTATACTTTTTATGCGTAAAAAAAATTATATTCCTATCGGCTGCTCTTAGCGCCGAGCGTAAGCGAGCTTCAGACTCGTAGATCAGTCTTTGCTGTGGGAAAAAAAAAATCAGCAGAATGGAATCTCCAATGGTTCATTTCGCTGAATTATCCCAGCGAAATGAATCATTGAAGCTTCCAAGAATAAATAAGATCGAAGAAGAAATATCGTAAAGCGGAATAAACTTCTATACGTTTTGTATAGAAAAAGAAATAATAATTATAGTCCTTTCGCAGCTTCGAATTATGATTTAACAAAAAATAAAAATAAAAGTTTAAGGAATTTTGGAGAAACTATGCGAGTTGGAAGCCTCGTAGATTGCGTCCGCATATATATATACATATATATATGTTATCGGCGTAGGAGATCAGAAACACGCAGAATAGCGGAGGGAATCGGAAAGGCCGCTTCTTGCCGCGGTGCGAGTGGGAGCGTGTGTAAGAGCGGGCCAAGAATTCCTCGAATGTCGTGCGCGAGAAGAATCTTTTGGCCGGTACGCTGACATTTTTGGGACGAGATGCGGAGACTCTCTTGGGCGAGCGGGAGATATCCATCTCTCCCTCTCTCTCCCTCTCGACTTGTGCTCGTCCGTCGTCGTCGTCGTCGTCGTCGTCCTCTTATGCCGGGCCAAAAGTTTCGCGAGTTCGGCTGCCCCGAAGTTCTTGCCCGAGTAACGAGTAGTGTAACACACGCAAGAAGAAAGAGAGAAGAGCTGCTCGGACGCGGTCCAACACGGCATATAATACCGCATCGACGAGATACGAACGGAATGTTAATTGCCAATTTATTTTTACCACAGTCCTCGTGGCTGGCGACTCTCCTACGTAACATATACATATACATATACATATACATATACATATACATATACATATACATATACATATACATATACATATACATATACATATACATATACATATACATATACATATACATATACATATACATATACATATACATATACATATACATATACATATACATATACATATACATATACATATACATATACATATACATATACATATACATATACATATACATATACATATACATATACATATACATATACATATACATATACATATACATATACATATACATATACATATACATATACATATACATATACATATACATATACTTTTGTGGCTTCCTGAAATATATTTATTCTATTGTCGTTGTTCATTGGAGAATTTATGTTTGGCCCGAAATAGGAAATCAAAATTTTTGAATTATTGTTATCGGTATTTTTTTAAATATTTTTTTATCGCCGGATATTTCGTGTGGAAGAGATTTCAAGTAAGGGAAATTTAGTTGTTCTCTTGTTTGTCGAGGTTTTTTATTCGTGGGCAGTAGCGAAGCAGGAGCAGAGACCACCCCGTCGGTGACTGACCAACCTCAATGCGATCGGGGACGGAGCGAACGAAACGGGAAACGTCGCTGCCGCCGCCTGCCTCTACTTCTCGGGCTTAACTCGCTCGGTTGGCCTCTCTGTTCGCTTCGACTATACCCCGAACCCTATATATCTACCGTACACTATCCTCACGCCGTCTGCAATGATGCTCTGCAAATAGTAAAGAGCCACCGGTCTCGCACTACCCACTACTATATAACGAAGACGTAGATAATACTCTCTGGCTAGTAGACTCTTGGCTCGCTCGGGAGACCCGAGAACAGGTGTAACGCCCAGCGTTGATCCACACACCGACGCACACGCACACACACGTTCCACAATATATATCTTACTCACGTTATTATCGCTACGTCTGGCTGAAGGACTTTGAAAAAAAATAAAAAAATCGGGATCGTTTCATTCGCGTTTGTTCGATCGATGATAAGTTTTTTCTCTTTACAATTGTTTTCTTTATTAGACACATAAAAAAAGATACAGCCACCGCGCTATTAATCGTTCTTGTTGAACTTTATGTTAATTGTTTTCCTATATACGGCAATATGTATTTCACTGACGTTGTTGCAGCTACGTCTGGTTGAAGTGCTTCGCAAAAAATTCGCGTTTTTTCGACCGGCGATTAGTATTTTCTCTTTACAATTGTTCTATTTATTGTGCACATGACAAAAAGACACAGCCATTGCGCTATTAATCGTTCTTGTAAAAATTTTATGTTACTTTTGTGTGCTTTTTTTTTTTTTAAATTAAACACGGCAATAGGATCGACTTATGCAGTTCTTCACGCAGTCGTATTGTATATGGTGTATATACGGCACGACGAGATTCCACGCTCGCCAATTTTTTTTCTTCTTTTCCGTCGTGCGGTGATGCGGCGGCGTCCCCATCGCCGAGGCGCGTGAACCTCTCGAGACTGCTGCGGCGTGCCCCTCCCCCCCCCCCCCCCCCCCCCGCCCGCCCCTCCCGTGTTCTCAAAGTTTTTCTCACAGCCGGCAACCCCGCTCGGGTCAACGATTCCATATTCGTACTAAACGACCGTCGGATATACGGAGGAATAAACGAATCGTCAGTTCGCTCGTAAAACTATTTATCCGCGATACGAACAGCGAATTGTATCTTAGACAGGGGATAGCGGGACCAGACGTGCCCGCGGGGCACTCGGCCGGGGTTTCCTTAGGGGGGTTTAGAATAATTATGCCTTGGGAGGAGGGGGGGTTCCCTAGTGGAACGGAATAATCCGAGCCTACGGCGCCCTTAGGGGGCCCCCCTGAATTCTTGAAAATCGGGACAAACAACTTAAAAAAGTATATATGTATATGCATATAAGATTTTTTTTTCCGTGGCATCTCGAGATACTCCCGCGTCCCTATCAGATTTAGAACGAAAAAATGTACAATTCCATAACGTTAAATAACCATCGAGTCCGAAATCTCTCGAAATGGCATGAACAGTATTATGCACTATATAAACAGTAAATTGTATCTTTCAGGGCGGAATAAAACCCCCTACGGAGACTTACAGTCCCCCTAGTGGAATTTGAAATAATCAGGGCCTGGGACTTAGGGCGACTTGGAATAATCAAGGTCTGGGAGGGTAGGAGAGAGGGATGCCTGGGACTTAGGGAGGCGTCTAATAATCAGGGCCCGAAATGGGAACCCCTAAGAGTCCTTAGATTAGAATAGTTACGACCGGGGAGGTGCCCAGTGGAACTGAATAATCTGGGTCTGAGGCGCCCTTTGCTGGGCCCCCTGGATTCTCGACAATTGGAACAAACAAAAAAAATCATCTTTCCAAAATACATATAGCGCATATTATATTATTTTCGAGGCACCTCGAGATACTCCCGCATCGCAATGAGATCGAAAATTAAAAAATGTACAATTCCACAACGTTGGAATTATTATCGAGTCCGGATCTCTCGAAATGCCACGGTACTCGTCGCACCGGTGCACATAATACAGAAACGTGCCCGAGCCCATAAACGTCCGAGAGGAATGTCCAATAATATTAAATCGTAAATATTTTATACCCCACTATATTATTGTTATATACGATCGTGTGTTTAATGTACAAGCCGCGAAGGAACGTTGCTGCCGTCGGTGCTCCCGCTGCTCCCCGTCGGAAGTGAGATAATTACTGGTTACGAATCTCCGTAGATCCTCCCTCCCCCCCTTCTCGAGAAAGAGGCATCGCTGATGGCCGCGCGGCGTCTCGCTTTCTTTCCTTCCTTCTTTCTTTTATTTATTTCTTTCTTTCTTTCCTCGCCACTTTTGTATCTGCCTTGCATGGCTCGCTCATACAACACACACACACACACGTACAGGCCTACGTAAGTAAGGATCGTGAACGGGCGCGCGAGAGATCTTTGTGGGATACAAAGTGTGGGCCGGGAGATGCGCCGAGCGGACAGCAGTCCGGGGCGCATGGTGACTTGGCACAGCCCGAGCGAGCCCGAGCCTGCCACGAGAGATTGGAATGTCTCCCGTCCACCGTTCTCTCTTTATATCTCCTCTTCCCCTCCCTCCCCCCTCCCCTCTTACTCCATACCATATTCTCTCTTTTCACTCTCTTGCTCGTTTTCCTCGGCTATCCTCTGCTACTTCGCTCGTCGCTTATTCTCGCACCGATCTTATCCCCCTTTCTTTCCATCCCGCCGTATAAGTCCCTCCTCTTCCTCCAGCAGACTCTCTCGCGCGCTTTTCGCATCTTATTCTCTTCATCGCTGTATATATATATATATAGTTATAGGCGTCGAGGCTCTCCCGGTCGAGCTTCTCTTAATGCACCCTGGAGCGAAGATGCGGGCATCTCTCGGCATCTTCCTCCCCCCCCCCCCCCCCCCCCCCCCTCGCGCCCCCCTCCGAGTCTCGCTCGTCGATCCGGCTATACGCGTTGCGCGAAGGAGATTCCCCCCGTTTCTCCCCTCCCTCGACATACTCGAACCTTTTGGCGTAGTGGCTACCGGTGTTACGCTCGTAGGACCCTCGGGCGATCGACGGAGAGCCCCGAGGACGTCCGAAGGCGAACGAGATATATGTCTCACCGCTACGCCCGTGAACCGGCCGAACGGATCTCGAGCCGTCTGCCTCGATGGTACACGTGGTGTGGTCGCTCGGATAAAGAATCTTATCGATGCTATCTTAATTACGTACACGCTTTTTTTTATCACGTTAATTTTTTTCTTCTAAAATTATTTTTATTACGTGCGTATATATATATTTATTTTTCTCGGGGAATTTTTTTCTCCCGAGGACGCGTATCGTGCAGGGTTGTCGGGACGATGTGAAATTGGCGAGGAATCGAGTGGAGAACAATGTCGTTTCGTAACGGGCGTTAGGTTATCGGGACGGCCGCGTTGCAGCGCAAAGGCACAACACCCTAAAGAGCACACCGGGTGTGTAAGATATGGAAAAGTTTTTACCCATTTCGCTAAAATAACCACATTCCTTGCGTGCAACACGGGCAGAAAATCGCCTATTATTGACCAATGATCACTATGCACCTGTGCGCATACGTAGTACTGATTAACTTTTCCCTAGGGAGCATTAGGTGTCGTTACTCCCTAGGGAATATTAAGGTTCATTACTCCCTACGGCGTAATAGGACTTATTACTCTCTAGGGAGTATTAGGGCTTGTTACTCCCTCCGGATCCCCGTGGAAGTCCAGAATTAGCAACAATAGTCATTGTCGAACATGACAATTTTGCGACGCAAGAAATGTGGGTATTTTAATGAAGTCCGAACCCAAGTATCGTATGCTAGACAGGAGGAAGTGGATCTTCGCCTCGTGCGATTTCTGCCTTCTCTTCGCCCAGCCTGTAAACATCACACTCGGCGAAAATCGCGCACTTTCCTCCCTTGTAGCATAATATACCAATTTTTTAGGACCCCCGAAGTCCGCGCTCCCGATGTTACCGAAGCCCGCTATAAATAACTAATAATTATCTATCTTAATCGCGTACAAGTTTTTTCTTTGCTTTTCTTTATTTTTCTCGTGCACGTGCAGTCGTGCAGTCTTGCTGGGAAGATTTGAAAATTCGCGAGGAATCGAGCCGTAGACCAATATCGTTTCGTAACTCGCGTTGGGTTATCGGGACGAACGCGTTACGGCACAAAGAGAAACACGCTAAAGAGCGCACCGGGTGTGTAGGGTACGGAATGATTTTTATTTTTTTATTTTTTAGGACGGAGAAGCCCGTGCTCCCGATTTTACCGGAGCCCGCGATAAATAACTAATAATTATCGAGTCGTAAAGCCGGACGGTGAGCGGAGAGAGCATCGCCGGAGAGGCATTTATTAAAATTTATACTATAGGAATGCGAGAGAAGAGCCGGGTTTAAGGCTCTCCCTCTATCCGTGGGGGTAAGGAGCGCGAGAGAGAAATACATAAAGAAGAACGCCCGATGGAAAAGGTAGAGAGAAGGCATAAAGACACGGCGAGGCGGTGGGGGACGGCGCGGGGGGGGGGGGGGGGGCGAGTAGGGCTTTCGTGCGATGGCATCGTGAGCGTGACCTTGCCGGGCGTAGGGTCGACGCACGCGATTGGTTGGCTTCGCGGGGCTCCAGCCGACTCCGCACACAAGGCCCAGGCAGAAGCCAACGACGCTACGTCGAGAGTGACTCTCCACGCGCGGCGGTCACTTAGGTTCTTGCATTGCACTCAGAAATCCACTCGGGCACGCATGCCGGCCGCCTCGGCGACGGAACCGAACGACTCGTGTCCCTCCTCCTTCGGGAACGAAATAATTGCACGCACATTTTTTTTCTGTCCGAAACATTCGGAGAAAAATTACGTGCATATCGCGACCTTCTAAATTGATGAGAATTACCGTGGCTATTTAGGCGAACCGTTACATCGCTCGGCAAATTACAAGTATCAATGAAAGAAGCCAAAGACGCGACGAGTGACGATCCGCGCGCGGCGTTCACTGAGGTTGCTGCATTGCTCTCAGAAACCCACTCGGGCGCTTCGCGATGCAACCGAACGACTCGTGTCCCTCCACCTTTGGGTATGAAATAATTGCACGCAATTTTTTTTTTTTTTTTTCGTCCAAAACATTCGGAGAACAATTACGAACATATTGCGACCTTCGAGGGACGCGACATCGATGCATGTGTGGACACTGAATCGATGAGAATTATCGTGGCTATTTCGGCGAACCGTTACATCGCTCGGCGATTTACAGGTATCAATGAAACGAGCAGTCCTAGCGGGAACGCCACAAGGGACCAGTACTGGCACAGTACTGGTCCCGGTCGTCGCCCTATGAGACTGGTCGGGATTTAAGGAGAGATTGTCGATTGGGTGTACCGGTCGGGATTGTATATCATTTTTATAGCTACGATAAACTTAGCTTTACTTGTACCCAGTGGCGTTGTTCGAACCTCGAAATCAGTCTGTTCGGATAATTTTTTATTGGATAATCGAATTTCACTAGTTTACAAGTGGAAAAACTTTTGCTAAGCGTAGAGTACAGTTCAAAATTTATAATTTCGTTATTACACCCTTATCCGTATATCTTCACCAAGGCTCAATAATTTATTTCGCGGATTTCCCTCAAAATGGATATTCATTTAAATCGTATAAACCTTTTTTTTATCCAATCGAGTAAGTGGTTCAATTCGAAAAAATTAATTCACCCGATAAACCGACAGTTAACATATTACGAGAATTTGAAATATAAAAAAATCCCTAGACGAAGAAAAACGAGTCTTCTACAACGGAATTGTCGACGCCGCGCCTAATCTAATCGGGAGTCACCTCGGGAAATCGGGATTTCCAGAGGTATGCAATGGATCGAAGCGCAAGCGCGAGGCAAGTGCAACTCGCGCACGATTCGAGCTCCATCTCCTCTAAGAAGCGGGAGGAACGCGACCTAACTTAAAATGCACCGGGCTGCAAATACCACGCGTACACAATGTAAATACCTCTGTAAATACAGTCTCTCGTGCATACGCGGAGAAGCTCAGTGCCTATGTGTATACACACACACACACGCACACATATATATATACATATATATGTGTGTCTGTGTACATACATATATATATGTGTAAGAGAGAAGTATCGAGCGTGCGTGAGGCAGCAAACGACTGAGCAGTAGGCAGATGTGCGTATAGCGAGAGTTCGATGTCCGGGGCAGGGAAATCATGCGATTCGCGGGAGCTCTCGGGGGGAGTCCTCGCTCGCGCGAGACTTCGCTTCCACGCGCGTGCCCTCGCCATCTTTGCGAATGCGTACACCTCACGCGCCCGTCCGCGCGATTCTCTCCCGGCGGACGAAACCGCCGCGAGTCTTTCCTCTCTCTATCTCGGCGAGTCGGGAAAATATAATCCGATTGATTCATCGAAAGGTCACGCTTTATCGGCGCGCTTCCCGTTGGAATGCACCCGATTACTCGCAATCTCGTATCTCGACTTCCTTATCTGTACAGTCTGTCCAGTCTCTCCCTCGCTTCATTCTTTATATCTTTTTCCTTGTATCTTTCCGAACGGAGTCGGATCTTGTTATCGCCTTCCTCGATACGATAACGATACGGCGACTATATAATAACTGCCATCCGCATTCGATCGCAATTTGTTTTTTTTTTTTTTTTTTTTTAATCATTTTCTAATTCGAGGTATTATTTTTCGGGACTGTGTAAATTCATAATTTGGAAAAATAAAATAAAAATAATGCGTAAAAATAGATCTTCTGGAGATCGCCGATAGTATTGATCGGGTATTCGATGGTAGGTGCACATAGGGAGTTGAAAATTAATTTCGCAGTCTGAGAGTGCGCGCGATAGCGGGACAACGAAAAACTTTATCTAAACGCTGTGAGAGAATTCTGCTATCGTAAGCACGTCTGACTCACAGTCTCGTAGGAATTTCCGCTCGAACACTGGCTATGTGCAAAATAAGAAGAAAAAAACAGAACCAGCTACTTATAGATTACTTTTTTCATAAACGATCATTTCATTTTTTTTTTTTTTTGAGATACGCAAAAAGTAAAAAAAACCGTCGATATTTTTTTTTCGCCTTATGATGTTATTGAGCCGATAGAATTTGATGAAACGCGGTGCAAAGTCAGGTTTGTGCGGCCACGGCATTCGCGGCTCGGAGAGATGCGAGACGAGTTTTCGACTCTCTTTTGCTAGCTCGTTCTCCCACTTCGCGCCGGGGCGGGAGGGGAGATTCTCTCCTCGCCTTCTCTCGCTTCTATCTATTCTCCCCCCTTCCCTCCCTCCCCATGCGCCTTTTACTCGCGAACGCCTCTCGCCTCGCTACTTTTCATCCCGTCCGATATCGCCCGTTCTCAGTCGCTTCACGGACCAGACGAGATATCGGTAGGTACACCGCGATAATAGCATCGCATTCCATTCATATCAGCATCGCCCGCTCGGGCACAGCGCGCACGCGCACGCGCACGCGCGGTGCCTCTCTCCCTGCATCCTTCCGCGCCGTCGTACAAAGTAGTCCGGCGATCCGGTAAAGCGATTTCAGAAGGGTCAAACAATAAATCTCTTCGCTACTAGTCGCTATTGAAACTGTTGCTCGGAGAGCGTTGCGTGAAGGAGGGTGTTGTTTGATTCTTTTTGCAATATACAATAAAATGATCAACAGCTCGACACTTTTTATATCAAGTTATGCAAAAAATAAATAGAACTTTGGAGAAAAAAAAATCAACCATTTTATTCATTTATTTGTTAGAAAAAAATTATAGACCCAAATAACAAAAAGATTATTTCAATGAAGTTGGTCTTGTCTGCCGGTAGCATTAGAAACATTTATTTAGACTTTTAGGAGGAACTCTAACATGCATTTAGTATTTATTTTGTGGCCCAACCTCATCGTTGAAAAGTACAATGAAATTCTCAACAGCTCGACATGTGAAACTTTCCGTTGTACGAAGTAGTATCGATCTGATAAAGTGATTTTAAAGGGATTAAACAATAAATCTCTTTGCTATCAGTCGCTATTGAAACTAATTGAGGTAGTCGGGCAGTGGTCGATATCGAAAAATGTTTGTGATATGTGTGTGCCATTGAAACTATTGCTAGGAAAGCATTGCTGTTAGATTTTTGGCTACCCTAAAATGACCCGTTAATGTCCCAGTTTCTTTCCCGTTAAAAAATAACATAATACAATAAAATTCTTAACTGCTCGACACTCTTCCGTATCAAATTATGTACAAAATAGGACTTTCGAAACAAAAAATCTATTTCTTCATTTATTTATTTGTTATTAATCAATTTTACACCCAAACAATAAAAACATAATTTCAACGAAGTTGATCTTGTTCGTCGGTATGATTAGAAACATTTGTTTCGACTTTTAGGACAAACTCTAACATGCATTTTATTTGATTATTTTTTTTGCAACTACATCGCGGCGACAAATTCGTACGACGGGAATAGCTATATACTCGTTATCGCGCATCAGTCTAGCGGTTACGCGTTATCGGTATCGTTGCCCCTCTCGCTCGTTTCATTCTCGTTTTCTCCGTCGCCCTCCAACTCCTCGAGCACACGAGCGTCGCATGCAGTCAATGGTCACTTCAACGACCGGTCAGTTATCCAATTAAGGCCAGAGGCTACGTACGACGATTCTTTTACTTCAACAAGAGCGTCGACGTCCCTCATAGCTCGTTCTCTATGGGCACATCTTCCGAAGAAATAAACGACTGCGCGACGACTTCGCGTGTTCCGCGCATCGAACACAATGCGGTCATATAGTAAAAAAAAGTAAATAATTTTTTTTTAATAATCAGAATTGTAAATGAAAGATGTAATTTCATTGCCGCAGAACGAAAGCGGTGCGCGTATGTTAAACTAATTTTCTTTATCGATGTGAAAAAATCTTGAATTAAAAACGGCGCCGAGTTAATTCGGGCTGAATATAATGTTATCGGTTGCTTATATTACACGTGTTGCGCTAGTTAGTGAATATTATTTATTTATTTATTTATGTATTTATAAAAAAAATACAAAGTAGAAAAATGTCTACACTAATGTCGGTCGCTTCTTGGGGACGCGGAGCCCCCTCGCGAGTCAACCCCACGTTTCCCAGGCGCAAAACCCCCTCTCGCATATAATTGACCTCTTTCATTTTCATTAAAGCCGCGTCGCCCTTTATTGCTCACTTCCTCGCTCGCGTTCGCTCTCTCCCTCGTCATAACGCGAGAGAACCTTCGTGCGCGCTACGAGGGATAAGGAATTTAATGGTTGTATTTTTTTTTTTTCATCCGAGGATTGAACGATTAAAAAAAAATGAGTCCCGGAAATTAAATCTAACGCGTAGTCGCTCATCCATTTGATACTTCAATTCGTGCGGGGTAGAAAAAACGTTTATACACTTAATAAACTTCTCTTCTTCACGAATGTCCACAATATTTTTTTTTCTCGTCAATTTATCATTTTGATTTAATAAAAAAAATATATAAAAATATAGTCGATATTTATCCAGTGTTCTTCTATATTTCTCTATATATTTTTTATCTACTCTGTAACGAATTTCGTGAAAGATAATTCACCTAATTTGTTCATTTGTAACTAGTATTATTATTTAATTTTGTATTTCTTTTGAAACCAGAAGGGGAACACATGTGACAACAAAATAAGTCACACATTTATTGAAATGTTCCATTTTGATAAAATGGTAAAGGGAGTAATCCGTCAATAAATGAAATATCAAATATTTATAGGAATTTATTTTTTCGGTCGAATACAGAAAAGTTTCTTTGACCGCGCGCAACACAAAGGTAGCCCATACCTCGTCTGGTCGGATCTACGATATGCGCTCACATATCCAGGTTACAGGTTATAGCAATGGTTATATCCGCGATATATATTTCTGTATAGAACTTTCCCCCGTTGGAATTCGTAAAATCTCGTTTAATCTTGGAGTTCCCTCGTGCGTCTCGTAACAGCGGTACGCTTCTCGCCGCGACCGTGTAAAATACCATCACGGTACAACGGAGAGAAAGAGAGAACAACATATATAGATATATATATATATATATAATATGTACGGATACTCCGTTTACAAGTCGACGTTTCGCACGTCCTTCTCACCTATCTCGCGTTTCACACGTCTCCGACTCTTACAGCGGTCGATGATCGAGTTATTCATCTGTCGGCTTCCCTCGAACTCGTTCCCTCCTCTGTCGCCGCACGTAACATTATAACTTTCGAGGCTCTTCGCTCGGTGGGCTGTGAGAAAAAAAATGTCAATGGCTCAATGATAATCGCGGTCTTTCAACTCTAACACCGCAAACAAACAAAAAATCATTATTTGTTAAATGACGACTATTTTTTTTTTTTGTTAATTTTACAATTTCATCGGTCGGCTTCCCTCGAGTTCGTTCCCTCCTCTATCGCCGTACGTAATATTGTAATCTCAGAGGCTCTTCGCTCCGTGCGTTGTGAGAAAAAAAAATGTCAATGACTCAATAATAATCGCGGTCGTTCAACTCTAACATAGTAAATACAAAAATAATTTGGCACTATTTGTTAAATGACGACTATTTATTTAATATTTTCGGGTTAATTTTTTGTTCTATTTCACTGCTTCGGAAAATAAATTCCGTGGCCCGAAGCAGCGATTAATTACAGTTTCGTCTTATCGAACTTCTCGTTCGATTTTGCATCCGCGATTAGGCGACTGGTCTGAAATTGCCGCGATACCGGCTAAGCTCGGGTCACACACGGAGCATCATTGTATCCCAGAAAAACTGGCGAACGCCTACACGCGTGTAATACGTACGATTTTTTTTTTCTTTTATCTCGTCGGCAGATGCGAAAACAGCGGGTGTGGGTTTTATCATGCGTGTACACTCATGCCTGCGCTTCCCCATTTGTGTACCTATGATAATAGTCGCGCGGCCTCTTGCCCGCTTGTTTGAATTCCTACCGACGTTCGTCTCGACCGACAAAACGGATCTTTGTATGGATTTAGAAGCCTCGCCGCTCGATTATCATTTCTCAATGTGGAGAAAAAAAATACCTATAATAAATACTTTTTTACGTATATAAAGAAGAGCTGACAAAGGGTCTATTTTTACTATGATTTTTAGGGAACATTAACAAAATACGTTGCATCTCAAATTAATGACTATTTTTCCTCGCTTCGTCCTGAGCAAAACAGCATTCAAAGAATTTCGAAAAATGTTAGACCAAAATCTTCCTAACCACATAATTTCACGTATTATTTTTATTTATTTATTATCATTATTGTTATTTATCATTAGTGGTGAAAAAAAATCACTTCCCAATTTTCTCGGTGCAACATTTGGCCAACAATTCACACAGATGCATATCTAATCATCTATATAGACAATAACGTGTTACTCGCTCCATGCACAAAGTATGATCGACGAGAAATCCCTCCCGCCCATTAATCTTCAATGAAATCAGGTCTGAATTTTGAACATTTTTAATTTTCTACCTTTTTCATCTTTTTCATTTCCGGTCATAAAAATCACTTCTCAATTTTCCCCGTGCAAAATTTGGCCAACGATTCACACAGGTGCATATTTTGTTGTCCATGTAGACAACAACGTGTTTCTCGCTCCATGAACAAAGTATGATCGACGAGGAATCTCCTCTGCCTATTAATCTTCAATGAAATCAGGTCTGAATTTTTAACATTTTTTTTTCCTTCGTTTTTCATCTTTTTCATTCCATATCCTGTGCGTGTACGTTAATGCGTTCTCGTTCGGTCGCACGGCTTCCATAAACCGCGTACACGCACACACACACACACATACACACATATAAAAAATATGTGCAAACGTACACTTGTGCCTCCGAGAGATCGCGGTCTCTCCCCTTCCCCTCCGCTATATATACCGCCATACCATATACTTTCTTGTTTCTCAGGGACATCCGCCCTTCCAGCAAAGCAGCAGCATTGCTGCTTTACCAGCGGCAACAAGCGCGCGCGGCGCCGCTTTCATAGTAAGAGCGAACCGACGCGAACGACGAGGCGATATATAGTGAGCCGGCCTCACTCGCGGTTTGCACTATAACCGCGCGTGTGAGCACAACCAGCAGCCACCGCATTCCTAGCTTCATTCCGAAATCGTGCGCGCGATCGAAATGTGCCGGGGAACTCGCTGCGACGTTTATGATAATTGCACCGCGGCGCCAACGGACCGTTCGAGCGTCTATCTCCTCCCTTCACCTATACCTCTGTATATATATGTATATATAAAGATATATATTATGTCCACGTTCTATTCCGATCGATATTAGATCCGATCATTGATCCTCTCATCGTTACGCGCGTTTTTACATTTTTTTTTAGTCATCTGTTTTTTTTACTATTTAAAAAAGAATCTGTCAGCGTCGTTAACGAATTCCTATGATCAATATTTATCGATCCGCTCGGTTCGATTATGGGAAATCAAAGATATTTCGCGGTGGATGTTTGATAATGACATTCACCTAATTCGGTAATGAGCAGCGTTTATCTTCTCCCTTCACTTATACCTATATATATTATATCGACGTTCTATTTCGATCGACATAGATAAGATAATTTATCCTGTCGGCGTTACACGCATTTGTAAATTATTTTTATATATTTTTTTTTTGACTATTTGAAAGAAATCTGTTAGCGTCGTTAACGAATTCCGATGACGGAATCCATTGATCGATATCCGGTCGGTTCGTTTATGGAAAATCAAAGATATTTCGCCTTCAAAGAAATTCGCCCATTTCGGTAATTAGCAACGTCCATCTCCTCCCTTCACCTATACTTATATCTATATATATATATATATAGATATATCTTATATCCACATTCTATGTCGATCAACATTAGATCCGATCATCGATCCTCTCATCGTTTGTAAATGATTTTAAAAACGTTTTATTTTTGATTCCGAAGGAATGCCGATGACTAGATTCGATTCGTTCGTTTATAGAAAATGAAAGATATTCCGCGATGGATGTTCGATAACGAAATTCTTTTGGGTGTCCGACGCCGAAGGAGCAATCTCAAATCGAGCCGCGTCGAAGAGTCCGATTATGCGATTCTCCTTTTTATTCCTCCTTTTACTCGCTTCGCACTTTAGCCAGCGAAACGAGTTTCTTTACTTTAACTCTCCGACTTTCCTCTGCGTGGCGTCGCCTGGCGGAATTGTCGTGTACCCGTTGCGCGGACTGCGGGTGTCTCGCGATAAGCCTCGATTGCAGTAATTCACCGGTAAATCTTTTTTTTTTTTTTTTTTCTTATCCACGAATCGTCAATTTCGAGCTACGTTTTACCCACCTCACTCGAATTTCCGATTTTCTCCAAAAAAATTAACCCGCAATTTGGAATGATTTTTCTTTTTTTTCCCTCTCACTTCCCATTCGTCATTTCACCACTCGCAAATTTCGAGTCGTATTCAATTTCAACGCTCCCCGAATTATACCCAATTTTCCCGAAACAATTTACCTCCAATTTTGGGCAATTCGTGCATTTAATAATTTTTCTTTCATCTTCATTTCTTCCCGATATCCAGAAATTAGTTATGCACTTCTGCCAGATAAACAGTTAATGGATTTTTGTGAGTCGAAAGCAAAAAAAAAAAAAAAAAACACCATCGACGACCCGAAGCCGAGTGAGACGAGTCGTCGAGGCCGAAATATAAGCGAGGGTCGCGTGTGCACCACCCCGTTTCGTCTTGGTCTCCGTCTCTCTCTCTCCCGGCGACGTCCCCTGCTCGCCGGACACGTGCGCCTTCGAGAAATTCTTCTTTTATATCCTTTGCTCTTTGTTCGGCAGCAGCTGTCCGCCCGAAGAAATTCCTTCGTCGAGCGTCAGCCCTGGCACTCCGTCCCGATCCTTTCCTCCTCTCTCCCCTCCTATAAAACTTTCGTGTATATATATATATATATATATATATATATATATATTCCTATATCTGTGCATCCTCCTGAGGGAGAACCCTGCACAAGGCCCACTCGGCCCGCACTGCGTACCGCCTATGAGATCGACGAGTCGCGCGAAAGGATTTCGAATCGTGACTATACGAGAGACGCTCCATCGAGAGAATATACGAGAGAGATCTCAATCACTCTCGGATGCTCGATCTAAAAAAAAGAGCATGATTTATGCGCCGGAATAAAGAAAAAAAAAAGAATTCAAACAGCAGAAAATAACTATCGAGATAAATATTAATATTCCGAGCCAAGCCCCCCGTCTATAATGTTATGCGTCCGCGGACCGATATTTTTCTATTTGGGAGTTCGTTTCATTTCTTTTTTTTTTCCGAGCAAAATTCTTCGGGGGCGTTCGGGTTGCAAAAAAATATAATTTCCGGGTCTATCGTCCTTCGTTCAGCCTCTTTGTTGTTTTCATCATCGCATTCTTCCTTCCCCCTTCATTCTTGCATCCCTCGCTCCTTCTTCGCCGTCATCGTCGCTGTATTTTTTTTCTTGTTGCTCCTCTCTTCTTTCTCGCTTTCTTTTTTCTCATCTTCTTATTATGCTCGAGGGACGGAGGCGGGGGGTGGGGCGGGAAAGAGTTCGGGCCGGCTGTTGAGAGCCGGCGTATCCATTCCGGTACGGAATTCGGTAGCCACAGGGCGATCACGTGAGGCCCCGGTAGCGCTCTATCCCCTAAAACCTAATCATTTTAATCTTCGGCCGGAGTGCTCGCTCCCTCTCGCTCGGCATATTTTTTTGTCGAACGGTTGTTTGGGCCCTTTTCTCTCCGCCTCCCCCCCTTTATCCCTCGCAGCAACTCAACGCTGGACCGTTTCTCATCTTCAAACTCTTTCTCTCACCGTCTCATATTTTTCGCTCTCTCTCCCATCTCTCCGTTCCCTCACTTATCTCCGTACCACTCCGTTCTGCCTCCTCTTCTTCATCCTCCACCCGTTCGTCCTAACCGAACGACCCCCGCGGGCCCAAACGAAATTCCACGAAAGGTCTCGTCCAAGGAAATCTTCGCTCGTGAGATAGATGCGAGCTCTACCCCCGAGGTTACCACGTCTTCCCCCCCCCCTCCCCCCCCCCTCCCCTTCCCTCCTCACTCCGGCAATCACGATCTCTCGCGCGAGAGACAGATGTCGTTTAGCGGAACAACAACAACAGCCAGTCGGAATCTTGCCGATGATTTTTGCTCGGGAAAAAATAGAGAGAAAATAAATTTAAAGAAACAGTGGAGTATCGACTTCGATGAAATTCTAAATTCGGATTATACACCAAGAAAAAAACATTATTTGACGGCCACCGTTTATTTGGTTTAAGTAAAATATTTATTTGATTTAAATAAATATTCACTTAAATTAAGTAAATAGTTACTTAAATTAAATAGATATTTATTTAAATGAAATAAACGGTGGCCGTCAAATAAATTTTTTTTTGGTGTAGGAATGTTTGCTATTGCAAAAACATAAATAAAAAACAATATCACCTCCCCCCCCCTCCTCCGGCAATCACGATCTCTCGCGCGAAAGCCAGATGTCGTTGAGCGGAACAACAACGACAGCCAGCCGGAATCTTGTCGATAATTTTTTGTTGGGACACAATGGAGAGAAAATGAATTGAAAGAAAACGAGTAGTATCGACTTCGATGAAATTCTGAATTCGGATTATATAGTCATGTTTGCTGTCGCAAAATAATTAATAAAAAACAATAGACGGAGGATTGACGTTGAAATTAATTGATCGATGTGCTCATTTGATCACTTCGAAACCCGAGAATTCATCAACCGGGGGAGCAAAGAAAAGTAGACGAAAGAAAACAAAAACAAAAATACCGGACGAGAAGTAACCAGAGTGGATGAAAAACAACTTGATAAAAAAAAAAAAAAAATGAGAAAAAAAAATAAAAAAAGGTTCCTCGACCCTGAAATTAATTAATCGATTCGCTCATTCAATCGCTTCACAAAACCGAGAATTCATCATCCAGAGGAGCAAAAAAAAAACAGTCTACAAAGAAAAAAACAAAAAGACCGGATGAGAAGAAACCAGAATCGAAAAAAAACTCGTTTCAAAAAAAAAAGAGAAAAACAAAACTAAAAAAAAAAATCTTCATCGACCGAGACCGAATTATTCCCCGTAGGATGACACGACATCCGGTCAGGAGAAAAAAAAAAAAAGAATCTCTCGCTGAGCCCGCGGACTCCGAAAAATAGTGTTCGATCTCCCAAGCCGATTCGCAACATTCATTCTCTCCGTGGATGTGGAAGCCGACCGGAAGTTTGCCCGTGTCGGTGCAGGATTGGATTCCCGCAGCTTCCACAGTGCCGAGCGCCGGTGGGCAAAACTCTCGCAGCAGCAGCATCAGGATCAGCGGCAGCTGCCAGGGCGCACGGTCCCGAGGCCGGCGCTGTGGCTTTGGCTCGTTGCTCGCCTCCTGCTATTGGTGCTGTTTCTCTCGGGAGCGAAAAGGGGGGCCCCAGTTTGCGCGCCGACGACGACCAGAGACCACGAATCCCTCCAATTATGAACAGCGGCATTCCTGCGCTAGCATACCCATACTGGACTAACTCAACGAACGTATACAGTAGAGTAACTCTCTCCCTCGACCAGTGAGAGCGACGAGGCACGACGGGAAGGAAACCGGCGAAGGAAGAGGGAGAAGAAAAATAAGAGGAAGAAGCACGGAGAGATAAAGAGGACGAGAGGAAGATGAAGCGAGAAGAAGGATCCCTTCGCTCCAGCTCTCCTGGATGGGCCCGTGTACCGGCTTACATCCGAGCCTCTACATATATATATAACTTCTATATATATATATATGTATTATATTATATGTATATATATTTTATATGTGTGTGTGTATATATATTGCGCACTAAGTTGGAGCCAGAGCGCGCACTATAAAAGGGGCCTCACTCACGGGGCCTCGGGGCCTCAGAGAGCCGCGCGGCTCAGATAAATATGCGGGAGGGGCCGGAATTCCTCACTCGGCTGCATTCCGATCCCCTCTCTCTTTGTCTATCTTTATTTCTCTCGTAGCGTCTCTCTTGTTCTTTCTCTCCGGGGCCCTCTTTACTATAGGTTACTATATATATATATGTATGTATGTATGTATGTATGTATGTATGTATGTATGCATGTATGTATGTATGTATGTATGTATGTATCTATATATACTATATATAAGGCCCATAGGACTGCTGCACTCTCGTGCCCCGTGCGCGCTCGCGCGACCGTATACTATACGATTACTGCTCTCGCTCCGTCGACTCTGTCATCCACACTATCCTCCCGTTCGCTACCTCGCTCCTCCCCGGCATCATCAGCCCTCACTTCCTCTCCCTTCATCCTCGGATTATTTTTCTTCGTTCATCGCCGCGTCGTGAATACTACTACGGCGCTCAGCGCATGCGCACGTAACGCGCCCACGATAAGAACGGTAGACGGGACACTTTTCTTTCCTATTTTTGTCCCGTGCTGTAATCCGCATTCGGACGATACGTTGGACGTTTCTGTGACGAGATTTGTCGTTGGGATTTGATTCCTATTTTTATTTCTTATTTCACGTTTCGGCTTACACTGTAAGGTTGTTTAAGGCAGGAGCGGGAAAAGAAACATTGATGGCAATTTTTTATGAGCGGGAAATTTGTCATCAGACTTTGGTCGGTCTTGTTCCGGTGTTCCATTTTGCCTCGCTCCGCCCGGCAGCGTCGTCCCTCGCTAACTCTCTCCCTTCAGGCTTGGATTATTTTTTCTCGTTCATCGCCGCGTAGCGAATAAGAACGGTAGATGAGACACTTTTCTTTGCTATTTTTGTCCCATGCCTCAATAAGGAATCGGATAATACGTTGGACGTTTCTCTGACGAGATTTGTCACTCGGGGTTGATTTTATTTTTATTTCGTGTTTCGGCTCTCCCTGCTCGGTTGCTTGACCCTTCACGTACTGGATGTGGAATTTGCTAAATCGCAACCTTCGAACGATTCGAATAACGAGGTGATTTGCTAAAAAAATCTGTAAAAATCTGTAAAAATCTGTACCTTGAAGTGTTTTTTTTTTGATAAGGCAGAAGAAAATTTGGTACGAACATCCGTTTGTTCTTAAAAGAAGGCATGGTCGTTTGCTCTCGGGAAAGAGTCCCTTGTACTTAAAGGGTTGAGGCATGGGCCGAGGGGGGGTGGAAGGAACATTTTGTCATTTTTCATAAGCGGAAAATAAATCAGCCCATACGGAGGACTTTGGTCAGTTTTGTTCCGGTGTTTCATTTTGCCCCGTTCTTAATTACTTCCACGATCTGACTCATCCCGCATCTCGAGAGGATCCAAAGAATCCAAGTTTCTCGCAATCCGTTAAGAAATTTATCTCACCGATGATGCAAAACGACGAGATCGAACGCGAGTCCGTAAGCCGCTCGATAGCGCATGCTGACACAACCCAAAAACTCTATTTCCATCCGTCTGCCGTTTCTCCTCACTGGCTCACGCAACACGAATGGTCGAAAGAAGATAGTAACTAATGTTATTTTTTCCCTCTCAAACGTTTCTTGCACATGCTTTTTTTCATTTATCCACCATCCCATCTTCTTACGCCGAGGCTACCGAGCAACAGTTTTCAAAAAAATTTCGTGACGTCATCGCGAGCTCTATCATCAAAGGCCTCTCTTATTCCTGGAAGCCCCCACCGAGTCAATTAGGATTGTTTGGAATAACTTCGTACAATAAACGTACGCGCGCGGCAAATCCCTGAGTATCTTCGTCGGCACATTGCGAAGATTAGGCGAGAGAATTGTATAAGCTAAAAGATGGGCCCTCATTATCATTATTATTTTTTTATTCATTTGTAACTATTGTCATTAATTTAATTTCGTATTCGTTCTGAAGCCCGAAGAGAACACATGTGATCACAAACTAAGTCATATAGTTATTGAAATGCTATACTTTTGATAAAACTGCAAAGATCAATCCGTTAATAAATTACCAATATGAATCATTATAATTGTTATTAATATTGTCATTATTGTTATTATTATTTCCTTTCCTTTTACAAGGGATTGATAATAATCATAACAATAATAATAAGATCAACAATAAAAATCGTGATAATAAAAATACTGCGAGTAGTCGAGGTACCGCAATCTATATTTGATCCCGAACTGTTCGGAGGCCGCCCTAAGAGGACTCTTGATCCTAGAGCCACAATTAAAACCAATATCTACATAAATATCCATTAATCCGTCTCTCTCGCCCGAGACGGCGCACGCAACCGGCAACGGAGATCTTTCGAGTCCGAGAGTGTGCTCTGGAATTCGTGCGATCGGTCCGTCCGACCGAGCGAGAGCGAGGACACAGGCTCTTCGAGTCGGGGCGAGAATGAGAATGATGCTCGCTCCCGAGGAGTACAGCGGCTCACGACGACCGAGAGCGTTTTCATACATAAATAGCTCGGAATTCATAAATCGCTGCCGTTTATACGAGAATACCCGGCGCACCTCTCTCAGCCTCCGTTCCTTCTTCACCCCCCCCCCCCCCCCCCCACACCTCCGGCTCTCCGTTTCCTCTCGCTCTATTCCGTCTCTCACTTAATTTTTTTTCCCCTCTTCTCTCTTTATTCCAGCCAAGGTGGACTCGTCGACTAGATCGGAATGCGTTTGTCGCTCACTTATATATATATATATATATATGTATACACACATATATGTGTATAAATTATATGTCTTTCTCGGTCTTGCCATCTCGTGCATACTTCTTCCTATTCTTTTCTAGTTCTATCCTATCCTCGTATCTTCTTACTCTTATTATTTCTCTTCTTCCTTTCCCTTCCCCTCGTTCCCACTTCGCCGCTTCCCGCGCGTGCGCCGGTATCGGATGATGAGGCCCCGTGGGCGTTCTTCGAATTCCGCTGGGAGTCTCCAGCGGGATTCCGTCTTCCGCGTCTCTGCACGCCAGGCGAACCTCGCCCCCCTCCCGGTGCTATATGCGACTCTCGTCTCCCGCAATGCCCCGTGCGCAGATGAAGCCCGAGCTCCGGAGTGCGCTTAACTCCCATGCACGCCATCATCGTTTTCATTTATCACTGCGATAAAGCATAATGGACCATCAATAATCGCCGAGGATGCTGGACGAAAGTAAATGAAAAAAATAAAAAAAAAGTCCTCGAAATCCTCGTCGAATCTTCCCCGGTCTTTCGATCCCTTCCGCGACGGTCTTTCCCGTGAAAAATGTTGCAACGCCCGGTTGTTCGATAAGAGTAAAAGCCGGAGGGGGTGGAAACGTTGTCCGGAGGATCGGAGACACGATTAGAGATAGATCGCACACACACGCATGCACACGCTCGCACACACACACACACGCATACTCATCTCCGATGCCGGAGGCAGCGAGAGAACGACGGAGAATGAAGCGAGGAGGTATACGAGGAGCGTAGTGGGGGGCAGAGCGTGGAGCGAAGGGGGGGGGGGGGGGGGGGCAGAAATTCCAACGTGGACGCGCGGGCCCCGTGTGATGCCCCCGCGACTCAAGGTCGGTTCTACTACTACGCCGAGGTTGGTGCGCCAGTCGGCAGGGTCGAGTCGCGACCTCGTCGGGCCCTAGGACCCCCCCCCCCCCCCCCCCCCCCCCACCTCATATCTTCATCCTTGCCTCTCTCCTCCATCCTTCGCCCTTCGTTCCGTCTCCCGTCCGGCGCCCCTCGCGGCGCTCGGCAATGAACAGACGCGTAGCCTGCGACCTGCGCGCCTCGCCCGGACCAATATTTTTATATTTCGAGGAAATGTTTTTTAAAAAATTGAATAAATAATAATAATTAATTTCTCAAGACGGGAGTGAAATTGGACCGATTGGACCGATTTGGGGGGATCGGAGGATGCCGCGCGACTTCCTCGCGAAGTTCTCGAGGTGAGAGTTGTTTACGTCCAAGGTACGCGATATCGCGTGTGCTCGTCTACGTGCAGGACGAGTGGAGGAGGAGGAATCAAAAGGCGCATCGGATGCCGGAGGGGGGGGGGGGGGGGGGGGGGGTCGTCCGGCGTTGATCCGGGGATACGCGAAACGGGGGGCAGCGCGGGACCACGTTTGTTACGGTCCTGGGGCCCGCGAGATGGGACCCGCCTTTTTACGCTGCGCCGAACGGAGCGAGAAGCCTCCTCCTGCGCGGGGAGCGAGAGCGAGAGCGGCCTCCCCTCCCCCGGGGACGCCGCGTCGGGACGAAGCCTCCGATCCTGCGCGCGAGAGCCTCCGAGCGGGATCGAGAGAGAGACGAAGAGGAAGGAAGAAGAAGTTGAAAGAAGAAAAAAAAGAATGAAAAAAAAAAAAATTCCAGAGAGAGAGAGAGAGAGAGAGAGAGGAGCGCGCCTCTCACGAGAGAGGATCCGACGAGGAGAGGCAGAGCGGCGGAGTAGGTTGCGGAGAGTCGGAAGGAGCGTCGAGGAGGAGAGACCGAGAGCCCCGAGGGAGTGCGAGCGAGAGCGGCTGTCCGCGAGAGCGAGAGGGCGGAGGAGCCTCGAGAAGGACGAAGAAGGCTCTCGAGAATAAGGTGGAAGAAGCGAGCGAGAATCCCCGAGAGGTGGACACAACGGAGGTGGACGGAGGTGGAGAGAGAGCCGGCCCCGGCAAGAACCGTCGGGGAAGAGAAGGAAAACAAGTGGGAAAAAAAAGGGGGATCCCTTAAAAATTGGAGTCGTTCGGGTTGGAGGTGGGGAACGGAATTTCGGGCCCCGTAACCGACCAGTCTGGAGGAGGCCTTCGCGAAGATGAGGTGATCCGCGGGAGAAGGCGCGGCGTTAACGTTAAACATCCGAGGGGCCCCGAGCCGGCATGGACCGTCAGTACACCCTATGCGTACTCGTACCGGCCCAACAGTACCGTACGTACGTGGACGGTTACAATCGGTGTTACGGCAAGAGGGACAATCGCAACGACAATCGTCACGATCCACGGGAACAAGAGCACATACTCCACCAGCAGCACTACCAGTTGTTCAAGCAACAGAATCATCAGCAGAACCAACAGCAACAAAAACAACAACAACAACAACAACTGCAGCTGCAGTTGCAGCTCCAGCAGCAGCACTACCAGTTGTTCAAGCAGCAGAATCATCAGCAGAACCAGCAACAACAACAACAACAACAAGTGCAGCTGCAGCTGCAACTCCAGCAGCAACACTACCAGTTGTTCAAGCAGCAGAATCATCAGCAGAACCAGCAACAACAACAACAACAACAAGTGCAGCTGCAGCTGCAACTCCAGCAGCAGCACTACCAGTTGTCCAAGCAGCAGAATCATCAGCAGAACCAGCAACAACAGAAACAACAGCAGCAACTGCAGCAGCACAATTACAATCAGCTGCAGCACCACTATCGGGAACACCAAGAGGCCCAGAATCGACAGTACAGGGGCCAACAACAACAGCGCGAGCAGAACAAATCGGTGCAGCATCATCAGCAGAAAAACTTCAACCACCCGAACAATCACAAGAGGCACCAGGAGGAGCAGATATACGAAAACGTCGTTTCGCAGTATCGGATGAGGATGTGCTACCAGAACGATTACGAGAACGACGAGCAGATACAGAGATTCTACTGGGAACAGTGCTATCGTCGCGATGACTGTGACGCCGCAACCGCATCGTACTACTATTGCGAATACGTAAGCCTTGACGCGCATGCGATGGATATCTACTGCTAACTTAACTACGAGCGGAGAAAAATAGACACACACGTATCTACACGCCTATATGCATATGTAAATGTGCGCGTGTGTGCGTCCGTTACATAGGCGATTCTAAACTACCGCGGATAAATTTATGCCGCAGTGGAATATTCTTGAGAGTCGTATATGCAAATTGAGTGCAACGAGGATCGTGTATTATCCACTCTGCGATATCGCGAGTAGATCCGACTTGTTTTTTGCGATAAGTTTGTGCCACGAAGCTGCAAATTATTTATCGGGAATGATAATTCTTTTTTTTTCTTTTCTGCGGTAGTTTCCTCGGTTTTTTTTTTTTTTTTTCTTCTTCATTCTTCGTCTTTGGTTGCATCGCTGCTGATGCTCGGATCGTCTCTTCGTGTACGCGGTATTATGGTCGGGAGTTGTGTGCGTGCGCGCGCAGAGATCACTGTGTGTGCCCCCCGAGAGAACCAGCGAGCCGCCGCTGCTCGCCGACTTGGCCGTGGGTTGTGTAGGAACGGATCGTGCCGAGTTCGGGCCCCTCCGTTGCTGGACATTCCTGAATACTTGGCCACCGAGAGACTCGGACTCGCTCGCCCGAGCTCCTTCTCTCCCTCGCGCGACCGCGAGAGCCCCCCGAGGATCTCGACCTTTCTGTGAATAGCAGCTGCCGAGATGCGATCCGTGCTCGATTATAATTTCACAGATTATATTGTAGATTAGGGAAAGACCGAGGGGGAAAAAAAAAATTTAATACGGTGGTAGGGGAGACTCGTTGGTTCTTATCATTTCTGCAGGGTGCATTGAATAGATTAAACGGGCGAGTAATTGTTATGCAATCGCCGATTGATCGAGGGTTTCGATGCGGGTTCGTTAGAGCCGCTCGGCAGGCAAGATTCCAGAATTCACATTTTTTTTTCGGCAGATTTAAATTATCAATCGAGAATTATCGATCAGGGAGAGACTACAAGTTTCTCGACCTTTCTGTGAATAGCAGCTGCGACGATGCGATCCGTGCTCGATTATACACAGTACAATAAGTACCAACGTTTCTTGTCCACAAATGTCCACAAATGTCCACAATTGTTTTCATGTTAATTTTATTTTAAAAAATCTTTGCGCATTTTTCAAAAATGTCTTAATTTTACAAATATTTTTTGTAAAATTAACAACAAAATAATTGTGGACGTTCGTGGACGAAAAAAGTTTGTTAATTTCACAGATCATTATTTTTTTCACAGATTATTTTGTCGATTAGGGAAAGACGGAGGGGAAAAAAATTAATACGATGGGAGGGGAATCGGTTGTTGTTATCATTTATGCAGGTTGCATTGAATAGATTGCGGGAAGGAGATTAGATCGGCAATTAATTGTTCCGCAATCGTCGATAGTGCGGCTCGGTAGGCGAGATTTCCAGAATTCTGCAGTTTTTTTTTTTCGGGAGATTAATTTGATTGTCGGAGATGGACTGACGAAACGGCTTGTCTTGTTCGCGGGGTATTTTTAATGAACCCTCTCACGAATTGATAATCGCTGTGTCGCCCGCGCGATAATCGGTCGAGTAATTGGTCAGGTAAAACGGGGATTTAAATCGAATTTTTCGTACTGTTGATTTATCGGATGCGATTCGGTGAAAAAGAAAAAAAAAGTTGAACATTTTTTTAACTAATATATTCAATTGGATTTTTATTGATTTTATCGAATTTTATTTATCATACGTAATAAATTTTGTGCATGCGAATGACTTTGAAATTCGAACGATAAGCTCATTTACATTAGGAAAAAAAATGAATACCACATCGAATACCCCAACGACGCGGTAGACCGTGAATTTAATTCGAATTTTTAGTACCGGTGATTTAAAAGGTACGATTTGGTGAAAAAAAAACCCGACAATTTCTCACACCAATAAATTAAATTTTATTTCAATAAAATTTTCATCGATTTGATTAAATTTTATTTATCACACGTAATAAATTTTATATCGCGAATTGCTTTAAGGTTCGGACGATAAGCTCATTTAAATTGGAGAAAAAAATTAAATGTTATTTTGGGACGTTTTGTCGAGTGACCATTCCTCTGTAGATAGTTTCGAAGAACTGTGCCGTACGGTTGCATCGTTGTTGGAAGCGAGTGGGTTAGAGAGGCCGTTCGCACGCTGCAAGCTCTCAATCATTATTTTCATTTATTATTTCCACATCGGTCCGAGCGTCGATGAAAGGGGACCGGCCGAGTGATTCACCGAGTCAATGAGGTTTCGTAGACGTCAACTTTTCGACGCAAATTCGACGCGCCAGCCTCCATACAAAAATACCATATCGCGTGACTAAAAAATCAGAAGGTCGTATTTTTTGTGTATGAGAGTGTATAAAATACGCCGTTCTGGTTTTAGTCACGCGATACACCGAATCCCCCCCCCCCCCATACGTGTGTGAGTGGCTTTGTCATCCGACGACCTATTTATAAGACGTCTCTTTCGTCGGCATCGATAAAGTCCTCTATAAACTCAATTCCTCCCTTCTCTTGGCTGATCGTTTCCCATCCAGCAATCTCTTTAGTCCTTCAAGTCCGATGAAACAACGTTTGAAAATTTTTCGTTTAAATGCATTTCTACTCGTTAAATTTGTTCGGATTTTTAATTAAACTCAATTCCTCCCTTCTCTTGGCTGATCGTTTCCCATCCAGCAATCTCGTTAACCCTTCTAGTATGATGAAACAACTTTTGGACATTTTTCGTTAGGATTCATTGCTGTTCGTCCAATCTTTTCAGATTTTTAAAAAATATATTTTTATTTTTTCGGTTAATTTTTCGCCGATATCATCGACATCGATAAATCCCTTCCGGATACTCAATTCCTCGCTTCTCTTGGCTGATCGTTTTCCATCCGGCGATCTCGTTAACCCTTCTAGCACGATGAAACGCCGTTTGAAAATTGTTCCTTGAAACTGCATTGCTATTCGTCATTTTTTCAGATTTTTTAAATTAATGAAAATATTTTTATTTATATCCGAGTGAAACGGAGTTTTTATGAGTAAATATCATATTTTTATTTTTTCTATCGATTACTCGACGGTTTCTTAATGCGAATTTTGTATTTTCCTGTTGCAGGCGAAGAAGGAGATCTACGACGTGAAGCAGCAGAGGCTCTGTCTAGCTCAGGACGAGTACGATCACCTCAACAATGCCCTCACGACCCTCGGCGCATCGCGCACCAGTTGTGAGTAACAACTTTCACGTTAAATAATTAATTCTCCTATCGCCGACGAAATTCTACAAATTCAATGCGATTCGAAGCCAACGATCTTAGCTGCCTGCCCATTCGCGAAACTCACGTGTCGCTTGTCCGTTCGCAAATCCGTGAGTCGTAGCGTCTCCTCTGGATTGTGCAACAATCGATTAACTTTGGATAATCGAGTTCCGCGACGTCGCCAAAGATAGTAAAACATTTTATAACACGCGTTTCGCAATCATTGAGTGACAGACACATAACAGCCATTTAAATACCGTAATCGAAAACCAGCTCCGGTAGCTTCGAAAAATTGACGATATTCATTTTTTTTTTTTCATTTATTTTCACTCTTTCCTTAAGTTTCAAGTTTGTAATTTTTTCCATTTTTTTTTTCAGTGTGTTCCAGCTCGAGTTCTCTCAGCACGAAGTACGATCCGGATCTTCTCAAGTCGGACGTCGCTTTGGCGAGGAGTCGTGTGTCGCGACTCAAGCGAGAATTGGAGCAGATACGCGCAGAGATGAACTGCACGCAGCGCGGGGTTGACACTCTGGCAAGGTAAACACGCTCGAAAAAAAAAAATCTATCTCACATAAAACCGTGAAAAAAGAAAAAACTAATTTTAATGATTTTTTTTTTTATTTCCAGCGTCGAGCAAAAGTTGAGCGCCCACCAGGGTGGCTGTTACAACATAACCGAGGCCCAGGCGATAATGACCGAGCTGAGAAACATCCAAAAGTCTCTGAGCTCCGGTGAGAAGGAGAAGGCCGAATTGATGCAGTCGCTTGCCCAGCTGAAGGACGAACTGACGAGGCTGCAGTTGTGCGAGGGCAGTCCGGACGCGAGTACGCTGAGTCTTCCGCAGGAGAAGCTGAGCACGGCCTCGCAGACGGATCTTTCCGGCGAGTTGGTGCCGATAGGCACGAGACTGGCCGAGATGGCTCGGATGAGGTTGCAGTACGACGAGGCGCGGAAGAGGATACAGCACATACAGCAGCAACTGGCCGATCTCGAGGAGAAAGTAACACCGGGCCAGACCGAGAGCGACAAGGACAAGCTTTTGCTCTTCCAGGAGAAGGAGCAGCTTCTCAGGGAGCTGAGGAGCATAACTCCGCGGACGAGGACACAGCAGGACATGAAGAAGATTCAGTGCGAGATAAGGAGACTCGAGCAGGATCTTAACAACGCTCTCGAGCTATCGAACAAGACGATTACGGACCGCGTGCGTCTCCACGAGGAGAAGCAGTTGCTGCTCCAGCAGCTGAGGGACGCGCTGAGATCGATGGCGATGCTGGAGGGTCAGCTGAAGACGCTGAGCGCGAGCACACTGTCGGTGAGCAGCAGTTCGAGCCTGGGCAGTTTGAGCACGACGAGCAGCAAGGGAAGTCTCAGTTCGGGTCTCAGCTTCACGGACATCTACGGCGGACCGCAGTGTCTGGGTCCCGTGCAGCAGGAACGACCGGTCGACATGGTCGATCTTCACAGGCGGGTCGAGAGACTCCTGCGGGGCTCGGAGCCGAATCTCGGTAATCTGGGAACACCGTCGCCGGGTAGATCGCAGCCGAGCCTCTCGCCGAGATCGAGCCTCTCGAGCGTCAGTCCACCGGTTTCGCCGCTCTACGAGAACGCACCGATGGGCCCACCGCCCGCCTACGAGCAGGTCGAAATGCAGAGGAAACAGCAGCAGAGACTTCTCGGACCGGCCACGTCGCATCTCGATCGCGGCCAGCTCGAGGACAAGCTCGCTGAACTGAGGCTCAGTCAACAGGCCATTCAGGAACAGCTGACGGCGAGCACCGAGCAACTCAAGCCCAGTCCTCAGCCACCTTTGGAAATGCAGTCTGGCAACATGTCCCAGGGCAGCGGGCTCGGAAGGCCGGCGCTGCCTCTGCCTCAGGAACCACCCCTCTCGCCCATAAGCGAAACTCCACCACCGATGGGAAGCCGCTCGAGGGCCAGCAGCTCCGGCACCAACACCAGATCCGTATCCGCGGCGGTCTCCGACGAGAGCGTCGCCGGGGATTCCGGGGTGTTCGAGGCGTCGAACAGACGAAGATTGTCGGGACTTCAATCGGTCGATCCGCTCGCTTTCGGCGACATGAATTTGGAGACTGCCCAAGTGCAAATTAAACTGAGGTCAGTACCGAGTGATTTGTCGGTCACGACGCGCCCTGCCCGCCCAATCTGTTGAGAACTTTGCTATGTAATCCCGTAACGTAACTCTTCTCTGAGACATTTGAAATGTCTTCTTTATAACATGTTTTTTCACATTTTAAAAATCAATTAGATGGCTTAGTGATTTTTTTTTAGACACTTGAGATCTCTTCTTTGAGTCATTTAAAAAAGAAATATTTTTAAACCAGTAAGATCTTTGAGTGATTTTTCTTTGAGACATTTTTTTCACATTTTTCAAACGAATTATTCAGTCGACATAAAAATCAGTAAGGTAGCTTAGGATTTTTTTGGAGGCTGTAAGAGGATTAGCACATTTTTTAAATTGTTTTTTTATCTTGACTACAGGTATTCGGTGGGTGACGGACTTCTCCATATCGGTATAGAGAGAGCGAGGAATCTGGCTGCCCTGTTCATACCGGACAACATGAGAGTGTGAGTAGAGTTCGACGTTCCTCGAATCAGTGAAAGTGCGTCAGATCCGAAATAGCGAACCTCTCTCACTCTCTCTCTCTCTCCGTCTCTCGTATCTCTCCGTATGCTGTGCGTGTCTGTCGTTATACTGTATACTCAAACGGCACGACGTACCGGCAGGCGAGTTGCGTCACGCTTTGGACTCTGAAAACGTTTCTGAATTCCGCGAATGTCATGTCATGTATACAGACTCGACAGAAACTTTCCACGAATCACCGAAAAACTTCTCTACTTTTTTTTTTCTTTGCCCGATCGTCTTTATTAAACCGGTAAAAAATAAAAATTCTATGCATAAAAAGTCGCGAGATAAACGCTCTGCCGTCTTCCCTCGACCAAAGAAGAATCGTGTCGCCACGGATCGAAAAGCCCGATAGATATACGTAATTTACGGAGTCAACCGTAGACGAGACGAACATTTGCTACGTAAGAAACACACACAGACACAGAGACGAGATATCCAGGAATAATTTATCAGCAACGGAATCGTTGCGTTCCTCTCTGCACTCGACAATGAATTTTTCTCTTTGCTCCTGTTATTTCCAGAAAAAAAAAAAAATTAAAAGAAAACAAACCGAAGAAAAAAAATTATAATTAATTTCTCAAGACGAGATTGCGCGACAAAAAAAAACCGTGTCTCTCCACGGGTTAAGAAGTCCAAAAGATATACGTAATTGACGGAGTTAACCGTAGACGAGACGCACATTAGCTACATAAGAAACACACACACAGACGAGATATCCAGAAATAATTTATCAGCAACGAAATCAGTGCATGACATTACTGAGCTCAAAGCATTTATAGTACACACACACACACACACTCGGACACATGTGGTCGATGGGCTCGGCACCAAAAAGTAACCGGGGGGTAACGTATCCGAAGATCGGAATGCAATTATGAAATCCCGTCGGCCCGGGTGGGTTTTGGATCAATGACCAGCAGCCATCGCGGGCTTACCCGCCGTCTCTCTTGTGCCGCGTTGAAACCCCCGTTATGCAACCATTATCGCCAATTTCTTCCGCCACCGTCGATGCCACCTCAATTCGTCTCTCTCTTTCCGCGCGAGATTCCCTCGGTCATTGTATGAGTCCCTCGTAAATCTCGAGACGGGAAAAGGTGCCGCTAGACGAGCCGATGAAATTACGGTCGAAGGGTCTCGCGGACGCATGTGCGTGGTCGTAGAAGAATGCCTCGGTCGTTCTTGGATCTTTCTACATATATATAGGATAAATTGGGGTGATACGGCCATAGTTTTTTAAACAATCAAAATTGGAAGTTTAACGTTAAAAAAACCTTCAAATTTTTATCGTAACCAACTCTGCAAACATCGGACTGAAGTACTTCGCTCAGAATGTTTGATATTTTCGATGCGATTTAATTGCAGCTCAATAAATAAATATTCGCGATCGGCCATAACACCTGGACACTACGGGTGATATGGTTATAGATCGCACGAGCCATCTCTTAGGATTTTTTATCTTATCTACATGAACTAAAGAAAAACAATAATTACCTCCGTCAAATCTTTCAGTTGCCAAACTAAAAAGTAAACGTTTTTACTGGCCATATCACCTGAAAATTGCGGGTGATATGGCCACGTGGAATATTATATAAATCTTATAATTTTCGGTGCAATCGTATTGTATCCACATATGCTAAAAACTGTGCACACGGAAGCGCCATTCGTTTGTTACATTAAAAGATATTATGGGTGGCCATATCACCCGCGTGGCCATATCACCCCGACGAACCCTATGTATGCGTGTGCTCCAATCGATCGAACGTCCCGCAAAGATCGATGAGCACCGAGCGAAACGCGCGCCGGGCAACAAATGCCTTCACGTAATAGGCGATAAACGCCGACGCAGCGGTAATAACAGCTGTTGTCCACGATCGATAAAGTTAATGAGATACACGGAGCTTTAATGAAATAATAAATCTGCGATGACGAGAGGTGTATAAAATCTTAATACAACAACGACATTAAAAAAAAATTCTTCATTGTTTCGTTCTTTAGATACATCAAGGCTGCTCTTTTGCCGATGCAACCACCTTTGAATCACATGTGCTGCACGAAACCGGTCACGGATCTTCGCAAGCCAACCTTCGGCGAGAGTTTTCCCATCGCCGTTCCTCTCAACAAGCTTTATACGAAAACTTTGCAAGTCAACGTGTGGTGCACCACCGGGGAGTCTGAGGAGTGCTTGGTGAGTTTCACACGACAAATCATCGTTGTGTGCAATTATATTTGAACTTTGATTCTTTTTTTTTATTTATTTCATTTTACTCGACGAATTCCTCCTTTTACGCAATGATTGTATTGTATTTTTAAAAATGATTTTTTTTTTTCTTTTACTTCATTTTTGTTAATTTTCAAATCATCGTCGTATGCGAGTCAATTTGAACTATGAATTGTCTTTTTTATTTAATTGTAGTCAACAAATTTTTTTAATGGTTTTCTTTTTTTCCTTTTACTTCAATTTTTTTTATTTTTATTTTACGATCTTTCAGGGTTCAGCACAAGTCTCCCTGGCAGACTTCAGTCCGGAGTCCCCGAGCGTAAAGTGGTACAACATCCTCTCGTTTCGCTTCATGCAACCGTCGACGTCGGAGAACAACGCGAGCGGCAGCAGCTCCTCGGTTTTCAAGCAGGCAAGGCACGATAAGCAAGAGTCGGATATCTCGGTTTATCGTAGCGGCGCTCAGACTCAGAATACCAAGGAGGAGAGCAGCGACGAGAGCACGATAATCAGCTCGCAAACTTCGACTCTTACGAGGAATCAGGGATGCGACGAGCTGCAGACCGCGGCTTCTCTCAGGCTCGAGGAACTCGCCAACTGCCTCGGCAGCCCCGAGGAGGAGGACGAGGAGCACGACAGCGATAGCGGAAGCGAGGACAGCGACGAGGAGGGAATAATCGTTGAGTTCATGATGGAGGACAACGTTCTCGAAGATGTTCTCGAACATGAGGTGCGTATTTTATGCTTGCACTTGACCGCGATGTCTCTTATCGTTTATCAGAAATTAACACGTCATCAGTATTAAAAAAAAAATACTACATTCGAAGAACTGTGACGAACCGCTTGTTGAAATAATCTTATATTTATCGATTGGATGTCTCAGGTCGAATTGCTCGTACGATAATGTAATTAACGATTTTTTTAAATTATTTTGCAGGAGGAGGAAGAACTCGCCGAGGAAGATTCCAACCACACGCAGGACAAGGAAACCAACACCGAATGTATTTTCATTCCCGAGCAGGGCAAGCAGAGGAAACTGTCGGCTGCCGGAGCGGTTCCCGGAGCAATTCACGACGACAAGAACTCGATCGTTATCAAGAGGAGTCAGACATTCTCGCCCAGTGCGGCAGTCAGTCGAAATCATTACATCTGTCGAGTAAGTTCTTACGCAAGTTCGATGTTATTATTTATAATATAATTATATATAAAATTACTGTATAAGATTCTGCTACGGCTACGATCGACTCATCGACATCGCCAGTTTTTTCTATTTCGTCCATTCGTCGAGCATGTTATAGCGAGTTTTGCTTCAGCTGTTTCGACATCCTTATGGATTGTTAAATGACCAAAATTAATTTTTTGTTTACAAAAGTAGAAAAACTAAGCGGACTAACCCAGAAGGAAAATTTTCTTGTGTAGCCGTCAAAATTGCAATCGCTAGGAAAAAAAACGGACCACTGTGAAAAACAATGTCGATCGCATGTCACTTAGGGTTTATATAATTAATTTTCAAATAAATAATTCTGAGGAAAGCTAACGCTCATGTCCGAAACGTAAAAAAACGTGTTTGAAGATTCGCATCGTTCTTCCATCTGACGGTGCCGACGAGCCGATCGTAGCCGCAGCAGCTATTATAAAATCTTCGCCACCGACCGCTGTTCAATCAACTTAATTCAATGTTATTTATTATCTTTGGCATTTTGGATATATTCGACGAAGTAGTAATTTTTACTTTTTTATTTTTACAGCTCAACCGTAGCGACAGCGACAGCAGCATGCCTCTCTACCGTCGTGGCGGTCCCTTCCAGAGAAACTCCGTGGAAAGGCGATCGCTGCGCTGGCGACGACCCTCCTCGGCATTAAGCTCGAAGACAGCGTCGAAGAAGTCAACGCACCTGCCCCAAACAGCGAGAACTTCTCTCGACTTGGAGCTCGATCTTCAGGCTCAGCACGCGAGGCTAAACAATCTTCACGACGAGCTCAACAGGCTTCGCGATCTAAAACAGAGGCTTGAACAGGCGCGCGAGAAGGGCGACACAGACGTCGCTACGTGGCTGCTCGAGGATCACAAGTTCCAGACACTCATGGCTCAGGCGGAGAGTGGAAAGAATGGAAAGAGCCCCGAGGACAAAAAGGTCGAGAAGATGCTCAAGAAAACTTCGAAAGAGATCTACAAGCTGAGAAAAACTAAGGCTGGAAAAGGAAAGCCCGACATAATCTCGTTCAAGTAAGTTTCCCTTCGATGTTTTTTTGCTTCCTCATGGGGGAAGCTTTGTTATGATGAAAAAATAATACTTTTGAGATGTTAATAAGAATGTGTTTAGAATATTCGAACAAATCGAATTATATTTAAAAAAATTGTCCGGATGTATGCGTGACTTAGCGAAAAATTCAAACCGCCATAAATCGGGTCCGCTTAACTCGAGAATGCCTCGCTCGATCCAGCTGAAATTTGACACAGAGTATGTGTGGTTGATAGTCAAAATTTCTTGAAAATTTCATTAAAAAATGTTCAATTGTTCTTTTGAGACACGATTTTTAATTTCTTCATAAATGTTTGTGCGCACTGTAGCTGTTACAATTTTTTAGCGCGACGGAACGTTGTACACTTGTAGTATGATCGTCCATGATCCCTACTAAATGTGGAGAGAATCGATCGAAGGGTTTAAATTTTACATCATTTAAAATTTTTTTAATTTCCTGCAAGATCAGTACTTTATTTTAGACGCAATTTTTTAGAATAAATAATACTGATGACTTATCTTCTTTCTGATCGCTAATTTTTACACATTAATCTTTTCCAGAGAGAAAATGGCTTTCTTCACCAGAGTGAATCTTAATGTTCCTGTCTTACCGCCGGAGGATTCGGCCGAAGTCACCGTCCATCACAGACGCCACGCTTCCGAACCCGTCGGAAGTCAGGCAGCATCGGCGCGTACTAGTGTCCATGGTATTCGCGAAGTATCGGCGGTGAATTCGTCTCGAGCGTCAGCGACCAACACGGTCCACAGATCGAGCGTCGTTGGCTCGCCGTCGTCAACGACGAACGGTCCCGAGGCGAGATATTCCGGAGTCTGTACAAATGCGACCGGTACGACGGACAGCTCCAAACAAACGGTCGCCCTGGAAACTCCGAGTGACAAACCCTCGGAGGAAAACAGCGAGCCGAAGAGATACGAGTACGTCGTCGACAGGGTTCTCGGTGTCGAGGTTTAATTTTTACACCGCGTCGCATATTTTATGCCCTTGAGCGACGAATTTTTTCGAGCTCTCACGACGGCCGAAGAAGTTGAGTGACGATCATTGTATCATTGTTTGTTCGACTCCGATCTTCGCAACATGACTGTCCCCCCCCCCCCCCATCTATAAACGAATTCGCGTGCTCAGCTGGATGCTAGTGAATCCACGTGAGTACGCGCACGAGAATATTGTAAATACGAATTCATAAATTATTTAATTTCAATGTCGCGTCACCGTCGATTAACTATTTAATTATATACAAAAAAAAAAATTAACTCGCGAAAACGACAGTCAAGTGTTAATTGGTTGGAGACTGCGAGGAGAATATTGTTGTTGTTTTTTTTTTTTTTTTCGTTGAGTGCCGGGGCGCACGACCCACCGAGCAGCTGGTCTGCGTTTCGAGGAGAATTAAAAAGACTCTTGCGCCCTGGACAGAGAAGCCCGAAGATTAACGGAGTCCTCCGTCGCTCGCACGGATTCTCGAGCTGCTCGTATTCGATTGTTCGATGTTTAGACTGAAATATGCGGTATTTTTTAATGACGAATCTCGGGAGTCTTCGTGGGTGACGATGGCTGCCTGTAAAAGTCCTGGCACGCCAGCCTTCTTCGAAGTGCCTTGAACCTTGTTGAACTCGCTGGCAAAAAACGGGGGAGCGCGGTTTTGCAAACAAACGAAATGTAAAACGATCGTTGACTCTTGAGGGCCTTCGACTGGAGTTGAAATTTTTGAAAAAAAAAAGAAAATTATCCCGACGATCAAGCGCCTTGCATTGTGCCTTCGTCGTTGGCGATTCTTAGTGCCTTGACCGAAGCAAGTGGAAATATTATACGTGCGGAGGTAGCGAATGTCGCGATTTAAAAAAATTGTGATTTCGAAATTTTAGTATCGAAGAAAGATCTTGGTTAAAAAAAAAAGCAAATCTGTAGACTTCTTCGTCACGGGACATGCGTAGTTTTTTTTTACGCACAACCAATCCCCGACCGGAAGTTCGACGGCATTTTGCAAATACGAAAAACGACCCGAGTATCCACGGTTGTTATTACTCGTTAATAATACTCAAAGTACAATGAAAGTTACTCGGTGATAAAATTTTGACGAATTCGTTACTTGTGAGAATGGCAAAGTTTAAATTTCACTTGGCGATAATTCCGAAAGTGTGCGATGTTCCGACTGTATCGTGTCGAAGAAACGGTTTGAAGGTCGAAGAGGAAGAACAAAAAAATAAATGAACGAGAAGATTAAAAAAGAAAAAAAAACGGAAATACTTCTCCAAATAATCATGTACATAATATTGTACATACGCATCTAACGATTACGTTACACGACTATAAATATTAATAAATCCATTATATATATAGAGGTTTATACATATGAAATGAAATTACAAAGTGTATGTAAACTCAGATATTTTTTAATCTGAAAAAAAGGAGAAAGAAAATGAAAGGAAAAAAGAAAGGCGAGAAAACAGAGAGAGCATATTCGCATTATAAATACGCGCACTCGTATGAATGTTATTGAGGAGTAAACGCGCGTTGCATATTTGCTGGATATATCAATCCCGTCTAATTCATTGCGACCTAATGAAATTTGTTTGACCGATAATTCATGTGCCTTTTCGACGCATCCTCCGTGCCTACGTGCCTCTGTTCATATTAATGTCTAATCGAAATACCGAACAATACCCATGTATTATTAATGTTACATTATTGTATTATTCACTATTGGCCTAGCCGCATTACTTGTAACGAAGTTATCATTTTTAAAAATAACTGATCTTTTTTTTCGTTTATGGAAAAAAAACAGACACAACATGCTTTGTAAGTAATGGTTCGTATATAACGATTAAAGAAAGAAAAAAAATACAATACAAATCAATGAATTTTCTTATTGCAACCGAATCGATACTTTTTCAGGATCGAATTATTTTTCCCTCGAGTTCGAGAACCTCACCGGAAATGGTCGCTCTTCGCATTTTTTGACCCCATCGAGCCGCGAGCGGTCTCGCGCATGCGCGGCTGAGGGAGACGCGAAATTTCGCAGCAGGTAAAATACCATCTGCAGCAAATGACTAGCAACTTAACCTGCAGGTGCAAATACGACGTATCTCGAGACTGAGGCACTTCGTCGACAGATACCGCCATTCGAAACCTCACCGCTCTTTCTCCCCGAGCATCTTTCCCCCTCTCCTCTTCGCGCTGCTTTTCGCCGACGACGTAAGACCCGAATAACAATGCCTCGGCCTCGCGAGGAGTGGGGGTAGAATGCATTCTCCTCGGCACTCGAGACAAGCACGTGCGACTGTTGTATTTACGATTGTTTATTCTCGTTCGCGAGTAGGGCTCTCTCTCGTCGCTCGGCCTACGGTTTCAGGTCACAGTGTATTATGCGCTCTGCAGTTGTAATTCTAAACTCTCGAGAGCCAAGAGGAAATCCGAGAGATTTTCCGAGTGGACCGAGGGAGCCAGTGAGAGTCGAGTGGGTAAAAGTTGGTACGGGAAGTGGAAGGAATTATTGCGAACCGAAAGCTGAGAGAAGTCGGGAGAAACTTCGCCGATGTTTCGCGGCCGCCCGACGGCCTCGGACGACATAGAAGCGTCTCGCGCTGGCCGAGGCGTACGCTCGAGTGTCTCCGCGTAAACTATACTTCCAGTAATCCGAAGGCTCCGGCAGAGCGCGGGTGTACGCTTCGTAGTATAGTAGTTGTGTATACTACACTGTAGTACGCTACGCGCGAGAGAGAGAGAGAGAGGGAGAGTGAGACAGCGAGAGAGGAGAGTGGTTTTGTGTATGCGCTCGGCGAATCCGACCAGTTTGCACCCGGGCTGCCGCACGCCCGATCGCGTTCTTCGCCGCGCCCTGCCATCGTCACACGACGCCGTGAGATGCTGACGTGCTCGCGACATGTTTCCAACAGTGTAGAAACCAAGTTTTCCCGACTCAGAAGCGGTAAGTCAACGACAATATTTTACGACGAAAGTTCAGCCTTGATCTGTTGAAAAAAAAAAATGTAATAGTTGCGTCCACGCTTTTCTGAGGTTATGTGTATTTATTTTTGGCGATGTGTATAGTGTGGAACGTGCATGCGGGCGGTTGTGAAAAGCGTCGGGACGCTGCGCATGATCTCTTCTCTCTCGCGCATCTGTACACCTTTTTGGATTTACAATGTTTTGTTGTTGTTGTTTCTTTTGTCTCTAGCGAACAATGGAATTGCCTTATGGGACACGAGTTTTATTTCGGGGAGTTTTGTTTTTATTGTCGTAGCGGCGTAGACAGCTGATGTGACGTGTAGTCGTCTCTTTTATCTCCGCGAACTTTGCGGGATCGCAGTTTTTTTTTAGTTATCTCTTTTTTTTATCACAGACGATGTTGCTTTCGAGCGCGAGTTTATGAACGAGCTCGATGTGGAATCTTTTCTAGCAGCAATTTTTCAGATGTTATGAAAAAGTTGTCCGTAGGTTAAATTATGACCTGACAAAATGTTATCCGTGAACTGTTCGATTGTCCCAAAATCAACCTTCGGACATGGACAGCTTACGCATAACATTTTGAACAGCGAACAACTTTTTAGGTACGAAAACTTTGCAGCTCGGGTTTTGGTAAGATCGAGTTGTTTATAGAGAAGCTTTTTGTTACGTTGTTATCGCGAGAAAAGACTGTAGCAAACGTAGCGATAACGGCACTCGAAACACCTGCGATCTCGCTTTTCTCGGTAGAGTTAAATCCTACCGCGAAAAGTTCTCCGCGTGACGTTTGGTTATTTGTTTCAATAGAGTTGCCATTCGCGTATCCGTTCGCTCTGTCAACATTTCCCTTCGTTCGTCGCTCGGCTCGTATATCTCCCGACATGCGACCTCGTATTTTATTCATGAGTTCATCAATCTCCGTGATATAAATACCATCGGTCTAGGCTCGGAACTAGATCGGATTATTTTGAACACCTTCCATTATTCCCGCATCAATGTTATCGCGTTACAGCCCGTGCTGGGCCGATTGGTTCGATCGAAGAAATTGAACCCGATTGAACGTGTCGTTGAGTCGGACATTCGAAGCGTTTTCGTTACTTCGTGCGATAAACTATACACTGTAAAGAAATGTTTGAAAATTAATGAACCTTATTAGAAGCTTTTCTGCATAAACTGTTTCTGAAATTTCAAGCACATGTGCGTTGCAATTTTATCATAAAATTTTTATTTTTAGCAGAAAATGTTGTAAATTTCGGGCAAAAGATTTCTAATTTTAATACCTGGTATTTTCATCTTACAACAAAAAGTACATTAATGTTCAATCAATGTAAGTAATGTAAGCAAATTTCAAGTTCCAGTACATTCAATTTACAATTTAGTTTTACACTGTAATGAACTAATATACATATGTATATATACGGAAGAGCGGGGCAAAATGGAACAGTGGGGCAAAACGGGCTAATAGACAAAACCCAATTTCCCAATAACTTTTGGATGGCGGTGCTACGGGCAGGTGGGGCAAAACAGGTTTGAAAATTCGGATGCATCGTTGGGACAAAATGGGGCATCCAAAAATTATTCGAAAATTAAGTTTTTTCCCCCCCACTGTCCCATTTTGCCCCACGCTCTCCTATACATACACAAATAAGTTTCTACACAGTACCGATGGTCCACGTTCCGAATAAATAAGCGACTCATCGATTAGATTCTCATCACGTGCAATCTCCGCAAGCGGAAGTACCGCATAGGCTTGGCTCCCAATTGTTATTGTTATCCTTCCGTTTTTTTTCTTCTTTTTTTTCGATGATACGTAGGCCCGGCACGTAGTTAACTCAGTCGTTAGTTGCATAATAGATGGTGGTCACTTGCGACCAGTCGGTAACTACCGAACGACCTTAGCGTTATACGTCATAGTGGAGCCACCGGGAGCCTTGCCGAAGACTGTACACTCTATCTTGCTACATTCCGTATTCACTCGATCTACGGCAGTAAGTAACACACAATTTTTTTTCATTTTTTTTTTATTATTCAACTAAATATAGCGCTCGAAGCGATCGAGTAAAAATTCTCCCGGACTGTATGAAGCGAGTGAAGAAAGCATTGTACTCGGGCAATCGGTGTCTGAGACAGTGTGCGTTACGTGCCTGCCGGCTGACCCGAGTATACTATATATATATATATATATATACATATCTCTAGCGTTTGAGTTATAACTCGTACCTGAACATACGTCGGCTCGTACTACTTTCAACTACTAGATACTCCTGTCTCCGGTCCAACACGACAGGCCGAGCGGCCGGCACAAAACTTTGTCCCTTCCACGAATATATGGCCCATAATTTTTTTTTTTTTTTTTGCATTCGACGAATCGGGGAAAAATGCACAGGCGCGTTCGTACTTTCGCGCGTTTTGCCTCCGGCATTTCGGGTGATTAAAGGGTCGAGATAAATCTTTGTCCGTTCGGACTTTCCGACGCTGTCTCACCGCACACGGGTCGAGACCGGTGCGATCTTCGAACTTTTCGTTAACTCGAAATTCCATAAGGAAAATGATTTTTGTTTTTCTTCTTTTCTTATATATATATAATATAACGCGATGTTTTCGATGAGATATTCATGTGCTCTGTTCGGTAACGTTAATTCGACGACGCTGCAACTCTTGGTACTTCCAATTCTGATCCCATGCACTATTCCGACAATCAACAAACGCGTTTAATTAGTTCGGAAACTTTGCGGACTGAGTTCCAACTACTAGTTGCGACAGGACTGCACAAAACTTTGCCCCTTCCGCGAATATACGACCCATAATTTTTGTTTTGCATTCAGCTAATTAGCTGAAAAATGCATAAGCGCATTTCAGTTTCTTCTCGTTTTGTTTCCGGTATTCCAGGTCATTAAGAGGTCGAAAAAAATCGTCGGACATTCGGATCTTCCGGCGCTGTCTTACCGCACACGGGTCGTCACTACTGCGACCATCTAACTTTTTATTAACTGGACATCAATACGCTTATTATGAAATCCATAACGTCGATCAATTAGTTTTGTTCCTCATAGAGGAAGCTTTGTTTTAGGAAAAAAAAATCCGCGATTTTGATGAAAAGATGTTCTGAATGTTCCAAAACGTCGAAAAATCACATTTAGAAAAAACATCCGGATATGTGCGTGCGTGCGTGAAAAATCAAAGTTGAAAGTTGAAAGTTGCAATTTCTATAACTCTTTCGCATAATGTAAGGGATATTATGAGAAATTGTTATAAAAATTTTAACTATCAGCTTTCAGCATTCGACTTTTTGATTTCAATTTTCAACTTTTTACTACAGTGCGATATCTTTGATGAGATATTCACGTGCTCTGTTCGGTAACGCTAATTCATCGATGCTGCAATTCTTGGTACTTCTAATTCCGATCTTATGAATTATGCTGACAATCCACAACCGCCTTTTATTAATTCGGAAGCTTTGCGGACTAAGTTCTCACTTCGCCGTGCGGATGTTTTTTTTTTATTGTTGTTTTTCGTTGAATAATAGTTAATAAAATAATAACGTATGCAAGATAAATGTTTGCCGAACGGTTCGAGAATCGTGATGGGCGTGGGCCGACGCGATCGTTGTAACCAAGGTAAAATCTACGCGTAGCGTCGATTAGCAGGAAAATCTCGAAGAGGCCGAGGCGCGCGTTTATCAGAGTTACGTTAACTTGGCCTTCTCCTTTACAAACTCGCCCACTCGAGATTTAAGCCGGCTGATGATTCCACTTGTATGGTAACTCGATACGCTCGGGCTGTTCGCCCGGGACAATACCGATTTAGCTATACGATAAACACATGTCCGAGCGGTTTGCGCCGACGTTATTACGAGGAACTCTTATCTCTACGCTTTATCCGAAATGTCGGAGCCAAGAAGAAGAAAAAAAAAAACATTATTGATCCTGTACATTTGTATGGAATCGGGCCAACGGTGTATCGTCGGAAAAAATGCGTCATAACGAACTCGCGCACCCCACACACATATATATATTTATATACATAGATATAGGGGAGAGAGGGGCAAAATGGGGCATCCGAACATTATTGGAAACTTGAGTTCTGCCTCACTGTCTCATTTTTCTTCGCTCTACCCTACTTATTTTATATATCATGATTTATATATATATATTGTAATGGGGTGAGCGGGGAAAATGGGACAGTGGGGGCAAACGGGACGGTGAGGCAAAACTCAATTTTCCAATAATTGTTTGAATTGCCCATTTTACCCCATCGACACATCCGGTTTATGTGCCCCCATTTTGTCCCGCTCTTCCCTATAGATCGTACCCGATAAACAACGTTTTTGTCGATTTATTATACAAGCCGATTGGATCGAGATAGGATTGGTAGGTCTTTTGTTACCGAAATTATGAAACTGATGAAAGTATGAACGGTTTCGCGGGTAACTTATAACTTTGCTCTCGGGGGTTCGGTATTTTCTTCTCGAGTAAATCAGGTATCGTCCTCGACGTTCATTTTTATTTTTACATCCATTTTTTTTATTCTTACCAAAATCGATGATAATACTTAAATAATTGTATTTGAGCTACGTCGAAACGAAATCGAGTCTCCCGTGAGTGCCATTAGTCGCACAGGGATCGATAAGAATGGCAATTTTTATTCCACCCCGAGTCACCGACCGTTATTATTTTTCATTAGGCCCAGACGAGCGTGAGTCGACGCTGTTTGTCTGCGCGTGTGTACCTTGCCGGCGCCTTCGCGTTTTTCCCTGCCAAAGTGGGATGTGCCGTGCTGCGTCCGCGTGCGTGGGTGTGGCAAACGAATGCGGAGCGCTTGGCCCAAATTCCTAGATGAAAGCTTCGTATACACGAATCCCTCTCTCACTCCCTCGGCCCCCGTGTCGAGAGAACGCAACGAGGATGAGATCACCTGCTCGATTCGATACGTCCCCGTGTATAACGAGGCTTTTCATTAAGTCAAATTTAATGTGTAATATACCTTACAGTAGAATTTGTTTGTCAATTAGTCGTTAACATTACAAGTGCCTGTATAATTAAAATTATAATCCATTTTCTCTAATTAACATTTCCTCCAACGAATAATTCCCGTTCAAAATATATTCAACGCCACGTCCGGTTTGAAAATGTCACCTTTCGACCGGAAGTGACGTTATACGAAAAAACGTCATTTTCGGTTTGAAAACCTCGATTTTCAACCGGAAGTGACGTCATACGATAAAACGTCACTTCCGGTTTGAAAATGTCATTTTTCCAACCGGAAGTGACGTCACACGTGAAACACATCACTTTCGGTTTCATGATCTCGATTTTTCGACCGGAAGTGACGTTTTCCTCTGTGACGTCACTTCCGGTAAAAAAAACTTATTATAAAACTTAGATTTTTCAACTGGAAGTGACGCGTTTCACCTAAAAAGTCTACAAATTTTTAATGGGCACATGAGACTCTCGAGAACAGCGCCGACGATTGAGGATACGCGCGCCTAGCGGCGTAATGATGCTAAGTATTGTAAAATATCGAGTACGCGCAAACTTTATACTCGACATTATACGTCGGCTAACGTAGCGTTACCGGTGGCGATGGAACGAACATGAAGTGTATCGAATTTCAAACGATTCGCTCGCTGTTTCACAATCAGTTCAGCTTGAGCGGATTTACACGTCGGCACCGATGTCTCAAGTATCGAGTGTTGTGGAACTCGTCCGCACGGTGAAACCGACTCGCTTGCCCGCGGACGCATCGTCGCAGATATTTTTCAATCCCGTCGGCTTCAACGTGCGGAAGAAGATGGCAACAAGAAAATTGCGTTCGTCGCATGCGCTCGATGAATTCTCGGAAGCTCTTGTTTATGATCTCGCACGAAGAACCATTCGGAGAATAACCCAGAGACTCGAGGATTCGCCCTGCTGCGGATATCGATTCTGAAATCGCCCGATTCATAATTCACCGGCGGCATCGGCGCGCCTCGTCCCAAGCGGAGTGTTTTGTACATTGGTAAACATTGGAAAAGTAGCTATTTGCATGGCAAGGGCGCGGAACTCCACTTTTTACGCCCATGGCATTCACACAGTTTTTCTTTTCATTGCAAATTCACGAAAATGACGCTTTTTTGTTTTTAAGAAGTGTGTGCAGAGAAACACAGTTTCTCGCACTAGTGCGAGGAAAGGACAATATTGCGTTTGTGGGCATGCGCAGTGTTCTTGCGCGATGCGAAAAAGTGCCTTTCTACGCTCACTTAAACTAATGTTGTTCTATTCGTCTCCAAGTTTAAGTTCACTGAGGACACCGTTCCGAAAAACATACAACGACGGCTGACGAATAAAATGGCGAAAAATTGAACAACGAAAATAACAAATCATGAACTTAAGGAGGATCGAGCGCGAGACTCGGAGGGGATAGGCTCGGTGGCGCGCAAAGTGCGGGGCAGGTCGTTTGCGAGTGAGAGGTCCGCTATGCGGCCTCTCACTCGCACGTGCCAAGCGTGCCGAGATAAAGGTGTAAAGTTCCATGTAATTGCTTATTGTTAACTAACGGTGAAGAACAAGCGTCAACATTTTTATACAGAGCTTCCTGGTAATATTCTTTACAGTTTTCGATAATTTGTTTGCAACGTTTTCGCATTAACTACCCCAGAAACATTAAAATTCATCGCTCATTTTCAATCTGCCATAAGAATCAATGTTAAATGGTGCAAATAAAAAAAAAAAAATTTCTCGCAAACGGTGAAGACGAACGCATTTAAACTTTGCAGTTACACTTAGACCGTTCACATCAATGCGGAAAAAAAAATCAGCATGCTTTTCTTGATGAAGCTGTAACGCTCGAACCTCCTTAAAATTACACTATATTGCAAGCAAAAAATTCAACCGACGTATAAAAAAAAAACGATATAGAAGAGTATGAAAGAATGAAAATAACTTCACAGGAACGGAATGCGGGATTTTACGTGCATGCGTTAGGAAAAAAAGAGATTATCTCCGAAGTAAGGCGCTCCGTTTAGCCGTCGTTGAGACACGCGATCGAAATATCTTTCAATATCGTCGGAAATGAAAATAAAAAAAATTTTATCGCGGCCCTTTTCACTCCGCCGTTCTATAATACCGCGCTAGGCAATTTCATATCCACCGAGAAAGAAATATAAGTTCAGTGGCTGGGCGAAGGCGCGGCTTGACGTGAGTCTTATCGCGAGAGATCGGAATCGTGTAGTCTCTCTTCACGTTTCCTCTACTCAGCAGTAAGCATCTCGTCGAAAAAAGGAAGGAATGAAAAAAAAAAAACGTGTCTCCGCACCTGCTTTGTGACCACTGCGAGTACGAGTGTGCGAGGGCTACCTCAGTCACGCGATAATCTGGGCGCGACCTTACTCCCCTTTTATTTATGATTATTGACGATAAGGGACGAAGGCTGTTATGTTGTTCGAGGGATATTCCTTATTTAGCGGAACAGCATTCCGACCAGTCGCGTCCCAGCGACCAGACGAATCCCAAATCAAGTCCATTAAAGATCGCGAAACTTTAATCATCGCACCTGATATTCGTGCTAAGAAAATATATACAGTGAAATAAGCAATTGATTTCTACCTTAAAACAAAAATGATACTGCCCTTACATTTTTTATGACACCCAGGATAATTTCGTGGGCGTCCTTAAGGGTTTCTCCAGGGACCTGACGTTCCCCAAGCGTTTCAGAAACAGCAATTTCTCATCGAATCCATTGAATCTCGTGAACATTTAATCAACGCACATCAATCCTTATTCGCAGTAAGAAAAAAAAAAATATATATATAGTAAGATAATAGAATTGATTTTCACCTTAAAAAAAGAATTTGAAAGAAGTACAACCGTCCGTACAATTTTTCGTGACGTCCAGCATAATTTCGTGGCCATTCTTACGGGGATCTCCGGGGACTTGACATTTCGCAAGCGTTCCAGAAACAGCCGTTTCTCATCAAATCCATTAAATTTCGTGAAACTTCAATCGATGCATTTTAATCCTTAATCGTAGTAAAAAAAAACCTATAAAAATAAAAGTACTGACTTTTACCTCTTTTAGAAAAACAGGTAACATTAAAAAAATCATTAAAAAAAAGTGCACCTGCTCTTACAATTTTTTATGACGCCCAGGATATTTCGTGACCATCCTTAAGGGGTTCTCTGGAGACCTGACATTCCCCGAGCGTTCCAGAAACAGCCGACCTACAACTGTATTGCACTTCCAAAGAGCGACCCTTACGATACATTGCATTGCCCCGTGACATTTCGCGCCTCTTGTCAATCTCATCGACGCTGATTATAACGATCGAAATCAACATTTCTGCCCATTATCTATCCCAATCAATTTTAAAGAGCAGCATCAAAGCCGTCGAGTAGCGTCGAATCGTTGAGAACATAAAAAAAAATACAAAAAAATGGGACTTGTCGAGAGATTTATTCGAAGATTTTTCTATCGCCACAGGCCTAGAAAGTACATTATGAAAAAAAAAAAGCCATCGTGAAGAACGTAATGCGATTTCTCGTTCGGCAAATTGGCTGAAATGCCCTCGGGTAATAGTCGCTCTTCACTGCTGTTACGAATCGAGGCTCTAACCACGAGAGCTTCTATTTGCAGTCATTAGCACGTTCGATCTGCCGCTTGACCTCACCTAGATTTCGCTGTACATCTAATTTTCTTTTGTTTTGGTACCTATTTGTCGTAAACGAATCCAGGGTTAGGGTGCTGAGCCGGGGGCAAAACGGCACCACTAACAGCACGGAAAAAAAGTCTATTCGAAAAGTATAATTATATAATATTATAATTATAATATGAATATTTATATATTCATAATAATATTAATTTTACCCCGCTCTCTTCTACGTGTCTTGTGCACATACTTTCACCGCCGAGAAACCGAAGGGCATATCTCCGATAATTCCTTCTGTTTTTTACCTATTGGTAAAAAAAAACAGAAGGGCGTATCTGCGATAATTTAATACACAACTTTATGCCAAACACGCCCGTTCGTTTCTCAGCAGTCAAAGTGTGTGCAGAAGACACGTGGAAGAGAGCGGGCTAAAATGGAATGTTTAAAAATATTTTTCGAATATACTTTCTTCCGTGCTGCCGTTGGTGTCGCTTTGCCCCCGACTCACCCCCCCCCCCCCCCCCCCCCGCCCTAACCCTCTGTTTTTACACAATAAATTTGTCACGGTCTGGGGTCGACACGCGAACCTAACGACTCTGATTATTTCACCACGATACACGCGGCGTTTCACATCGCATGTGCTTTACAACTATTGCTTTTACTTTCTCTTGTTACTTCGACCCACTCCCTGAACTGAATGGATCTAATCGTACTTTAATCCCGAGGATTCGCTGCTAAAAGTTCTGGCTAATCTGATGCCCTAGGAAAAAGTTCCGAGAATTCTCTACCTCTGGATATGTACATATACATAAACTGTACTGTATATGTACATATACAAAAAAATATATATATATGTACATATACAAAAAAATATATATATATGTACATATACATAAAAAAAATATATATATATGTGTATATTTTTTTTGGTTTCGTATTTTGCCGAAGGGAACAATGAAGAGAACAAGAAACGTGAAGCTCCTGCGGCCGAAGTCTCTGACAAAACAGCTTACTGTTTGCGCCGTAAAGAGAAGTGTTTTATTGTGTCAGGACGGCAATGGCTCTCTCCATTTAACGCGACAGTTACCTTCTCGAAGTTGCGGAAACTTCCTGCCCTGGGGTATCCAATGTCCTGTCCGGCCAGCTGTGTACCTTGCTGTGGTAAATTTTCCCTTGAGACGCGAACGCGCTCTTCCACATAATGATAATTGTTATCATTATTTTTATTATTAGATATATATAGGTAAGGTCGATAGATAAAAAAAATTAGATATTTTTATTATGGATATGGGCGAATGCAGAGATTCAAAATTCAGGGAGATCTGCATTGTATAAGATTTTGTTACAAAATTAGTTACAAAAATTATGAATGCATAAGCCATGAAACCCATGTATTTAGTTATTATTATCGTAAGACTCGCTTAAGTGTCGGTCAGCGAAGCTCTGAGCCTGAAACAGCCGGTAAATTTTTTCTTGAACGCTCTCTTCAACATAATAATAATAATCTTATTGTGATTATTATTATTGTTATCTATATATTAATTGATGGATTAAGATTGAAGAAGGTATCTTAAAAAAGAAAAATTAAAAATGTATACACATAGCGTTTTTATCAAAGAGGCAAATATAGCGCATTGGGCATTAAAGACGTCGAACAGAAATTGAAGGTCGATCGTACGATTGCATCGAGTCTCCGAGACTTTGAATCTTCGGGTTTGAATCGTCGACCTTTCATTCGACAATATTTTCTTTCGATCTTCGGTATGATTTCTGTCGTATAAAAAAAAAAAAAACGATTGCGATCGTTTGGCAAATGTATTCGCCCTTGAGAATGAATGTTTCTCAGTTGAAGGTGCACGGCGGTCAATATTGACACGCTACGATGCACGGAGACCGCTCGTAGTCCTCAGATAGAAAATATAGTTTTCCAGGTATAACCTTCCCGTATAATTTTCTCCGTAATTCCTCGTCATTAATTTCTTTTTCTGTATCCACCCCCCACTTTCGAGCTCAACGAACAGAGACGAAGAAAAATGTCTAGAAAGTAACGCGCTTTGCCCCTTACAACAATTTTCTTATTATTTTTATAATATTTAGGCGCTCACTCATTACACGTAAAAAGTGCCTATTGAAATGACCATTTTTTAATATTCGCTCTATCCGCACCTGTACAAATCCATCGCGGTTCCCAGTTCCGATAACAATGAGACGTGGTAAAAAAAAAAAGAAGGACGAAAAAAGACAACAGGGCGCGCCTCCGCATCGGATGGGCTCGCGTCTTCGCACACACGCGGCATCGCGCCGGGGCGCGGAGCTCGTGGCGCGCGCGAGTGTACACACTCGCGCCGATACATAATACAGTTTACGTTCGAGGTGCGGGAGGGAGTGCGCGATAACCGGATGGGAGCGAAGAGGATAGGAGGGAAAAAAAAAAGAAAAAAGAAAGATCGTCGAACAGTCAGTGGCACGAGCGCGGAGCGGTGGATCGAGAGGGAGAGTGAGCGCCTCCCGAGAGAGCTTGAGGAATAGTCCGGCGTCAAACTTCGAGCGATGCCTTTGGCGATCGGGAGTGGAGGCGCGCGTTACTCGGACCGGCTCTGCGGGCTCTCCTTCTGTCCGGTCTTCGATACTTTATACCGCTCGAAGTAAATTTAAAAATAACATTGTTTATTTTTATTTTATTTTAAATGAAAAAAAAAAATCGAATTTTGAAAGAAAAAAAATTGTAATTTTTTTTTTTTTATCGAATATTAAAGAAAAAAATTGCTAAAAATTACATTGCAACGTATATGAGGTCTACCTCGATATTGGCCGGCAATGCGTCACAGTATCACAGTACGTAAGTGGTTTGCATTGGACGAGTGACGGGACGTTAATAATCGATTAGGTATCGATTGTTAACACCGGTGTCAGACACGCTATCCGGGCCGATTTCGACGCTTCGCAGTTCCCACGAGGGAAACCAGTCGCTATGATGGCGCCACATTGCCCATATTTTTTTTCTTTCCGCGATTTTCATCGAGCACGATCGAGGAATCGATTTTTTTTTCGTCGGTTCGGAGAAGCTTCGATAAAATCGTCAAGTTGAATTGAATTTTTTTTAAACCGAACCTCAAAGACCAAAATCGACGGTGGCGTGATAAACCGACTATTGGACACCGAGTGATGTGTGCACATTGTATCTGACTGTATTGTAGATAAAAGGTTCGAGAGCGGGGCACATAACAGTCGAGGCGCGGATAACGAGGAGGGAGAAGTTCTCACTCGTCGACGCGATACGCGACGGTGTTTAGTCGCATTTTGTATTCCCCCGTTCGAATAGCGTAGAAACCACTGGCATCGTTTATGTACAACACGTTCGTGAGTTTAACGCTTTGATTTCGGAATTTAAAAAAATTTTATATATATATATAAAATAATTAAAAAATATATATATGTATGTGTATATCTATTTCGTCTGTGAATCGTGAGCTGCCCTGTGTTGAATTGCTGCGAGCGAGTTGCGTCCGTCCTACTTGAAGAATAAAAAAATTCTTAGGGTCATAGAACGACGATTGCATCGCACTAATTTTCGGCGACGGGTTCGACGCTAAAAGAGCGGGTTACTTAAATTTTTTTCTTCGAGAAACCACGCCACTGTTTGTCGGTAACTCACAGATAATCGGACGTTATCGGGCGGAAAGTTTAACGATAAATCAAGATACAAATGTTCGCAAAAGTATCCGCGCGCGAAGGTGGCGACTATGAATCGATCTGCTCGAAATTGTGACGAAGCACGACGAAACTGCTCGACGGTTTCGCTCAAAATAACAAAAAGAAAATTAAAGAGAGTGCCGGTAGAAGCAGAATGGGCATCAAGGAGAAAAACGAAAAGGTCTCACGCATCACACGTCTGACCGTTGTGAGTAGTGTTTTATTCAACTTTTTTTTTTCTTCTTTTTTCAAAGTTTTTCTAGCACTTATAACTCGATAAACAATTTTTTTCGGCTTGGCACGTCCTTGATTGCAAATCTTAGCGGCTGCACGACGAGGATTACTTTCTGCACGACGAGGATTACTTTTTTTTTAGAACGTAATAGAAACGACCTATGAATTCAGTCGACTGCGCTGTTGTGCACCGCGTTATTGTGCACAATTCACCGAGATCCACAGAATAGAACCAGAATAGCATAAAAGGGGAATAGTTATCATGTCCTAGGATGGGGACCTCAATGGGATTTCTTGAAAATTCGGACAAACAAACAACATTCCAAAATATATATGATACATTTTTTTAGCTATATATAAATAAAAACCGAGTTGCCTCACTGCACTTTTCCCCCGTTATAAAACAGTGAGGACACTTTATCGGTACTAATGTAGAGATGTGAAGAATAGAACCAGAATATTATAATAGGGGAATAGTTATCTCGACCTAGGATGGGGACCTCAAAAGGGTTTCTTGAAAATTGGGACAAACACACAACATTCTAAAGTATATTTAAAATACATTTTTTTAACTATATATAAATAAAAACTGAGTTGCCTCACTGCACTTTTCCCCCGTTATAAAACAGCGAAGACACTTTATCGGTACTAATATAGAGATATCAAGAATAGAATCAGAATATTATAATAGGAGAATAGTTATCACGACCTAGGATGGGGATCTCAAAAGGATATCTTGAAAATTGGAACAAACAAACATTCCAAAGTGTATATAGAATACATTTTTTTAACTATATATAAATAAAAACTGAGTTGCCTCACTGCACTTTTCCCCCGTTATAAAACAGCGATGACACTTAATCGGTACTAATGTAGAGATGTGAAGAATAGAACCAGAATATTGTAATAGGGGAATCGTTATCATGACCTAGAATGGGGACCAAAAGGGTTTCTTGAAAATTGGGACAAACACACAACATTCCAAAGTATATTTAAGATACATTTTTTTTAGCTATGTATTAATAAAAACTGAGTTGACACACTGCACTTTTCCCTCGTTATAAAACAGTAACGACACTTTATCCGTACTAATATAGCGACGCGGAGTTGAAAACCGGGAGAGACTTGTCTGTAAAAAAAAAAAAAAAAAAAACAACAATATTAAGGTTAACTGTGAGAAGTTCGACTGTATTACAGCTCCCCGCTCCGGGGAGCTTGCATAATTACGAGACGACCAAGACCTCGCGGTCACATCTCCCTTCGCTCCGTCGACGACAAACGTAAAAAGCAGTTTCGTGGAAACCCATTGTGAAGCGGGGCTTGGAAGCTCCGCGACCGAGTTAATTTACGTGAATTGCTTTCACAGCTTGCCGGCGCGATTTTTCTCGAACCCCGTAGTTTTATTTGCATCATCTGCCAATCAAGTTCCATTGAATTTTTGCACACATTATCGCATCTCAAAAAAAAAAATAAAATCCACGTTTACACGAGCGAACAAGCGTGAATTTATTTTCGAGGACGTTTAATCATTATTGCGACACAGTTAGTGTACGGTTTTGTAACAGCAATACAAATTTCGAATCAACGACGCTATAAAAAAATAAGCTCTAAAAAATTCGTGTGCATTTTGATGCGAGGATTTTGTGAAATAAAGTCGTCGATTTTTAATTACCGAACGCTAGGTAAGCGCTTTTGAGCAGTGAAATTTCGAAGCCAGTTGGGGCTTAACTACGTATTTAAAGCGATTCGAAGGATTTGGTATTAAAACTAAGCTTTGATGCGCGCGGTCCGACTCTGCTGGGGTGGGTGAAACTGCTCGGGAAAGCCAGTGTGCGAGCGGATGGACGCTGGAAAAGGAAAAGCGCGTTTCAACACGCTTGAAGCACGTTTGAACCGCCACGGCGAGAACAAATGTACAATATTCAGCGCTGACGTTCGAATAACCGAGCGTTCGAATAAACGGAGCCAGCGTTCGGATAATTCAGAGGGTTCGGATAATCGAGGTTCTACTGTACTTTGATTTCAATAATTTACCATCATTTTAGAATAAAAGTACTTTGATTGCAATAATTTACCGTAATTTTAGAATAAAAGTACTTTAATTGCAATAATAATAATAATAATAATTTATTGAGCATTTTTTTTTTTTTAACAGAAATACATAAATCTTGTATACATTTGGTAACATTTCCGTATGGTTCCGCACCTCCTAGTGGGGATAATGCTTAATACGAAATATTTCTGTCAAGCTCAATCTACATGCAGTGATTGCAAAAGTGCCGTAGCACTTGTCCGCAATCTAAAATTTCCTAGAAGAAAACTATATTATTAACCGTTAAATAATAACGCAATAATTTACTTTAATTTCACTATAAAAGTGCTTTGATTGCAATAATTTACCTTAATTTCACTCTACAAGTCGATTAATTTTTCATTACGATTGTCCATTGAATTTAACGTACCGGTTTTTCCTAAAAAAAAATTCCACTCCGGTACATTAAATTAACTTTTTTTTTAAGTGTAGTTTTTTTTTATTCGCGTAACCCTCCTTATTCCGACGTTCACGATCTTATCGTGGCGGACGCCACAGAAGACTCGGCTTCGGAGACAAGGTCGGGTCAAACTGTCTGCAAATAGTTTCTATTATAATTTTCTTTTAATATCATAGGACGCCAAAAATAGAATTGGTTGACTAACGTGGACTTGAATAACTTGGGATAGGTAAATTGTGATACCCGTTAGTACTAATGGTGTGAAAAACCTGCGATGCAATGTGTGAGCTGACGGTGGCTAATGAGGCACGGCAAAGACCTCGTGAAACACTCGTACGTTAATCTGGACTGGCGGGTATAATGTGGCCCCTGGGATTGCCCGAGTTTCTGTTCCGGACACGGAGAAGACGCTTCTGAATTACCGTCTCGTACGGCCACTCGCACACGCGCACAGAGACGTAAATCTCGATCTCTCCGCTATCAATAACAACTGGTATCTGTGAAGCTCAACTTCGAAATTGTATCGGTTACTTCAAGTAAAATACTATACTTTACCTGTCTCGCAAATATGACCGTTACCAAACTTAACCCGGAGATAAACTAATTGATTTTAATCGATGAATCTGCTGCTCGTTCGTCCTCCTAATTGCATCTGCTTCAGTCAAGTTTCGAGAGCTCGCCTTGTGCCTGAAGAAATATTTGTTTCTTGCTTAGACAAAATTCCAATTTTGTTGCGCGCTTTGCCATCCTGCAGTCCGAATGGAACCGGAAGGAACAGGATAGCTCGAGGTTTAGGAATGTACAAAAAAAAAAAGTATTTTTCACGAACTTATTTAATTTGTTTGTCTGTCCTGTTAACAGGTCTACTATCAGTAACAGATGGTATCTAAGTAGTGTAATTACGAAATTATATCTGTCCCATTAAATAAAATTCTATGCTTTGTCTGTCTTGCAAATATGATCGCTATAAAGCGTAATTGATTGTAATCGATAAATCTGTTACTCGTCGACCCTCCTAATTGGATTTGCTTTCTTGAAGCTTCGGGAGCTCGCCTTGCGCCTGAAAAAATTCTATTCGTCCCGTTAACTAAAATTCTATGCTTTACCTGTCTCGCAAATATGATCGTTATCGAACTTAACCCGGAAATGAACCGTAATTAATTTCAATCGATGAATCCATTACTCGTCAACCCTCCCAATTGGATCTGCTTCCTTCAAGCTTCGAGAGCTCGTCTTAATCTAGAAAAAAGATTTTTTTTGCTTATATGAAACTCCAATTTTGTCGCGTAATTGTGCATCATCCAGGCCGGGTGGAACCGGAAGTTAAGGAGGGTTTAGGAACGTAAAAAAAAATCATTATTTTTCATAAATGTACTTTATTTCACTCGGTGGGAAAATTGCGGTTTTTTCGCACGCATTCGCGTGTGAAAACCCCCATTTTCACACCTTGTGAAATAAAATTTTATCGGATGCTCGTGCGAAAAACATTTTCTGAACTCGTGTGATTGCAACACTCGCCATCGGCTCGTGCTGCGAAGTCACACTCGTCAGAAAAAGTTTTTTCGCACTCGTGTCGAAATGTACTATTATTTTTGCTTGTCCTGTTAACAGGTCCCGGCTCAGGCAATGCAGCCGTCATCGCGGGCCAACCCCCCGGCACCTCGGGTCCCGAGTCCGGGCGCGTTGCGCCCTTACACGCCTCCGGACCTCTCCTCTATACCCCACATGGACGGTACGCCACTGCCGAATCAAACGCCTCATAACAGCACCTCGAATGGGACTACCGACGGCGCACCGGAAACCGGACCCTACATCGTCGGCAGCCCGATCGATCTCGGGAATATCGACAATGTCGATAACATTGGTATAACTCTGAGGCCACAACGCGGTGGACGTAGAAGAACCAGGGAACATATAGAACTCGAGGAGACCGGAAATCCAATTTCGCAGCAGGACGGTCAGTTCAATAAATCTTAAAGCATTCGGTCAGCAATAATTTATCAGGAAAAAGAAAAAATTATTATCTGTTATTCCATTATTATTATTGTTATTATTATTAATAATAATAGTTATTAGTAATAATAATAACTATTGTTATTATCAATGATAATAGTAATAGTTGTTGATAATAATAATTATTATTGTTATTATTGTTATGATTTATAATATTTTCTGTGAACAATTTTATTTTTAGTTTAGCACTCATTTGACTAGAGTGGACCGCTGCAACCTCCTTAAAGGTAAATCAGTTGATTTATCTTCCGCGTATTAGCGAAGGTGACACGTAATCGACCGCTCGTATCCTGTCGGAGAAACTAGTCCGCGAACAATGCCGATGCTCCACTATCGCATTTCGTTCAACCCCGACCGGACATAAGCGGTGTGATTGTCCCTTGCCATTTCCGACTTGCCCGGCCGACGATCTTATCGCCTCCGGTTGGGGCCTCCGGAAAGGTGTGTTTGCCGATAATCGATACACCTACACCAACACACCGTCATTACATTAGTTCCACGAAACTAATGCCCGCCGGGATCGATGCCGCGGAATCGGAATTGGGAGTTGATATGACGACGTAGAATGAAAATCATCATCCGATGCAAGGTTTCTTCGGAATTAGCGAACCAAATTTCGGCGACGATCGACTCGAAGAGAAAGAAAAAAAAAATACTTGAAAACCGAAAAAATGAAAAAGTGGAATCCTAGTAGCGTTCAGTTGCTCCATCGATCAGGCGTTATCATCACCGTCAATACAATCGTTCTACGAAACGAATGCTCGCCGAGATCGATGGCACGTAATCGGGACTGGGAGAAGACATCAGCTTCTGATAAAGTCATCACCCAATTCAAGATTTCTTCGGAATTAACTACTGCAATTTCGACGACGATTGACTCGAAGAGCAAGAAAAAAAAAAAAACATGAAAACTGAAGAAAAAAAATGAAAAAGTGGAACTCGAGTAGCGCTCAGTTGCGCCGTCGATAAGGCGTTATCGTCACCGTTAATACATTCGTTCTACGAAAAGATCCGGGATAGATAGATAGATGGGTAGACATTTATTTGGTACATGAATAAATCCCTTTGTACCATTGCCATACAAAAGATAACAATTTAGTGTAGATTTTACTTCCAGCTTAGACGGGGGTATTACAGAATAAGCGTAACAAACAACTTAGTAGACAAGTTTTAACAGTTTGAAGTTGACAGTTGTGTAGCTCATAAAAAAACACTGAGTGAAGGCTCGTAAAACGAAGCAGGTAAAGACGAGGGAAGTGAAAACGATAAATTATTTACGATCTGAAGACAACTACTGTGTAGAACGAATACATCAAACAATTTAAGATCTCTTCGGAATTAACGAGTCGAGTCGTGAAGCCTCGAAAGCAAGCAAAACAAATAAATGAAAAAGCGGAAAGCGATCACCGCTCCGCTACACCATCGATGGGGCACAATCGATCGTCCGACATAGCAATCTCGTAGGCGTTATCGAGCGCGCGGTAAACACGGAAGGTTACCCACGTGGCAGCTGGAATAGCAGGCCGGTATCGTAGCTCGCATCGCGCCACGACCTTGGCGTGTGGGAAACCCGGAGCGGTACAGTCCATACCGAGCGTAAAGTGCCCAGTAATCTGCACTGCTGGCCGTGCCGACTGGTTATTACATTTCCGTCCGGTATTGACGAACCACGAGCCATTTACCCGGCCTCGTTCGTGTGCATCGGCGTCCCGCATCGCTGTTCGGCGTCTACGTCGATCCACGCGACAGCCGCTTTCTCCCACCGCTTCGAATTGACCGTCAACTTGTTGCCGGTAAGCGAGGAAAACTACGGACGAGGCCCGCGCATGCGCGTTTGACGTCCAAAACGTCACCGCTCTCGACAGCTGGTGGGATCGTCTGGATATCTCGGGCTTATTCAGTCTCGCTGCGCACGTGTAAAACGACGTTCGCGTTCGCTCCGTCACGCATGCGGAACAAAGATGGCAGCGACGGGGAGGACAGTGGTACTCCGTTCCGTTGTAATCAATCGAAAAACGAAACACCAAAAATCGTCGAGGAAAAAAGGATCGACGAAAGTCCTGGATAAAAAAATCTTACGGAAGAGAAGAAAAAAGAAACTAAAAAAAATAAGCTCGAAGAATCCGCTGGGATAGTTATGGAAACGCTGTAAAAAAAATTCTTATGAAATTTAATTTACTGGTACCCGAAGTTTTTATGCATAAGACTGGTGTATCAAATTGCATGTAAAATTATGATGAAAAATTAACGCACAGTATATTTGAAACTTCAGAAAAAAACTGTACTTTTAATCGTTTACTTTGATTTTACTATAAAAGTACTTTAATTGCAGTAATTTACTTCAATTTCAATGAAAAAAGTATATCGATTATTGATTGAATTGAAGTTCTTGCATAAAAACTTTCAATCCCGTACATTAAATTCTATTTTTTTCACGGTGACGGAGAAAAAATTTTTTATGAAATTACCGTACTGGTACTGGAAGTTTTTATGCATGAAACTGGTGTATTAAATTGCTCGTTACAACCGTGATGACAAATTAACGTACAATATATTCAAATCTTTAGAAAATACTTTACATTTAATAATAAATGATTAACAATAAAAATAAAAATTACTAAAATTAAAGTACACTTTAATTTTACTATAAAAGTACTTTGAATTCAATAATTCACAATTAATAATCTCACTGCAGTCGTTCATTAATTTTTTCATCACAAATTGTACATTAAATTGAATGCACCAGTCCTTGCACAAAAACTTCCAGTCCGTTGCATTAAATTTACAATATTTTGTTTCAACAGCCCACGAAGAGACTCGAGACCATCAGAAATGTCCCGCGTCCCTCGCCGGTACGAGGGCGCCCGATCGGGTGGCCCGACGGCACGATTCGTTGAGCGCTACTGTTCGAGCTCTATAATACCATCCAGTTGTTATAGATTACGGTAGTTCGCGTAACGGCTGTCGGGGCGTCGAAAGGCCCGAGCGGGTCGTGCGCTCTCAGTGCCACCTACGAAGCGGTCGTTCGAGCTCCCGGTGGCTAAAAATTACGACGGCGTAACCCCGGGACGAGCGACGAGGATCGTGCGAGTGCAAAAAAAAACTTACGCGTCATCGCCGCAAACGCGTACCGAACGAAATTGATCGCCGTGGTAATTTGTCCGGACAATTAGTGGGGCTCTCCGTTGCCGGACGACTACGCCGGTCTTTTGCATCAACGTTGTTTCATTGTTCGTTAATTTTTTTTATTATTTTTTTAAATCTTTCGAGCCCTGCCGTTCAGCCGTGCGATTCTTGGCACGCACGTGCGCGCACCCACCGACGAATACGTCACGTCCTGCGGCGGGGTGTGGCGAGACGAGCATCCCGGGGAGCTATGACGTATGCAAACGTCTCGTTGACTCTGTGCGTTCGCTCGGACGATCTTTCTCACGGGATGGACGCGATCGTCCAACGGAGTTTCGACTCGGCGTCGATTTAATGTAACGCAGACGGTGTTAACGGGAAGCTCGACTACGTGGGCAGTCCTGCGGACGGCGCGACCGTGAAAATAATCATAATAATAATAATAATAATAATAAATACAAAAAGAAAACATCGGTTTTTTTCCGAGCGAATACCGCACGATGAGTAATCGGATCTAGGATCAAACTAACCGTCGCAGTTCCAACGGAAATATCGCCGGAGCCCCGGGGACTTCGTTCGATAAATCGCGAGTTACTCTGCGAAGTGTTGTAACCGGTGTTGCTTCGACATTGTCTTCCGCTCTGAGGCAGGTATGGACGTAACGGTGCACGCGTGCGAACGGTTGTGTAACCGGTGTCGAGGAACTCTGTGAAAAATAATTGAAGACAACAATATCTAAGCAGATTCGGAGAACTGGAAGAAACGGGGGATCAATCGTGACCTTGAATCCATGGAAGGTAGTCGCGATTCGCCGCAAGCTGTTCCAGACGTTTCTTAATTAATAATGATAATAATAAAATGAAAGACAAGATAAAGTATTGTCGAGAAGAAATAAACGATAAAAGCCGACGAATATAGACGTAAAAAAAAAACAATAACAGATTCGAAGTTGATCCGGAGAGTCGGCAAAATTAAGAGGGCTCGCGAAAACATTGTCACGAGACGAGACAAGGAAAATATTGTCGAGAAACAGTGAACCATAAGAGGTGAGGAAAATAGAGACACTCCCGGAAGTTGGCGTTGGGAAGGCGTACATCAATCGTGACCTTGAATCGATCGAACGTGCATCGCGGTTCGCCGCAAGCTGGGTCAGACGCCTCTGTGAAAAAAAAAACATAACAAAAATATAACAATTACGAATTCGATCGGGAGAACAGGAAGAATTAAGGCACACGGTGACATTTTCACGAGACGAGACAAGAAAAGTGTTCTCGAGAAGAAATAAACTATAAGAGCCGACGAGAATAGAGACCCTGAATCGATCGAACGTGCATGGCGATTCGACACATGCTGTTCCAGGTGATTCTGTGAAAAAAATAAAAAATATTAAAAATACAACATTTCCGAATTCGATCAGGAGAACAGGAAGAATTAGGAGCACGAAGACGTTGTCACGTGACGAAGCAAGAGAAATATTTCCGAAGTGAAGAAACGATAAAAGCCGACGAAAATAAAGACGCGTTTCGAAGTGGCCGTTGGGAAGGCGTACTTCAATCGTGACCTTGAATCGATCGAACGTACGTCGCGATTCGCCGCAAGCTGTTCCAGACGCTCCTCCGCTGCACTGTTAATTCTTATCACGGCTGATGTGTCTTCCTCTCGTGTTTCCGCAACGCTATAAAGTGTGGTGCATACATAAAAAAAACAAAGGATTAAATAAATAATAAAAACGAACGGGAATGTCTGGTAAATTTGTGTTTCATTGGAACAAATTTTCACCGTTCAGAGTTGATTCTCCGTATTGGAGGAATGCACACACGTTCCTCGCGAGAAGCCCTTTAGATGCGTCGGATTTAATAGATTAGATTCGCAGCGAAAGTGGAAGAAAAAAAAAAAAGAATATATATACGAAGGCACGGTTGGAAGTGATAGCTGGATTATAACCGTCTCTAGTCCGTGTACAACATTCTGCGCTTCGACGTGACGGACGATGGAATAAAGTACACCGCGGGGAGAGAGCCGTGCATCCTCATTAGAGAAATGAGACGCTGAACGACATAGTTTCGTCGTTATAATACGCAATATATAACCGGTGTCCGGACTGTACGACAAAAAAAAAATATATATATATATATATATACATATATATATATATATAAAATATCAAAACCATGGATTTCCGGGGGACTAAGCTCATCCAATGGCTGAACGAGTTCAGATCGCGCTTCCACCTTTATCTTCACTCACACAACAGTAAGTCGTCATCTGGCATCGCTCGACGCTCGAGTTCACGATAACGCACCGTAGGGATATAGAAAATTATAAAGAAAACAAAGAAACAAAAAATGTTAAACGTCCACGAGTCAGTATTGTTGAGGCTGTTGATGTCCCAGCCGGGTTTTATAAAATCGTCCAGTCTACTGCGAGCGAGATGGAGAGCTATCGATTGTACGACGGTCTGTATCTTGTATTCCGGTCTCGTGCAATGAATAATTAGGCGATCGGTAATGAGTCGACGAGCTGCGACGCTGTTGCGTTTTTTTTTTTTTCTATATCTAATCGTACTTCATTTTTCCGAGTGCCGGGAAAATCGATTGCAGCTATTACGAGCCGGCTTACCGGAGTACGGTGTGTTTCAACGTGGCTTCGCCAGCAACAAGCTGGATTACACAATACCACTTGTTCTCGTGCGGCGCTACGAGATCGTAGACTTTTATATCCGAAGCTCTGTGATTCTATAATGCGATAAAAATGAGAAGCTATGTTCCCGCTTTGGCTGTACGAGTAAATTTGGGCGTTGCATTTTACCGGTAATTGGACCGTGAAAAAATACCGGTACGCGACAGCAATTACCGATAGTGCCGGAATTTCATATCGGTTTATGTGACGGTGAAATTATGAAAAAAAAAAATTACGGCGGTGAAATAAATTCTATCTTGGCGATGAGTCTATTTTTAGTTTTATTAATTTAGTTGCTTGCGTCGATCAATTCTAGTATGTACCTAGTTTTTAGAAACACCATGTATCCGAAACTTTTATTCTGTAGATGGCGCTATAAAGCTTTTGTCGAATAGTTTAAGGAAACGCTTCTTTTTTTTTATGTGCGCTACGTGGTTAAGCGCTCAAAAGCCTGTTTCACGTAATCTCAGCATCGCGAGAACGATCCTCACTTTACGCCGTTTTTTTAAATCTTTTTTATAACACGTGCACGAAAAGTCCCGCTTTTCGTGCCTGTAAAGTGTGTCGAAAGTGGCGCTTTCTAGCAGAGGATGCGCGAAAAATGCTGCAGATACTCTTTTTACACGCTAGTTTGTTTTCCGCACACTTTTTTCACACTCTAGCTACTTTTGCGCACACTTTTTTAACACTCTAGTTACTTTTCGCGCTGACTTATCTGTCACTGTAGTTATTTTTTTCCGAACGCACTTTACAGGCACGAAAAGCGGGAATTTTTGTGCACTTGTCACAGAAAGTAGTATGCGATACTTGTACGAAAAAGCGGTCTCCCGACGGCGGTCTCGCCTCCTTTCGAGCTACAAACGTCATTCGGCTTCGCCTCGTGCCGTTGGAGCTCTCGATCCGGCTCGTGCAGCCAACTTCACAACCTTCGTCGAAAGACCGCTTTTCCATACTAGTATCGCAAAGTACTATTCCGGATGACTTCCGGTTTGAAAATAAAATCTTTTGACCGGAAGTGATGTCGTCTAGAAGAAATGTCACTTCCGGCTTGAAAAGTACATTTTTTGACCGGTAGTGATCTCATCTACGGAAAACGTCATATCCGGTCTGAAAATCTGATTTTTTCGCTTTTTCATAATGTAATTGCGAAGGCCGCTGCTAATCGAACCCTCGACATATTATTGTTCCCTTCTCACACAGGTCATTGATCAATAAGTCAATGACGTCTCTGCCGTCGGACAGCCGTTTCAAACCGCAGACACCCGATTAATTATCAACTCGCATTTAACCGGCAACACATCAGGAAGTTATGAAGATAACGAGCACTTCGCTTTTCTTAAAATTTTGGAAATTATACGTTCCAATGTCAAAGAAAACGGCAAGATTCCGAGAGAACAGTGCCGATCTTAAGATCATCAGTAATTACGAGATTAAAAAATCCGACCCACAAATACCGTCATTTCGTCACATAAAAGTTCTTGTGTTTTTTTTTTTTGTTTGCAGTCGCAACAACTAGGGCGGAAAATGGAGATCCGCCCGGGGACGACCGGCCTCCGACCCACCAGCAGGAGGAACACGAGGAGAGAATAGTGTTCGTCAATGCGCCACATCAACCAGCTAAATACAGGAACAACCACATTACAACGGCCAAGTATTCGCTATTATCATTCATACCTTCTTTCCTGTTCGAGCAGTTTCGACGATACAGCAACTGTTTCTTCCTCTTCATCGCCCTCATGCAGGTAAAAAAAGATTCGGACACGAATATATCGGATACAAGTTCAGCGATCCAAAATTAACTCGTTCCATTATTTTCCACAGCAAATTCCCGACGTCTCGCCCACTGGAAGATACACGACGCTCGTACCGCTCATCTTCATACTCACTGTTTCAGGACTCAAAGAAATCGTCGAGGATATTGTGAGTAAAATTCTCACGATTCACTGCAAAGGTTTTCGTCATAGCTTCTGAAAAAAGCAGAAAATGAATAAATAATATAAGAGTTTAAGGTAGTCCATGCGGTACAGTCAAGTCAATCGAGTACCAATATTTTTAAATGGTTTGCACACATTTCGAAGTGATAAATACTGAATGTGCTATAAATTTACAGAAAAATAAGTGAGTTTGCGCCGATAAATCCACGGGCATTCGGCGAACAAAATTTTGATTGGTTAAACGAAATTGTCCAGGTGATTTTTCCTACGCGACTGGAAATATTTAGTGTATTTTATTCTTATCGCTTCAGAAAAGGCACAGAGCCGACGACGAGATCAATATGAGAGAGGTCGAAGTACTGAGAGACGGAAAGTGGCAATGGATCCAGTGGCGCACAATCGCCGTAGGAGACGTTGTCAAGGTGAGCCAATAAACGACGTTCATCAGAATAATCGCATCGAATAGTTCATGAAAATATTTAACCGACAATATTTTTTTAGGTCCACAACAACAATTTCTTCCCCGCTGATCTGATACTTCTTTCCTCGTCGGAGCCGCAAGGCATGTCTTTCATCGAGACGGCCAATCTCGATGGCGAGACAAATCTGAAGATCAGGCAAGCTCACAACGAGACAGCGACGCTTTTGGACACCGTTGAGTTGATGAATTTTAAAGCCAACATCCAGTGCGAACCACCGAACAGGCATCTTTACGAATTCAACGGCGTTCTACGAGAAACGAATAAGCAGTAGGTCGATTTATCGACGAACATTTTTTATGTTCAATTTCAACGAGGTATTTTAATCATTTGATATCGATTGCGGTTTACAGAAGCGTGTCACTCGGTCCCGATCAGCTTCTCTTGCGCGGCGCGATGCTGCGTAACACGAAATGGGCCTTCGGCGTTGTAATCTACACCGGCCACGATACGAAACTCATGCAGAACAACACAGCGACCGCACCACTCAAACGCTCCACTCTCGATCGTCTTACCAACACTCAAGTTCTCATGCTCTTCTTCATATTGCTGCTACTGTGTTTCGTATCGGCGATATTCAACGTGCTGTGGATGAACGCCAATCAACAGAGTCTTTGGTACTTAGGAGTGCACGGTTAGTTTTCTTTTTTTTTAATCACTTAATTTCATATTTCATAAACAGTCCACTGAGCTCTAAGACATAAAACAAGGTAGTCAATCGAGTGCCCGGATTTCAAACTCAGCTTACACCAATCAATCCACGGGCATATTTTTTCAGAATTTTTGTGAAGTCAAATTTGTAATTTTGACAGCTTACTTTGTATGTTGAAGTATAAATCAGAAGAAAAGTTTAGTTAATGAACATTATCATTAATGTTTTCCGGTGAATTCGTATCTATCGAGAAACAAAATGAGCTTTCGCTCATCAAAATCGAACGGAAATTACAAATTTGGCTTCACAAAAACTGCGTAGAAATATTGACTTGATTGTACCGCAAGGACTATCTTAAACTCGTCTGTTGCTTATTTACATCTTTGTTCTTTTTTTTCAGAGGCTATGACGAAAAACTTTGCAGTGAATCTGTTGACTTTCATCATCCTTTTCAACAATCTCATACCGATATCCTTGCAAGTTACTCTGGAAGTCGTGAGGTTCGTTCAGGCGACTTTTATCAACATGGACATAGAGATGTATCACGCCGAGACCGACACGCCCGCGATGGCGAGAACGAGCAATCTCAACGAGGAGCTTGGAATGGTTAATTACGTGTTCACCGACAAGACCGGTACTCTGACGAAGAACGTCATGGAGTTCAAACGTTGCTCGATAGCTGGAAAATTCTACGAGTAAGTTCGTCGGACAAGTTCGATGAACGCCGATTATCGGCCATCGATACCGTGGAATATTCGTCAGTTGGCGGCAGATTAACGCGTTTGAAAAGAAAACCTGATACTTCCAGTTCGCCGACGTTGGCGGAAGCGAGTGGAAGCTCGAGTAGGCCGAAGAGCGAACTGGTAACCGACATACTCGAGGGTCGAACGAAGCAAGATCAGACGACTATCGAAGACAAGAAAAAATCTCTGTCGGCGGGCATTTTGCACGAATTCATGGTCATGCTATCGGTTTGTCATACTGTCATACCTGAGAAAGTGGATGGTGAGATAATCTATCACGCCGCATCTCCCGGTGAGTGAAAAAAAAAATTGCAAAATTAAATTTACGGATTTCGTCGTTTTGAGACGATTCTTCAATCTATTCGTTACCGCTGATTACAAAACTATAACTCATTTTACTCTTAGCGTGCTATTTTATTAAAAAACTCGTGTCGAACATGAATTGTACAAATTTTCCAAAAATTTCAAAATCCCATAACATTTAAAGGTTTGATCAGTTTTTGCCATATTACTAAATCACTAAATCTGGATTTTAGTGGACGATAACAGCTTCCTCTACGAGGAAGCAAAAAAAAAACGAATGAATGCGTCTCACAAATTATGAAGATCAATAATTTATCTTTTTTTTGCACCTTCCACAGATGAGAGAGCTCTGGTCGACGGTGCCCGAAAGTACGGCTACGTATTCGACACGAGAACTCCGGCGTACGTCGAGATTCTGGCACTCGGCGAGCGTCTGCGTTACGAGATATTGAACGTCATAGAATTCAACTCGACGAGAAAAAGGATGTCGGTTATCGTGAGAACGCCCGAGGGGCAGATAAAGCTGTTTTGCAAAGGCGCCGATTCGGTGATATACGAAAGACTCGCGCCGCAGACACCGGAAGCGGGCGATCCGGATCAGGAGGGCTTCGACGATTTTCGTCAGACCACCCTCGATCATCTCGAGGCTTTCGCTACCGAGGGACTCAGGACTTTGTGTTTTGCTTACGCCGATATACCGGACAGCCGGTATCAGTGGTGGCGTGAACTTTATCACAAAGCTTCGGTGAACTTTGCTAATCGCGAGGCTCAGGTCGAGGAGGCTGCGAACTTGATCGAGACAAAATTGTTACTTTTGGGAGCTACTGCGATCGAGGATCATCTTCAAGATCAGGCAAGTTTGATCGATTTAGATTCAAAGATGACCCTGAAGATATCTGCACGAGACTAAACTTTATCAAGTTACAACGGCTGTGTTTTGCATCGCACAAACTTCGCTTGGGGAAGTTCACTTTCAGAATAAAATTCTGTGAGTGAACAATTTTTTTTCTTCCCAAAGCAGTGCATTGCCAATTATGAAATTTGATGTCGCGCAGACATCTTCAGGGTCATATTTAAAGTGCCTTAATGAGATGGAGTAGTTTTTAACTCTACGGGTTTTTTCTTTTTTTTTCACAGGTTCCAGAAACGTTACAGGCCCTTATTCAAGCGGAAATTGCCGTTTGGGTATTAACGGGGGACAAGCAGGAGACTGCGATAAATATCGGTCACTCTTGTCGATTAATAACTCAATCGATGCCTCTGATAATAGTTAATGAAAGTTCATTAGATGTGAGTTGTTCTTAAGAATATTTGTTATGCACGAAAAGCATGTCAATTCCACCAAATTAGTGGGATAGAAGAGATATTATCTCATTACAGAAAACGAGAGAAGTGATAAATCAGCACTGCGTAGATTTCGGCCAAGATCTTCGTTGTCAGAACGACGTTGGTCTAGTTATAGATGGAAATAGTCTGAAGTACGCACTTTCTTGCGATCTGAGACGAGACTTTCTGGACTTGTGCACATCGTGCAAGGTCGTGATATGTTGTCGTGTCTCCCCGATGCAGAAAGCCGAGGTAATTTCATAATAATTAATAATAATAATATAATAATAAAAGCTGTAAATTAATTCCATTGTCGAAGATTGCTTACAAAGCATCGCTCGAGGAAGTGTGCTAGAACGTTCGAATAAATTGTACTCGTTTCGTGTTTCCAGATAGTAGATTTAGTCACGAGTAACACGAAAGCAGTGACGCTCGCTATCGGCGACGGAGCCAATGACGTAGCGATGATACAGAAGGCTCACATCGGTGTCGGTGAGTTCGATAATGTTTGCCGGCCTGTGTCGATTTATTTTAACCTTCTCGAAAGATCTTTTATCAATTTTCGTTACGAACATTGCCTCTCAGGTATATCCGGTGTGGAAGGTCTTCAAGCGGCCTGCGCTTCTGACTACTCGATAGCCCAGTTTAGATTTCTGAAGCGTCTGCTGTTCGTCCATGGCTCGTGGAACTACAGTAGAATGTGCAAATTAATTTTATATTCTTTCTACAAAAATATATGCCTTTACGTGATCGAGCTGTGGTTCGCAATATATTCCGGCTGGTCCGGACAAATCCTGTTCGAGAGATGGTCCATCGGTCTGTACAACGTGGTGAGTTGGAAAAAAGCGATCTTCTCGTGAAGTCCCGACACTATCGTTGATAAATGACGCATGCGAGATAATAGTCGATTCTAATCGATCGAACTAATTTCGTCAAGGTATTCACCGCGGCACCCCCGTTGGCGATGGGCCTCTTTGACAAAGTTTGTTCAGCCGAAACTCATCTCGCTCATCCGAGATTATACGCTGCCAAGAACACAACCGAGTCCACGTTTAACATTAAGGTACGGGCGAGCGAAAAACTACCTGCGCTCCGATAACTAACGATATCTCTTTGACTCGCGGAATATATTAACAATAAATGTGTTTTCCAGGTATTTTGGGTTTGGATAATAAACGCCCTCATTCATTCTTCGCTGCTGTACTGGCTCACCCTCATGGCCCTGCAGCACGACGTCATCTGGAGTAATGGCCGCGACGGTGGTTACATCGTTCTTGGAAATTGCGTCTACACTGTAAGTTTTCGTCTATTCACTTTTTTTCTTGCTTCCACATAGAAGAAGATTAGTTTTCGCTACATTTTTTTTTCGATATATTCATGTAATCATGTTCAGAATGTTACATTTACAGAATGTTGTGATTTACATTATAATTGGTTTTTAAAAAATATATTTTTTTGCTTCATAGAGGAAACTTAGATTTCATAAATATGAAAAAAATGGTGCGAAGTAATCTGCACATGGCTTCCTCATTTATTACAATTTTGCGAATAGCTTTCTCTTTCAGGGATCCAAAAATCATCAACGAATTTTCACAGTGTCGATCTAATCTATATTCTAATTGATGTGCAATTTCTTTGCTCAGTACGTCGTGGTGACGGTATGCGGCAAGGCAGGCCTCATAACTAATTCTTGGACGTGGGTCACACACTTAGCTACCTGGGGTTCGATTATACTGTGGTTTTTGTTTATAGCTATATACAGGTACGTCTCTGAAAGTCTCGATGGAAAGAGGATATTTTTTTTAAATCGAATTAATTGGCTTGAAATTGTAATACGCACGATTATTATTGCAGTAACTTCTGGCCGGCCTTGAACGTCGGAGCGGTGATGCAGGGCAACGACAGGATGCTCTTCTCGTCTCCGGTATTCTGGCTCGGGCTCGTGCTCATACCGTCCGCCGTACTTCTTCTCGACGTGACGATCAAAGCGTGAGTTCATCGAGCCACGCCTCCGCATGAAAGAATCAAAACATGCGTGATTAATTATTAATAAAAATAATTACGATCTTCCAGAGTGACGAACACGATGTGGAAGTCGCTGACCGAAGCCGCGAGGGAACAAGAGATCAAGAAGTCAGATCCCGGAGATCTGTTCGCGAATCAGGATTACAGGAGCTCGTAAGTTCCCCTTAATATTTATCGTTGGCCCGTTTAAATCACCGCAAAACAAATCACGATTGTTCGATGTTCGTCCAACGCTCTTCTACAACCGAGCGAATCCCACGAGGCGACGAAAAACAAAAAAAAAAAACACATTTTTTTCGAGCAACGGTCGTTGGATGGATACTCGATGCCTTTCAGTCCCCGAGACAATAATAATTGGCATGCCGCTGAATCTCGGCTTCGAGATTATTCGCAGAGGGTGATTAAACAATCCTGATCGTGCATGGCTTTTCGATGTGCCTTCGGTTGAACACATTAACAACTCTTTGATATCCGATCGTCTTCGCGGAATCGGCCACTAATCAAACGGACAGCGACTATAAGAGAATAGTACTTGGGACACAAGTGCGGTAAAGCGTACATTATACACAGGTTGTGAAGTGCAATCGACTTCACAGGCTGCGTATGATATTCGCTATAACACATTAGTATCGCATAATATTTTTTGCAACTAATGTCGGAGATGTGCCACTTTTCGTGCCTGTAAGGCGTGCGCATGCGCTCGAATTTCTCGTACTAATGCGAGAAGTTAAATTATCGTGCGAGAAGTAAAATTAGCGTGTGAGAAGTAAGATTAGCGTGCGTGAAGTAAAATTAGCGCGCGAGAAATAAGACGGGCCGATGCGCGCATGCGCCGGGTATTTACAGTACACTTAGCAGCAAAGCGATGCAGTGGAAAAGTGGCACTTCTCATGCATGCGTTGCAAAAAGTAATATTAATATCACAGCAGGAGATCGAGACCAATGTCGACGAAGCGATGTTTTATCCGCTGTTGGAACGCGATCCGTCCGGGCCGAAGACGAAGTTTGAGGATGAGATTGTCTCGGTTCACGATGTTAGCAAGTGGTTCGTGGTACCCGCACAATCGAGGCCGCGCATCGACTGCATGAAAAATCTTCTCCCTCTCGTAACGTGTGTTTGCAATGAAAAAAAAAAGAAAAGAAAGAAAACAACAGAAACACGAAACCCACTCCATTCGAATTTCCGCATGAAGCACATTCCGGGATGCATGGCATCCGCATGAACGTAAATCACGTAAACCGTCCTCCTATTGTCGTCGTCCATTTACGATCGAGTTACGAGAAAAACAAAAACCGAAAACGGACGTCTTGCCTAAAAAAATAAATAAAAAAAATCGAGTAAGTTCCGTCCCATCGAATATACAGCGATAAGCGGATATGCGGGAGCGATAACGCTCTCTCTAACGTACTGTGTGTGCCAATTGTTATTTTTGTTGAATATTTTACTATCGACGGTTATTGGATTGTTATTATTATTATTATTTCATTTATGCGTAACTACGCTAGAATGCGATATATAAGATCAGGTGATCCCGAACGAAGAGTATTATTACGTGAGATATTTTTGTAACGCTAAGTAAGTCGTCGATTCGCAATCGCGTATTTAACAGATTTTCTATTTTTCGTTGTAAATAATATAGACGCTGGACGTTGACAATAGAATTATGATAACGATATTTTTATAATCGACGTGAAGTAACGAGTGTACTGTATATTTTGTTTTGGTGTTTTTTGTTCTTGAATTTTCGAATAATTATTGTCGTCTTTGGTGCTTTTTTACATGTGGTATTTTGCTTTTTTACAACATTACAACTACTTTTTTTTTCCTCGATATCTTAAATTTCTTTATTTTACTCGGTGGGAAAATGGCGATTTTTGCGCACGCTTCGCCATGCGAAAACCCCTATTTTCACACGTTGTGAAATAAAATTTTGTCGGATACTCGTGCGAAAAACGTTTTCTGAACTCACGCGATTGCAATACTCGTCAGAAAAAGTTTTTTCGCACTCGTATCGAAATGTAAAATTTTTGCATTCGTATATACATTACATTCATAGTTGTAGAACCCACTTGGTCCTCGTAGCAGTGTCGTAGAGCATTAATTTTTCACCATTCAATATCCCGCGGGAATTAGACTCGAGTTGTTCGAGGCCTTAACCTTTGACATTCGCGAGGTTGACGTCAGGATTGATTGACGAAAAAAAATCACGAGTCGCGTTACAGCTACATATATCTATAGTGCTGGACTGTTTTCGCTGCAACGCGTCGATCGTAGCGAGGAGAAAAAAAAAGTAATCGGACAGGCACGTTATTTCCCAAACGAAAAATTAACGAATCTGTCGCATACACCGTTCTCCGCAACGAACCGTTCGACAAACTATTCTGCCCGATTTTTAACCCAATCTGTTTTGTTTTGGTATGTTTTAACCGTGGTAATCGAAGCAGGCCTGTGCATGCCATCGCCGACCTCGCGAGGTGTAAGTACCCCAGTAGTTCGTAAAATAGCAGTGACCTCTTTCAGGCATTGCTTTTGTAAATACAATTTTTTTTTCTTCTATCTGATTCCTTCTTTAGTTCAATCGAACACTTCCATTATCAATGTAACAGCACGTGGATGCGATTTGCCTGTTGCTAGCGCTCGCAATTTGCACTGCACCGAAAACACCCTTTTTTCTCGCTTGTTCAAAAACTGTAATTAGTTTATCATCGTCGCGCATTTTTAGAAAAAAAAGGACGATCGAACGTATCAGCTTCGAATAATATTGTATAGAATCGGTAACATGGATAGTAGATAATAATTGCAATAATAGATTCGAATCGATTAAGTTCATAAAGAAACGACCGATAGTCCAAAAAATACGCTAGTTCACACCCTCTTCCCCGGAGACTTGCGAAACAGGTGATTTCTTTTTTTTTTTTCTTTTCATTGTACGATAGCATGCGCGTCTTGATACCGGGTGATTTATGTCTTATCCGAGAGGGTTTAACAAGAAAACAAAAAAGTATTGCAGCACTGAGATTGCCAGCTTGAGTTTGAGTCTCAAAATTTGCGTTACGAGTGTGAAATATCTCCTTTCGGGCATACGTTGAGGGAAGCAAACGAAACGATCGGCAGCGTGAAGTCACGAGATTTTGTTATGACACACGTACACAAGCGCAGAGTGAGGAATTGCGAAAGGCGTGAAATTATTATTATTATTATTATTATTGATATAACTTGATCATCGAAGGTTATTGGATTTAAAAAAAAGAGCGAGAATTCGATAGTCCAGAGAAGGGCCATCGAGCATTGATCGTAACGAAAAAAAAAATGCACGACTTCCAGATTGACGGAGACGGCGAGGCTACTGAAAAACGTTAAAAGTGTTTTCACACGAAGATCAAACGCAGCGACAAGAACCAATGTCGAGGTGGAGCTATCACGTAAGTCGTTCAGCTTATCAGAAGAAATTACGACGTACCAATTCCTTCAATTTTTTGTCACATTCGTCGAACTGTAATTGTTTGTTTTTCCTCTCTCGAAGTAATTCATAGATAATGGTAAAACGAATTGCGATTATGTAAATTAATATGGAGACCGATGTTCGTTTGTGAGGTCGAAAGAGACGCGCAGAAAAGGAAGTAGAGCTTGTCGTAGAGCAAATAGAATTTTATTGTTAATTTAATTATAAAAATTTACACCGGCCAGGCACGACACCACATTGCTTCTCCGTCGCTCCACGACTCTGTACATACGCTGATTAATTTGCAAAATGAAGAAAAATGATGTACGACAAAATAGCAAATTAAATTCGTTTCGGCACGTCCATAAAAAAAATCTTGCCGGCAGACTGATGGATATTATTCGATGCACCATTAATTAATGTATAAAAAAAAAAATCGTAGTTTAGAAAATGGAACTATGTAAAAGAGTTTTAATCGATTGTTTTCTTTTTTCCTACGCTGCTAGATGGCTTCGCATTCTCGCAAGAGGAAGGAGGCTCGGTGACCCAGACGGACGTGATAAGGGCGTACGACACCAATCTTCCGAAACCCGGCGGCATGTGATCTTACAATTACTCAAAATGTCGTTCTTATGTATAAAAAAAAGGAGAAAAAAAAAATATTCGTATGAGTTCAAGGATGCTCGATGCGTGGGGCGAACGCAAAGTGACATTGAACAAAGCGTGAATCGCTGGCAGAGTTCTACGCTGAGCCGCCGAAAAGTTTATTTTTTTTTTATTTATCTTTTTTTGTTTTTCTTCGCTCATACAATTTTTATCGTCTCGTTGTCATTAACCAGTTTACAAAACTTTGTCGGTCAAGTGATAATTCCTCGTGCATTTTATTCGGGTCAATCCGATTGCGGATTCCCGTCGACGCTTAAACGCCAAACTGACAAATGTGCGATGCACAAAAGATATATTATTAACAAATCTTACCTCTACCTATCGACCTATCTATCTCGATCGTTCGTTGAAAATGCCTTAAAGGTATTTTGTTTTTTTTTTTTTTAATAGGTGGCCGAGCGTAGTTCCTGGCGTTTTCGCCTCTTAATGAAAGTGGTCGCGATGACTCTATAATGACAGTGCGACAGTCGAGAAATTCGCGCAATTATTGAAATTATTTTTCTAGACTTTCTTGAATAAAGATAATCCTGTGGTTTCGCGTTACGAGTGCGGTTGTTTGAACTCGTTGTGTTTTTTAGTGATCACACATCCAGGGTTTTTCTTACGGGCATTTTTGATTTCCTTTTTTTTCATGATTTTTTTTTTCTAAGTAACATGTACATTATTCCACGATAATTTAATATATTTATATTTAAGGGAAGAATTTTTCGTAGCACTGTCATTATTGAGGCGTTGCGTTCGAGTCGCCTCGAATGGTCATTAACATTAGATAACAAAACGGTAAACGTTCTAAAAAGTAAAAAAAAAACGCTAATTTTTACGAGATAGTGAAACTTTGTGTAATTACAAATTATATATTCTCTCAGCGTCACGTCTCTTGGCCTTCGACGCTCGCTGAGCGACTAGTCGTCAAATTTGTATATTTTGAATAAAATAAGTGAATAAAAATGTAATCTCTCTCCGCGCGCTATCGCTAAGCGAGCCGCGCGAAGTATGACCTCAGAAAAAATGAGAAAAAGAAAAACAAAAAAAAAGAGAAAAAAAAAACGTGCCCGAAAATAAGAGACTGTGTTTCACCGTGAACTATGATAATTGTTACCTTCTTCTTTTTATCTCTTCTCTTTTCTTTCGGCCGCGTTTCCACTGTACATACTTAGTTAATATCCACCCGATAGTCAGAGAAGATGAGACAAAAAAAAACATGCGATTACCAGTCATGAACTGTTAATCATTCAATAACTTATATCCCTCTCGTCTCTTTTTTTTTTTAATTAGCGAACAATAATGAACAAATTTATGGAAGACAGAGCCGATAGCCATTGTATACACTATGTTCGGAATAAAACGATGTGCTAAAAACAAAATATTTCTTCGACGTTGAGAAATTATTTTCACCATTTATAAATATATATAAATACAATATATATGCGAGAAAGTAAAATGTGTTTCTCTTACAAAGATTACGTGGGTGAACATAATATTAAAACTGTATATATAAAAACCGTAAAGTATACAAAGCATGTGCTTTGTATAAAGTATACAAACAGAGCCACAGCTTGAGATGCTCTCTATAAAAATTCGTCGACGTTCTCCGAATTAATGGACTTCGAAGCTGACCGGCGAAACCGGAAGCTTCACGGCCCATACTCGGACCATTGTCCACAGGTGCCGTAAGCCCTTCTTGAGCTCCCAAGTTTCCAACTACCGTTATCCGTGCACTTCCAGTTTCTCGCTCTTCTCGCGGTGAAGTAAATCGGTGTCATCCGCACGCTGTTTCCAAACTCAAACTCCACTTCAAACTTATGAAGAAGTTCTCCTTATATTCCTTGTACCTCACCTTCAGAAGAAACTCCCGAGCGAGCGAATGACCAGAGAAGTTATAGCCACGAGCATGTCTATTTTCACCAATTATGAATTGGTGAAAATAGACATGCTAACCAACGAGCCAATAAATGAACAGGGCCAATGAATGGACACTTTCCCAAAGAGCACGTGCATAAAAAACTTCTATTCATTGGCTTTTTCGTCTGCTTAACTGTCCATTCATTGGCCGGTTTACTCTATATACATAATATATGCGAGAAAGTGAAATGTGTTTCGATCACAAAGATTACGTTGGTAAAAATAATAAAACTGTACACTGAGACAAAAAAATGTTGGATTAACCAAGGTGCGTTCAGAGGCGTTATTTAGTTGGTACAATACAAACTTTGGTTTGAATATAAATATTTTGTGTCGACTGAAGCGAATGATCGTTCAACAAAAGAATGATTTAGTTGTACCAACCAAATAACAGCTTTGAACGTATGTGACCGCGAATTTAGTTAATCCAATTTTTTTTATCTCAGTGTAAATACAATAGTAACAACCCTAATAGCCACGCGCCACAATATATGCGACGTGTGCAGCGCATGTCGCAAATATTGCTCCAACTGCGTCCGTATCGTGGCGTGTGGTTATCAGGGAATAAAGTATACAATAACAATAAAGTATAGAGAGCTTATGTACACAGCCACACCTTGAGGTGCTCTCTATATAAATTCGTCGACGTTCTCCGAATTAATGGATTTCGAAGCCGAGCAGTGAAACCGGAAGCTTCACAGCCCACAGTCGAAGTATTGCTCTCGATTGCTGTATGCTCTTTTACAGTTCCAAACTTTCCCACTAACGTCGTCCGGGCATGTGTTTATAGCTCGTCTCACGAAGAAACTCCAGCTTCAAGCTTATGACAAAGTCCTCCCTGTCTTTCTTGCACCTCGTCTTCAGAAGAAACTCCCGAGCGAGCGAATGGCCATCGAAGTTACAGCCATGTGAGTGTTTATTCTCACCAATTATATATATATAAATATATGCGAGAAAGTAAAATGTGTTTCGATTACAAAGATTACGTTGGTAAACATAATATTAAAACTGTAAATATAATAACAATAAAGTATACAAAGCATGTGTACACAAGCCACACCTCGATGTGCTCTCTATATAAATTCGTCGACCAAGAAGCTGAGTCGCGAAACCGGAAACTTCACGGCCCACAGTCGAGCCATTTCCCCTCGGTCGCCCTAAGCCCTTTTCGCCCTTTTGCCCTTTTTAGCTCCAAACTTTACAACCACCGTTGTCCGGACACTTCGAGTTTCTCGCTCTTCTCACGAAGAAGTAAATCAGTGTCATCAGCACGGCGGTTCCAGCTTCAAGCTTATGAAGAAGTTCTCTCTGTCTTCCCTGTACCTCGCCTTCAGCAGAAACTCCCAAGCTAGCGAATGACCAGCGAAGTTGTAGCCACGAGCGTCTCTCTGACGGTCGGTCATCCACGTACAAATCTCAAAAACTTTTCTTCTCTTAGGCTCCATGTCTCTCAGCTTCGCTTCCTTCTCCGCGACGATCTTCGCGACCGCAACGAAACGACGCCAGCGATTGCAGACTTTTCTTCCCAGCATCCGCTCCCTGGCATCGAAAGCCAAGTTTTTTCTCTGTTCGTCGATGGAAACCGAACGGGACTTCGAAGATCTTATCTTCATCATCGCAGCCGAGAGAATTCTCCTGGCCAGACTCTGACGAGACTCAACGACGTTTTCAGGTGTAATATTTTTATTCTTCTTTTTATTCCTTTCCATAAAAGAGTCCTCCTCAAAAGCATCAACGTTGTTCCCAGCCACCGAAGAGACTTCGCCTCTGGACCACGGCGAACGAGTCTGGTCAGAATCGCATGGTCGATTCCTCCACGCGACGGTCATCGAAGCTACGCGTCCATCCTCGGAAAGAATCCTCCCTAGAAGATCTCCAACGTAGGGCAAAGACGGAGCTCGTCTCTCGCATCGGCTCCAGGCGATCGCGTACGATCTCGACACGGTGTTTCTATAAATCTTGCATAGCCTCTCCATGGTCTCGTATCTCGTTGAGTGACGAGTTCTGAGCCTCGACCAGGTCGCCCTCAGCCTGTAAATCGGCGGCGACTGAAGACCGGCCAGTATAGATCTGCAAGAGTTGAAGTTTCCAATTCTCTCGCACTTCTCAGCCGCATTGATAAATCTCGCGACAATTCTCGTTCTCATGTCCAGCTTCTTCGTGGCCAGTATCTCGCTGGAGGTAATGCAGGATATCCTGTGACTGAAGGCTATCCAAGCGCCGATGTTCGGGGCGTTTCTCGACGACCTCTGAAAAACCAATGTCTCGATCTCGCTCAGGGGAATCCTGACGAAGAGATCGCGATCTATGAGGGTCAACTGTCTGGCGAGGGTCTCGCTGTCGAGGTCCCAGACGGTCGTGCGCAGATCCATCCTCAAGAGGCGTCTAAGCTGAGCGGTCGTTCCACTTTCTTCGCCGCGGTCCCTCGACTTCTTCGTCGTGTCCCTGGAGGAGAATATTTTATCCAGTATGCACGACGATCTTTCGCCGGCCGAGCAATTGCAATCGCCTCGAGGACCGCTCGTCTTTCTTCGGCAGAAGAATTTTTTCCTGCGAAGACGCTCCTTGTCCGACCGGAAGTCCCGGAGGAGGCTGAGGTGTCTCCGTAGCTCCCGATAGGCAGTCGTCGCGGCTCTGGGCCGGTACCAGTACTCGGGTGTCCAGAAGAGGACGACTCCGCCCCTCGTCGAAGCCCCCATTGCTCCGGACGACTTCCCCGGCTCCAGCGAGGTCATCGACACGCTCGCCGCGAGTTGTCTCTTCGAGACCGGAAGTCGCAGTTCGGGCTCGATCGGCTGCCTTCGAATCGCCACGGCGCTCGAGGCTCTTCTTCTCTGGACGGATTCTCTCTCCCCGGGTTGCACTGACCATGGACCAAGGGCGTGAAGGAAGTGCGCCGCGGTCGCGAGACCGTAGCGTCGTGGATGGGGCGTCCTCTTCCTCGACCTCCCTCGACCCTCCCAGACGCTCACTCCGAGATCGATCAGCTTGCAACGATCCGTCTGCGTGCCGCTCGACCTAGTGCGACGAAAGTGTTCACGATCGCCCTCCCAAGGCTCCAGGTAGAGTCCCGAGCCGCAGTTCTCGCGGACTCCGAAACCGAAGCGCGATAGCTTCGGCGCGAGTGCACTTCCGTTCTTTCTCGGCGAACCGGATTTGCGCTTCTGTCGCTTCTTGCTCTTGCAGGAATTCTTGTGTCGCGCGATCACCGCCGAAGTTTCCGAAGCCGTGGCTCGACGATCGTTATTGTTGCTATCGACAATTGGCGAACAGTCGCCGGAGTCTTCGTGACGATTTCTTCGCTCGTGTCTTCGATGCTCCCTGGTGAAGAGAACGTCGCACAGAGCGCCGCCGCGATCGAATTCCTTCTTCCCGGTGGACTTTGAGTTTCGCGGGCAGGGCCAGCTGCTGCAAGTTTTCTTGCACGCGAGGCTCTTCGGTGTTGAGTCTCGGAGCTCGTAGGCGATATCTTCGAGGCTCGCCCCGGCGAATCTAACGGGCACGGGCGTGTAGTAGCCGTGAGCGAGCTCGTCGTAGGACGGACCGAGGTACACGTCCTTTCGTGGCCAGGAAGTCGAATTGCCGTCGCCTGCCCCGCCGTAACGAGCCCACACTCTGCAGCGGCTTCGGCTCCCCAGGGCTTCCTCGTCTTCGTTGAATTCCACTCCTGAAGACAACAGGTAGAGAGTAGTGTCGCTCGATGAACTTGCCGCTGTTGTTTCCGACATTGAGCTCCTCGTTTCGTTCTTGGCGAGGAGGTCGCGAACGTGCGTGCACCAGAGTGACCAGAACATGTTTCTGCAGCCCATGCCACCGAGCTCGTAGTACTTTGCTCTCCCGTCTATCAATCTGTGTTAAAAAATAAAATAAAAACAATGTTTTATCTTTTTTTTTTTGGGAGTTGGTTGTTTATTTGTCCCAATTTTTCAGAATCCACGGGGCCCCGAAAACTATTCTCCTATTATACGTCATACCGGAAATACGTCACTTCCGGTTTGAAAATGTCATTTCTCAAACCAGAAGTGACATATTTCCGGGATGACGTCACTTCCGGTTGATAAATGAGATCTTCAAACCGGAAGTGACGTATTTCAGGTATGACATCACTTCCTGTCGAAAAATGAGATCTTCAAACCAGAGGTGAGTTATTTCAGGTGTGACGTCACTTTAGATTGAAAAATAAGATTTTCAAACCGGGAGTCACGTTTTCTCGTACGACGTCACATCCGGTCGAAAAATGAGATATTTAAACCGGAAGTGGCGTATTTCCGGTGTGACGTCACTACCGGTCGAAAAACGAGACTTTGTTATTGGAAGTGACGTCGCTCTTGTCGTCACTTCCGGTCGAAAACTGGGATTCTCAAACCGGAAGTGACGTATTTCGGGTATGACGTCACTTCTGAAGTATTGTGAATGAAATATAGATTTGATACAATTTGAAATTGACGATTTGACGAATAGTCGTTACTTACCTTGCCTTAAGTGTTCTTCGTCTTCTTCTTCGAAAAATGCTGAGCGTGACGAACTCCAGCGGATAAACGGAAACGAGTTCCAGGCTCTCGATGCTCGGATCCAGATCCGGATGGCACGTGAATTCCGAGTTAGTCTTTAATATATCAGCGGCTATGACGAGCCTCGAGGGCGTCAAGCCCAGAGCGACTTCCCGCAATCCACGGCCGTCTCTCGTCGTCTCGGCGAACGGCGACTCCACCAGCACCGTGTCCGAGAAGTCGCAGTACTCCGACAGCAGGAGTTTCTGTATCCTGTCGTACCCCACGCCGAGGGACATCTTCGACCTCTCCCGTTAGTCATCAGAGAATTTCTATTTCTTAATATAAATAACGAAAAGTTGACGGTGATGCACGACGTGACGAGTCATCGCCGACGCTATCGGCTAGGATCCAATTGGATTTAAGATTGAAAGTCACTTCCGGTTTTTGGGTTAAGAAATATCGAAGCCAGGGTACGTCGAGAACTTTTGACGCTGATAAAAAAAAAAAGAGTCGTGGAGAAGGACATTGACAACGCGTATTCGTCGTGAAGTATCGCGCAGGACGGGGCTGGTGGATAAAAAAAGTATTTCGAACTAGAGAATTGATGAATGATTTCTTTTCTTTATTTTCTTCCTCTCTTTCTTAATCTCTCTCTCTCCCTCTCCCCATCTCTCTCTTTCTTGTGCTCTCTCTCTCTCCCTCTCTCTTTAAGTCCATCGTAAATGGACAGATGCGGACAAGCTTACACGGGAGTATGGTACGCGAGATATTTGTGACAATGATTCGTTAAGATGTGTATATCTACGTGGGGTGAGGTGAAATGTAATGTGCCGAATTTTTCGTAATGCGATATTTATAATTAATTATTATTCGTAACAATACGTATTACGTAATTATATAAAGGTATTAAATTCATATATCAATTGTAGCTCGTATTCATATTGGGATTAATCAATTCAAGAGCCCTCGATGGATCTTGCTTTTTCGTTTTCTTTTTTTTTTTTTTTTTCGTTTTTCGCGAGTTCGACTCTATATCCTTAACGTACGTTTCTTAATTGCCAAAAAAAAGCTCTAACACTTTCGATAAGCTCCACAATAGATTACATTTATTGAGGCCTCCTTTTCTAAACTCGCTTTATATAATCGCCTCGGTCGTTAAAATTTCGGTCAGTCGTGTCGCGGGAGCTTGGTAAACTTATCGCGTGCCATTTTCGGGACTGACTTTTATCGTCACTCTGTTCGACAGAGCGGCCGCGAGCTTCTCGACGTTGCTCTGCAGAAGCGACACTCCCGTGTTTTCGGGCTCGGTGCTCGAATGCCTGTTTGGAACTACCGGACATTCGGGAATTGACTTGATGGCAGTGTTGTTCTCCTGAAATTCAAAGGAACAGAGAACAATAATTAGATTATTTTTTATTTTGGCACTCTCCCCTAAGTCCCACTCGACATCTTTTACACTGAAAAAAAAATTGTTTGAAAAGTAATGAACGGTATTGAAAGCTTCATTACATGAACTGTTTCTGAAATTTCAAACACATTCAACGTGCGTTGCAATTTTACAGTAAATTGTTTATTTTTAATAAAAAATTTTTGTACACTTCAGGCAAAAGATTTGTAATTTGAATATCTGGTATTTTTATTTTACAAAAAAAGTACATTAATGTTCAGTGTAAGTGATGTAAGCAAATTTCAAGTTCCAGTGCATTAAATTTACAATTACTTTTTACGGTGTACTATAGCAAGGTTTCTTACCCCTTCGGTCTTTTTCCTGAGGTTCGATCGCTGCAGGGTAGCGGCGAGTTCGTTCTGGAGTCTCGAAACGACCGGAGCATCGACGACCTCCTCGACGACGGCCTTGGCCGTGGGCAATTCAGGAGCCCGGGGCGGAGGCTGCGGCAAAAAATCCAATCTGGAAGGTTGCTTCGTTTCGCCCTCGTAAGCGCCGATCCTCACGGCGACTTTTCCCGGTCCGAAGGTCGACATCGGCACGACGGGCGGAGGAATCTTGGCGATCGGCGAGCTTCTCTTTTGGTCCATAGCGATCTGATTGGCGTTGTTACTATTTACAGACTGATTGGGCGTAACACCGTTTAACTGTTGCTTGGCCGGTGATAGATTGTGACGGGGACTTCCGGCTGAAGATGTCGGCGACGATGCGCCCGTTGAGTTTCCGAGCGAGAAGTAAGTCGACGGTGGTTTTGGTATAATCGGGCTCGGAGCGTCTTTAAGCTTGAACGATTCGATGCTCTGCATCTCGACTGCATCTTCGGGACTCTTTGCGGTCGGCGAGTCGGCCGGAAGCGGAAGCGGTGGAGGCGGCGGTCCGCCGGGCGCTGCCGATCCATTTGTTACACGCTTCTCCTGTTCCTGTGCAAAAAAAGACGAAATTAAAATCAACGTCCATTCACAGTGGCCAGCGGTCAGGGTAAACCGGACAAAATCCTGCAGACGCCCGGAAATTTAATAAATTATCGGGGATATCCGGAAAAAGTCAGGGATTTTTTTGTAATTGGCCATAGAAAATTAGTGACGTTAGAGAAGTTATAATTTGGTCGGGGAAAGTTGTGGAATTGTTTCCACTGTTTTTAACGGCCACTATGTGTTGCTCGCGATCGTGACGGAAGGCAATATTGGTTACGGTCTGGAACCGTTGTTAAAAAAAAATAATAAAAAATAAAGCGCGAAGTGTTAATTTTGCGCATCGAAGAGAAAGAGATATATATATGCGAAACACTAACTGTGTACGGTGCGATAGTGAACAGTACGTGCTTTCGAGGTGAAGCTCCGTTGACACGTTTCATCTTAATCTTTCCTCTCACGAAGAATTTCTTCAATCACTTAGTTCTTTTTTAACATTTTCTTTACGTTGTCGAGTTAAAAAAAAAAGTTGCGTAATTCACGGGTCACATATTTTTCTTATTTTTCTTTACGTATAAAATATCACTTTTCCAATATACGTTTTGAAACCAAAGATTTTACAGGAGTTTCTTCGTCGTTGGCTTCCTCGTTCGCTATCACTTCGAGCCAGTCTAATTTAGAGTGTCGCAATCGCCCCACTACTGATTTACATTAGGAACCGCTAACGAAAGTCACCCGGTTCGCAAGTGTCGTTCTTAATGTTTGTATTTCGTGTCAATAATTTTATCTACTCGTGTTCTCAACTAGAACACGATATACCGGTTTCGAGACGATGATGCTCCGCGATATCAAGCGTTGGCAATGCTGGTAGCACGAAATATCTCTCGGGAATTTTTTTTTCTTTTTCTTTCCCTCGCCTCGCAACAAAACCGCCTGGTGCACCTGAGCCGCAAGCGCAACGCTCCTACGAGCTGCTTTACGTAACCGAGACTGCCTATTATTTTCCGACTTTGTCACCGGCCCGGCAAAGTCCGACGAAGCGACGGAAAAAGAAGAGGAGAAGACAAGAGACAGAGAGAAAGAGAGGAAGAAAAAAAACAACACAATATATATCCTCGACACGACAAGCCACGAGTGTCGCGAAACTGGTGGAGCTCGGTTCGCGCACCTATCGATCAGCGACTCGGGGCTCCCTCGAGATTTCCGATAAGAAAAATTTTATTCGACGATAAAACAACGGGCACGCTGATAGATTAGTTCCCGAATATCGCACGGCCGGGACTTTCGTTGATTTCGGTGGGTAATTTATCGTACGCTTGGAAAAGTTATTTTTTTTACGATCGACGAAGTGAATTATTCATAAGCGAAAACTCGAGTGCACTCGTTGGAGAATTTATTTGTATCTTTATCGTTCGTTCTCGTCCGGCGAGTGAATGAAATTCGATCGAGCATTGCCGGTTCGGCGAACCATCCGAGACTGACTGAGCACACCTGAACCGCTCCGAGCCTTCTCTGACCCGAGGTGCGAATTTTGCTATCTCTCCGCGGCGAACGCCGCGAAACGACGCGATAGCTCGATATAGTATGCACGTGAGATCGGCACGTCCGTGTACGTATTGTGTATGTACGCGTTTCCGAGTCCAATCAGAGGATGATTACCACGAAGACAGTCTCGCACGGAGGAAAATTTTACTGGCTTCCCCACCTCGATCACTATCGCGATAAGCCCGAGTCTTATCGGCTCCGAGAAGGCCGCTCTTCCTGTTGCCGAATTCATTATTTTTTTTTTTACTGAAACGAAAAGCATGTGAAAACAGTTAAAAATTGATATTAAAAACTTGGATCGAACAGAAAAAAAAAAAAACTACTGATCAATTAGACGAATGTAATAAAAGATCGACTGCCGGATAATCAACATTATTGCAGTTACTAAGAACGCTTTTTTCAAACTTTTTATTAGTCGAAACGATCGCGAGGCACGCTACTTGCTGGTGCTGGTGCCTTTAACGAGAAGCAATTACTGCACTGCATTAAACGAGCCTCTGCCGGTTACTTATTAGACGATTAATTTATCAAAGATTTTTCGTTCTTTTCGTTGGGTCTGATTAAAAAATAATAATTCTAAAGTTTAGAAAAGCGTTTCAGACCAGTGACCCTTTCTCGCTTTTACTCCAGCGTCTTCCCAGCTAACCCGTACCGACGGACATCATCCACTTCGCTACTGAAGAAGGTAAACGGAGAAAGTTTTGTTTCTACGCTCCGCTCGGCTACCCGTTATTATACAATTAGAGAAGGTTACTGCACTTGTCAGCACGCAGCGGGTATAAATTTCGCGCCGAATCGCTGCAACTTCTCTCCTCCTACACAATTTATCTCGTTTCTTCATCTGTCCTCGTTGCCCCGAACTTTTCGGCGTATCGCAACAAGCAACGATAATATATATTTTTTTAATTATAAAAATACGATAATTAATCCACCAATCAGATGTTACGATTACGATGATCGATAACAAATATTTCGCGCTGAATTGCTGCAAATTCTCTCCTCCTCCTACACAATTTATCACGTTTCTTCGTCCGTCCTCGTTGCTTCGAACTTTTTGGCGAATCGCAACGAGCAACGATTTTTAATATATAATATTTTCTTTAAAAAAATTTAAATACGATAATTAATCTAACAATCAGATGTTACGATTACGATGCTCGAAAACAAAAAATTATCTCAAACGACCCTGAATCGACTGACAGATTCGGCGCTGTTTCGTAACTCACGATATTTATGTCAACTCTCCCTTATCAGACAAAAATAATACCCACTCATGATGGAATTTTTTTTTTGTCATTGCGCCACGAGCGCTTACCTTTTCGGCTTGTTGATCGGAGAACTGCACGCGCTGTTGATTGCCGTTGAACATTCGGCGATGCGCTCGCTTGAATTCTTCCATCAGCTGCAGTGACAAAGCACGAGTTTTCGTCAGTTAATTTATTCTCCAAAAACTAAGCGCCATATCGAATGAAAAAGTTTCATTCCCCTTTGCCTTCAGTTTCTCCCCCTTAATTTAATTAAATTAATTTTTAGCTGGCTTTTCCCGACCGAGGGGTCGGATGAACAATTTTTTTCCTCACCTTGTCGTGCGTCACTTTATTTTCCTGGGCTCTCTGAGCTTCGGCATTCTGCGGTTTCTTCGGCTCGCAATTCTTGTCCTTGTTCGCTTCGGCTTTGGCGGCGTTCAGCATTCTCTGAAAGAATAAAACAAAAAAAAACACAAATCAAGCGGCGCGTTTATAGCTTGAAAAATGTAACGTCTCCAACGATCCGATTAGTCATATCCTGCTTTTCTTTAAAAATTCGAGACTCGCGAAGCCCCACTCACAATAGCCGATTAGTCACGTTTGCGATCAATAGATAAAGCATGATCTTACAGGTATTCGAAATTTATTATTCCACAAACTTTGGTTGAATCGCCGCGCAATGCGTCATCAAAATTTACTATCGGGATCGAAGTTATCGGGAAATTGCAATTTTTTTTTTCTCTACCGTAACACACTCGATCGACAGAGACGATTTATCTTTGCGAGCGCTTCAGCCTCGCAGCTGCGATGCAGAGTCGAGTGGCAAGCGTACTCGAGTGGTTCTCACTCGAGATGAGTGAAAACTCCGTATTCTCCGCCGGGGGCGACGCCTCTCCGAGGTAGAGATCTTCACTTTCTTAAAGATACGCGGTGGGAGATAAATTTTCGATCCACTAACGAGAGCATTGCACCGATTGTTGTTACTATTATTATTTCTTTAACCGCCCGAGTAGAAATTTTCGAACGTTACATACCTGACAAGGTCCTGGTACGGCCTTGTCGGGCCTCCTCCGGACTCCGCCAGGGCCCGATGTAACGCCCGAAAATTTCTACTCGGCCTAAGCACCCAGCGAGTCTCGGAAAGATCGGATCTCCGTTGCATATTCTAATCTTAAAATTAACATATTATCCAATCGTCGATCTACCTGCTGGGCCCGCCTCTGCAATTCCTGTGTTATGGCGGTGCCGAGATCGGTATTCGGTACCGGTGAAATTTGTGCCGCGACCGGACAAGGTCGTACCACCCGCGGGGGAGCGGGTTCCGGTGTTTTGTTCGCGCATCCGGTCGCCGCCGCGACCGAAGAAGCGAAGGAGACGGTCGAGGCTGGCTCGCACGAAGACGTCGAGACCGACGACGATGTCGAGGCCGAGTCTTTGCCGCAAGACGATTCGAGACTCGACTCGGTTTCCGTCGATCCGGTACTTCCCATCGACAGAGTGCTGCCCATTTGCACTCCCTGCATCGCTATCATTGGTTTTGTTTCTGAAATTACAAACAAATTAATAATAATAATAATAATAATCAGAACTGGGCAATATTTTTAATATATGACATATTTTAGGTATTTTTATTTAAAATACCTAAAATGTGTCATATATTTCAAATATTGCCCAGTTACTCAAATACTCAAATACTCAAATACTTCTCTGGTATTTCAAGTACTTTTTGGGTCAATTAACTATAAAATACAAAATATTTTTTATTGACGTCCACATTTGAACTTTAAGAATGATTCTGCGAATTATCTGGAGCTCAAATACTTAGAAGATGTTAACAGAAAGGACTAAAAATATTATGTACAATTGTTGAAAAGTTTAATTGAAAAATTCCAAATTACAGATGTAATTTGTAATTACTGATGTAAAATCCTGAATCTCAAATTTTCGTGCGAAGTTGAAAATACAAAGTCAAATCGTTAGTTACAGATTTTTTTAAAGAAAATTTCAGATTCCGAATGCTAAATGGCAAATGTGAAGTCAATTTCAAATTGGAAATGTAAAAAAAATCTTAAAGTTGCAATGCAAAAACATATTGAGTGGCAAATATGGAAAAGGGTCGGATGTTAAAAAAATATCGGATGGCAATGTAAAAAAAAAGTTTGAGGTGAAAATAATTATGAATGTCGAGTGTGAACAAAAATTTAATGTCAAGTATGAAAACAAACGGCAAAAGTGAAATTTAATTAGACAAAATGAAATTGATGTTTAATTGACTTTTACGCCGTATATTAGGAAGTACTCAAACGAAATCCTTATAAATGTATTTTAAGTACAAAAAGTATTTTGTATTTAAAATACGTATCGTATTTCGTATTTTGTATTTTCAGTTTTTTTTTTTTTAGTCTTTTTCCCAACACTGACAATAACACGCATAGTTATGCATGAAAAACTGCATAAGCTCGGAAGAAATTGGAGTTAAAAGCTACTGCGTGTTTGACGAAGATAACAGCAGCAGCGTATTCAAATATAGTTCGCTGACGGCGTTATCGCATTGATAAGAAGCCAAGAGATATTGCAGTCCGGGGAAAAAAAGTGTGAACCAAGTTCGCGGGTACGTTTAACACGGTGAGCCTCGTTACCTGGCTGCCATTTGTGGGGAACTGGCGGCGGCATGCACGGCGGCGCCGGAGGGCAACCGCTCTGATGAACCTCCACCGTCGTCACAGTCTTTCGTTCAACGGACTGCGAGTCTCCGAGACGATTATCCTGCCGATGGGCGTTGTCCTGCAAATGAAATATAAATTGAGCACATTAAGCGTTAATCAAAACGAGAATATTTTCATACGGGAGCTACGAGGTAATTATCGTAATTTGATCTCATTGCGGACGAACAAAGTTTCACTTTCAATTTATAACTGGCGAAATCTCACGAAGGTTAATTTTTTTTATTATGTCTCCGATCCAAGTGCTCCAGGTTCGAGGCATCGATCTCGCAATTATCCATCCCTCGTATACACGCGCATAAACGCGTACGATAATTACGAATAAATTGCGAAGAAGTGTTAGCGGGGTACGTTCTTAAGCTGACGAGAGTCCGGCCAGCGATTTACCGTTTAGCTTCGAGAAGAATCTTATGTTGGCATGGTACGATACGATGTTCATGGATCGCTCGAGTATCGATACGGTAATTGCGACGGTGGGTGTATGTGGGCTAGTATGAGACTCGCAAGATAATTGCGGATGAGTCTCGGATAGAAAGTGCAGTTCATGCGTGACGCTTGATCGGCGCGTTAATGATAAAATAAATGGGCAAGTTAACGGCCAACTCCCGGGCTGTTGGCTTTTGCAACGCTTCTCGGCTGTGCTTTGCATATACGCTCGCATCGTGGCTGCGATAGACTTTATGCACTCCCGATAAACGTCGATTGAAATAAAAGCAGCCTGGACGTTTCCTTATGGGGCGATTAGTCCGACATCTGGGCCACGCGATTGTGAAAGTTTTTCGTCCTTTTTTTAACGGCTTTAATAGTTTCAAGCTTGCCTTAGGAATATTGTACGAATTGCGTTCGTCCATCGGACAATCGTAGGTCGGCCCGTTGTCCCGATCGTACGAGGTGCGTCGGGTCCTTTCGTCGCGTGGATTAGCGTCGAAGTCGTGAGACTCGTAGTCACGAGGAGCTACCGGATCGTACAGCGGCTCTTCGTTATCGACTTTCGGGCTGGCATTGTGATTTTGACGGTAGGCCGGATGACACGGATAGCCGGGATTCATGTTTTGATTTACTCTTATTACCGTCGTGTTGTTCGGCTTTCTGGTCCACTCCGGTCCCTGTAACGTTGATAAAATGCCGTTTAAGATCTATCGAGCTTATGGTGAGTAAAATAAATAAAATAATTTTTTAAATAAAAATTGCCAAGACAATTAACCTGATCGCTCGGAATACTCCATTCGGAAGATGAGCAGCTGCTCGTCGACATCGACATAGGCCATCCACCTCTGAAACAATAAAAAAAAAAAAAAAAAAACAGACCGTTGAATATCTGCGACAATGAAAAAAAAAATTCCAATACAAAAAGAAAAACTCACTTCAAGTTTATAATGCCGGTAGGTGGATTGCTGTAAGGGCCGAACGATCGACTCATGTCGTAGCCACTGGAAGCTCTTATAGCCTGGCTCGTATACTCGTAGGGTGGATGTGTAACCACTGGTCGATTAACCACCACCTCGAGAACATCCGCCCCGCGCATTACCTCGATAGCTCGCTCGAACGGAATATTCGTCAGTCGCTGACCATTGCACCATATAATAACGTCGCCGGCTTTCAGACCTGCCGCACGCGCTGGTCCGCCCTCCCGAGTTCCCTGAACATTTAAATCGAACATTAGTATTGAATTATAATAATAAAAATATATATGTATAAATAGATAAATCTTATATATATTTTGCAAAAATTGTGGATTTATTTGTTGGTTTGTAAACCCCCCTCCTGCCGATTTTCATAGCATTTCACATATAATGAATATCGAAATTCCGCAATTCCATTCCATATGAAATGGATCTCCCCATTCTATGAACCGTGCGGTCAATAAATAAGTAAATAACTAAATAAATAGAAACTCGATCACAGTATTCTTAAATGAATAGATTCTGGGTATTTTTTTTCACCTGAACTGTGAGGCCTGGCACGATTCCCCTACAAACTCCGCATCCCAATCTGCCTTTTTCTCCGACGTGAATTCTCAGACGCACTTGATTGTACGGCGGTAGAGTTCCTTTGTATAGTGAATGTTGCTGCTGGTGTTGCAGCAGCTGCTGCTGCTGCTGCTGCTGCTGTTGCTGCTGCTGATGTTGCTGCTGCACCATGTGCCATGTTACAGGATCGTTTGGATTGCTTCAATGGAACGGAGAAGACGGTTTATTTACAAGTCAATCAAACAATGCAAGAACCCGAGGTTCTTTTTCAGATAGTATCATACATACTCTTTCACTGGTATCATGCCCACACCTGAAAAAAAATTTAACAAGTCGATTAATCGATTGTCTGCAATCAATGGAGCCTCTCCCTTAAAACGCAATTGTCCCCAAAAAAAAAAAACTCCAATATTCGGGGCTCCTCAATTATTAATTATGATGCTCACTTCTAATTTTCAAGACAAGATCCTGTCGATGTTTTGCCAGTAGCGCGATCTCCCTGTGCACAGCGTCCTCGACCGGATGACCGTTCATTCGTATGATCTGATCCCCCACCTGTTCGTTCAATCGTACAAGTTTCATTAGTGCACATTGATTCCATTATTCGACTGTCGATTATACATTTTATTCAATGATGAATTACCGATTACAATTATATTCAATTATGAATTATCGATTATAATTATATTCAATAATGAATTATTGATTATAATTCTATTCAATTATGAATTATCGGTTATAATTCTATTCAATTATGAATAATCGATTACAATTATATTCAATTATGAATTATCGATTATAATTATATTCAATTATGAATTATCGGTCATAATTTTGTTCAGCTATAAATTATTGATTTGACAATTAAATCGATAATAAATCGAAGAATGCGACTCGTACCCTGAGGCCCATTCTCTGAGCTTCGCTGCCGGGCTCGACGTCACTGACGTAAAACCCTGCTCCGTATTCGAGTCCTCCGCGAAGCGAGAACCCGAAGCCAGGATAGCCTCGGCGAAGTCGAACGTTCCTCGTCACACCGATCACGGCCATTCTACCGTCCCCGGTGCTTCCGTTTCCGGGACCTCCACCGGCCGAGGATCCTGTGCCGGTGCTTGAGGCACTCGACGAGCGCCCGGACCTGCAAACACGGGAAAACGATATTCGATTAAAAATCAAATCGACCGCAACAACTAAATCGATTATAAAATGTAATTTATATCTGCGGGACAAAAAGCCTCTTCTGCCGAGTTATAGAGAGAGGCTCTCAGAGGCCAGCGGGAAATTGAGTAATCAGGGGAATTTCCGAGCACCAACGTACTCTCTCCGAGTTTCCCGGGATTAGAATTATCTCGACCTAGCGCAGTAATATCAAGCGCCGCCACGGCACGCTGATCGCTCGAGCGCTTCCGATTAGTTTCTGCGGTTCTCCACCCGGCTTTCAACCTCCTGCGGATATAATTACTCGACCGATCAGCCGCTCGCGTATATTATTCAATGAATCCTTCAGGCACTTCCAGTTTCAGACTCAAGGTTGCTCGAACGTTGCGATCCTTCGGTTTTTAATTAAATAAAAACGTTAGCTCAGATGCGTAAAAATCTTTTTTTAAATGTCTCTTTTTAAAAAATCATTATTTCACTTTTTACATATCAATTTTAAAAAATACAAAAAATGACGGTAAGTTTTTAAAATTTCACTATTCGTGAAAATTTTCCAAAAATGTTGGGAATTAAATTGAAGATTTAAATTTTTTTTAGATATTTCACTAAATTAGCGAATACGGCAAATTGGGCATTGAATGGTTGGCCAATTTTTTTCAATATGTTGTATCGTCACTTTCAGCTCATTACTTGTGCAACAAATTCGTCCTCGCAATGTCTAAGCTAATGGCTCGCGATTACTTTGACAAATGTCTTAGGAAATATATTTGCAGGCACGGATGTACACGGTAGGCACTACAGTTCGGCGAAAACTGTTGCCGTGCGGCGAATGCCTTCGGCAGGTTGCCGAAGGAGCTCTTTTTTTTCTCCCGTGCTACTAATGTGTCTCCATAGGTAAACATCTCTCGGGGTCCGGCGCAGTTGGCACAAGGAAAAAGTACGTTTCCCCGTGTCGATTTGTCGACTGGGAGGAGCGGGTCTCTCCTTGGCAAGCCCGCCCGGGGAATTTCACGTAAATTCTACGACACTAAGTACGAATACGCCGTCTGACTGTTCCCGCTTCTCCGCGAGTCGAGTTTTCTATGCGCAATTCGTGTCAAGGTAAGTATACAGCGACATGCGGAGCGAAGCCGAGAGGAGTAGGTCACTCGGACGACTCCTGTACACCGCCGGCTCTCGAAGCACCCGTGCCTCTCGCACATCTGTGCGAGCGCTCGCGCTTATTCCGTTTCAATTTCCCGAGAAACTTCCAGCGAGCGTGCGTATACATATATATATATATATACAGGAGAGGAAAAGAAAAAGGAATGAGAAAAGTCTCGATTTCCTAGCCGTCCGGCGACGGTCAGTTTCTTCTCGATCCAATTATACGAGAGCCTGGCCTGTCGCGGTGTGGTGGGGGTAAAGAAAACTCTCGTCGACGAAACTCGTTCGTCGATCGATTTACGCCCTGTCCCAGTTAAAACCGAAATCGCAATTATTTTTTATTTGTCAACTCTCCGAAGAGATCTCTCTAAAATTTATACTGCACGCTGATTTCATATAAATTGTAAGTTTATCATCGACGTACATTACATATTCATAGTTCCGCGGAGAAACTTTGATTTCGCGACAGAAGTTCGCGAGTCCCCCCTTGCCGCGCCCATTCGACGCGGGACGAAGTTTCGACTACGGGCGAGATCGAGTTTCTTCGATAAAAAAAAGATCCATCCACGCGTTCGCACTCTTCCTCGCGAAACGACTTACCGATGAGGACTCCGCGTATTTTCTAGGACACGCCTCTTCTCCGCTCATCACTCGGGAATTCGTTTGCGCGAGAGGATTCTATATACGTTTTTCGTCAAGTTATACGTGACGTCGAGAGAGACGTTTGTAAAGTAAGACCGTTAGCCCGTCGATCGTCCGAGCTCCTGTTTAACGAGCCTCGACACGAAAGTGTTACGATTGTTATGTTGACTGCGTGCGCATCGCCTACAGTACGAAACACCGCTACCAGCAGCGCTGTCTATCCGAGTAGTTGCCCGTTGGCGTTAGAAAAACACGCACGGACACGCACACTGGCGTCGCTCTGTTTACTATTGCAAAGACGCGAGAGATGTAACGTATTTCTTTTTCTCTCCGTCGAGTCGGGTCATTCACGAGGACGAATATGCCTCTCGCTCGGTTATTCGACTAACGTGGAGACGAATGCTAATTTCGAAAATTGTCAAGGTGTAAAAAGAACGGACGAAACGGAGTGATGGAGAGAGAGCGGGGACCCCGGAACGGTAGTGTCGGGGCGAAAGCGGCTCGGCAATTCCTGCACGACACACGTGAATGGGACGGTTCAACGAACAACGGTAATACGCCCTGGCATATCACTTTTTATCTCCCTCCAAATTCCACGGCTCTTCTTTCATATCTCGCTACTAAATCCGGAATATCCTTTTGCCGTAGTTTTATGTAACTCGCGTGACTTCTATCGCCGCCTCGGGACGCTCGGCTGGCTGTTGACAAAAACAATCGCGTCGACAACCTGCGATGCGATATATCTTTATGGCTTTTTTCATGAGATTTTAATAACTAGTTTAATCATCGCAGAAATGAGAATGAATTAAGCGAAATCGAGGTGAATTCCGTCATTAGCGTGGATCGATTAGAGACGAAAAGAAAAAAAGAAAAAAAGCGTTTTATTTCGCCGCACTTTCTCGGCGTGGAAACTTCCTCCCGGTTTCCTTTGTCTCGGCAGTTCTCTCGAAGGTTCGGCGAGTTGCGAGTTATAAGCATAATAACCGTTATACTTTGCCGAAGAATCTTGGCTGCTCGAGTTATTATACTCCTTGCTGTACGGATCTATATATTTATTACTATATATATGGTATTTCTTTGGGGAAAGAGGAAGACAGCAAGAATGGTTGAAGGTGGAAGCAACGACGATATTATCTGCTTTCGCTCGGTCGAGTTTTAACGAGCAACGAGGCAAAAGCGTAAATCACTATGGCTGCATCGTCGAGTAACTCGGCGCGAGCCAATTGGTTGCGGATTTCGCGTTACACAGTTTTCTGAAGTAAAATTTGTTTTCAATGTCACGGCCGAATTGTCAGAGAAGTTGCTTCGACAGCTCTACCTATATATTCGTATACCTATATATTTGTATACCTATATATTCGTGGCGGCGTCGAATCGGCGTTCTCCAAGTTATTTGCCTTCATTCACGCACGAACGCTTTTTATGCATTCCAATCGAGGGAGGAAAAGATCTGGGTTTTCAGAGGCATGAATTTCGACATTGGGATGACGTACAAAAATACGGTCATGCGGGCTCCGGTAACGAGGCTCAATCTTATCGAATCGCGAATCGATGCAGCATTGCACTCGTCGGACGATGATAATAATTATAATCATACGCAATGCTCGGCGGAGTAACAAAAGAGAAAAGACACACAGGAGGGAACATAAAGACGTTTCGCGAATAATAACGGCCATAACAACAATAGTATCAAGGACGTCGTAATTGCGAGTCTGAGGGGAACCGGAGAAAATAACAGAATGGACACATATTATAATGATATACATTACACGCATGCTAGGGTCTCATGTCTCCTCGACATTCTTCGGACGCTTATTATATCTTGTCGCGAAATTAATTTGATGATATAATTTTTATCTTTCGGATTCTCACAGCAGCATCGCCGTCGTAAATTAAGTGAGGTTAGGGCCCCAATCAAGACGCCATATTGAGTCGCAGTTCCGAAGCATTATCCGCACGAACTTCGGAAAACGAAGTGGGAAAAAAAAAGTGTGACAACAACTCTCGATCGGCCGAGTCGGAACCTCTGCGATATCGCAAATGTATCGAACAATAGAAAAGTGTTTCTGTGAAAGCTGGGAGCGAAATAAAGTGGGTTTAGTGCTCCAATCAAAACACTACATTGAATTCACAGTTCCTAAGCATTATCCGGACAAACTTCGGGAAACGAAATTACAAAACACAACACAACTGTGACAATAACACTCAGCCGAGCACAACCCCAGCGATATCTCCAATGTACCGAATAATAGAAAAGTGCTTCTGTGAAGGTTGAGAGCGAAAACGGGACCGAGGAGTCCCGTCGAGGGCATGCCGGATGATAAAGTACAGAGGGATAATGATGTGTAGCCGATAGATCTCGAACAGTCGCGATTCTCTCGCTCGATAAGTATCCGAGTGGTTTTGCAAGCGTCTGACTCGAGGCGGCCAGGATCGTTCCGAGGCGGAGGTTAGAGTACGGTGCGGCGATGCAGAAGGGGGGGGGGGGGGGGGGGAGCAAACTCTCGCGAGTCCAGAATCATTTCCGGTAAGAGAACTCGGCGGGGCGGAGGGGGAGGGGGGGATTCCGCGGGACAGGGATACGGTCAGGCGAGGAGCGCGTTCTCCTTCGGTATGTCGACGATTCGCGCTGAGCGTGCCTCGTGAGCTCTCGAAGAGTCTCGTAGCTCGTTATACCTCGACGTCTCTCCTTCGGCTCGGATAGTTATTCTTCGGCGGCGAAACGACTTATCGCTCATCGCCATTTGCGGCGAACGGTAACCGTCCCTCGTTCGGTATTGTATATATACATATATATATATATATATATATATATATATATATATATATATATATATATATATATATATATATATATATATATATATATATTCTAGTACGACTGCACTCTGACTTTACTGCGAGCCTGCAGGAATAGAGAGACCCTTACCGACACAATCGTTAATGCCTGCCCGCGTGTAGTTTGATTAACAAAAACGTGCCGTTAAAGCTCCGCGTGACGATGCGTGTACGGTATACGAGACCACGTAGATCCATAGATTCGCTATACGATTTCTGCAGAGAGACGATATACGATACACTATACGATTCCTGCCCACACACGTGGATCTTAAATCATATCATGTTCGCTGCTCATTTCAATCACAATTTGTCACGGTATTGTTATTTTTTTTCTTCCTTTTTTTAACGGGAAACAATTCGCGACGGGGGACGACAAGTTTTGAGCGGCGAATTTTCTTTGAAAGATCAAATTTCGATCTCGGAGTTTCGATTAATTAGCAAAATATTTTCATTGGATAGAAAAACAGAAAAACAATGGGAAATGGAAAAAATAAGATGCCTCGTAAAATTAGCCGATCTAAGACTTTCGAATCTTTGGTTGGTGAAATGTTCGCGAAGATTCACGACGAAGCGGTCGCATTGATTATACTACAGAAATGCAGTTAGTTGTTTAAAAAAAAAAGGAAAGAACGAAGACAATGGTAATTCAGTCGCAGTGGCGTATCGTGTCCATTGGCCGTACCGCTACCGAGTACTCCAAAGCCGCAGAATATCACGATCGTGAGGTCGCACGGTAGGCACTATGAAGCCAGTGCTGTCGAGGATGTCACGAAAGTTGCGCCATCCCGCTTCTTCTTCATCGTCTTCCTCCTGAGGTCGCTCGCTCGGACAACTTCCATTCTTAAGATACAAGATATTTAGACTCGACTCACGAAACTACTAAAAAGATTCACTTTCGCACGGCGTGCTCCACCGACTCGCCATTCATTCTTCGCCTCGTATCTCGGCCTTCGCTTTCGTTTCAATAACAGAAACGCGTAAACAAAAAAAAAAACAAAAAATAGCCAAACTACCGAGAATAATACACTAAAGTCTTCCGAGTGCTGGCGGCACTTTGCCATTATTTGGCAGCTGAGAGATTATCTACTTCTTTTTTTTCAACGTATGCATCAACATTTTTTCATTAAAAAATTCAAAAAAAAAATGTGAGGCATCTGCAGCGTTTCTAAATGACTGAAATCGCTCTGAAATCGCTGTTACTAAAATCGTATTTTCAATAACAGAAACGAGTAAAAATATAAAATTCTTTCAAGTGCTCTCGAAATTTCGCCATTATTTCGGCAGTCGAATGGTTGTAGACGTCTCAGTTTACGATGCGTGCATCGCACTTTCCTCTTTAAAAAAAATGAAATAAATAAAAAATCTGACGCATTTTCCCCCGGTCCTCAATTATCGGGCTGAAATCGCTCTTACCTTTTATTAACGGTAACGAATCAAAAGAAAAATAGCAAACTTACAGAGAATAATATATATTAAATTCTTCCAAGTGCTCTCGGAATTTCGCCATTATTCGGCAGCTCCGTGATTATAGACGTCTTAGTTTACGACGCATGCATCAAACTTCTTATCTTGAAAAAAAATTAAAATGTGAGGCATTTTCCCCGGTTCTAAATTACCGAGCTGAAATCGCCGCCGGACCTGGTGTCGGCCTTTCTCTATTTCTCCTCCCGACTTTTTCTCTCCTCCCTCCCTCACCCCTTCCCCTCGCGTAACCTGAGTAACGCGCTCGCGGATTTTCTCTCGCCACGGATATTATAGAGTTCGAGCCATTGGTCTAGAACTGCGTTGGAGTCAGCTTTGCCAATGGTTTTTCCACACCGATACCGACACCGGCCGATAGCCGGTGAGCTTCCACAGTGTATGTACGCATGCGAAGTTTTATACATATGTATAGGTGGGAACGTTCGCGAAGCCACGGCAGAGATCTCTTTCACCTGTGCGCAAGTCCGTGCGTTTCTCTTCGGCGAATCTCCATGGACGGTGGACGGTGAGGGGTGGAGCGGGGCAAAATGGACCAGCGGGCTAAAATGGACCACGTGCCCTCAATTTGGGACGAGACACTATTTGTCAACGGTTTCTTTTCATGTCCCTCGACTGATTTCTAAAAGTGGTCCGTTTCGCCCCGCTCTACCCTACGCGCTGGTTTGCGAGTCCCTGTGTACTTGGAACGTGTATTTGCGTATCTTCGAGTCTTCTCCGTATGTGCACAGCCTCCCGATCATCCTCTTCTTCGCGTCTGCTCATGCACCGGTCGTAACTACTTACGAGTTACGCTCTCCCCCCTTTCCCCCCTCGCTGCCGCGAAATGTGTGCGCTTGGTTTATTTATTTATAGGTATATGTTCTTTTTTTTCAGCGAGTGGATAATGTCCGAGCCTCGAGCTGAAGAAACAGCGGGAGCGCGAAGTGAGGAACACAGGTGGCCGAGTCGTAGAGAATCAACGCGGACCACCGACGTATTATGGGCCTCGCATACCGTAAGTTCTTCTTTTTTTCCTTCTTCTTCATAAACGATCGATCCATTGCGCCGATGTCATCCGAGCGACCTTAATATTACTCTGGCGGCCCCATTTTGTCCCCCCCCCCCCCCCCCCCCCTCTACCATATTTTTTGGAGTGCATCCGAAAGTACTCGCTGCGACTTTGGACCATGAAATTTATCTCTAAAGCGACTATAGCTGATAGACAAACCTCATCGATTATTTTCAATGTGAAAAAAAATAATCTGTTACGAAAGTTGCGAATATGGACCAGCCACGAGTCGGAGTTACTAAATCAATGTAAATAAATCTTTAAGGCAAGTACAGCTGATAGATAAACCTTATCGATAGTTTTCAATGCGAAAAAAAATAATCCCGGTATGAAAGTCGTGAATATGGCCCACCCATGACTAAATCAATGTAAATTCATCTGCGAAGCCGATAGATAAAACTTATTGATTGTTTTCGATGTGAAAAAAAAAATCATGTGGTATAAAAGTGATTGATATGGACCATATTCACCCACGACTGAATCAATTATATATGAACCGGGCCATTTTAACCACGTTTTACCGTATATGGTTAACGCTTTTCGTATATAAAACTTTGAAAAAAATTGACCGACTCATAAACAGGAGTGAAGGGTCGAATGGATATATGTATTCAACCGACTTGGTACCCCATGCGTTGCTCCGGCAAAAAAAAACATGTTGAAACAATTATAAAAAATAGCATATAAGATATACGACTCGTCCGGTATCGGAGTCCTTCATCGGAATCCTCGTGTTGCACGAATCCTATGAGAGACGTAACTGGCGCACGTACATGCAGAGGTGAACGTAACTCCGCGTAGCGTGGAGGCCGCGCACGTAACGTCTGCACTTCGTTATGTACAATACCTACTGTCCAGGTATGCCGGTGCATATTTGGGCAAGTCATCACTTCGGAATTATCTCTGACATGTTTTTTTTTACCGAGTAAAGATTACATAAAATTAGAGCGCTTAAAAAAAAAAGAAACGCTTTTTTCTCACAGCATTGCTTAACGAAATTTGTTTTCCCCTTTCGGTGGAATCCGATAATTAAAAACCGATGATTTGGTAAAAATCAAAGAGAAAAATGTATAAACAAAATAAAGCTGTTCCAGCCGTCTTAATAATAGATTAATTTCGTAAGTGTACGCGTAACTGGCGCACGTTAAAAAAAGAAAGAAATAGTTTATTTTGTTGCAGCATTGTTGAACGTAACTTTCATTACCCGTTCAGGGGAATTCAATAATTGAAATCCGATGATTTGGTAAAAAATAAGAGAGGAATATACGTAAACTAAAATAAAGCGGTTCTTCTAACCGCCTTAATGGATAAATCTCTTACGAGTCCGCGTAACTGGCGCGTGTACATAAAAATGTTTTTATGCAGAGATGAACGCAACTCCGCGTAGCGTGGCGGCCGCGCCGTCACGTCTGCACTCCACTGAGTACAATACCTAATGCCCAAGTATGCCGGCGCATTGGGTAAGTCATCACTTCGGAATTACGTCTAAATTTTTTTTCTTCACTAGTAAAGAGTACATCAATATTAGAATGCATAAATAACGCTTTTTTCTCACAGCATTGCTCAACAAAGTTTTTTTTACCCGTTCAGTGGAATTCAATGATTAAAAACCGACGATTAGGTAAAATTAAAAAATAGAAAATATCTAGACAAAATAAAGGGATTATTCTGACCACCTTAATAAATAAGTCTCGTACGTGCACGCATAACTGGTGCACGTGCATAGTGCTTTTAAGCAGAGAAGAACGTGACTCCGTGTAGCGCGAAGTTTTTTTACCCGTTCAGTAGAATTCAATAATTAAAAACCGACGATTAGGTATAATAAAAAAATAGAAAATATATAAACAAAATAAAGGGATTATTCTGGCCACCTTAATAAATAAGTCTCGTACGTGCACGCGTAACTGGCGCACGTGCATAGCGCTTTTAAGCAGAGAAGAACGTGACTCCGTGTAGCGCGAAGTTTTTTTACCCGTTCAGTGGAATTCAATAATTAAAAACCGACGATTAGGTAAAATTAAAAAATAGAAAATATATAGACAAAATAAAGGGATTATTCTAGTCGCCTTAATAAATAAGTCTCGTACGTGCACGCGTAACTGGCGCACGTGCATAGTGCTTTTAAGCAGAGATTCACGTGACTCCGCGTAGCGTGAAGTTTTTTTTACCCGTTCGATGGAATTCAATGATTGAAAACCGACAATTCGCCAAACTTAAAAAAGGAAAACATATAAACAGAATGAAGCGTTTCTAGCCGCTTTAAAAGATAAATCTCGCATTAATGCGCGTAACTTATATATATATTAAGAAATACAAAGAAAAACGTGCGTACGTGATGTTCACCTGTACGGCGATCGAGCCGAGGACTGCGATGTGTGTCAGGAGGTCAGTGACTCCTCTCTTGATACTTGACTACCTGCCAGGGGCAGAAGTGATTCGAACGGAGCATCTCTCTTTTTTCCTCTCTGCATCTCTTTCTCTTGAGAAAGAATCTCGCCGTGCCTTTTCACCACTCGGGGACGAAATTGTGCCATTATTTCGACAAGGCGATAAGGGATCGTTAAAGGGATTGTTATCGGTCGATAATGTCGCTTGTCCGACGGTGATTCGACTGAGCAAAAAAAAATAAGCAATCGAGACCATCAAGATTGAGTTTGAGATTAAAAAATTTGAAAATCTACACCTGTGCACGGAAACTTCCTTTGACAGTTCCACTGACCGATGTTTCGTCACAATCTTCAACAAATATCCATAAATCATCGGTAGAACATTCGCCGTCTTGTGTTGCGCATACTCGCATCGCAAACGACTTCTGTGGGGCAATATTCGCAAATCAGCCTCCGATTCGACTTGGCTGCGAGAAATATCGAGGGTATGATTATGAAAATTTGTCGACTCGGTGAAGAAAATGCGTGGACGCGCGCCTCTCAGTCACTACTGTTGTTCGCTCAGTCAGCAAAACAGCGGGCCTTCTAAAATTTCTTTAATCTTGATTCAAAAATACTGGAAAAATGTTGACGTATAACAAAGCACTCCGAGAATAGTTTTCGAGCGTAGTTTCTCGTCATAAAATTTTCTTATTTGGGTCTGGAAATTGAAGGAGTGAAATTTTTCGGGCGGTGAAATGTTGGTAAAAGATAAATTCATTCGGAAAATTGTTGACCAGTCGAGAAACACAAGCGCTCGCCTCTCCGTAATCTCTGCTGTTCGCTCAGTCAGCAATGCAGCGGCACTTTTATAATATCTTTAATCTAGATCCAAACATTCTGGAAAAATGTCGATGAACAACAAAGCATCCTGAGAACAGTTTTCAATCGTAGTTTCTCGTCATAGCATTTTCTTATTTGAGTCTAGAAATTGAAGAAGTAAAAATTTTCACGGAGGTGAAGTTTCGAGGAAAAACCATTTCATTCAAAAAATTGTCGACCAGTCGAGACATACAAATGCTCGCCGTTCCGTCGTTACCGCTGTTCGCCCACTCGGTAAAGCAGCGGCCCATCGAAAATATCTTCTTTAGTCTCAGGTAAAAAATTCTGGAAAATTTTTGACGAACAACGAAGCATCCCGAGAACAGTTTTCGAGTGTAGTTTCGTCACAACATTTTCTTATTTGGGTCTAGAAATTGAAGAAATCAAATTTTTCACGATGTGAAATTTTGAGAAAAAAAAAAACAGAAAATTCATTCGGAAAATTGTCGAGTAATATAATGATTTTTGCTCAACAGGAAAGGCGCTGAGGACTCGAAGGGTTAACGAGGGACGAAATGGTTTCCGAGAGATCGGAGCCAGACGGGTCATCTTTGTGCTCGGGTTTATCGTCTACGGGGCGATGCGCGCAAAGTGGCGTAAACTTTGCGCGCGAGAGGACCTTCTTCCGGGATATTTCGAACGTTGCGAGAGAGCCGGCAGAAGAGAAGGCGGCTATGCGCGCTCCGATGCTCGTAAAATATATTTCTCTCATCTCTGTCTGCCTCCTTCTCGGCGTATCCGTCTCTCCTGAGCGGCGCAACGGCGAGAGGCACCCTCCGGCGAAATGTGGCCATCGAGGTTTTAACGCCGAGCCGAAGAACGCTCGGGTTCTTCTCGGGTTCCTTAACTCTCTTCGGCTGCACACGCTCCGTACTCTCTTGTGCGCCGCTATCGCTCGAGGCCACACGAAATCAACCGACCGAGATATATATTTTTTCAAGCTCAACATTCGTCTCAGAGAGAATATTGGTTCTCACAGTTTCTTTTTTAATTTTTTCAAAAATTTCATTTTTTTCGTTTCTTTTTGTTACTTGCCATTGGAGCTTGTTTTTCGTCTCAAAGTACGCAAATTAGAAATCCTCTGTTGAAATGTGTTCTGGTGAATTAGAACTCTGTTGTACTCCGCTATCGCTCGAGGCCACACGAAATCAACCGAACGAGATATATATTTTTTCAAGCTCAACATTCGTCTCAGAGAGAATATTGGTTCTCACAGTTTCTTTTTTAATTTTTTTTTTAATTTAATTTTTTTTCGTTTTTTTTTGTTACTTGCAATTGGAGCTTGTTTTTCGTCTCAAAGTACGCAAATTAGAAATCCTCTGTTGAAATGTGTTCTGGTGAATTAGAACTCTGTTGTACTCCGCTATCGCTCGAGGCCACACGAAATCAACCGACCGAGATATATATTTTTTCAATCTCAACATTCGTCCGATAAACGCTTTTATTTTTCAGTAAAAAATAATAATAATAATAATTAGATTGATTTTTTTCTACTTGCAGTTGGATTTTTTTGTCCCAAAGTACGCGAATTGGAAAATCGAATGGTCGTTGGCTCTCGCGCGGTTACCGATGGCTAGACGGGATACGCCTGTGCCCTCTTCTCCTCTTTTGGCCGTGACACATCGCAAATGGAAAAGCCACACGAGAGTCCAATCTCTCGCGAGAGGATAACTCTCGGATTTCACCGGCAGACCCGCGAAGGCTCTTTCTCTCCCTCCGGAAAACACTCTACGCCCGTGTTTCGTCGGTGATGTACAGTATTTGCTATTTCATTCTCGAGTTCTTTTCTATTTGCTCGGTGTTTTTTTTTTCTTCTATTTTTCCCCTCTCATCGTTTGTCAAATACAAAAACAGCGAGTCTTTAATTTTCGACGCGACGTTATTTTTTACGCCTTTCGAAGAGATCAAATTTTGAAAAAAAAACATAAAATTAAGGCGTAACATTTTGTACGCCGTTCAAAGAGATCAAACTTTTATTACAAAAAAAAAATGGAAAAAACTGCCCCCAGAGAAGGGAAAAAAAGTTGACCTCGCAGTTTCTTCGAGAGTCCGAGAATCTTTCGCGTGCCGTACTGAGACAAGCCTCGGGGCTTTCCTCGTTAATGGAATCGGCTCTCTTGGCCTGGTGTCCGGTGAATCGCCGCGGTTCTCGTAACGAAAGCAATTATCTCTATTTTCTTCTTTCATTTTATCCCACCTTTCGCGCCGTTCGCGCGGGGCGTTATCGCGAGAATGGAATACATAGAGGAGAAGGCTCGCCGGTTCCGGTCGGCCTGACACCGCGGTCGCGTCGCCCGGAGGTGACTATATAGAATTAATTGTTCCACCGAGAAATACAGTTACGCTGTGTACAATTCGTCGGCCGGTTTCTGTTGCCCCAGCCTTGTTCGCGGTATCTGTGCCGCACAGCAGCCACGCGCAGACGTGGAACACGATTTGCTTTTTACGAATATCCGTGTCACGGCTGTGTTGAGCCTCGTCGACGAGAACGGACGTTCGCACTCTCCGACAGCGCGGCCTTACGGCGGTCTCGAATAATGCATCTCCGTCCGTCCCATCCGTCTGTCACTCGTTCGTACAAGAATCATCTCCCTCGTTCGTCTTTCGAGATTAATTTATCACCGTGGAAGCTCCCGCTCGTCGCACCGGCCGACAGCGGTATCGAGCCAAGGCCAAGAAGTCCTCCGAATCGACATTGCCTTCGAATCGGATCCGAGACACAATGAAGGGAGACTATCGAGCCCGATCATTAAGGACATGTGAAACGACTCAGTCGGTAACCAAAATCTGTAATGAATGCGATTCAGAGACCGTAGACTTTTCGGGAGAAAACAAAGCATTAGCGGATGTGCAATTTAATACCGCGTCCGATGATGCTTCCGTTTTATCCGAAGCGTCAACCGGTTTTAAATGGCATTCATTCGAAAAATGCATCAATCTCTCCCGCACTCGTGTGTCACGTGGTACGTCTTTCACCTCGCCTTAATCTAAACTAGACTTTCTCACGCTCGAACGAAAAAGTATTATTCAATCTGTCACACTGAATTTTTTATTGTTATCATTATCATTGTTAGCTGCAAACACCACACGCCTTTCTGTTATCATTTTTTTTGTCATATTTTGTTACTATTGAAATCTGCGAATTTTGCGAATTTCTGAACTTAAGGAAATATATAATAATAATAATAATAATAATAATAATAATAATAATAATAATAATAATAATAATAATAATAATAATAATAATAATAATAATAATAATAATAATAATAATAATAATAATAATAATAATAATAATAATAATAATAATAATAATAATAATAATAATAATAATAATAATAATAATAATTCACGGAACAATGTACTTGGTGGTCGCACATACAATTCGTAGTCGGTAAATTGAAATGAAAGTAAAAACAACGAAAAAGATTTGATAACAATAATTTGAGGTTGCCGGGCGGAGGGCGTGATTCTATCCAACGTCGATATCGACTCGTGTCCATGGGCATTCGGATGCAATAAATCGCTTAGGATAATTACAAAGCGAGAAAATCTCGGGCATTGTGAACAAAAGCGTCAACTCGAACCACTCGGCGTATCGATTCACCCGCTGGGTATCACGATTGCACTGCACAGAGAATATTGGCGAGTCACACTTTATATAAATACCGCTCTGCGTTTCGAACGATAATTTGTTTCTTTTTTTTTTTTTTTGGACAAACACTTCGACCATCCGGGGAGTTATAACTCGCGATCGACTTTCGAGAGGCGCGATCGAGCGTGAAATAATTTTCTAGCATATTTTAAGGCCACCGACCTCCCCTTAGCGATCTTTGCGATACAAAGTTACATTGTTATTGTTGTTTTACTTTTTTTTTTAAATACACGGTCAGTGACTCTGCTCGTGCTGACGAACGGTATCATCGTAACGGAATATATATACAATCGTCGATATTTATCTCCGATTGCCAACCGAGATTGCGTCACTGAAACGTGTATCCACATCCACCTTTGAATTACCTAACACGGCGATGAGGAGATTGCAGTTCGAGCATTTTGTGGGAATCTTTAAATTTTTTTTTGTTAATCGTCCAATCAAATCAGAGAAAGGATTAAGGCAATACCGTCACGCAACGAGTTTCGTTTTTTCTTTAGGAATTCGATTAAATGTATCTCCTATAACAAAACGCACAAACTACCCTTTCAATGTTCTGCCGTCTGAACGAAATTTAATAATTGCACAAAAAACGAGAACATTTTGTAGGGGAATCTCAAAAATACGCACAAAAAAATTGATAATATATATATAATACACTATACATAATATACACAATGTTTTCACTCAACTGACGATTTTCAAAGAATGAGAAATGCTCCGCTCGGTAATAAAAATTGTGATTCATTTTTCAACCGTGCCGACCATGCACATTAGAAAGCAAATTCTCGCCTGAAGCTGTATTGATGTTCGGTTGATGTGCGCATTCGTTTTACGCCGGAAGTTGTCAGCTCCCGTGAAATAAATGTATTACAGTTTTCGTTACCGACCGAGCGCCGGACGGGGAGGAACGGCTCTCGCATCGTTTTAGATTACAGCGCGAAGTGAAACAATCGTCGAGATTTTTTTTTTTCATCCGTAAAGGATGTCAAGGGCTCGATCGACAAGTCGGTTAAGAACGAGCCTGGCAGCCGAGCGATGCATCAAGAGGACCTTTGACTTCGGGATCCATCTCGGCGAATACGTGCGATTCCGTTAATGGTGCGGGATCCCGCGAATAGGAGGTCTTGCCCCAGCACACTGAAACCCCGTGGATAAACACAGAGATACAAGTTACATACGCGGCAAAGCTACGTGCATGTACTTAGCTCATACATACATATACATACATATATACTTTTATATATATATATATATATATCTGTAGTATGGCTATGTACCGAGAAGATTTTTCGCGACCTTTCCCATGACACCTTCTGTATTCTGTCTCACACGAGTCAGATAAATTGTTAACGTTCGTCGGTGCAATCCTCGCCGCATCGTGGCCTACGTATTAGTTCGCTATAAACACATAAACAGGCTCGGTAACAAACACACGACCACCAACATCTAAACTTCTCAACTCTCGGGCAACAGACCCGAGCGAGTGTGTTCTGGGACGGGACGGTGTACTTTGGTGCTGTACTCACCGTTGCAACGATGCACTTTGTGCAAACACCGAAGTTTGTACGCAGAGAAGCGCGGGGACGAGAATTATTCGCCAAGTGGTATGGAAACCCGCGACGGGAAAGTGGATGAGTGTTCAGGCACTCATCCACTGAGGATGGATATCGTTGTAGCGCGGCCTGAGAACTACAAATAGGATAATAGCGTGTAATAGGATAAAATATAGTGCAACCGGGGCGTGAGCAGGGAGATGGCGAGCAAGTGCTTTGCTTTGCGAAGAGAAAACGAAAACATAGAAAGAAAAATACATTGTAAGGTTTCAGCGTTCTTTTTTAGAAAACAGCTAATGTTCGAATACAATGCAATGTAATGTAATAAGTTATTTTAATCATTCAAAAGCAATTAATAAAAATCAACCAAAGGCCCGAGAACTACAAATAGGATAATGGGATAAAATATAGTGCAACCGGACGTGAGCAGAGAGATGGAGAGAAATTGCTTTGCTTCGCTATCCAAAGAGAAAACGAAAACGTAGAAAGAAAAAGCGCATAGTAAGTGCATAGTAATATTCGAATAAAATGGAATGTAACATAATAGTCGTTAGGCTCATTACAAAAATAATTGGATCATCGCAAAGCAAAACAAAACACCAAACACAACTGGCATAACCGGAGAAAGATTTCGATCCGACGAATTCGCCTCAAAATATTATATAAAAAAAAAAATTCTAATAAGGTCAAGAAACTCAATAAAAGTTACCGACAAAACGTAGTAACGCATAACACTATATAAATGAGAACAGCCGCTATGAAGATGTATGGAATTTCAGAATTGCCAAAATTCTTAAACCTTACCATGTCTTTGTTTTTTTTTTTTCGTGTTCGAGTGTGTAATGGAGATGAGTTTTGTAGAAATGGGAAACGAATTTCCATCTACGGCAAACAAATAAAAAATTAAACCGGAGCATTACCGAACCGTAGAGTTTAGCCTCTGAGAATCGGCACGAGATGGGAACGGGACGAGAGAGGAGAATGTTAGGGCGGAAAGAATAGTCCAGAGTTGAAGTTAGTGTATAGAAACAAATGTCTCGGTTTGTGCACGGAGAAGGCGCTGGGAAGGGCGTCTCTGGATTCGCCTCACTTCCAATCCCAGAGCCTCTCCTTCGCTATATAGTTGTATTCTGTGCACAGAGACTGGAAGTCTACTGCAGCGGCCCATAGTGGAGTAGCGCATAACGATGTGACCCGCGCGCACCATTGCAATTCCTAATTATGCAACCTTCTTCTCGCCGGCTCACAGCCAACGTGAGTTTTCTCACGCAGCACAACCGAGTTTCCGAAGGTGCTGTACGTATAATACTATACATATACACACATACATATACGCCGTACATAATACGAGCCGAGGGTACGTCGTCGTCGACGACGACGTCGTCCAAGTCGTCGGACTCTCCCAGACCGTTGCGCTATGCTTTTATGGATAAACCGGAGAGGTTTCAGCACTCGTTGGCATATTGCAGCGTACACAGAGCGTACACGTCTATTCGGAGATATTAATTAACGCTCTTTGGCTGCAGAAGTGAAATTTTCACTGATTCGCGGATATTTTTTTTTTTTTTTTTTTATTTTATTTTAAATAAAAGTTGAATGGTAGAGGAAATTCCAGAGGGATGCGACGGCTCATCGATCATTCGTTCCGGGAATAAATTTCCGCAGGCGAAAGGAGGCGCGTTTATATCGGGACCGCAGACTCGACTTTCGGATTATTGAAATGTGTTACACGAAAAAAAAAATATTAAGAATAGTATAAAATAAAAAATTGAGACAATCTCGCAAAGTTGGTACTTGGAATACGTGTTCAAAGTGCACTCAGCGACGGAGTCCTCCTCCCGAGGAATTCCACAATAGATCTGGTTGGCTTCCTCGGAGGAACTCCGGAGGCTCGCAGAGAGGAAACCTTCCCCCTCGCTGCATCCTGACTTGCTCTCTCATCTCAATTTCTCATCACGCCAACGAGGCTTTTACCTCGAGTACTCGCCTCTGCCTTGCCGCTCCTCGTGCTCCTCCTGCCGGCTGTTACTACTGCACTAGCACTACTTATACCCTCCCCCCCCTCGGGCCTCTACGAGTTGTACGGCACTCTGGAACTACCTACGTATTCCTTTCAATTTCATCTTCCACGAGAAGCCAACCATATCTCGAGAACACTCCAGTCTCATCCACCTCGCGTCGGGGTGCGAGAGTTAAAAATTTCTCGCCAGTTCCGGAGTCGGCTATCCCAAAGCGTCGAGGATTAATCCGTCGAGTGATTGCACGGCGTACATTTATTGCGGATCGTGAAGATTAAAATAACCAAGCGGTGCAATATTTCTGGCCATTTTATACCGATGTTTGGCTGGGCACTTTGAACGTTGATGACTTTATCTGCCTGTTATATTTTTATTCTTATTCTTATTTCCATTCTCATTCTCATTCTCATTCTTATTCTTATTCTTATTCTTATTCTTATTCTTATTCTCATTCTCATTCTCATTCTCATTCTCATTCTCATTCTCATTCTCATTCTCATTCTCATTCTCATTCTCATTCTCATTCTCATTCTCATTCTCATTCTCATTCTCATTCTCATTCTCATTCTCATTCTCATTCTCATTCTCATTCTCATTCTCATTCTCATTCTCATTCTCATTCTCATTCTCATTCTCATTCTCATTCTCATTCTCATTCTCATTCTCATTCTCATTCTCATTCTCATTCTCATTCTCATTCTCATTCTCATTCTCATTCTCATTCTCATTCTCATTCTCATTCTCATTCTCATTCTCATTCTCATTCTCATTCTCATTCTCATTCTCATTCTCATTCTCATTCTCATTCTCATTCTCATTCTCATTCTCATTCTCATTCTCATTCTCATTCTCATTCTCATTCTCATTCTCATTCTCATTCTCATTCTCATTCTCATTCTCATTCTCATTCTCATTCTCATTCTCATTCTCATTCTCATTCTCATTCTCATTCTCATTCTCATTCTCATTCTCATTCTCATTCTCATTCTTATTCTTATTCTTATTCTTATTCTTATTCTTATTCTTATTCTTATTCTTATTCTTATTCTTATTCTTATTCTTATTCTTATTTTTTTATTATTATTTTATTATTATTAACGGATTTCTCCTTGACCGATTATCACAGTAAAAATGTATAAATGGGTCTTATATCTAATATATTCTATCCTACTGGGACTGGCTCAGTGCGTAAGGAGAAATATTATAGAATTGAACAAAAAAATAAGTGAAGTAATTACGCATCAACTGAGCCGACCCGCTGTGAGACTGTAGCTCTAAGAAAGCGGGGGACAATTCAAAACAAAACAAAACAAAATATTCTATCCTACCTATTATATCCTATCTATCTCTTCTACCTATCGACTCTACCTATATATAGAATACTATCTCATGCTTTCTGTACTTACTTCCCTATACTTTATGTGCCGCCTATCTGCAATGCTTGGTCCTTCAGGGATTTTTCGCAGGATACAAGAAACTCATCTATCTATCTATACATAATTTTATTATCTTAAAAGAAACAGAAGAATATTTAAAAAAATTCTTATTCTTAAAAATGTGGAATTCCGTAAAATTTGCACACTTTAATAGTAATGAATGACGGTGGTAAAAAAAATTGGTAAAATGAATGGCGAACTCAAAGTTAATTTCCTTCTATAATCAGGAAAGGGAAAAGAAGTAGGTGAGAGAACTCGACGCGATCGACGGGTTAAAGTCGCCTCAGTAGAAATTTTTCATTTTTTTTCGCATGTTTCTACGTGACGGCGTACATGCTTCCTCGATAATTCACCGGTATATTATTATTTGCGAAAGAACACATACAGACGCACGGACAAACGAGCCGCCACGTAAGTACTGAGGGAGATCATAACATCCAGACACAACGCGTACCGCACCGTGTGTACCGACCATTTTTTTTTGTTTTTTTTTCTCTTCCCCTCTTATCTCGGCAGGTGGCCGCGTGCTTGTACCGCGCAGCTTTCTCTGCTAATATTTCTCATCTTAATTATGGGTGGCATGCCGAGGATGCGCCCGTTCGAGACGTTTCGCCCTGGGGGGTCCGCCGAGCCTCCCATTGAGCTTTCCCAGGAGATTCTTCCCGTGCATTATATATATATATATATATATGCATGCATTTATATATCTCAAAACTTCAGCTCCAACGAAGCAAAACGCATTCGCAAAACGCAATTTGCGCGAATTAATCCTAATGCTAAGCCGGTTACATAATTAATTTTGTTGTATAACGTACGAGCATAATGGGCGTTGGTACGCGGGCCATTAGCGTGACACAATTCGCGAGCTACCCGCCTCGAGTAGAACGAGTCTCGTCGACGACACATCAATTTTTTTATATTTTTATCCAAGACGGAATAATTCTCATCGATTTTATTACCACGCTGATATAACGATTTCCGTTTATTATTATTATTATTATTATTATTTTATAGTATTAACTGCGCGACAATTGTGGCGTGTAAATTTATAGCATAACGAGCAGTAACAATATCGAGGAATATACGCGAATATACGCCATTAGTGTGATGTAATTCGCAAACTATCCGGCTCGAGTATAAAACGAGTCTCGTCAACGAAACATTTTATTATTTTTTTTCAAATTAGAACATTTCTCGTCGATTTCATTACCACGTTGATGTAACAATTTCCGTTTATTATAATAGTAATCATTAATGTTATTATTATTATTTTACGGTGCTACTGCGCGATAATTCTAGCGTATAAATTTATAGCGCAACGAGCAGAGTAACAATATGGAGGAATATACGAGCTGCGTCGTTCGTGTTTACTACTTTACGAGAGAGGTACGGGAATGACTCTGAGAGATCCGAGTCATTATATCTTTCCTGGCGAGGAAGTCTCGACGACAACGGTCGGTAACGAGATGAAAGTGAAAAAAAAAATATATATATATTATTTTTCTTCAATCGTATCTAGCTGGAAGCGAGAGTAAAATGAAAGTGTTATTCTTACATAGCATTTATTACGTCAATTCGTACAGTGAGGGGCATACGATTGTCGATAGGAGGCACCGGTTAGCACGTTATCGATTAACCTTCCGCGTAATTGGTTTTTTTTTATCATAGTTGTCGGCGTTGTGAGCAGAACGCAGCTCGGCGAAATGGTGTGAGAGAGGAAAAAAAAATAAAAATAAACGAATGCACGTGAGTCACGGTTTTGCCGGTGAGTGCGATAGCGAGTGAGGTGCGTATATCGATTCCCGAACGGACCCGGGCGAAACCCGCGACGGAAGTTATTCAACGCATGTACCGCAGCGGCGAGTTTGTGGCTTTGCCCGCATTTTCGGTTGCAAGTGTCGTCGAACTCGGAGTCGACCGATTTCATATACGACGGGAAACGAAGCCCGGCGACTTCGATCTCAGACCAAATTGGCCCATGACTTACACTTTTTGTCCGAGGCTCTGCCGACCGTCCATCTACGGCAGTATCATAAATTTCACCTGCATCCAAAATGGGATTTCGAGCACAATTTATACCCGAACGACATAGTTATCGAAAATGCGGCAACGGAAAATTGGACAAAGTCCGCGGAGGAACCTTAGTGTACAGTGTTTTTGAGAACTTGTAACAAAATTAATTACCAATATCTACATAGTTGTTACAGTCGAAATAAATTCACGCGGTGTGTGGGATGTTCGGTGAATGGTACCTTCTACAATTAAAAATATAAAAATACTAGCAGAATGTTGTGGCGCTCCGTGCCCTCGGCATTGACTATGGAATTTGAAAAACGGAAACTAAGATTTTCGGGGATTTACCGGAAATACGTCACTTCTGGCCCGGAAATCTCATCTGTCGACGGAAAGTGACGTCTTACCGGAAATACGTCACTTTCGGTTTGAAAACGTAATTTTTCGACCGCAAATGACCTTGGAAATACGTCACTTCCGGTCCCGAAATCACATTATTCGACCGCAAGTGACGTCATACTGGAAATACGTCACTTCCGGTCCCGAAATAATATTATTCGACCGGAAGTGACGTCATACTGGAAATACGTCATTCTGTTTGAGAATGTCATTTTTCGACCGGAAGGGATGTATCAATGACGAAGATAGTGAACAGCGCGGTTGTTAGTGTAGATATCTATCGGTACCGGTTGAGATATGGACATCGATATCGTTTCGCGCAAAGAAAACATTTATAACAATGTGACTTAGTCATAGACCCTGTTTAGGTAAAATTGAGCTCGAAACTTACTCCGATTGCTGCACCTGCAAATGTAGAAACTCGAGCTTCTCGCGTGCGAGTTCTCGCACGCCTCGCCCGCCTGTATGATTAATACTGCGGTGTATACATATGTATTTATACGTATTATTCTATATAGTGCATATCGCGTCAACGCGCACGCATGGCGGTGAAGTTTCGCGATTGTCATTAAAGAACCCTCCGGAAACAATGGACTCCTTGCGCAACACAAGACTAAATTTCGAGCAGGAGAAAAAAAATGTTCGGCAACGCTTATACGTGCTTCCCTCGAGCTGCGCGGAGGTGCGAGAGAAAATTGCGCAACGAAGCGCGTTCCCTAGTTATGCACTAAACCTATGGTAACCGTCGATGTTGTACGGCAGAAAGAAGAAACTGCGTAGAATAATATTTCTGCGGATACTCGGCAGAGAACGTCTTTCCACCCGCATTTCGCAACTCGACGAATTGAAAGAGTTACCGACTGAATGACGTCTTCCAAGCGAAAAATCACCGCTTTATAAGCACCGACATGTGTACGTGCCTCTCGCAAGATATTTTTTAATCGGCATGGTAAAATCTTTGGAAAATAATAAGGGTTAATTAATCATATTTTTTATTTTTACATAGTAACATTTACAAGAAAAAAAAAATTGTGAAGTTCGCGGTCATGAAATATTTGTTATATGCGCAAACCGTTTTATTTTACCGTTCGCGATGATTACAAGAATAGTTCAGCGGTGGAAAGAACGAAACCGGAAGTCAATATTTCGAGACAATAAAATCCGGAGAGAAAAATCACCGCATTATAAGAGACGACGTGCGTGTGCACCTTTCGCAAAATAGTTTTTTATCGGCATGATAAAACTTTTGAAAAATAGAAAAACGGTTGTTTAATCATATTTTTTTATCATTAGAATTGTAAAATTTATGTTATATGTGCAAACCTTCTTATTTTACCGTCGGCGATGATTACGAGAATAGTTCAGCGGTGGAAAGAACGAAACCGGAAGTCAATATTTCGAGACAATAAAATCCGGAGAGAAAAATCATCGCATTATAAGAGACGACGTGCGTGTGCACCTTTCGCAAAATATTTTTTTATCGGCATGATAAAACTTCAAAAAAATAGAAAAACGGTTGTTTAATCATATTTTTTTTATCTTTAGAATTGTAAAAATTATGTTATATGTGCAAACCTTCTTATTTCACCGTCGGCGATGATTACGAGAATAGTTCCGCGGTGGAAACAACGATACCGGAAGTCTCATATTTCGAGGCAATAAAATCTCCAGCGATAAATCAAATTTAACTTTGCTGAGATTCATGAAACCGAAAGACAATGTCGGAAACTGCAACGAAGGAATTTGGCGATCGATATTTGGAGAATTAAATTTCTCCGTGGCGTAAACAACACATCGAACGTTTTATCGGTTTCGCCCCGTTGCCGGTTTGCCCGACTTCGGTAATAAATATACTACGGTGTGCTGTCGATGCGAGGCTTCCGGGCAGGTCGCGATTCCCTATCGCCGAGCACGGGGAGCACTCCAGTGAAAACTTTCGAGAGTGCTCGAAGAGTAAACTAACGCTAGTTAGCCAGTTGCTCGAGAGCATGGAGCGTTGATCTACGGCGGTTCCGCGGAACGGAAGCTATCGAAGATACTCGCCGACGACCGGAAGTCGATGGCCCTGCAATTACGAATCTGTTCTGGGCAAAGATTTAATATCGCTGCCCACAAACGTCGAAAGGCCGGAGCAGCCATACAGTCCACTCGAACTGCCGTTGCCTATTCGGAGATGGGGGAGATCGGGGCAAAATGGGACAGTGCGGCAAAACTCAAGTTCCAATGATTCTTGGATGCCCCATTTTGTCCCATCCGGATTGTATCTATTGCCTCACTGTCCCATCCAAAGATTATTGGAAAATTGCATTTTGCCCCACTGTCCCATTTTGCCCCGCTCTCCCCAATATATATATTTTAATTTTTTTTCATATTGAACAATCATTATGGGGATAATTCAATCATTAAATTTAACTGACACTCGAGTCATTGTTTGTAATTTTATCACATAAAAGGATCCCAATGAATCGCAAAGTTCGTTCAGTTATCGAAGACGCCAATCGGGCGAGGACGGGGCAAAACGGGATAGCTAGATAATCAAATCCCTCCGGTCCAGCCCGTAGTTCTTCCCCGGTCTCCCATACAAGTATATCCCGGTCTCCTCACAATCTTTCACCAATTTTCCACGATCGAATTTTCGAAGTCAGCTGTGCGCAGCGACCGGAAGTGAGGGAGATGATGGTGTGCGCTTCAGCGTAAAACCGTGGAAAAGGGTCCTCGTCGGCAAAGCCCCTCCAATTATCCGAGGCAGAGAGCTACGTTCCGAGCTGAGGAGCTGGCAGCGCTACAGTAAAACCTCCATCCTTTCACAATTTTATTTACTCAAAAGTAAAGTTCGTTGAAAAAAAAATTAAAAATTAAAATTAGGAAAACAAATAACATGCAAAGAATCGCGGAGCGGTCGATCCGCCGTCGGCTTAAGCGGCCTTCGGACAATCGAGGCTCTACTGTACGTTACGTGTTTACTGGAATCTCTCCCGGTGCTCCGGCCGAGAAACTGGCGCGAGATAATCGTGCGGCGTGTTCTCCAGAGACACGCCGCAAAGATAGGCACAGTATATGGAAAATACACTAGAACAAGCTGTGTACTCCGCAGCGCACCGAAAGGGTACGGCAAAGCAGCCGGTAGCTCCGGTCCCTGCAGCACGGAACACAGACAAGGGCATACCCAATTTAAATGGCTCGGAGAGCACGGTCGTACGACCGTGCCAGACTCGATTACCATCCGGTCACCTCGGGGGTTAATGGAAAATAGCGAATATCTCCCCCCCCCCCCCCCCCCCATCCCTCTTGCCCCAGACATCTTAAACTTTCTCGACTCGTACGGTACACTTCGCTCCATTTTAACTATATTATTTGCAATCCCAGCCTCCGCTTCGGTAATTGCTCCGATTAGAAATTACTGATGCACGTTTCACATTGTAATTTCTTCGGCAACTAATTTTCTTTGGTGCCTCAGGAAATTAAAAAAAAAATTTTTATATAAATGAATGTGCAACATACGTGGCGAACGTGGATCCGCACAGCTGCGGTAATTACAGCGGTGCGAACCGTACGTCTCGTTCAGACGCTCGCCGCCAGGCGTCTCAGCGCGCGCGCAACCTAAATAAGACGCAAGTAGGGCGCCACAGTCGCCTTTCCTCGAAGCCGTCCTAATTTCTCGGCCGGAGTTACGAAAGAACGTGCGGAGCTCCGGAGGTTCGAGTCTTTTCTTGGCTCTCGCTTCGCCTCTCATTTGGATTCTCCTCGGTGTCTCTCTCTCTCTGTCTCTCTCTCTCTTTCATTCTCCACCCTTCGCCTCCCTCCCGGGCCGTCGTCTCTCATTATCGTCGTTCCCTAATGCATGATGTTCGGCGTCGTTCCTCTCGACTATACGCTAATGTACTGTTATTGCAGTGATCACGAGAGGGGGGGCTTTCGGAATAATAGCCAGCGCATACATAATTTTGCCTTCGTCAACGTTCCGCGCATACACTGTGTTTCGGTGGAGCGAAACGTCGCCTCGAATCACCGAAGAGTCGGTTATTCTGCGCTCGACGCTAACCGCCTCTCGCTACGGTTTCGTTGCTTGGTTCTTTTTATCCTCTCTCCATGGAGTCATCGGCTCGGTTTCCCGTTTTATCTCTTCGTTGGTTTCATCCTCACTGAGAGGGAGGAGCGCGGAAAAAAATACCAAGGCGTATGGTAAATTTCGACCAGGCAACATGGTACACCTGCGCAACCACTAGCGATATGTGAAATTTTCACATGGGCCACAGCTATTTTTAGCTAAGCCATTATGCTAATTTCTTCCATTGGGTGCAACATTTTGCGCACCTGACTAAGAATTTCGTGGATCAAAACTGAGAAATTCGTAAAATCCGATGAAATTTTTATGTGTATATAAACATTAAAGAATTTGATCGACACAATACACCGGTGGAACCTGCAAACCTAAACAAACGGTTCGCGATCGCGACTTCACCGATTACTATATTCTCTGGTAAGCCGCTTTTTATTCGTTATATTTTTTAAGAACACCTTATATTCTAGAAAAAATTATCTCTCATAGGCAAAATTACCACATTTTCTACCAGAATGTGTTAAGTTTAGTAATGTTTGCCAGGATGTCGCTGTAGTTGAGATACCTGAAAGTTCCGTCGGTTTTTACCGCATTCATGGTAATTTCAATCAGACCCATCTCCCGGTGCAAAGTCCGAGTTTCGTATTTTCTATGGGTGTGTTTTCCCCTTTCTCACCGTCACTTTCCGTCTCATTCGCCGATGTCCCCTCGGGAGGCCCTCGAGGACTCTCAAGCCGAGCATGGAACCATCCAGCGCGCACAGAGCTAACCGATCGATGTACGTATGCTAATCTTCGGGAGAGCCCAGCCGCACGAACTCCGAGGATTATTCGTGGCTGCTGACAGTGGAACTGCTGGAGAGTCGCGGGAACCTTTGCTAGGCTCGGATACGCTGCTGGCGAATGGAGTTCTGTATACATAAATTCATGGTTTGGAACGTACGAGGATTCGGGGAGGGAGGAGGATACGGGACGGCATTAGACGCCGTCCGGGGTAGGCCTCGTCCACTTCCGGTCGATCGATCTTCCGCATTGTTCCACCCTGCCGGTAGCCGGACGGCCTCCGGCACGCACACCGACGTTCCACGGGGCTACCGTTATGGACGCTCTAATTATTTCGGTTTCGTGGGGTCGACCGAATGTGCATTTGTACTCTCATGGTGGATTTAATACATTTTCGTCGTCGGTCGAAGTGTGGGAATCTTCGGGTGAGAAGTGACCGGTGGAGCGATCGAATGTACAGTTGTTACTATCGGCATTCGGACAGTGGGGCGTGTTCAATTGTTTACATTGAAATCTGTGCAACTCTGCCGAATTACAATTTTACCAGAATAGAGGCCTGTAAGAACATGACCACAGTATTGTGACTCTATCGGGTCATGACAACAACCCCATTGCAATACGGACTTAAGAGAACATCTTCGACAACATAATGATTCTACCGTATTACGAGTCTACCAGAACACAATTCTCCGGCGATAGAGTTCCGTACGATAAAATACTATGAAACAGAAAGTCGGGTCACCCTGATTTATCCGGCTAAATTCTGTTACCGGAGAGTTGTATTCTGGTAGACTTGTACCAGAATACGGTAGTGTTGTAATGAGTTCGACATGTTTTCGAACGCATGTATTCCGATGGAGTTTTATCCTGGTGGAGTTACAAGTGACCGTTCGATTTGGTAGAGTTGTATTTCATGCTAGAATTTAGATGAGAGGCTTGTATTCCGGTAATTATAGCTGGTACAGATGTAAATGTACTGATGCACTGTTTTATAGTCCGAAAAGTTTGCAAGGCCGAAAAGTTTGCAAGCTGTCATTTGTTTGGTACAAATAAAGCATTGTTTTGTTAAACGATTATTCGCGGCAATTTATACCAAATTTGTCGATTGAAACAAACACTTTTATTGTACCAACAAAATACATCTTTGAACGTATGTCCGCGCCCATTTGCTTAATCCAACCATTTCTTTTTCTCAGTGTATGAATATGTTTCCCGAGGAACAGCACGAGCAGTGCAGTTTTGCGAGATTAATGACATGGTGCTGATTAACAATATGGTAGACAAGTTTTCGGAGGCCCATGTTCTGGTAGAGTTGTAACCTGGTGGTGTTACAAGTGGTCATTCGATTTGGTAGAGTTTTTATGTGGTAGAGTTGTATATTATGCTGCAGTTTAGGATTTATACCAGAATACGGTAGTGTCATAATGAGCTATACATGTTTTCGGAGGTCTGTATTTTGATGAAGTTCTATCCCGGTGGAGTTACAAGCGGCCGTTCGATTTGGCAGACTTGTATGTCATGTTAGAGTTCAGGACAGACGCTTGTTTTCTGGTAGAGTTATACCCGGTACACAGTAAAAAAAAGTTTGTACTTTCTACAACAACTTATTGTCCACAAACATCCACAATGTTTTATTTATTAATTTTCTAGTTTTGTAAACAAAAAGTAGAAACTAAAATTGTCAATGACATTGGAAATAAAAGGACAGGTTTCTATATTCAAATACGTGACAAATGAATTTGTCACTTATATAACAAAATTATTTTTACGAAATTTCGCGCTCCGATTTTACGAATTTATTTTTTACTGTGTAGAGATGCAAATGTGCCGATATACCGTTTTATAGTCCGAAAGGCCTGCGAGGCTCGTGTCATGGAGATCCTCGAAGCTGCGCGAATCTTCGGGAGATCGGGAAGCGAATGAAAACGGTTCGCGCAGAACAGCACGAGACGGGCAGTTTACGCTGGTCCTTGTCTATACTTCCGGTCTATCGATCTCCCTTGCGTTTTGCCTCCGCCTTGCAGTTCTATCGTCGCTCATGGTATACGATCGTACAGTAATCGTCAGGTTCTCGCTACTCTACACTCTACGCTCTATGGCTATATATAAATATACAGAAGTATTTGAGCGCGTTGAATAGCAATTTTCCCGGTGCGTAAACTCGGCTCTCCTGCGCCCGCGACTCCCGTAGATGGCCGGCTAACCCCGTAGAGGAAATAGAGGTTTCACGACGAGATGAGAGAGTTTCACTTGGCCGCTGTTAGCATTACAACGGAACGACGACCTGCGTCGTAGCTGTTGCGCCGAGCTTTTAACAACGTCCTCCTCTCGTCACGGATCGCCCGAAGTAAAACGCACGCGAGCGCGAGAACAGCGCCGATACACGTGCGAAGAGAACTTTTATGTCGTGCCCGCTCGCTCGTACGGACTATATCTGTATAATATTAAATATATATAAGATGTGTCTGTGTATTAAATTGGAATGGAATTCTACGAACGCAGTGCACACAAGGCTGTTGTAGGTGCGCGATGTTACGAGCTCGCCGTATAATGTTACCGACGTAAATATTGCGTTTGTGGATTTACCACCGTCCCGACCGGGTATGGAAAGCGTATGGAATACGCCGCGACGAATCCGATGGTTCTAGAACGTAATTGCCGTAACTATCGACGGGTTCTAAAATGCCCGGTAAATTGTAACACGATTTTGTGCAAATTTACGCAAATTTGGATAATAGCGATGGGCAAAGATATATCGGTGGACTCGGGCATCCGTTTGTCGGGTCGTATCCATTACCGGTGGTATGAATCGCTGTCGATGATAGTCAATCGAAGAGGAAAGTGAGATTTTTTTTTATTCCTTTCTCTTTCCTCACTTTCTATATCGTTTGAACTCAACCTTGCAACTCAATTTTGCTGATTTACGCGAATTTGGATAATACGAACGGGCAGATATGTCGAGGGATTCGGGCATCTCTTTGTCGAGTCGCATCCATTACCGGAGCTCGAGGCTGGACCTTATTATAGGAGAGTCATTGAATGACTCTGGTACACTGATAAAAAAATGCGGTTGAATCAACTAAGATTCGGGCAGGGACGTTCAACTAAACATTTTGTTGGTACAGCTAAAAAATTGATTAGTTCAACCATTTTTTAGTTGATTTCACAAAAATATTTTTGAGTCATTAAAATATTTTGTTCGACTAAATATTTATTTGAACGTCCCTGCCCGAATCTTGGTTGATTCAACTGTACTTTTTTATCAGTGTATAAATCGAAGTCGATGATAGTCAATCGAAGAAGAAAGGGAGATTCATTTTATTCCTTTCTCTTTCTTCACTTTCTGTATCGTTCGAAGTGTTCGATATCGAAATTGTAACTCAATTTTGCAAATGTACACCGAAAAAAAGGTTTGGTAATGTCAAACTAAGCTGCTGTTGCAGGCGGCGAAAGAAATATTTGGTCGATTGAACAAAATATTTGTTAAATCCAGGTAACTATTTTTTTAAGCAATTAAATATTCAGTCAAAAAACTAAATATTCGGTCAAAAAACTAAATATTCGTCCAACAAACTAAATATTTCTTTCAATCGACCAAATATGTCATTCGCCACCCGCAACCGTAGCTTAGTTTGATATTACCAAACCTTTTTTTTGGGTGTACGCAAATTTGGATAATACAGACGGGCAGGTACGTCGAGGGATTCGGGCATCTCTTTGTCGAGGCGCATCCATTACCGGAGCTCGAGGCTGGGCCTTATTATAAGAGAGTCATTTGAATGACTCTGGTATAAATCGAAGTCGATGATAGTCAATCGAAGAAGAAAGGGAGATTTTGCAAATTTAGGCAAATGTGGATAATACAGACGGGCAGATATGTCGAGGGATTCGGGCATCTCTTTGTCGAGTCGCATCCATTACCGGAGCTCGAGGCTGGAACGTATTATAACAAAGTAATTGAATTACCGCAGTACAATCAAAGTCAATGATAGTCAATCAAAGAAGAAAAGAAAATTTATTTAATTCCTTTCTTTCCTCACTTTCTATATCGTTCGAAGTGTTTCATATTGAGATGAAAGTACCGTGGATTCGTTCTCGGTCGGTAACATAATTTTCTACATTTTCTGGTTAGACAACTTTTGCGGCAGGAGGGAAGGGGGGATTTTTTTTTTTGCAACAGTTTTTATTGTGCCGATCGTCACGGCGTGTTAAGTTTACGCTTTCACCGAATCGATTTTTTGGGCTCGCGAGACCGGGAGTTGCCCATCCGCAAACATTGATGGTTCCTCTATTCGATTACGCGGGTCCGAGGGGTTGTTCGCAGGGGTCGTTCGAACCCCTCCTGGTGCGTTGAATTGCGTACATCACCGGTAGGTATACAGAGAGGCGTGTCCGTTGCAGTCCACTGTGCCGCATCCGTCCCTCCGTAAACTATGACCGGTACGTGGTTGGAATTCGCGAAGAAGCTTTTAGCAGCTGACGCGAAAGCGTGGCAACGAATCGAGGCACTTGCACGCCGCTCGAGGAATACCTCGAGCAAAACAAACGTGCCCACTCTCGAGTCGTCGGGCCCGAGCTCGCCGCCTAGCTGGAATCCTCGTCGAATGCCCGATCGCAATTAACCACGCGGTGATTAACAATCCGGATTCTCAAAACTTTTTGTCTTTCTTCGCTTATAATTGATATAACAAACAATTAAATACATTCGCATCGGGACTTTAGCGGTATGAAATACGAAGCTCTCCATTTATTTCTCTTCGATTCTTCGACGATGAAAAAAAAACATCGATCGTCAAAACAAAATCAAAGAAAAATAGATGTAACAAGTCAATCAATTAAAGTCGCATCGTGGCGCTAGCTGCGCGAAATACCAACGTCTCTATCTATTTATCTTCGATTCTTCGGTGATTAAAAAAAAAAGGATCGATCGGCAAAACAAAACGAATGAGAAAAGTGGAAATTTAATTTACTCCCTGCGGTGCAAGTATTTTTTTTTTTTTCTCCAATTATCGTCGCAGTTAACCGAGCGGTGATTAACAATCCGGATTCTCAAACCTGTCCTTTTCTTCGCCATAATTGATGTAACAAATAATCAAATCAAATGCGCATCGTGTCAAAATACGAGATTTTTTGTTTATTTCTCTACGCTTCTTCAAAGATGAAAAAAAAAAAGATCGATCGGCAAACAAAAACAATGAGAAAGGTGGACATTTAATTTACTCTGTGCTGAGCAAGTTGTTTTCTTTTTTTTTTTTAATTATCGTCGCAATTTTATACGCAAACGGGAGAGCACTTCGCTCGCGAGCCTGAAATATTGATCTCGCTGTGAGAGAGCGTAGAGGGTTCGTGAACCCCGAACAACGGGGCGAGAATTGTCGGGTGGGCTTTGTACACACTACAGTTATATATATATGGACATATATATAAACGGACGCATACCGCGCGTATGTGTGTCTCGCTTTTCAAGGATGTATGAGACGCGGCACTGTGCACACCCTCGCGCACGCGGAATTAATGTTCGGCGAGTGACTAAGCGTTCGTATCGACTGAACAGCAACAAGACGACACAGTCACGGAGGAGGCCGCTAACCACAGTGACTACATTTCGCCTATCTCATTCCCTTATTGCACCGTGCCGGCGGTTCAGATAACAATACATCAGCGACGAAACGATAGCGATTGCGAGGAAACGATTCAAGGACTGCATTTCGTAATATCCGAGTATTAAAAAAAAAGAAACCAAAGGCGCGCGCTTCTGTTGTATCTTCGAGTCCGTGAAAAATCATATCTTTTCTCAGCTTCTCGACACTTTTCTGAATTAAAATGAATTTGAAATAAAACAAACTGGACACTCAGGTAAATCTACTTTTGTATTTCTTACACCGAATTAATTTTTTTTTAAATTTTTTTACGATTATAGCGTCATAATTCGGATAACAATACATCAAGGACTGGCGATTGCGAGGAAACGAATCGAGGACTGCATTTCTTAATATCCGAGTATTAAAAAAAAGAAACCAAAGGCGCGCGCTTCTGTTGTATCTTCGAGTCCGTGAAAAATCATATCTTTTCTCAGCTGCTCGACACTTTTCTGAATTAAAATGAATTTGAAATAAAACAAACTGGACACTCAGGTAAATCTACTTTTGTATTTCTTACACCGAATTAATTTTTTTTTAATTTTTTTACGATTATAGCGTCATAATTCGGATAACAATACATCAAGGACTGGCGATTGCGAGGAAACGAATCGAGGACTGCATTTCGTAATATCCGAGTATTAAAAAAAAAGAAACCAAAGGCGCGCGCTTCTGTTGTATCTTCGAGTCCGTGAAAAATCATATCTTTTCTCAGCTGCTCGACACTTTTTTGAATTAAAATGAATTTGAAATAAAACAAACTGGACATTCGAGTAAATCTACTTTTGTATTTCTTATACCGAATTACATTTTTTTATTATTTTTTTACGATTATAGCGTCATAATTCAGATAACAATACATCTAGGACTGGCGATTGCGAGGAAACGAATCAAGGACTGCATTCCGTAATATCTGAGTATTAAAAAAAAGAAACCAAAGGCGCGCGCTTCTGTTGTATCTTCGAGTCCGTGAAAAATCATATCTTTTCTCAGCTGCTCGGCACTTTTCTGAATTCTCAAGGACTGGCGATTGCGAGGAGACTGTTCAAAGACTGCATTTCGTAATATCCGAGTATTAAAAAAAAATCAAACGCGCTCGCTTCTGTTGTATCTCCAAGTCCGAGAAAAAAAAAAACAATTTCTCTTGGTTGCTCGGCACTTTTATGAATTAAAATGGATTTGAAGAAAAAAAAGAAAAATGGATATTAGAGAAAATCTGTTTTTCCACTTTTAACCCCGAATTATTATTATTATGATTTTTTAACGATAATATCGTCATATGAAAATAGTTCCTTACGATGCGTTACTGTTCGTAAATTCGTTTGCAGAATTTTTACAATTGAATATTGTGGTACAATAATACTCGAATAAAAATAGGAAAATTATCGTAAAAATTTCGTTAACTTTTCTCATTTTGTTTCTCGGTCTGGCGATGCTGAACGATGCGTAAGGTATATAGAGAGACGCCGCCGGTGTAAAGTTCGATAGGGAGTAGCCCAAGCGTAAGAACGAGCGCGGGGAAAGATGCTCGGATAGCTCGCGGCGCGTTCTCTTCGTCGCGGCTCAGCTCGGGAGGGGTACGAAAGAGTCGCGCGCGGTCAATGGCTGGGGCGTACGAGGTTCAAGGAAAGCGGACCGGTTTGATTCGACACCGGCAAGCATGCTGCCTTCGCTGCTGCTGTTGCCGCTGCTGCGGCTGCTGCCGAGGGGACCAGAAGGCGAGAGAACGCGCCGGCCGGCCGGCTGGTCAGTCCCGCCAGGGATGCCGATTGAAGGAAAGAGAAAATGAAGGAAAGAAAAATAAACGTTTAAAGAAGCAAAAGGGCTATGGGTGCAACGAGTGTTACTCGTTCACCAAACGAACAGGTGGTGCGCATATATAGTACACTATATATACATATCTATATGTATTTATGTATCGACATAATAATAAAGTTCATGTCGATCGGACACTCACACCTAACTCAGACAGATACTCACACATACTCACAGTAATGCTCACGGATACTCACATTAATGCTCACGGATACTCACAGATACTCACGAACACTCACATGTACTCACAGGTAATCACAAATGCTCACAGGTACTTACAAATGCTCACAGATACTCACAGATACCCACACGGATACTCACACGGATACTCACACGGATACTCACACGGATACTCACACGGATACTCACCCGGATACTCACACGGATACTCACACGGATACTCACACGGATACTCACACGGATACCCACACGGATACCCACACGGATACTCACACGGATACTCACACGGTTACTCACACGGTTACTCACACGATACTCGCACGGATATTGACAGTTACTCACAGATACTTATGGATACTCACACATTCTCACTAATACTTACAAATACTTGCAGAAATTCACAGAAATTTACACAGATACTGCGAGCGCGCAAGCCGACATAACCGCTAGTTTATATATATTGCATTAGGTACTATATTATAATATACAGCCAAATACTGTACGCGTTTGGAAGATGCGGCCTTTGAAAACGCGAGTTAAGGACGACCGGTCGGTTTTTTTTTTAAATTAAATTAAATGAAATATCTATGCAAATGTGATATTGAATGAATGTGATTGGTTGCGCGGCCTCTTAGAAATTTAATAACTGGAAGAGCCTCAAAGTGGTCCAGTTGGCTCGCTCGGTAAATTTTACCTCGCTACGAATATTGCGATTTAATTGATAGTTTAGATCAACATTGCCGCACCGGTTTCACAGAGGATCTTCCTGCTGAGACGATTTTCCGAGGCCGCTCGCGGAGTTCCACTAACGAGGGGCTTTTTTCATATTGCACGACATTGCCACCCGTTGAAATGAAATATGCAGTGCACAGGGAACTGCGCCGAGTGCAGTTGCCACTCGGGAAACGCAGAGCAGTAATGTTCGCTGGGGTGCGAAATTCCCCCGCACCCCTCCCCGCTTTCCCTTTCCTGTCGCCTGTTTATACTCGACTTCCGGCGAAAGAAATTGGAGGCTTAATTTTAAAGCAAACGAGACCAACGATGATGAAAATTTCTTTGACGATTTTTGTTGTTGTTTAATTTTATGTTTTTAAATATATTTTTCGTGTAAAATTTACTTTAGAGCGAAATATTTCCGAAGGTCGTCGCGATGATTAGGGTCGATGATGATGAACGATTTTTCGGACGCGACTGTAGTTACAAAAATGATTTTATTCGCGTTTTTCAGCACGACCCAGTCCAGTTTTTTACTAAACTTTTGTTCCTGAAAAACTTGACCATTTTGAATTTTTTAAAGTATTTTTATTGTCGAATACAAACATGCGGTCGAAACTGGTGAAAATTCGGTGCAAAACACAAAATCTTACCGCGCCATCTTTGAATGCGATGACTGTATAAATAATTTACCAAAGAAATACGCGGCTAAATTGTAAAGCAGAGACCAACGATGGTGCAAATTTCTACGGCCATCTTTTTTTGTTCAATTCTATTTTTTAAATTTTATTTTCCGTGTAAAATTAATTTCAGAGCGAAATATTTTCGAAGGTCATCGCGATGCTGAGGGTCGAAAATGATAAAAACAAAAAAAAATGCTTTTATTCGCCTTTTTCTCTGCGACTCGAGAGTATGCGCAGAAACGCCAACCGCGTCGGATCGTTGAGCCACGGAAAAGTGGACGGAGGTTGCGAGAGGAAGGTAGAATAAGATAGGCCAGGTGGTGCAAAGACCGGTAACCCTGACGGGACGGTGGCAACTTCGATGCGACTCTCTCGTCCCGGCCGCAACGTAACTATTATACGGCCACACCGGTATGTAGATGCTGCGCAGGATGGCACGATACGCAGTGCACATTATATACCGTCTACGCCGCGCACGCATCTCACGAATAATTATTATTCGTGACCGAGCACGCGTAACCGGAAAAAAAAATTACAAAGCTGAAAAAAAGAAGAAAAACAATGTACGACGAGTAGTGGACTTGGTGCGTCCCGTGTTATCGAATGGTAATATATTTTTGCATGAGAGTCAAGTGCGTCGAGCGCGATAAGTCGCCGGTTCGTCATTGGTAACCGGATTCTCTTATGAATAAAAAATAATGAAAAAATGAAAATAAAAAAAATGTTGAGTAAAGGAATAAATGCCACGATCACTTTCGTTCTTACGTCTGAAAGGTGGGACGGGGCGAGTCACGGGGAATATCGCCTCTTTCACTCGTCCCGGGATAATGCCATTCCCTCGCATAATAATCTCGAGCCTCGTCCGATCTATCATCAGGCCACTCGTTATCGGAGAAACATTCATCGGGTGCTTACCGGCCGGGTGTATCGCTTTCCTCGGGACGGAATATTCATAACCGGTTGGAGGGATGTACCTGATAACTGCGATCACTGACTATCTCGTACGATTTTCACATAATTTCGACGACTTTCGAAGCGGCGAAACGTATCTTTAGCCCACGAATGGACATTCGCTCTCAAGGCGAAGTGAAAATAGGGCGGTCGGTAAAGAAAACCGTCACGAACATTTTTTTCTCATTTTCGCGAATTTTTCCAAAAAACAATTAGCAACGTGAAAAAAAGTTGATTAAGAAATTACAAGTGTATCTCGGCCACTCAAAACCCTCCCAATTTTCATGTCACAAAAATGTACCATTAAACTCTCGAGCGTATGTTTACTCACATTTTTGATAGTTTATTACTTTTCTTTAATTTCGGTTGTTATATATTTTTATTTGTTATTCCTCATTGTATAATTTTTAGCGGCGGCTTTTCCGAGTTATTCGTCTTTGTATGTTCGAACACGATGTTCTTACGGGGATTGTCTCAGGGCACGAATGAAACGACACTATTCAATTACATTCTATTCTATTCTATTCTATATTTTTTATTCGTTCCGAACGAAGAATTAACGGTGTTGCTCTCGGTGAATATAACCAGATCGAATATTTTCAGAATGATAAATTGAAAGCTAAATAGCTATATAATTATGTCGAACTCGATTCCTCTCAGTTGTAATGACGTTTCATTAATTTTGTTTTGATCGCCAATTCGAAAGCGGTTTATTCGCCGATCGAGAGGATCGAGAAAGAAAGTGGGGGGGGATCGGAAGTATATCTAAGTCGGTCGACGCGCTTCCACGGATTTCTGGGCCGTTATACTTAAATCCGATTATTCGTACTAAACGTGTATGATCTCGAGTGCGTTTAGTGTAATCGGCCCGATGTTACGCTGCGTTTTATCTTTGTCGGAGCACCGCGAGCAACACTATCGGATGTTGTAAAGATTTTTTAATTTTTTTTTTTTCGTCTATGTAGAACAGGCGAGACATTAAAATTCGAAAGTCACAACATGTTTGCGATGTATTGAAAGTTTCTACTTCATTTAATTAATTTTTATTTATTTTTTTATACGATGTTATCGTGCGCACAGGAATTTTATCGATCTATGACATCCGATAGCGCGTGATGCGTGCGCAGAGTATAGTCTAATGTTCCGACTCTCTGTGCCGATGGTAGAGACGACATATTGTCACCCTCCGTGTCGGGTGATTCACCCTACGGATCGGAGTCGTCTTAAGCTCCCTCGACAAAGCTTAGCCGACATGGATTGCGCAGCGAGCCTTTCGTACAACGTTCCCCCTTCTGGTTTGACTGCCGTCCCGAGATCGCCTATCTGCTAAAATTCGACTCGTTTTAGGCAGCGACTATTATCCCTTCCAGCAGGGATTATAATCCAGGTCTAGTTTTTTTTTTTTTCTAAAATGCTGGAACATTTCCAGTTTTTTGGTAATTTTTTTTTTACTGACGATGCGGGCGTGAGGTCAAAACTGGTGAAAATTCGGAGCAAAATGCCAATTCCTACAGCGCCATCTTGTGGCTATATAAATAATGAGGCTTGAAATGAAAAATTCTCATCTAAAGGGCACGTTCCATATATTGATCCTACACGGTATTATACTAAATGGAATGTTACGTATTAGGGAGACATTTTTTTTGTCGTGAAAAACTGGACCATTTCCAGTTTTTTCAGTATTTTTTTACTGACGATGCAGGTATATAAGGTCGAAACCGGTGAAAATTCGGGGCAAAATGGCAAATCTTACCGCGCCATCTTTCAACGCAATGACTATTATAAATAATGAGGTACAAAATTGATGAATTGTCATCTAAAGGACGAGTTCCACATATCAACCCTACCCAGTATTGTATTAAACTGAGTATTACTCTGGACGCAATTTTGCGTTCAACTGATGTGAACTGCGCAGTGAGCAGTTCGTACAGCGCTCGCCCTTCTAGTTCGACTACCGTCCCGAGATCGCCTATCTGCTAAAATTCGGCTCATTTTAGGCAGCGATTGTAACACCTTCCAGCAGTGCCTTGTCCAGTTTTTTTTACTACACTTTTTCTGAAAAACTGAACCATTTCCAGTTTTTTTAGTAAACTTTCCTGACGATGCAGATATGAGGTCGAAACTGGTGAAAATTCGGAGTAAAATACCGAATCTTACCGCGCCATCTTTTGCATACAATGACTATATAAATACCGAGGTACGAACTTGAAATTCTCATCTAGAGGACAAGTTCCATATATCGACGATACACGGTATTTATGCTAAACGCTTTATTACTCCATTCGCGATTTTTCGCTTAATGTACCCAATTTTCCAATTACGTTTCTTTTTTTTTTTAATCACCAGTGAAGACTTCACTCAAAGTATCGCGTACGATAATGCTTGTATAGGCTGCTATCGGCGACTTGTTTATCCCCGGAGAGTTTCCATATAGCGGCACTACTAGCCCCGCACATCGACGAGTCTCCGCCGATCACGATACTCTACGCCTTTCGATAATTACCAATAAATAAAATAAATTGCATCTAAACTAGTCTAAAAAAAAAAAGAAAAAATTAGGATGGAGCATGACGTACATGTAGGCGGCGGTAGTCATGTTATTATCCATGAGATGGTTCCATATATCGTCCTTCCTCGGCACCGGCTCCTCACACAATTTCCCGTACCCGTTTATTTTTTATTTTATTTTAAATTATTATTTTCAATCAAACCACCATTTACCAACTCACATTAAAAATAATTCCCGCGACCAGCGCAATTCGTTCATCGCGCGGCTCTTCGGAATTACGAAAACATTTTATTTTTGAAATTTTTTCACGCTACAGTTTCGTCTCGAATTTAATCGTAGAGTTCGCGATCGAGTAGTCTCCGTCTCTCAGTCTATGAGCAAAACCGGACGGCGCGTGACACCTGCACAACCGGGCGGAGTGAAACCGTCGGGACGACTGCCTGGAACCGTGGAACGTACTCAGAATGCGCATTCGTTTCTCGTCCGTCCGACAGCGGCGGAGGCGACGGCCTCCTGCGCTCCTCCTCGATGCCGGCAGCACGGCCGTAGTGGGGCCGACAGCAGCGGCATCGTCTGCCATGCGGTGTGCGTTGTATCCGCACCAGAAATTACACGAAACACTCGCATACCTTATAATATACAATATGGGTAATGCCACTACTAGGCAGGTACAACGCGGAGCTGCGATGTCTCGGATACAGCGATGCCGGTAACTGCGTTCGGTGAGATCTCCGGTCTCGCGTGAGAAACACGCACGGTGGGGCATGTCCTTGTTCGCAAATTTACAAGCATGTCCGGGAATCTGTTGCATCCATTAGATTTCCGACGCGGAACTTCCTGACAAGAATATATTTTTTTTATTATACTTTTCACTTTTTGTTTTATCTTGTAATTAAGATGGTATAATAAACAATAACTGGAAAATTACTGATGAGATGAGAATTTTTGTAAGAAATTTTATTCAGTGAAGTTTTTTATATTTTAATTTTTTTCGATGTATTTTCGAGGTTGGATCAATTTTGACCGTGTCCGTGTGTCAGTGATATTTTTTTATTGACTGCACTCGCAGTTCCTTCGTGAATGCACCGCCGGCTCGAAAAATTGGGATAATTAATGAGTAATTTATTAATCAATTTTTTTTTACTCGGGACGAGCAAAAAATGTTAGTCCATTCCATCTTACAAATTTCGCTGTGGACGAACAATGTTAAACGTCTGAAGAAGTTATGGCTCTTATGAAAAAAAATGTGTTCTCGGTGGTAGCTGGGAATCTTGACAATATTTTTTAAAATACTTTATTTCATTTTTCTTATTTTGTAATTAACATGGCAATGAACAATCACTGGAAAACCACTAATTAGACGAGAATTTTCATCAAGAAATGTTACTTACCGAAGTAAGATAAATTTTGACCGTCTCCGTGTGTCAGTGAAATTTTTTTATTGACTGCACTCGCAGATCCTTCACGAATGGCCCCGCACAGAGAAAAAAAATCAATTGAGTCAACAAAATGTGCGCTTACGGGTGGCGAAAAAAATGTTTGGTTGATCGAAAGGAATACCTCGTTGATCGAACTAACAGGCCGTCGAATCAAATGTTTCTTCATTTCCTACGACAATAATTTCGTTCGATCAACCAAAAATTTATTTCGCCACCCGCAAGCGCTCATTTTGTTGACTCAATCGATTTTTTTTCTCGGTGCGCTGGCTCGAAAAATTGGGACAATAAGTAAGTAATTAATTTTCTGTTTACTCAAGATGAGAAAGAAATTACAGCCCATTCCATCTTACAAATTTCGCTGTGAACGAACAACGTTAAATATCTGAAGTTACGACTTGTAAAAAAAAATAAAATCTGTTCTCGGTGATACCCGTGTGTTTAGAAAGCATGTGGAATTTCGTCCGCGAATACGATACAGTCTTGTATAAGAGGGAATATGAGTAATGCGAATCTGTGGGATCGGATGTAAAACCGTGTGCGTACCGAGAGTCCTATTCGTATATCTGCACTGCTGCATGCCGCCCGTGCTCGTTGGCCTCTGTTGGACCGTCTCGAGCGTACGATGTACCTACCATACAACCTGTAATATAATGAGACGCCCTTCCCCCCCACCCTGTCGCCCCTCGCCCCCTTCCCTCCTTACCATTCTCCGGTCTGTTTTACTCCGAAGCATCGTGCTCTAGCTATAGCGAACTTCTCCGGGCAACGAGAGCTAGCTCGTATAGTATTTAGTACCTCGTTACACTATATATATGTATACAGAGACCGGAACACCCTGTTCGACTCCCCAGTATGAAATTGCCTGTACGTATTGTGTACTGGCATGTGCAGACTTTCGCGAGTCGCGCCATCGCTGTTTGACTGAATTATTGGACGGTCATTTGCAGACCTTCCTTGACCTCAAGGCCATTTCGCAGCGAGGTTTAGGATGCTGCGCGAGACTTCCAACCGGCGAAGCCGATAGGGTGTCGTTTTGTTCTTGTGTGAGAATGGAATGGACGTCTTTCAAATTTTTTCTTACTCTCTGAGGAAGACAAAAGCAACATTTGCGAGGAATATGAAAATAACTTATACGAGGAAGATAAAAGTAACTTGCGCGAGGAAGATAAAAGTGACTTGCGCGAGGAAGATAAAAGTGACTTGCGCGAGGAAGATAAAAGTAACTTGCTCGAGGAAGATAAAAGTGACTTGCGCGAGGAAGATAAAAGTAACTTGCGCGAGGAAGATAAAAGTAACTTGCGCGAGGAAGATAAAAGTGACTTGCGCGAGGAAGATAAAAGTAACTTGCGCGACGATGATAAAAGTAGCTTGCGCGAGGAAGATAAAAGTAACTTGCATGAGGATGATAAAAGTAACTTGCACGAGGAGGATAAAAGTAACTTGCGCGAGGAGGAAAAAAGTAACTTGTACGAGGAAGATAAAAGAAACTTTCACAAGGATAATAAAAGTAACTTGCGCGAGGATAATAAAAGTAACTTGTACGAGGAAGATAAAAGAAACTTTCACAAGGATAATAAAAGTAACTTGCGCGAGGATAATAAAAGTAACTTGCGCGAGGATGATAAAAGTAACTTGCGCGAGGATGATAAAATAACTTGAACGCGGATGATAAAAGTAACTTGAACGCGGATGATAAAAGTAACTTGCGCGAGGATGATAAAAGTAACTTGAACGCGGATGATAAAAGTAACTTGCGCGAGTATGATAAAAGTAACTTGAACGCGGATGATAAAAGTAACTTGCGCGAGGAAGCAATGTGATCAATTAAATATTCGCGCTATGAGTTTATTTTCATGCATTCAATTTATCGAAAATTCATAAAAATTTACAAAGTAACTGTACGTAAGACTGACTTCGATCGAGATCTGCAATTAAAACCGTTCACCGCTGATGGGAGTTGAGGATGAACAACATGTTTCGCCATGTCAGACACGGACTGTGGAATAGAGCGTGGTACGCCCTTTTCCTGCTGTTCACTTATTTCGTTATACCGTGCGTACTTGTAACGGCACATTATGTACGTGTACGAACTGCAAGAGCGCGACCGACGAGGGTCACGCAGAGGAGCGTTCGTGCATGATTTCATCGCGGCGCGTATATTTTACGATACGACGAATGGAGACGAATTCCCCGATTACATTATCCCAGAGAGCCGAAAGAGTGAAAGCTCGACAGCGCGGCGGAGCAATTTTCTCCGTAATCTCCCAGCTTCCGCGACGTCTTCAGATGGTCGTTCCTAGTCCCGTTATCGATGGTGTTTCCCGGTCGAGCGAAAAGCCGCAGCGATGTGGTATTGATACAACCAAAGCATTGTTTTGTTCAACGATTAACGTTGTGCGTGAACGTGAAAGTGGAACGAAATAAAAAAACATTTTTGTCCCACCACCCAAATAGCGGCTTTAAACGTGTCCCACCGCGCCTCGGTTGATCCAATAATTTCTTTTTCACACTCTACAAAACGAAATACTTCGAGTGGGGGAGAAGAGGAAATGGAAACGCGCACCAAAACGCGGATTATCCAATTTATCGAATATCCGGTCGGAAATACGAACGGCTGTTGCGATGTGGGATACATAGAGATTGTTTTTTTTATTAATTAAAAATCACGCTGACATGGCAGTTGTTTAGTTGCGACAACCAGAGAAATTGGTTTGTTGAACGATTATTCGTTCCGATAGATTTTTAATATATCGATATAAAAAAAAAAGTTTTTGTTGTTACAACCGAACAACGCCTTTGATCGCATCTCACTGCGCTTCGGTTTGTCCAACAATTTCTTTTTCCTAACGCATGCACGCAAAAGTCTGCTTTCCGTTCCCGTGAAGTGAGCGCAGAAAGGCACTTTTTCGAATCGCGTGCGAGAAAAATACTGCGCATGCGTACAAAAGCAGTATGGGACTTCTTCTCGCACTAGTGCGAGAAAGTGCCTTTCTGCCCACACTTTCCAGATACGAATTTGTTAGGAAAAATTATGTGAATGGCAGGGGTGTGGAAAGGGGAATCCTGACTCGTGTGAATGTTGCTCTCGCCTTCGGCTTGTGCGGCATTTTTACACTCGTCAAAAATACCCTTTCTACGCGCTCGCCATGCAAATAACTATTTCTCCCTGTACAAAGCGAAATAGTCGAGGGGAAGAGGAAATGGAAACGCGAAAAAGGGGATTATCCAATTTATCGAATATCCGGTCCGGAATACGATTCGCAATTAATGAACGAGCAAATTTGAGAATCGCTCGGGAGTGGAATCGAACCGCCATTCGATCACGGATCGTCGCCGGGTGCGGGAGAGCCAGCCCAGCGCGCTAATGAGAATCGGTGGAAATTTTGGGGAGAAAACAACGAGGCTATTACCGCGAGGACAGGGAGTGCATGACAAAGGGAATCGCTGACCCCGAAGACCCGAAGTGTCCACTTAAAAGAATGGGGCAGCTATGGATTTAATATCGGAGCCGGATTGTTATCAGCATTGCTCGCATTCATCGTGCAATGGACATGAAAACCGAGAGGGAAAACGATCTTGCGCACACGCCGGTAGAAACGATTTGTTTTGCCAGGAACATCAGCCATTGTTTTTCTTCTGCAATTGAAAAGCACGAACAGCCTTGCACTTCCTTTTAGATAAAAAATAAACCGTTCGTTTATTTTTATCTCCAGCGAGGAAAAATATAGTCTTTACGGAGAGGAAAAACGATCTTGTTTACACGCGGGTAGAGACGATTTATTGTACCAGGAACAGTAATATTTTATTTTTTTAAATTGAAAAGTACGGCATGCAATTTTTATTTTATAAAATGAGATAAAAATAAACCATCGGTTTGTTTTAATCTCATCTCACCTTCACAATATATAACCCTCGAGCTGTGCGTCAGCTAAATTCTTCTCTCTTGTACCGAACCTTCCGGATTAATTTTCGAGATCTCATCGCGAGAGAAGAACAGCTCGTCCGGTAAAAACGATTCGGTTTTCCAGCAATATTAGCAATTTTCAAAAATTTCAAACCCGATTAGTCGGTGCCTTACAATTTTTGTTTAGATAAAATGAGATAAAAACAGACCATCGGTTTATTTCTATTTCATCTTGCCTGCTCAATGCATAACCCTCGAGCCGTACGGCAGCTAAATTCTTCCCTCTCGCGCCCAAGCTTCCGGATTAATTTTCGGGATCTCCGAGAAGCATTGCCAGGCCATCACGAGGGAAGAACGACGGGTCTGGACGGTGGAAATCAAGATTGAATAAGTTCGTGAAACTAATTGGATGCGCTGCCGAAATTGGAACTCCCAAAGAGGTTCTCCGCGGTGTACGTCTGTTCTTGTGTCTATGCGCCGAGCGAGGAGAAGCGGCGGGGAGGCTTCACGGTCGGGCACACGAAACTTCCGGGGACTCTCCGTGCAATAGCGAAAATTCGAGACGAAATCAATACCCACCAGTCGAGTGGTATCTGCTTCTCGGCTTTTTCCTCCTTCTCCGCGTTTCCTGTCTATCGTCACCCATTCGGCACTCTCCTCCGTGACTTCCGTCGTCGAGAGGGCTGCCGAGGAACCACGAAACTCTGTAAATACATACATGTATACATGTCTACTGGCTGCGTCACGGCGCGGATGAAATTGAAACAAAAAAACGTGTCCGATCGATAATCAGGTCAGGAAGTTTATTAATTAATTTCGTCGATTGGAATATCGCGGGTCTCGTAGAAGCTTCAATTACTCCAAATTATAGAAAATGGTAATGGAATTTTTTTTTTTTTTACTGCCGATTTGGGTTTTTTTTTTCAAAAAGAATTAATCCTTGCAGTGCACAGCTTCGTTGCGAATCTTAAAGTCCACAGTGGGTCGAATTAGCCGCATACATTTTTGGAACAAATGTTAAGACATTTATTTGTGCGAAATTTGCTAATGAAAAAAAAACATTTTTTTTCGTTTCTCGTCTAAATTCGACGAAAATGGTTATGGGAATAAAATTATAGCGCTTCCGGTTTGAGATTAGACAAAAATTGATCCTTCGAGTGCACAATTCGGAGCGAATCTTAAAGTGCATATTGGGTCGAATTAGCCACATACATTTTTGTAACAAATATTGAGACATTTATTAGTGGCAAATTTAACAATTTCAAAAAAACCATTCTTTTCTTTTCCGGTCTGAATCCGACAGAACATTTTTTTTTTTCGTTTTTTAAAACAACTCCTTGTACAATTTCGTAAACTCCACGGTCTGGGAAATCGCATTACAGACTCACGTAGGGTCTGCACACATTTTTGGAAGAGATGTCGAGACATTTATTAGTGACAAATTTGATAATTAAAAAAAGAACACATTCTTTTCGTTTCCGGTCTGAATTCGACAGAACACCTTATTTTTTTCATCAAAACAACTCCGTGTAGAATTTCATAAACTCCACGGTCTGGCAAATCGCATTACGGACTCACGTAGAGTCTGCAATGTACGTTAGGTGAATACAGGGGTCTTTATTCGAGCGTGGCACGTGGCAGATGAGCCGCTATTCACACAGAGAGGAATCGTTACGTACCGTAAAGCGAGGGAGAAGGTAACAGACATCTTCGTACGCAACGGGTATGGCGAAACTCTCCCCTAACGAAGGGGCTGCTTCTCCGGGGCAACGTCAGTCGGTTTGCGCCTGCAATATGGCTGTGGGCTTGAAAACTTTGGCACGGGACATGGCAATCGCCGAGGCATTGTACTCGCCCACATTGGGGACGAATAACCCTTTCTCCTTACACGCCCGAAGAAGGAAGCCCTCAGTGCGGTAAAAAAGAAGAAATAACGTAAAAAAAAGTAAAATCATCAACAAATAATTCGCAAGAATCGTTGCACGAAATATAATTGATAAAACAATAACAACAAATTCATTCATCGAAGGCTTTACCTTATCAAAAATTGACCTTACGAAAGAAAAAAAAAGTAAAAACCTCAAAAAAATAATTCGCAAGAATCTTTGCACGCAATATAATTAATAAAACATTTATTCATTGAAGACTTAGCCTTACTTTTTACCTTGTTCAAAGTTGACCTTACGAAAAAGAAACAAATTCTTTAACTACAACTTTTTGTTCACAAGCATCTAGCAATTATGCCTAAAATCGCTGCACCGCGTCCCAAGTCCTCGGCTAAGAGCGCATTTTTAAAAGTAAACCGGCGCCCGCGCCTGCGAGCTAGCAATCTCGAGGCACTTTGGAACAAGGTGTGGCACAAGTGCGGTGACGCATTGTATATAGTCCATTGCAGGGGTGATGCCTCGGGTATCCGTGGGGGGGGGGGGGGGGGGGGGGTGCAAAGTTTGGAGTTACCTCGTCATCGTCCTCTCCCCGTAGCCTGCGAAAACGTTTCTCTCAAAAAGAACGAGTCGAGTGCGAAAGAAGAAAGAAAAAAGAAAAAAAACGAATCCACCCAACGAGAGGCTCCAAAACGAAGCAATCAAATAATTTCAACTAATTAATAAAGTGTTTAACAGTTTCCCCGGCGAGTTTGAGTGCCGCGAACGGTAACGCGATGACGAAAGATCGGTAATTAATCTCGAGAGGAATTCGTCACGAATAGATCGCATATCTTGTTTCGAGGATCCGTTGTATGGATCTACGAGATAGGGGGTTGGTGAAGGGTGGGGGGGGGGGGGGGTGGTTGGGGTTGAAGAACCGATTTTCGTTCTTTTTCCATAGGGGTAGGTCGCCTCGAGGCAGTCAGTGCGCATGTTTTTATTCAGCCTACGGGATGGTGCGGCGAATGCCCGGCTGCAATATCGATTTGGACCACGTACAGCCTCAACCGGGTGGGCGTTCGGCGGCACCTCACCCTCGCGAGCCCCGAGTTTTCTTCACGTACGCTCGCGAGCGCGCGCGCACACACGAATACACCGTAATGTGTGTGTTCGGGTTACACTCGGTTGTATTCGTGGGGTAACTTTCCGACGCGGAAAAAAACCCTGGCAGGCAGTTGCCAAGGGCCCGTCGTCGTGAAAGAATTCCGGCCACTCGGGAAAAGATCAGCAAAATTGAAAGAAGCGACACTGAAAAAAAAAGAAAAAAAAAAAATGGAGGAATAAAAATAAAATTTGAAAAAAGAGAAACAGCTAGAAAGCAGCCAGACGTAGACAAAGCGGCGTCGTGTACAATGGGACCGGAAAACCAGAGGCATTCTTCGTTCACAACGGCAAGCAATACTTACTTACTTGTTTCGTTACGAATGCCTTTCGGTGGAATATTATTCAAAAGCTCTTCGCGTTTCCATTGTAACGAATTTGTGCCATGCTCTCTCCTCTCTATGGAACTCCTCGAGCATTAATCAACTGACTGTTCCAACAGTTTTACAATACACGATGTTTTGCTACTTTGATTTTATAACTGCAAGCTGAGAGTAATCGACGATGCGAGGATAATTCCGGTGGATCGAAGGTTTCGCCCCGAGCACGGCAGAGATATTGCCCCATTCAGCTTCCTCACGCTCGAGTTTTCCTCCCGATTAGATCGGCCGTGCCTCGATGAATTGATTACCCCGGCAAATCGCGTCGTTCCCGCACGACTGATGCACCACAAGGGATATTCGATAAAAGCAACAAAAAAATACAGAAAATCGTATCAGATATGCGAATTCTCGTTGAAATGAAAAAAAAAAAAAATTAAAAAAATTATGACGACGCGTCTTTCGTAAATACCTATTATATTAATATTATTATATTTCAAGGCACTCAATGTACATCTTTACATCCTAGAGTATCATATATTTTATTTTGTACGTGACAACGAGATGATAACGCGAGTATATCAAAATCTTTCTGTACACCGATACTTCGTCGGTTTATATAAAATTGAGAATTTCTTATACGCATAACTTAAAATGACGACAATAAGTATTAAGAAAAAAATCTATATGGTACAGAGAGATTCGTCGTATAAAGTATGGGAGGTAACAAAAATTCGTTGTAAACTTAAACGATTACACTGGAAGAGATTCGTTACGAATACGCGTTTTTTTGATTGTTAAATAGTCATCGACAGAACGTTCGGCGGATTCGCGACCGATCGTCGATCTTCGCTGATAGTTGCCTTGATGTGTGTATGTGTGTGTTTGTGTGTGAGCGCGAACGAGCATCTTTAATGAACACAGTGAATGTGGCGAGAGGAATATCGTGCAAAAAAATATATATATATTTTTTTAAAAATTTCTCCGTTCCAATTATCGTATATTTCCTTTCCCCGAAACGATGATTTTCTTTTTGTCCTTTCTTCGTTCTCTATGGTGTCGCTTTGGAAATGGGTGGTGAATCCTAAAGCACGTAGAACTCCCTGCGTCATTCTATCATCTTGAAGAGAGCGCACGAGAAGATCATGCCGAAGAACTGCAAAATGGAAAAAAATAATTAAATAATTCAAAAATTTTAATACAAGAATATAAAACATCACATACACTCAACATAAACATAAATCCGTTGTTGTTTTTGCATAAAACTGTTCACAAACCCGTCAAAGTATTCTCGTCCTCTCAACGCCGGTACACCGAGAAAAAAATTGGTTGGATTAACCAAAAGTCGCGGTGACACACGTTCAAAGCTGTTATTTGTTTGGTACAAATAAAGCATTGTTTTGTGAAATGATTATTTGCTTCAATTTATTCACAATTTTTCGATTGAAACAAATATTTCTGTTGTACCAATAAAACACACCCTTGAACATATGTCACCGCGCATTTACTTAATCCAACGATTTCTTTTTCCCAGTGTAACAAAATCTGATGTATTATCACCCGATAGAGTGAAACGATAATATATTCTTGTGTGCGATAGAGCTGTAAATTCAATTTACCATGAGACACGCGACTGCGATACCCGCACCTCCCATTATGGCCGCGTGTTTCTGCATGTATATCTGTGTGCTGTTGAGACATCCGTCCTTCCATGTGTTCGACTCGTTAACCGTGTCCGGTCCGGCGTTGCAATTGAAGTACTGGTTGGAAAGAGGAAACATCGTTCGTATGAGCCATTTGTTGTGTGTACACTCGGAGGAGGATAAGAGCGATGAGCAATCGCGTGAAAGTTTAACCGAGCTATCGAACTGCCACTCCGTACGTTCCGAACGAAGATGGGTGAAAGCGTGGGAGTTTGGGTAAAAACAAGAAAACGATTTTTGCAACCGTCGATCGGTACACTTAAAGTCATTAGAATTTGACAAGGAATCGCCAAGGCGGTAGTCCCTACCCGGTGATGACTACTCGACGGTACGATATTTGATTGAACGATGGTAATCGATTACGAAACGTTTTACATCGTTCGATCGATCACCGTGCAATCGGCAACTTCGCGTTTCGCTGTTGCGAAAGGTTTAATCGACCGGTGGTATTCGCGCCGCTTTATCGGTCGACGAGTCGTTATCCCCGCGCTCACGGATATCCAGCTACCGCTCTTTTCCCACGGGCAGAAACGTTCTTTATCGACTACGTGTCTGAAATATATATATTTATTTTTTTTTATACCTAATTTCATACTGAGGCAAGTTTAAAGAGACTTGGCTCGAATGAAAAAAAGGTTCCTCATTTTTTTCATTTTTTTTTTCGTTGTCTCTATAGTATGCATAATGTTGGTAAAATATGGTAATGTAGGTAAAATATGGTCCGTGTGTGTATATCCACGTATCTCGGGAGTCGAGGAGGCTCGAGTGTCGAGCATCGGTGCTCTGAGAAATACTTTTCTCAATGCGGGCTGAAGGATTAATATTTATAGTTGAACGAACTATCCGGCTTGGTTCAAACGGGACGGAGAGTAAAAATGTGTATTGGCAGATTAATTGGACGAATTCTCACCTGTCCAGGTGAAATCTCACGGCAGCAGGACTTCGGTACCGGCAGACCTTCGTAAGGCCAATCTCTCCAGCCTCGCACGCCGCAGCAGTGAAGCTGGAACGAGGAAACGATAAGAAAAAAATTAATCGATCGATACTTCCTCCTGATTACGAAACATACTGCGCACTACACGCTCGTAAATATTTTTCAACCACTTTTCAGTTTTGAAAGAAAAATAACGACAAAAAAAATCGCTTTTGCAATTTTTAAATGTGCTCATTGCTCGCTGATAATTGTCTTTATTTTTTTTTCTTCAATTAATTGATTTTCAATCCGTCGAGTGCAATTCTCTGTACGGAGTGGCCACTGTCAGGGAAAACACAGAACATGCCAGGGAACTTTAAATCCGTAAGGGAAATCAGGAAAATGTCGGGACATCTCTTTCATCAGATTTAGTGACATAGTAAAACAGATTTGTACTTTCAACAAACTTTTTTTACCCACAAACGTACACAATTTTTCTCTTGTTAATTTGTCGAAATATATTCGTAAAATGAATAAGAAAAGAATTTTGGATGTTTGTGCATTGTTAAAAAAAATGGTAAATTTAATGTATCGGACTTGAAGTTTTTGTGCAAAAAATTGGTACATTAAAGGAACATTTACATCTCTACTACGAACAATTCTACCAGAAAACATTTCTACCATATTACAACTGTACCGTATTAGAACTCTACCAAAATCTCTAACACTGAAGAAAAACTCTCCCGGAATTTAAATAAAACTTAACTCCTGTAGAGTTTCATTGCAACTCCGGTAGAGTTTTATTTCCATTCCGAGAGAGTTTTATTACCATTCTGGTAGAGTTGTTTGGGGAGTGATGTTTTCTGGCGGAGTTGTGAGTGGTAGAGATGTAAATGTGTCGTAAATTTCATACGAATTGTTTGTACAGTGTCTACATGAAAAGTGGGTATCTATTTACTGTGCGGTTTAAGCGATATTGAACAATGACGAACCAATATGCAAATTCATTTGCAGCCTTTACGAAAAAAAGTGTAGCCTCACGGTTTTTTGAGTGGTGTCCCAGGCGTCCTTGATGGATTTTTTATCGTAAACGTGAATAGAATTCTTCATTTCCTGCTCCACCGTACCAAGAACCTTGGCTCTAAAAACGTATCCGAGAACACCTCCGATCAGCATCGTCACGAATAGCAAAAATACTATGATAAAATACTGAAACACCAAAAATTGTGAAGATTAGTCAGCGCCCACAAACATTTTTTTTTTTTTTCTCAATTACGATTCTGTCGCTCTTGTGAATTGGATCGAGTCAGAATACGGATGTCTCGTTGCAAAGACAGTACTCACCGTGAGAAGCATGCATTTTACTTCTCGGGAAGCTCCTATGCAGCCGAAAAAGGCGATGAAAGCGACAATTATACCACCGACGAGAAGTACGTATACAGCACCAGTTAGCAAATCGTTGCCGACGAGTTCACCGATGAAGGGCACTTTGTCCACGAGTGCCCATATCGCACAACCAGCAACCGCAATTCCACCGATCTGTAATAAGGCGTTAACGATAAGTTATACGGCAATCTTGACACGCCTCGGACTTCCATTTATTCGCGTTGTGGAGAAAGCGGAGTATGGGGCGAAATGGGCCAGCCGAACGATTCCGGGAGTTTCATCGATTTGCACAACGTGTTTCAACTTCTTATTGAGGACATCTGTATTACTGTCGGGCACAAGCCTTGCCGATTTTCTCTGGTTGCCGTTTAATATTTCGGACCAAACGAAATTTGATTTTCAGTCGTCTATCTGTCGCGTACGAAAACCTAATTTGCCTTTGGAAAAAATATCAACAGATTCGAAGAAAGTAAAAAAAAAAGTACCAAACAAATATAAAAAAAGCCCCGTGACGTTTCCAATTTTACTTGTGTTGTTTCCATCCGACTGGAGTTTGTAGTCGCGATTTACCGGCCCGTAGAGAGACGAGCAACGTTTCTATTTACGACAAACGAAAACGTTGCGCGTGGATGGAAAATCGCAGGAAAGAGGAAAGCGAGGAATACGAGTATCAACGAGAGCGGAATGCATTCCAGAAATTAATGATTTTCCTGCCTCAGGAATTCATGGACGGGCATTTACGAATTTAAAAACTAATCTGTTACCTCAAATTCGAGTCTCGAGATTTACGATCTCCTTTCCTATATTTTATTTTTTATTTTTATCAAACGGGGAGAATAATATATTTTTTTGAATGACAAGAATTACATATATAACAAGTAGTAAGTTACCGACTGAGCGCGGGGACGGCGAAGCGGGATCTTTCGCATGGCTTTAGGAGGAAAAAAAATGTGCCACTCATTCGGCGCGTCCGGATAAAATATGAATGTGGGGCAAAATGGTAGTCCATTTTGCCCCACATTTATATTTTCATGCAATTCTAGTGGAGATTAATAAATTTGATTTGTGAGCGGATCAGGCGAGAAGGAAGGTGTTTAATCTATTCTTAACACTGCACGGCTCGCACAACTGTGTCAACTCGTCAACTATAAAGTCAACACTGTCGGGTGAGATAACACGAAAATGTATGGATCGTTATCTTGTAACGCCTTCTTCGATTGCATTTGCGTTGGGATTATTAATATTCGAAATTGATACTCACGAATATGACGAAGTTCGTGAAGAACAACGAGTACTTCATGAATCGACCGCAGCCGTCCATTTCCGTGCCGTAACCCATCGTGTAATATCCTTTAGCCTGAAATTAGGAAACAAAAATCTTCGTAAACCGCACGAAAAAAAATATATATATATTTTTTACCATTATTCAACTCTCTAATGCTATTTAATCGGAAAATTATTCGTAAGCGTTATCGTTAAAACGACGTTCCTTCGAAACTTTGCCGCTCGGACTGATTTCGCGCTGCAACGAGTTATGCATAGTCCAATAATCTCACCCATCTCGGGTTATCTTAACGACCCACTGTCTTCGTAATTGCATATGTTTCTCTGATAAACATAAGGTCAAAATTCGCTCACCTAAAGAATCGATAGTTTCGAGCTCGCTCATCAATATTCCAAATAGTTTATTTGAGACCGACGAAAAAAAAAAAAAAACATTGCTGTGTTACACAATAAATTCTTTATTTTCTTGCACATCGTAAGCGAGGCGAGCCGATCGACTAGATTACATGCGCGTTGTACGTTGGATAGACGCGTCGCGTTCGCGCTAAATTAACGCAACGTATCGCGGACGCGATATAAGTAAGGCGACTGCATGAGCATCGACGATCGTCTTGCAAATGCTCGACTCGTAGATCACAGCTATGACGTAAACCCGTTTTAGTTGTAATTCTACGAGCGAAGTGACGCGGCGAGCTCGTTCCTCGCGTCCGATTGCCACAGAATCGCGTCAGCGGGCTGATTTCAGTGTACTAAATCCTCGCACATACTTTATGCAGTAAGGCAATAATGCTCCGGTCTTCGCCACTTCGTAATTGTTCCAAATTTTTCGCTTCCGGCGTTTCGCAACACTACGACGAAGCTTTCTCGGCGCAGTGTGTCGAGGAATCCACCCAGGTGGGATTGTGCCGTAGGTGGAAAAATGGCACACCAGCACCGCATAGGCTGCCGTACGCCAAAACGCCATATCGGTCCTCTGCCGTAGGTAGCCAAAGGCAAACCGACGGTTTTCCCAGCACTAATAAGCGCCGGATAATGCGTACCGGGAATACGAGATGAATTCCAAATACGTTTGCGACGTATCGCACGAGCTTTTCTACACACTTTCTTGTACTCCTCAGTTCACGCCTTTCTGTCACTGGCTGCCATTCGAGATACATTACAGAACTCCATTTTTAATTTTGTGAGTTCGAAGTGAGACTGAAAACCTTACTTTTTAACCGGAAGTCACGTTACGCAGAAAAAATTTAAGAATTTCGGTATAACGTCACTTCCGGTTTGAAAATCTTATTTTTCGACCGGAAGTGACGTCACACCGGAAATACGTCACTTACCGTTTCAAAATCTCACTTTTGAAGCGGAAACGACGTCACGCAGAAACATTTAAAGGGTTTCATTGTGCCGTCACTTCCGGTTTTGAAATCTCATTTTTCGACCGGAAGTGACGTCATGCAGAAAATTATTAAGGATTCCGTTGTGACGTCATTTCCGGTTTGAAAGTTTCATTTTTTTTAACGGAAGTGAGTTTATACGGGAGAACCGTCACTTCCGGTTTGGAAATGTTTTTTTTTTCGACCGAAAGTGACGTCACACCGGAATCACGTCACTTCCGGTCGAAAAATTACATTTTCAAAACGGAAGTGAAGTGTTTCACCTCGGTGGAGTTTGGAAAATACAATTTTGCTACCACGGGACACAACAATTTTCATTCAACGTTTCAATAACGAATCTGTTGAATCGAAGTTTCCTCGTATGACGAGAATCCGGCGGATTCTCGACTTTTCCGAGCTCTCGTGTGTGCTGGTGCGGGATAATAATCAATCGCTATTCACGCGACTATGAATACATGACTAGCGTCTCGGACATTCCGCATCGATAATAATATTCAACGACGTCACGTTTCACGTTCCCGCCTTACTCATTGCCTTGGCGCTCAATGAGTCAGATCCTATCGTACTATCGTCTACACACGATGACCGACACACGTGCTTCTGCCGCTATGCAAATTTCAGCGAAAAAGAAGAGAAAAAAAAAACGTAAAGGTGTTTTTTTGTCTTCATTTTCGCTGAAATTTAGACGTTTATCGTCATTCTCGAATAATTTATTAATCACCGATTAAGACCCGTAATTAATACATTTTTAAACGCAAGTTTCAGCGAAAAAGAAAGGGAAAAAAAACGTAAAGACGTTTTTTGTCTTCATTTTCGCTAAAATTTAGACGTTTATCGTCGTTCTCGAATAATTTATTAATCACCGGTTAAGACCGGTGATTAATAAATTATTCGACGACGACGGTAAACGTCTAACAACTATACGTCCATACATCGAGTATACCCATATTTTTATTATATCCACGATGTAGTGAAATACTGTGTGTGTTACTCGACTGACTGACACGGATACAAATAACCCTCTCACGATCTCACAGAAACGTATACACAGAGCCGAAAAAAAAAAAATCCATAGTGTATATTATGTGGTAAAGTATACCTGACCCGGTTTAGCGTACCCATGAACATTGGGAATAATGATCAACTCGAATAGCATCGACGCCCTTGGGCTGCGACCCAGATGAATATTTACAGCTATGCATAATGCCTGCCTGAGAGCTCGAGGAAAATTCCTTGCAATAAAAATAAATAAATAAAGAAATCCGTGACACGACGGATCTAAAGTTATCCTGCGAAAGGACGCAGGTTCGGCGAAGATTCTTCGCTGCGTAGGAAAAAGCGGATTCACAAATATAGGGCGAACAGGAAAATCGGAACGCTACAGAACTTGAAGTTACTCGAGGCCTCGTTAAAGTTGGTGCTTTAACGAGGCCTTAAGTAACTTCAGGTTCTGTAGCTGCCCAGCCCGAATGGTCTTCCACCTAAACGAGACGTACTTCTCGCGAGTCATTAACAAAATCGTCACTTCGCATTGCCCACTCAACTGAAATGAAACGAATCTCAAGGTCCTTTTCAAATTGAAGTTAAAACTAATGTCCGGCCTCAGTGTATACGCCACGGGCACTGTACAGTGGTTCGTGACGAGTACCCGGAGCCGACCTCGACGTACTCGAACGAAACCTCCGCGCGCCTTGAGTGGGCTTAATTATCCCGATAGCATCACACCCGCGAGTTACACCTTAGTCTCTCGTGCGCGAGGACACCTCGAGCTACCGTTCAAACTCTGGATTTCGTTGTTTACGCTACGATTTTCTTTTGGGCTCTACAAATTATCTTAATTGACACGAGGGACGTTGTTTACGTTCCAGGTTTGTTTTTATAATTTTTTTTTTTTTTTTTCCTTTACGAATTATCATAATTGACGAGAGGGATGGAGAGAAATAAAGGGTTGGCTCGAGGGTAAAAGCAGATGACCCACTTACATATTATCGCAATTAATATTCCGTTATATAATTAAAGTGTAGCGGGCCATAAATCCGAGCCTCCGCGCGGCGCAAGCCGGAGACACGCCCAACGGAGAACAGACAAGTGTAATTAGTAGAATGAAATTTTCATTTTATTTTCGTAAACAAGACGGCTTTTTTTTAATGCGGATTAAAAATAGTTACATGGAGCTCTTGTGGAGCGCTCGGAAAATGTTTGAATAGTCTTTCGCAATGGAAGAGAAAGAAATGAATGCTTCGTACCCGAGGGCGGATGACTTTGACAATAAACTGACACGCAACGCGGATGCCCACCGTGTCGTGATTGTGTCCATGCTGAGAGCGCACGGGTGTAATTAATCGAATGCACGACTGTTATTTTTATTGAAAAGTAGTTACCCGAAGCTCCGGAGGAGCGCTCGGAAAATTATTAGAGTAGTTTTTCGTAATGAGAAAAAAATATTATGCGTCATACCCGAAGGCAGATGACTTTGAAAAATAGACCGACACGCAACGCGCGTGGCCATCGTGTAGCGATTGTTTCCATACCGGCCGTAGCCGAAGGTCCCTCGCGATCGAGCAACAATGCGCTGCATTCGAGCAATAAAATTTAATCGGCAGGTTCGCGTGTGTCGCGCATCGCAATAGTTTCACGGGGAAGTCCGAGCGCCCGAGACTCTCCGAGGCGATAGGCACCGAAAGCGGCAACCGAAGTCACCGGCAATATGGGTACAATCTCGGTTATGCATCGCGTACGATTTAATATTTGGGCCACACCTGCGTAGATATGGAGGAGTGATGACAGAGATATTTCACAAGTGGAATTTCAATGCAAACGCAATCATGGGGGCGTGAACGATTGAGTTTCAGATTTAAAAATTGCGATGCAACGAACGTTACTCAATTACAGTTCTTACTCGTTAATGATGCATTTTTCTTTATTTATTCATATAAAAATAGATAGAATTATAAAATAAATTCTCGAGGGCTTTTTTTTTTAGATATGTCTTTATTTATCCTTTTATTAATTTTGTTCGCTTATTTATTTGGTCATTATTTTTTTTTCATCTTCAATCTAAGATGAAAAAAAAGTTCGATAATTGTTGCAATTGGTGTAACAAGTGCCGGAATTCGCGTTCGAGTGAATTTAATAACGAGTGCAGAAAACTTGTTGACCGAGAAGCGAGGAATTTCTCGGCGTACAGAAATTCATTCGCGGTATGTCGGGACGATACGGTAGGTTCGAGAATAAAGTCGGTCGGCTTGCGGCGCGGTAGACGCAGAGAGATGCGACAAGAGGCGGGGCGAGGAAGGAAGAGGTCTAACCGCGTACGCGACGTAGGCTCGTTTCGAATACGAAAGTTACGGGCCTCGAGGTCATCGAGTTTTACTCTCCATATAATACACAGCGATGAAGAGACGGGATTTTGAGAGTCGCATCACCACCTGGCTCACTCGGTCCAGTTACGTAATTCGACCGGGTGAATTCCACATGCACTCGAAAATATTGTGTTTCTCTGTACATCTCAGGGAGACTTTCAGGGGGTGGGGGGCAAAAAGGACCGGTGCCCACGATCTCAGCTAAGCGATCTCAGATAAGACCCCTTTTTGTGTCGCGAAAAATTGGTAAAAATTATCCATTTTTGCCGCCCCCCCCCCCCCCCCCCCCCCCCGCACATAACGGTAAGTCTTTCAACAATGCTGGACGAGACTGTTTACAAGTCCGAGGTCGTTTTATTTGTATATCTCAAGGAGACTTTTAGAGGAGACCGGAGCAAAACGGACCGGGTTCCTCGATTTTCGTGAAGACTCTTTTTTTATCCCGCTGAAAATTTGTAAAAATTGTCCATTTTGCCCCGACCCCCTTTCGCTCCCCTATCCCCATATATAACGGTAAGCCCTTCTATGATACCGGACGAGACTGTTTACAAGTCCGAAGCTCTCGGGACCCGATTCGTAATCAACTTCCTGCACGTGTTATCATTATCGCGACTAATCCACGATCTCTGTATGTGTGTCAGGCTACCGGCTGTGTTACATTGTAACACATAAATTATGCAAGCGCGAATCGACTCCCATCAACAATCGCGTCGGCGTTGCAATCTCCGACCCGACGCGACCAATCAGCGTGTCATTTCATCCAAGCATGAATAAAAAAAAAAAAACCTCAATCCAATGGAAAAAAAGAATGACCTGTACAATTTTTGTCAATTTTTTAATAAGAGTTCTTAAAAAAAAATAAAAAAAAAATTGCGTTGCAAAGTTTCGAGTTGGTACATTCGTCACGGCTATGCGTGCAATTATCATTCGGCCTCCAAATTGCAAAAGGGAAAGCATCTCCTCTCTCGTCTTTATTATTCATCAACTCGCCAAGTTCAAGCGTCAAGTATTTTTTTTCTGTTTTTTTTATGTTCTTTTCTTTCAACGAAACACTCGACGGACCGAGCGAGCAAACTTTCCGTTTCCCGCGCGCTTTCTAAGGAGGCATCAATGGACACGCGACAGAGCTCTCTCGTGGAAACGGCAGCAGCATGTTTTCCGCGTCTGTCCGGAGGCCGCGCCAGACCCGCCAAGAGATATCCTACACAGTGGCCACAGCCTCCGAGGTGTGTGCGCGCGCGAAGCCGAGCCTTTTCAGCAACATCGCCGAGAGTCCGCCGATGCGGCCATCGAGAGAGGCAGGAATATAACAGTCGCATTCGTGGGAGTAACCCGATCTACGGTGATTCGAGCGTGTTGCACGACGACCCGAGCGCTCCTGCACCAGCGATGCACTTTCTACTTGTAAAAGACTGAATATGTATAGATACATACAAAGGAACGAGCGTTAACTACGTGCACAACGTACGAGAGAACGTGCTCAACTCGTTTGGTTCGAGGGAGGGGGGGGTTCGGATATAAAAAAGAAAAAGTTTATACCACAGTATGTATATTCGACGATCGGTAAACACGTACCTCGAGCCAGACCAACTATGGCCCTTCCTGCGTTTCGGGTATTTTTTTTTTATTCGCGACACAAACTTGATTTCGATTCTGCGACTGCAATTCTTGACTCCGCGTCGCAACACCGGCGCGACGAAAAAAAAAAAAAAAAAAAAAAAAAAAAAAAAAACAGGTTCTCAATCGACGGTAATGCCGACTCAGTTAATCGACCGGAGATTGATTCTCCGAGGTCGTTGAGCGCGTAGAAATAATTACTACGATCGAGGAACAACTTTGAGATATTTATTATTACGAGGAGAACTCACGTTTCTTCACTTGTGGATCGAGGACGCACCCGCCTTTCTCCAACAGGTCGAACCGCGTCGATATATTTAACCGACACCCGGTCGACCGTCCTTTGTGTTTATATTTTTTCTTTTCCTTTTTCTCTGTTATATTCGGTATTATTTCGAGTCGGAGAACGACCGTTTCGTTTGTAAAGGATGGTCGACGAACTTGGATGTTCGTTTCAGACGGGAGAATTAATAATCGTGCCGTCGCAGGAGAGAAACACGGTGACGAGGTTACGCCGGGCAATCTCTTTCGTTCGTGAGCGCCGGGACGAAACTGAAACGGAAAACAGCTAAGCGTCTCTCCTCGGTGTGGCTTAAGTCATCGCTTACTATATGCGTCGTCGCTGGCGGTGGTAGTGGAATATATTCTATACAAAACCGTGAGCCGGCGTGCCTTACCCGACTGTACCCAATCCCGACAGATAGAGTTTCTGGCCGTTGGCGAACGAGCGGAGGGGGATAACGTGCGGCGTATAAAAGAATATACTCACGTATACACCAATGTACCGACGCTTCAAGGACTCTCCAGTTTAAAATCTTTTCATTTAATTTAATTTTTTATTTTTATTCAGGCCCACCTGCGCGTCTAACTAATCTAGTGCGCAGTCCACGGTCTCGAGTTACAATTAATCAATACAGTTACTTCTAGTTATTAATGATAAAACACTGTAGAAAAATACATCATTTATTGTGGCAGTTATTAAAAAGAAAAGATCTAGAGCGCTGACGCTATTGTTCAACGTATCTTGAATGAGGACATGGTACCCTCGACGCCACTCACATAACTATTTTGTAGATGGTACCCAAAAAAACTTATAATGTACAACGTAATCTTATAATATAAATAAAATCGATGGTATTTCAGATTTGCGTTCGGCGTAAGATTCTTTCTGTCCTCCATGGCATTCGCCTCACAGACTTCGTCCTCGAGAGTATCGCGGGTGCTCATTTCTATCCCCCAGCTTATCCGACATATCCAGAAGCTTCGCGAAGTTGAGATTACGGATTTCTTGGGGGCCGAGGAATGTCTCGAATTCGCGTTCGAGGATATTTTTAATCTCGACGGCCATAATCGAGTCCATTCCAAGCTCGCTGAGGGATGTGTGAGGGTGCAACGTCCTGAGGTTCTTCACTCCCATGATCTTGAGAACCCTGTCGACAATATTCAGTTCAGCCTCTCCACCGTGTCGTTTTTCCGCCGGCACTTTGCAAGCGACCACCGGATCTTTCTGATTTAAAAACTTATCGAGCTCGACGAGACAGGAGGAGATTTTCTGCTGCAATGATCCAAGTATGACGAGAACGTCGCCGTCTTTCTGCACATCCGCTAACATACCGACATCCGCGATCGGTCCCCATTGGATCGCTAGACCGGGCAGACCCTCGGCAACGCGATTCTCGCAGATTCTCTCCATCGCCGAGTTCGCCATTCCGTAATTGGTTTGTCCCGCATTACCGAGTGCGCTGACGATCGACGAGAACACGACGAAGTGACGCAACTCCGGGCACATCTTTCTCGACACTTCGTCGAGTTGTTTCGTGCCCCACGCTTTGCACGTGAAAGATTCCACGAAATGCGCCTCGGTTTGATTTTCCATCAGTGCATCCCTCAGCGTCCCAGCGATATTAAATATGGCGTCCACCGAACCCAGCGACCCGGCGCACTTCAATATATCCCGGCAGTCATCGGGGTTCCATACGTCCTTTCCGGCTATCACTTTGACATTGGTACCGTAACTCTTCCACAACGCTATGCGCCTCGATTGATAACCGTTCTTGACACCGGTCCGAGAGGTCAAAACGAGATTCCTCGCGCCGCGAAGAACGAGCCAGTCGGCGAGCTCCAGACCGAATCCTCCGAGACCTCCGACGATGACGTAAGAGCGATCTGGCATACAGTGAAATCGCGGTAGAGCCATTATTGGTTCGTGCGGCTCCTTGTTCTCGTCATGAATCTTAATGATCACTTTGCCAATGTGTTTTCCCGCGGCCATGTAACGGAAAGCATCTTCCATCCGTTCTCTGCTGAAAAGTTTGCGAGTTAGAGGTTTTATCGCTCCGCTATCCATACCGCGTTGCACCAGTTTCGTGACTTTCATCCTTTTGTCCACAGGTCCAACCATGAGATTGTCCAGCATGACTCCGTAGAAGCTAATTTGCTTGAGGAAAGCTTCCATGCCAAGTGGATTGTTCGCTGCCAAATCAAACTTACCGATTTCCAGAAAACGCCCGCCTTCTGCTAAACAACGCACGGAAGCTCGAAGCTTCTCTTCGGCAAGCGAATTTAGAACAATGTCCACGCCGCGTCCTTCCGTCTGTCGAGCTATCATTTGTTCGAAACTCGTGTCCCGCGAGTTGCCTATATGATCGTCGGCAATCGCTGGGAATTTTTCCTTAATGAATTTCCGTTTGTCTGAGGTACCGACGGTCGTGAAGACTTCGCAACCCTCGTGAAGCGCTAGAACAATGGCGGCTTGTCCGACGCCACCGGCACCTGCGTGGATCAACACTTTCTCGCCTTTCTTCATTTTTCCGTAGTAATAGAGAGCGTAGTAGGATGTTGCATAGACGCATGGCACAGTGGCAGCGTCCTCTAGAGACCAAGAGTCTGGAACTGTCCACGTTAGATAATCGTCCATGGCGATGATGTTCGTGAAGGCTCGGATTTCCGTTACGCCCATTACTCGGCGTCCGGTTTCATCGACACCGGCGTATTCCAGACCGAGCGGGCATTCCTGATGGAGCCTGGTTTTGCACACCACCTCGGCGGCAAGTTTGCCCGTGGATATCATAACGTCGCGGAAGTTTATCGGGGCGTAAAAGACGCGAGCCAGACTTCTCTTATCGACCGAGGGCAAAATCGGTCCTTCGACCCAGCGAAATGAGGAAAGATCACCGCGAACCAACTGATTCGCCCATGCGTGATACATCGGCTTCGGGACGATTTCCGACAGTGGCAAGTGCCTGTAGGTGCCCCAGGTGCCGTTGGCTCGAAGAACGTTTAATGCAAGGTCCAGTTCCAGCTGTGCAGCGTAGAGAGGATTTTCCGTCGAGAAGTCCGGAGCTTTTTCGTCCTGAAGGAGATATCCTCTGAGAAACTTCCCACCGATTTCCCTCCTCAAACATTGGACGAGACCGATGAGACCATTCTCGAAGTCCTTCTCGCTCACGAGAATTATTCTTTCCGCATCGCCTTCCGAAGCTCCGCCGACTTCTTTCAATGCCGACTTTAGTCGAGACACCCACTCGAAGGTGTTACTCGCTACGTTTATCGTCGTAATTTTTCTCGGAAGTTTGCGACGTTTTTGCAACAGCAGGGCGATCTTGTTGTTCACGCGTTTCTCGAGAACAATCTCCAGTGAATTTTTAGCTACCAGCGCGCAGACATCGGCTGTGTCTCCAGTCTCGAGAGTGAGCAGGAAACCTTCGTTCTTCAGGCTTACCAAGAGTTTTTTCAACGTTTCGGTGCTCTTAGAGTTAGAGAAGAGATCGTGACCGCTCACGAGTACCGCATCGGTCTCGGCGCCGAGCTTGATTGTGTCCAGAATCGTGATGTTCTGAGGCGTGTTTCTCTTACCGAATGTATTCCTCGCTGCGACGATATTCACGTCCTCATGAACAAACGGGAGATTACCGAGAATCTCAACGAGGTAGGGTGACACGAGATTTTTCAATACCGGACCCGGAGGCTGGTCGATGACTTCGAGGGTCGTCACCTTTATGAGCGGATTGTTCTCCACGGCCATGTACGCTGACATAGTCACGAAGTCTCTGAGGGTTGTCTCGGCATTGTCGCGATGAGCTACGAACCGGTAGGACTCAAGAACCGGATCTCTGGTGGGTTTTCTTCGCGATATCGCGGTCGCCTTGTGACCACGAATCTCGACGCCTCCGGCAAGTATCACGTCATAGTCCTTAGAATGCCTCACTTTCAATTCTGCAGAGACAGAGAAGAAAACCAAAACTGTACGGTACAAAACTGAATTGAAATTCAAAGTCCAAGATAGCATACTCAACTAGCGTTTACCTTCACCGGCAGAGCTGCGAAGTGCGTCGAAATGGTGTTTGGTATCGATAGTGAGCTTCCGAATTTCCGTAGGCATGAAAATCCCTTCAGAGTCGACGTCGATAATGGCTATCTGCAGCATGTTGTCCATGAAAACCACCCAGTTGTTCTCCCAACCGATCGTTGCCTTGGTGCCGTCGATCGCCGCGCTCTTTATACTCCGGAACAATCCGCTATAGTGGTAACCGCGGAGTCTGAATTCTTTGTATATGTCTTCCGAGGACATTTCCTCGGCCACGCCGCGGTCGTCGGTCATCGGAAGATCCAGCCGCTCCAGAGATGGCTCCGATGCCCAGCGAATTATTCCTGTAACGACGGCTGCACCGCCTTCGACTATTTCAAATCTTCCGGTACCTTCGCGAAACATGTGGTAAATATATATTTTTTTTAAATTAATATACATCAGGTACAATAAAAATTGAAGAAATGATAACCCGTACATTGAGAAAAAAAAATGGTTGGATTAACCAAAAGTCGCGGTGACATACGTTCAAAGCTGTTATTTGTTTGGTACAAATATAGCATTGTTTTGTTAAACGATTATTTGCTTAAATTTATTCAAAAATTTTCGATTGAAACAGACATTTTTGTTGAACCAACCAAATACACCTTTGAACGTATGTCACCGCGCATTTGTTTAATCCAACCATTTCTTTTTCTCAGTGTAGCGAAACCCACCCTTTTGAATCATGATCGTTAACGTGACGACTCCCTCCTTCGGGATCGTAGTTACACGCAGGAATCTCACATCCTCAAAGACCACTGATAGCTCGCTGTACAATTCGCCTCTCATCATTCCCAAGGTTTCCCAAACGAAAGTCAGATATCCCGTCGCGGGAATAACGTTCCTTCCGTCGATCACGTGACCGGACAGGTACTCGTAAGCCCCGTCGGCGAGTGAGAGGTCGACGGATCTTTCGCCCGATTCGATTTTCTCTTGTATTTTGTAGGTGACGAACCAGTCGTCGGTGTGGTCCCACTTGACGAGAGGCGAGATCATCGCAGTGCCACGGCTAACGGGGAATTCGATTTCCGGATAGAGCTTAGCGAGTTGGGGATGAAGGCCGACGTTGAAGAGCTTTCCGAGGCCACGAAGGAAAACTTGGACGCTGTCCGTGGGGCCGCGTTCAATCAAACAAATATTGGTAACTTCCGGCTTGAGGGGAACGCGAAGATTCGAGTGAAGAAAACAATTCGGCGTGATCTCTAGGGTCACAGCGTCTTCAGGAATGAGAAGTGAGGATTCCTCGAAGAGTACCGGACTCAGGATACTGTTGGTGAGATATTCGGCAGAAGCAAAACTAGCCAGTGGCGTGGCCCACTCGCTACGATGCACCGAAGTGCTCACCCACTTGGAGCTTCTTGGCTTGGGCTGTAGAATCACTTGTCGTAGATGGTCCAATAGCTTTGGTCCCGCTTCAGCGATGTAACGACTGTGACAGGCGACGTTGCTGCACGGGACCTCACGAGCGAATATATTGTTTCCCTGGAGAGATCGAAGTTATAAAATTATGGTGTCACATCAATCAATATTTTACTGACTGTGTGACAAATCTCCATCGTACGAGTTAAAATTTAACCACTGAAAGATTTTGCACATAGAATAGAATGGAATAAATTCCATTCCATGAGCTAAAATTCAACCGTGTCAAAATTTAGTCGATAGTGCATTAATGATGTACAATAATGTATTCTTAATAGTGTTAATTTCATTGTTTCATTAAGGTCGATCTGTTTCGAATTATGAGTTCTCACTTGGAGTGTTCCAACGAAAGTTCGGATAGATTCGGCAGGTTCGCTGATTGTCAAACTCTCCGGACCGTTGTGACGGGCGACTTCGATATTCGGTGGACAAATATCTCGAACGTCTTCGTGTTTCAAATCTACAACTCCTACGGATCCACGAATCGTACCAGATTCGATCTGAGCGAGGCCTTGGAAATAAGCCGCGAGAATGACTTGCTCGGCTGTCAAGCAACCGTCCGCGTAGGCACATCCGAGCTCACCGATGGAGTGACCGATCATATTGTCTGGGACGATACCAATGTGGGTCAAAAGATCCACGAGACCGATCTATAAAAAAGAAAAAAACATGACATTGGCAAGAGCTATTGAACATTGAAAACATCTAATTACCTGGACGGCTGCGATACCGACGAAAGAATTGATAATACTGTCAAAAGTTGTTTCGTCTCTATTCGTCAAAATATCGTAGATGTCGACGTCCCGTGGCTTCAGAACGGCGTCACACTTCCTCACAGCTTCGGCGAATACTGGCAATCTCAGAAGCGACGAACCCATACCGGCCCATTGAGTGCCCATTCCCGAAAAAACAAACCATACAGAACGCCTCGCGGCATGATAGTTCTGTATTTCCCTGATTGGATTATCCTTGCTTGCGTTTCCTCCAACTATAGTGTATCCTCTGTACACGTGCCCGGGAATATCCTCGCATTGAACGTTGTGAATAAGCCTCACGAACTCCGCATCCACAGGACTACTCTCTACCTGTAAATTTGCCAATTGCAAATTCATGCAATTTTATTCTCAACGGTAATTAATACAGATGCCGACTTTAATGCGGACGAATCGTCGAGGAGGTGACGCACGTGTTTGAGGATGCAATCAACGGCCTCGTCTGTGCGTCCGGATGCAACGACAAGCCTCGGCAGATCGTCCATCGGAGCGCCGTTGTTAATCTTCTCTTTGGTGTGGGACTTGAGCAAAACATGACCGTTCGCTCCACCGAAGCCGAAATTGCTTACGCCTACATAGCCACCGTCCCAGGGAGTTATCTCGGTGACGACTTCCACCCGTCCGTCTACCAGAGCTTCGATGTCCTCGCGAGGACGGTTGTAGTGGAGATTGGGTGGTATCAGTCCGGTCTCCATTGCTATTATGACCTAAGTGTATAATAGCGTATTATTATTTCATCGCTAATTTTATCAATTTCGGAAACACGAAACAGTAGTTTCACCAATTGTCTTTGTACCTTGGCGATGGAGCAGACCCCACTAGCTGGTTCTGAATGACCAAGGTTCGACTTCACCGAACCAATTTTCAATGGAGTCGTTCTTCCCGGACAGAGGACTCTATCGATCGCTGCGATTTCCTCAGGATCGCCGGCTCTCGTTCCCGTTCCGTGAGCCTCAACGTAGGACAAGATTGTCGGCGGTATACCGCACTCTTCGTAAAATTCCTTGAGAAGAACGCCCTGCATGACCCTCGACGGAAAAGTTATTCCCTCCTCTTTGAATCCGTCGCAATTGACTTTACCGTGAACGTAAGTCGCGTATACGCGTTTAGCATCCTTTGCCTTTTGAAGATAGAATATGCCGATGGCTTCACTGCGACAGTAGCCGTTAGCATTGTCGTCAAAGCTTTTGCAACGACCGTCCGGAGAGAGAGCACCTGAATTAGAGAATTCATCGTTTTCAAGTCTCATCGATCGAAAGATTTTACTTCTGAAGTATTGGAGCATAAGTAGATAAGTACACGGTAGGGGAGACCGGGGCAAAATGGCACAGCGGGGTAAAACGGGACAGTGAGGGCAAAACTCAATTTTCCAATAATTTGTGGATGCCCCATTTTGTCCCAACGATATATCCAGATTTTTAAACCCGTTTCGCCCCACGTACCACCATTGCCACCATCCAAAAGTTATTGAAAAATTGCGTGTTGTCTCATTATCCCGCTTTGCTCCGCTGTGCCATTTTGCCCCGCTCTCCCCTAGTGTTTCTTTAAAACATTACTTTTAAAAATTATTTGCCCATGAGACGCTACGGGGTCTCCTCACTTAGAGCTGCATATAATCTATCGCAGCAATAAAATAATAATCGAAATGTAACAAGTCAAGACCTCGGTCGTTGTATATCGAGTTGTAATGGTGTGATTGATCATGTATAATAAATACGATTGTGATTTTTACCCAGTTTAGTGAAGTTAAGAGTCAAGTGCGGATGAAGACAGAGATTCGTGCCCCCGACGAGTGCCGCATCGCACTCGCCACTACGAATCGCACGGTAAGCGTTTTCCATGGCGGAGATCGATGAGCTACAAGCGGAATCGATCGAGTAACTTGGTCCAGTTACGCCCAGCCAGTAAGAGATCCTGTTCGCCTGCAATGCTTTGCTACATCCGATCATACCCAAACCGTTTACCTGTTTAAGATAAATAATAATGAAGACCGGAGAATGAAAGATTAAAAAAAAAAAACGGATCGCTAGTTATCGAATCGAAACTAAGCCCGCGAACCTGACGTGCTGTGTAGTACCAAAAGCGCTCCGATTCGGAATAGCAAGTACCGATAAAGACACCGGTTTTGGTACCGCGTAGCTGGCGCGGATTGACTCCGGCATCTATTATCGCTTCGTAAGCGTGTTCCAGTAGCATTCGACCCAACGGATCCATGCTATGAGCCTCCTTGAAGTGGACGTTGAAAAAGTCTGCGTCGAATTTTTCCAAACCGTTGACCTTACCGGTACGGCGCGGGTTCTCGCAATTATCTTTAAAAAAAATTGGCAAATTGAAATTTTCATATGGCTTTCTCATATTGTTCCGGTATTCGGAAAGTTTCTTCTAGGAGAAAGCATATACTGTATTGTTGGCTTCCTCGTGTCTTATGTATTTTTCCTCGTGTCTTATGTATTTAACGCGCGGACACTTATTTGACTCCTGGAGCGATATTCGATGCGGAAAATTTTCCGTGTGTTCTTCCTTATTGGGAAGAACACACTAGATAGCCTACGTTGCAGAATGCAAAGAAGAAGATACTAAACACAGATTTTTATGAAAAAATGAAAGGCGTGTATTAAAACGAAAACTAAACATTTCGAATCTAGGTCATGTGCGAAAGTTGCATCACAGTATTTTACATCGCATGCTGATTAATTGGACAGCGTTTTGACTGAGAATGAACGCAACGGTGCGATATCGATTCGCCAAAATGACTGTTTCAGCATGAATTGCCAAAATGCTCGATTACCAGTGGAGGCCAATGTCGTTCGTGAGTTAATTTGTGATTAATTGGGTATTGTGTCGTTACACCGATCCCCTAAGGCCCTGGTGAAAATATTTCTCTGAATATCTCTAAAAGAATATATCTGAAAGTTCTCTGGAAAACTATGAACTTTGTTGATATTCTAAGACTGGTTCTCTTCTATATTCAGAAACTATTATCTGAAAGAGTAACATTTTCGCTGAATTTCTCATACAAAGTAAATATAAATTATTGTTTACTGTCGGTACGAATACCAGAAAGAGCAGATCTTACAGTGAACTCATAAGTTCTTTGAAATTCTCTAAACCCACATTACCCGAGAAAATCGGAGTTTTTCAAAAAAAAAAAAAAAAAAATTGCAATTTCCTCTGAATAAGTCTGCTGTTCGTCCGAGGAACAGAATGAGTAAATCTTCGAGGCAACTCGTATTTTCACTTAACGTACTTTATCAGACAAAATCAGAGAAAATGGCCGAGATATTTAACATATAGCAGAGGAAAACAGAAAAAAAATCTCAGACTATCGATGAAAATCACTGAAACGATGCGTTTAGAGTTTTCCAGACAAATTGTCGGACATATTTTCACCAGGGGGTCACGGGCTCCTTCACTTTCTTCGCTCCTCCTTTCTTATCCGTTGTCGCCGGTTCGATTCTTCAGTCCGGAGCTCGTCGCGCTTCGTCAGGTGTCAGTAGTCTCGGACATACGGGTATAGTCGTAGTTCGTACATCCTATCTCCGGAGCTAAGTCCTCGTCCGTTTTCCTTTCATGTACGGGGCTTCAGTCTCGGGAATCGAACCCGCGACACTTTCCAGTCTTTCGGTTGCCCATGCCAAGGCGCTGGATCTTTTCTCTGCACCTACGATTATAGTGGGTTCCGAACCACTTTTTCGCAAAAAAAACACCACAGAAATTTCATGGTGCTTACCGGAATCGAAACCGAGCGTACTGCGTGGGAGTCGCGCTCCGATCCATTCGGTCACGATCACCATTAATTTGTGAATAATTATAGTTTTAGATAATGGCAAATATCAAAGAAAGGACATTGTAAATGTAACATTTTTATAAGATGACTTTTATTTATGACAGTTTTTATTGCCTTTTGTAGAAATTACCTAGCACCGCGCGTCGATCATCTTCCGAAACAAGATCGACCTTGTTCATGAGATTTTCCTTCAGATGATTAATATTGTTGGAATCGGGAAATCTTCCAGCAGCACCAGATATAACGATTTCATCGTCGTAGTGCATGCTCATCGTCGCGGATCTGCTGTTTGAATCTTCGAAAGTCATCTCGTTCACAATTTGCACAATAAACCGATCTTTTTCTACAGATAAGACACTATGAGAAAAAAAATACTTATATATATGGGCAAAGATTAATAATCACTTATTGTAATACGAGTAATTCACAGAGTTTGTATCGGAATATTCGGTGCTACCTTCGATTCCTTTGTTTACTTGGACAAGAGAGAAACTGAAAATGATAAATCACCGAAGTATCCGGGATGCTTTATAAAGTGTGCCTCCCACTCGTACTGATGACCCGATAGCACGCACTCAAATTTCTTCGATGCAAATGAACTTTGTTATGATCTGCTTCTCCGTTTAACGCTACATTATTCACCCACACTTACACTCGGGCCTCTATTTGTGCGGCCTCGGTTTCCGTAACAGTCCCCACCACGGAGCGAATATCGATCGACGCAGTAAGCTATTTGCCATGCTCGACAGTTAGTATGGGCAGGGCATGCACAGCCTCGATTTTCGTGCGTGTCAGCGGGAGCCGGTCCCGCCGCTGTGTATGAACGAGGCCCTAGTGTAATTTATTAATTTCATTTAATGCATAATATGGTAATGCCTGGCAAAACATGAAAACAACTCGGAAAGTGGCCTAGCGCAGTTCAATGGTCAACCGGCCATCGAAAGGTCCCCGGTTCGATATCCGGCCTAGGACGCTCCGCATATTTTTCAGATTGTTTACAATATTTGATTATACTTTAAATCAATGTCTCGCTGATATGCACTTGCGTCAAGTCGCGGGTGTATACGTCATTCTTATTATTGTTCGTACCTCGCGCGTGGAGTCCGCATTTTCGGGCCGCGCGTGGAGTCCGCATCTTCAGTCTACGTTTGTCAGCTTGACAAGCTTGTTGTTGAAGACCCGTCAGTAGACGGGTCTTCAACGGGCAGTCTGACTTTAATTCCAACAGAACAGTCAACGAGCTGGTCGTCCACCGGTCCCTTGCTTTAGGCGCAAATACGCGTGGTTTATATCGACCCAATCTTGGTGATTTTCAAAGCCTGATAATTATAAATTTTTACTAGGTAACATCGTACATTTTTCGCTTCCTCGAAGAGGAAGCTTTTTGTAATTGTGAAACAAGTATTTAAAGAAATGCAAAGCTCATTGAGATGGGCCGATAAAATCAAATCTGATTTTTCGACCGGAAGTGACGTCATCTTGGGAAAACGGCACTTCCGGTTTGAAAATACTACAGCTAGAGTTTTTGGCTGTTGACGATCGAGCGGAGAGGGATGTGGTGCCGCGTATAAGAGAATACACTCATCTACATACTAATATACCGACGCGTTTAAGACTCTCGTGTTTACAATCTTTTTATTTTCATTCTTATCCGGGCTTCCCTGCCCGTCTAAACAATCTACAGTGCCGTCTACAGTTTGAACTTACAATTAATTAATAGTAACTTACAATAAAAAAAACACATTAAACATCGGAAGTCATTATTTTCCGTCCCAGTTATAAAAAAGGAAAGTTGTAGAATACTGACGCTGCTGTTCTACAAATCTTGAATGGGGACATGGTACCCTCGTAATCTGGTGATCTGGAATCGATTTTATTTACGTTATAAGAATTATAAAACTGTTGAGCATCATGTACAAAATAGTTGGTTCCGTGCTAACTATTTTGTACATGGTGCTCAACAATTTTATAATGTACAATATAATCTTATAATGTAAATAAAATCGGTTCCAGATTTGCGATCGGCCTAAGAATCTTTCCGTCCTCCATGGCATTTGCCTCACGGACATCGTAGTCCTCGAGAGTCTAGCTGCTGGTCACTTCATGCCCCTTTCCCGACATAGCCAGAAGCTTCGAGAAGTTGAGATTTCGGATTTCTTCTGCAGTAAGGAATGTCTCGAATTCCCGCTCCAGACTATGTTTAATTTCGACGCCCATCATTGAGTCCATTCCAAGCTCGGCGAGGGAATTGTAAATGTTCAACGCCTTGAGGTCCTTCAGTCCCATGATTTTCAGGACTGCATCGACGATTTTCGGTTCAGCCTCTACACCGGCTACTTTCTCGGCCATGAGTCTGCAAGAGACGACCGGTTCTTTCTGATTCAAAAACTTGTCGAGCTCGACGAGACAGGAGGACATTCTCTGCTGCAATGCTCCACCTACGACGAAAAGTCTGCCGTCCTTCTGCATATTCGCTAATATACCGACATCCGCGACCGGTCCCCACTGGATTGCCAGACCGGGAAGACCCTCGGCGACGCGACTCTCACAGATTCTCTCGATCGCCGAGTTCGCCATTCCGTAGTTGGTTTGTCCGGTGTTACCTTGCCCGCAGACGATCGATGAGAACACGACGAAGTGTCGCAACTCCGGGCACATCTTCCTCGACGCCTTGTCAAGCTGTTTCGTGGCCCATGCTTTGCACGTGAAAGATTCCTCGAAATGAGCCTCGGTTTGATTTTCCACCAGCGCATCCCTCAGCACCCCGGCAATATTGAATATGGCGTCCACCGGACCCAGCATCCTGGCGCACTTCAGTATATCCTGACAATCATCCGACTTCGACGCGACCTTTCCAACTATCACTTCAACATTGGCGCCGTAACTCTTCCACGACTCTATGCACTTCGATTGATAACCGTTCTTAACACCGGTCCGAGAGGTCAGAACGAGATTCCTCGCGCCGCGAAGAATAAGCCAGTCGACGAGCTCCAGACCGAATCCTCCGAGACCTCCGACAATAACGTAACAGCGATCTCGCAAACAGTAGAAGCGCGGTAGAGCCATTATCTGCCCGTTCGGTTCCTCGTGCTCATCGCAAATCTTAATGATCACATTGCCAATGTGTTTTCCCGCGGTCATGCAACGGAAAGCATCCTCCATCTGTTCTCTACGAAAAAGTTTACGAGGCAGAGGTTTTACTGCTCCGCTGTCCAGACCGTGTTGCATCAGTTTCGTGACTTCTATCTTTTTATCCAAAGGTCCAACCATGAGCTTGTCAAGCATAACTCCGTAGAAGCTAATTTGCTTGAGGAAAACTTCCATGCCAAGTGAATTGTTCGCTGCCAAATCGACCTTACCGATTTCCAAAAAACGTCCGCCACTCGCTAAACAGCGCACGGAAGCTTGAAGCTTCTCTTCGGCCAGCGAATTTAGAACTATGTCCACGCCACGTCCTTTCGTCTGCCGAGCTATCATTTGTTCGAAGCTCGTGTCCTGGGAGCTGCCGACATGATCGTCGGCGATCATTGGGAACGTTTCCCTGATGAATCTTCGCTCTTTTAGGGTACTAACGGTGGTGAAGACTTCGCAGCCCTCGTGAAGCGCAAGAAAAATGGCGGCTTGTCCGAAGGTACGGGTACCCGAGTGGATCAGCACCTTTTCGCCTTTTTTCATTCCTCCGTAGAAATGAAGAGCGTAGTAGGATGTTACGTAGGCGCATGGCACGGTGGCAGCATCCTCGAGGGACCAAGAGTCTGGAACTGTCCAGGTTAGATAATCGTCGATGGCGATGATGTTCGTGAAAGCTCGGTTTTCCGTTATGCTCATTACGCGGCGTCCGGTTGCGTCGACACCTGCGTATTCTAAACCGAACGGGCATTCCCGATTTTGCCTGTTCTTGCACACCACTTCGGCGACACGTTTGCCCTTGGCTATCACAACGTCATGGAAATTTATCGGGGCGTAGAAGACCCGAGCGAGATCTCTTTTATCGGCCGACGGTAAAATTGGTCCTTCGATCCAGCGAAGAGAGGAAAGATCACCGCGAACCAATTGATTCACCCAGGCGTGATACATCGGCTTCGGGACGATTTCCGGCAAACGCGAGTACCTGTAGGTGCCCCAGGTGCCGTCGGCTCGAAGAACGTTGAATGCAAGGTCCAGTTCCAGCTGTGCAGCGTAGAGAGGATTTTCCGTCGAGAAGTCCGGAGCTTTTTCGTCCTGAATGAGATATCCTCTGACTTGCTTGCCACCAATTTCCCTCTGCAGACATTTCACGAGACCCAGAAGACCATTTTCGAAGTCCTTCTCGCTCACGAGAATTATTCTTTCGGCATTGCCTTCCGTATCCATGCCGAATTCTTTCAACGCCAACTTGAGCCGAGGCACCCACTCGAAGGTATTACTCGCTACGTTTATTATCGTAATTTTTCTCGAAAGTCCGCAACGTTTTCGCAACAGAAGAGCGGTCTCGTTCTTCACGCGTTTCTCGAGAACAACATCCAGAGAATTTTGAGCTACCAGTGCGCGGACATCGGCCGAGTCGCCCGTTTCGAGAGCGAGCAGGAAACCCCCGTTCTTCAGGGCTGCCAAGAGTTTCTTCAACGTTTCGGCGTTCTTGGAGTAAGAGAAGAGACCGCGACCACTCACGAGCACTGCACCGGTCTCGACGCCGAGGTTCATTGTGTCCAGAATCGTGATGTTCTGAGGCGCGTTGTTCTCGTCGAAGAGATTCCTCGGTGCGACGATACTCACGTCCGGTTGGACGTACGGGACGTCACCGAAAATCTCGACGAGGTAGGGCGATGCGAGATGTTCCAATATCGGGCCGGGACTCCCGTCGATGGCTTCCACGGTCTTCACCTTTCCGGACAGATTGTTCTCCACGGCAATGTGAGCCGACATAGTCACGAAGTCTCTGAGGGTTGTTACAGCATTGTCGCGATGAGCTACGAACCGGTAGGACTCGAGAACCGGCTCTCTAGCGGGTTTCCTTCGCGGTATCGTGGCCCCCTTCCGACCACGAATCTCAATGCCTCCGGCAATTATCGCGTCGTACTCCTTGTAATACCTCACTGTCAATTCTGCAGAGATAGAGAAAACTATCAAAAGTGTATGATACAAAACCGAACCGAAATTCAAAGTCCAAAATCGCACATTCAACTAACCCTTTTCTTCGCTAGTAGAAGCTCGAAGATCGTGGAAATGGTACTTGGTATCGATAGTGAGCTTCCGAATTGCGGTGGGCACGAAGATCTCTTCAGAGTCGACGTCGGGATTGATTAACTGCAGCATGCTGTACGTGAAAGTCACCCAGTTACCCGTCCAACTGATGGTTCCCTTGGTGCCGTCGATCGTCGCGCTCTTTATATTCCGGAACAATCCGCTGTTGATGCAACCGTGGAATCTCTGTTCATTGTACACGTCCTCGGAGGACATTTCCTCCACCACGTTGTGGTCGTCGGGGAGCGGAAGATCCAACCGCTCCAGAGATGGCTCCGACACGCAGCGAATCATTCCAGTAACGACGGTTGTGTCGTCTTCGACTATTTCAAATCTTCCGGTACCTTTGTCGAACATGTAATAGATTTTTTTTACAATTAATTCATTTATTCATTTATTCGAGTACACGGGACGAACCCTTTTTTACATCGTACAGATATTCGCAAAAGTAATTTAGATTTGATAGTTTTGAGTTTTATCATTCTCAGTAGACGTGCCACACAGTGGCACGTAATATAAACCTAAAATTTAATCCAGAAGACAAGCAAATAAGTGAAGTTGCGTGGAAAGAAAAAGAAAGTTTGTTGTCACGGTCTTGCCCGGAGAAGTGATTGCCGGAAAAGCCCCCGGGGGATGCCGAAGACTTCCCTCAGATCATCAAATTCGTTCGCATAGCGAACGAATACACGAATACGAATTAATATACGTAAGATTTTTTAAACAGGAGAAATGATAACCGGTAACGAAACTCACCCTTTTGAATCATGAGCTTTAACGTGACAACTCCGTCCTTTGGGATCGTAGTTGCACGCAGGAATCTCACATCCTCAAAGACCACTGACAGCTCGCTATACAATTCGCCTCTCATCATTCCCAAGGTTTCCCAAACGAGAGTTAGATATCCCATTGGCGGAATGAAGTTCTTTCCGTCAACGATGTGACCGGACAGGTACTCGTACTCCTCGTTGGCGAGTGTGATACTGACAGTTCTCTCGCCGGATTCGATTTTTTCTTGCAACTTGCAGGGGGTGACAAACCAGTCGTCGGTGTGGTCCCACTTGACGAGAGGCGAGATCATCGCAGTGCCACGACTAACGGGGAATTCGATTTCCGGATAGAGCTTGGCGAGCTGAGGATGAAGACCGACGTTGAAGAGCTTTCCGAGGCCATGAAGGAGAACTTGAACGTTGTCCCTGTGACCGCGTTCGGTCAAGCCAACGTGGGTCACTTTCGGTTTGAGGGAACAATGAAGAATCGACTGAAGAAAACAGTCCGGCGCGATCTCGATGGTTACAGCGTCTTTGGGAATGAGAAGCGAGGATTCCTCGAAAAGTACCGGACTCAGGAGATTGTTGGTGAGATATTCGGCAGAAGCAAAACTAGCCAGTGGCGTGGCCCACTCGCTACGATGCACCGAAGTGCTCACCCACTTGGAGCTTCTTGGCTTGGGCTGTAGAATCACTTGTCGTAGATGGTCCAATAGCTTTGGTCCCGCTTCGGCGATGTAACGACTGTGACAGGCGACGTTGCTGCACGGGACCTCACGAGCGAATATATTGTTTCCCTGGAGAGATCGAAGTTATAAAATTATGGTGTCACATCAATCAATATTTTACTGACTGTGTGACAAATCTCCATTGTACGGGTTAAAATTTAACCACTGAAAGATTTTGCCCATTTCTATGGGCAAAATCTTTCAGTGGTTAAATTTAGAATAGAATGGAATAAATTCCATTCCATGAGCTAAAATTCAACTGTGTCAAAATTTAGTCGATAGTGCATTAAGGATGTACAATAATGTATTCTTAATAGTGTTAATTTCATTGTTTCATTAAGGTCGATCTGTTTCGAATTATGAGTTCTCACTTGGAGTGTTCCAACGAAAGTTCGGATAGATTCGGCAGGTCCGCTGATTGTCAAACTCTCCGGACCGTTGTGACAGGCGACTTCGATATCCGGTGGACAAATATCTCGAACGTCTTCGTGTTTCAAATCTACAACTCCTACGGATCCACGAATCGTACCAGATTCGATCAGAGCGAGGCCTTGGAAATAAGCCGCGAGAATGACTTGCTCGGCTGTCAAGCAACCGTCCGCGTAGGCACATCCGAGCTCACCGATGGAGTGACCGATCATATTGTCTGGGACGATACCAATGTGGGTCAAAAGATCCACGAGACCGATCTATAAAAAAGAAAAAAACATGACATTGGCAAGAGCTATTGAACATTGAAAACATCTAATTACCTGGACTGCTGCGATACCAACGAAGGAATTGAGAATACTGTCAAAAGTTGTTTCGTCCCTGTTCGTCAAAATATCGTAGATGTCGACGTCCCGCGGCTTCAGAACGGCGTCGCACTTCCTCACAGCTTCGGCGAATACCGGCAATCTCAGAAGCGACGAACCCATACCAGCCCATTGAGTGCCCATTCCCGAAAACACGAACCATATGGAACGCCTCGCGGCTTGATAATTCTGTATCTCCCTGACTGGATTATCCTGGATTGCGTTTCCTCCAACTATAGTGTATCCTCTGTACACGTGCCCGGGAATATCCTCGCATTGAACGTCGTGAATAAGCCTCACGAACTCCGCATCCACGGGACTACTCTCTACCTGTAAATTTGCCAATTTCAAATTCATGCATTTTTATTCTCAACCGTAATTAATACAGATGCCGACTTTAATGCGGACGAATCGTCGAGGAGGTGACGCACGTGTTTGAGGATGCAATCGACGGCCTCGTCTGTGCGTCCGGATGCGACGACAAGCCTCGGCAGATCGTCATCGGGAGCGCCGTTGTTAATCTTCTGCTTGGTGTGGGATTTGAGCAAAATGTGAGCGTTTGCTCCACCGAAGCCAAAACTGTTTACGCCAATGTAACCACCGTCCCAGGGAGTAACGTCGGTGACAACTTTTACTCGTCCATCCACCAGAGCCTCGATTTCCTCGCGAGGACGTTTGTAGTGGAGATTGGGTGGTATCAGTCCGGTCTCCATTGCTATTATGACCTAAGTGTATAATCGAGCATTAATTAATAGTCAATTTTCTCAATTTCAAAAACACGAAGCAGAACTTTTACGAATTATCGTTGTACCTTGGCGATGGAACAGACGCCACTGGCCGGTTCCGCATGACCAAGGTTCGACTTCACCGAGCCAATTTTCAACGGCGTTGTTCTTCCCGAACAGAGGACGTTATCGATTGCTGCGACTTCCTCAGAATCGCCAACTCTTGTTCCCGTTCCGTGTGTCTCGACGTAGGACACAATCGTCGGCGGTATACCGCACTCTTCGTAGAACTCCTTGAGAAGAACGCTCTGCATGACCCCCGATGGAAAAAGTATCCCCTCCTCTTTGAATCCGTCACAATTGACTTTACCATGAACGTAAGTCGCATATACGCGCTTAGCGTCCTTCGCTTTTTGGAGGTAGAAGAGGCCGATGGCTTCGCTGCGACAGTAGCCATCCGCATCGGCGTCAAAGGTTTTGCAACGACCATCCCGAGCGACGATACCTGAGTTGAAAATTGAATGAATCGTCTTCAAGTATTGTCAACGGGGAGATTCCCCTCGGCATATTGGATTATAAGTACACGGTAGCGCCTCTTGAAAGAACAGAAAACTGTTTTTTTTAAGTACTTGGCGTTGAACTTCATTTACAGCTTTATCTAATGTACCGTAGCAATAAATTAATAAACAAAGGTTAACAAGTAAATAAATTTCGACGATTATATATAGATGTGTAATGGTGTGATCGATAATGTAGAAAAATATGATGGTCAGCGGCATTTTTACCCAGTCGACTGAATTGAAGGGACACGTAGGGATGAAGACAGAGATTTGTGCCCCCGACGAGTGCTGCGTCGCATTGGCCACTGCGAATCGCACGGTAAGCGTTTTCCATAGCGGAGATGGATGAGCTACAAGCCGAATCGATCGCGTAACTTGGTCCAGTTACACCCAGCCAGCAAGAGATCCTGTTCGCCTGCAATGCTTTGCTGCATCCCATCATACCTAAACCGTTTACCTGTTTAACATAAATTATGATGAATACCGGAGAATGAAAAATGTAAAAAAAAAAAATCGAATCGAAACTAAATCCGCGGACCTGATGCGTTTCGTAGTACCAAGTGCGTTCTGATTCGGAATAGCAAGTACCGATAAAGACACCAGTGTTGGTACCGCGGAGCTGGCGCGGATTTACTCCAGCATCTATGATGGCTTCATACGCGTGTTCCAGTAGCATTCTACCCAACGGGTCCATAGTATGAGCCTCCTTAAAGTGGACGTTGAAAAAGTCTGCGTCGAATTTTTCCAAACCGTTGAGCTTACCGGTACGGTTAGGCATGTCGGAATTATCTTAAAAGAAAAGAAAAAAAATGCAAATTTAATTTGCACATTGCTTCCTCTTTTTTTTTGCGTATTCATGATGCACCTTCAGTGAGAAAGTTTGTTAAATTATTTTGGCTTCCTAATGGGGAAGAACACACAAGATAGCCTACGCGTTGAAATTACGAAACCTTTGCAAGATCAAATGAAAAAAATGCTAAACAAACACTTTCATGAAAACCAATGAACGTCATGTGCTAAAAAGGAGACCTAAATATTTCGACTCAAGGTCACATACTAATGTTACGCTAATTTACATTGCATGCTGATTAATTGGACAGCCCTTTGACCGAGAATGAACTAAACGGCGCGATACCAATTCCCAAAATGACTGTTCCAATATGAATTGCTAAAATGCTCAATTGCCAGTGAGTCCAATATCGTTCGTGACTTGATTTGTGAATAATTATAGTTTTAGGTAATGGCAAATATCAAACAGAGAACATTGTAAATGTAATATTTTTATGAGCTCCTTTATATTTCCAATAGTTTTAATTGGCTTTGGTAGAAATTACCTAGCTTTCGGCGTCGATAATCGTCCGAAACAAGATCGACCTTGTTCATGAGATTTTCTTTAAGGTGATTAATATTGTCGGAATCGGGATATCTGCCGGCAACACCAGATATAACGATTTCATCGTCATAGTGCGTGCTCCTCGTCACGGATGAGTCTGAGTTCTCAATCGTCATCTTGTTTACACTTTGCGCAAAAAAAATCTTTTTCTACAGATAAGACACCATAAGAAAAAAATGGATTGTATTATATATATGTACAAGGATTAATAAACACTTATTATAATACGATTATTTCACGGAGTTTGTATCGGAAAATTAGGTGTTGTATCCGATTCCTTTGTTCAGTTGGACAAGATAGAAACTGAAAATGATAAACCCACGAAGTTTCCGCAGTGCTTTATAACAGGTGCTTACCTCCCACTTGCACTCGTCACCTCACTCAAATTATTCATCACTTTAATTAATGATTCAAACGCAAATGAACGTCTTGCCGCTCGAAACCTATCGAATCTCAAATTTATCTATTCGTACTTAAATTTACTTAAATTTAATTTACTTATTAATTATTCCTATTTGAATTATGCATTTGAGTTGTTTTATTTCTTCTTGCTTGCTTGAGTTGCTTTGTTTCTTTTTGAAACAAAGCGAGAAATAGTATTAATGAGGAGAATTCAGTGCGCTGCCTAGCGCAGCTCAGTGGTCAGAGTCGGTGAGCAACGGCCGCTGAATAATTAATGGCTAATTCAATAATCGCCCTTAATGACACAGTTGATCCGGAAACGGAAGGTCCTGGGTTCGAATCTCAGCCAACTAGGGGAGAGCGGGGCAAAATGGCACACCGGGGCAAAACGGGATGATGGGACAAAACAAAATTCTCCAATAACTTTCAGATGGTAGCGATGGTGGTACGTGGGGCAAAACGGGTTTAAAAATCCAAATGTATCGTTGAGACAAAATGGGGCATCCAAAAATGATTGGAAAATTCAGTTCTGCCCTCACAGTCCCGTTTTTCCCCGCTGTGCCATTTTGCCCCGGTCTCCCCTATGATCCGCATCTTTTTCGGATTGTCTAAATTACTCGTTTATACTTTAAATCAATGTCACGCTCATACAAGACGCGACGGTATATGTTATTCTTATTATCATGGCCTGCCAGTTGCTGCTGTTATTTTGGCGTAATCATTATGTTTTATTCAAATCTTAGTCATCACTGAATTTTGTTCGCACGCTCAATCGTTCCTACGATTGACATACATGTTGAATTTCCGCAAGTCCATATCCGCTCGCGATCACGCGCGAGCGATCACTTTTATTCTGATTCTCGGTATTCCCACTTTCAAGGTCTTTCGATACTCGCGCGCGGTGTGCGAACTCAGCATTTTTCGGCAATTCGGCAATTAGCTCCACCGAAATCAATTAATCTATGTTTATCATCCAAGTAGCTCACAAGTTTTCACTCAAACTTCGAACCGAACAGTCCACGAGCTGATCTTCTATCAGTCTCGCCGTCACGCGAAATACTTATATTATATATTCTTGTTACTTCTTCGAATTAGTTGTTAAATCATTGTATCACATTTTCAAGTTGTTATATCTGCAGAAACTCTGTTAGCCCAGTTAAGGGTTGGAACGGAAGAGAATTGTAAATGCACACTTTATTAGAATACGTTTATTTTATATTTACCAATCGTGGTACACTTTGTCCACTTTTCTTCGATAAGGAGGATTTATCTTTAGTCTGTATTTTAGCCGAACAGCGAGCCCTTGCTCGATATTAATATTTTAATTCATTAATGTGGCTATCGTTTGCGAATTCTGCAATGACGTTGCCGCAATAATCGATGTGTCGAGGTACCGGGGTACAACAACGTCGCGCGGTTCAAGTCGAATAAATTTCAGTTACCAAGCAAGTAAACACCGGTATGGAATATTTATTCCGTTCGGAGAACGATTTCAATTTAATTATCCTGTCACGTACGAGTCATAGTAAAAGACTCACCTGTAGGTCGCCGCATCTAAGTTTCGAAATAATACCTCTGAAACGCCGCGTCCAAGTAATTCGGATAAGGTAAACGTCCCAATGAAAAGACACGTTCCTGTGGTCGGACAAAGCGTGCGTACAAGAGAGATGGAAATACGATTTTTCATGCATGTCCGGGGACTGGGACTGCTCCCTTAGGTGTCCGGCCCTTGGTAGTACTTTTACCTTACCTCTGACTCGTCCGGGCACAAGTAGCAAACATATTTAATAGATCGCTGAGACGTAACAAACTTGTTTGTTACGTCTCGACGGACGTCAGCCATTTTATTTCGGAACGAAAATGAGTGCTTACAATTTAAGTAACATGGTCAAATTTTGCCAATTTACAGTGCACACGATATAATTAAATTGCACCATGCATATACACGCATATGCATGATGTATAATATATCTTTATCTTTATAATGTAAATAAAATCGATTGTCTAAATAAAATTGATCCCAGATTTGTGATCGGCGTAAGAATCCATGGCATTCGCCTCACGGACATCATCGTCCTCGAGAGGCTCGCCGCTGGTAACTTCTTACTCCAGCTTACTTGGCCGACATATCCAGAAGCTTCGAGAAGTTGAGATTACGGATTTCTTCGGGGGTGAGGAATGTCTCGAATTCGCGTTCGAGGCTCTGTTTAATCTCCACGGCCATCATCGAGTCCAGTCCAAGCCCAGTGAGGGAGGTATGAGCGTTCAACGTCTTCAGGTCCTTCAATCCCATGATCTTCAGGACCGTGTCGACAATATTCAGATCAGCCTCTCCACCCTGTCGTTTCTCCGCCGCCACTTTGCAAGCGACAACCGGTTCTTTTTGATTCAAAAACTTATCGAGCTCGACGAGACAGGAGGAGATTTTCTGCTGCAATGATCCACATATGACGAGAACCTCACCGTCCTTCTGCATATCCGCTGCCATGCCGACATCCCCGACTGCTCCCCACTGGATCGCCAGACCAGGAAGACCCTCGGTAACGCGATTCTCGCAGATTCTCTCCATCGCCGAGTTCGCCATTCCGTAATTGGTTTGTCCGGCGTTACCGTGTCCGCTGACGATCGACGAGAACACGACGAAGTGTCGCAACTCCGGGCACATCTTCCTTGACACTTTGTCGAGTTGTTTCGTGCCCCACACTTTGCACGTGAAAGAGTCTTCGAAGTGCACCTCGGTTTGATTTTCCATGAGTGCGTCCCTCAGCGTCCCGGCGATATTAAATATGGCGTCCACCGGACCCAGCAACCCGGCGCACTTCAATATATCCCGGCAGTCATCGGGCTTCCACGCGTCCTTTCCAACTATCACTTCGACATTGGTGCCGTAACTCTTCCACAGCGCTATGCGCTTCGATTGATAACCGTTCTTGACACCGGTCCGAGAGGTCAGAACTAGAGACCTCGCGCCGCGAAGAACAAGCCAGTCGGCGAGCTCCAGACCGAATCCTCCGAGACCTCCAACGATAACGTAAGAGCGATCCGGTAGACAGTGGAAACGCGGTAGAGCCATTATCGGTCCGTTCGGCTCCTCGTTCTCGTTGTGAATCTTAATGATCACTTTGCCAATGTGTTTTCCCGCGGCCATGTAACGGAAAGCGTCTTCCATGCGTTCTCTGCTGAAAAATTTGCGAGACAGAGGTTTTACCGCTCCGCTATCCAGACCACGTTGCATTAGTTTCGTGACTTCCATCCTTTTGTCCAGAGGTCCAACCATAAGATTGTCCAGCATAACTCCGTAGAAGCTAATTTGCTTGAGAAAAGCTTCCATGCCAAGTGGATTGTTCGCCGCCAAATCGAACTTACCGATTTCCAGAAAACGCCCGCCTCTCGCTAAACAACGCACGGAAGCTCGAAGCTTCTCTTCGGCCAGCGAATTTAGAACGATGTCCACACCGCGTCCTTCCGTCTGTCGAGCTATCATTTGTTCGAAACTTGTGTCACGCGAGTTGCCTATATGATCGTCGGCAATCGTTGGGAATTTGTCCTTGATGTATCTTCGTTTGTCCGGGGTGCCAACGGTCGTGAAGACTTCGCAACCCTCGTGAAGCGCGAGGACAATGGCGGCTTGTCCGACGCCACCAGTGCCTGCGTGGATCAACACTTTGTCGCCTTTCTTCATTTTTCCGTAGAAGTAGAGAGCGTAGTAGGATGTTCCATAAACGCATGGCACAGTGGCAGCGTCCTCCAGAGACCACGAGTCTGGAACTGTCCACGTTAGATAATCGTCGATGGCGATGATATTCGTGAATGATCGGATTTCCGTTACGCCCATTACTCGGCGTCCGGTTGCGTCGACACCCGCATATTCCAGACCGAGCGGGCATTCCTGATTATGCCTGGTCTTGCACACCACCTCGGCGGCAAGTTTACCCGTGGCTACCATAACGTCGCGAAAGTTTATCGGGGAGTAAAAGACGCGTGCGAGCCTTCTCTTATCGAGCGACGGCGAAATCGGTCCTTCGAGCCAGCGAAATGAGGAAAGATCACCGCGAACCGATTGATTTGCCCATGCATGATACATCGGCTTCGGCACGATTTCTGCCAGAGGCAAGTGCCTGTATGTGCCCCAGGTGCCGTTGGCTCGAAGAACATTAAATCCGAGATCCAGTTCCAGCTGGGCGGCGTAGAGAGGATTTTCCGTCGAGAAGTCCGGAGCTTTTTCGTCCTGAAGGAGATATCCTCTGAGAAACTTCCCACCGATTTCCCTCCTCAAACATTGGACGAGACCCATAAGACCATTTTCGAAGTCCTTCTCGCTCACGAGAATTATCCTTTCCGCCTCGCCTTCCGAAGCTCCGCCGACTTCTTTCAATGCCGACTTTAGCCGAGGCAACCACGCGAAGGTGTTACTCGCTACGTTTATCGTCGTAATTTTTCTCGGAAGTCTGCGACGTTTTCGCAGCAAAAGAGCGATATCGTTCTTCACGCGTTTCTCGACAATAATGTCCAGTGAATTTTGAGCTACCAGCGCGCGAACGTCCGCTGTATCCCCAGACTCGAGAGCAAGCAGGAAACCTTCGTTCTTCAGGGCTACCAAAAGTTTTTTCAATGTTTCGGTGTTCTCGGAGTTAGAGAAGAGATCGCGACCGCTCACGAGCACCGCACCGGTCTCAGTGCCGAGTTTCATCGTGTCCTCGATCGTGATGTTTTGAAGCGCGTTTTTTTGGCCGAAGGGATTTCTCGGTGCGACGATAGTCACGTCCTGTTCAACGTAAGGGAAGTCACTGAGAATCTTAACGAGGTAGAGTGACACGAGATTTTCCGGTACCGGGCAGAAACTCCCGTCGATGGCTTCGACGGTCTTCACCATTACGGACAAATTGTTCTCCACGGCAATGTGAGCCGACATAGTCACGAAATCCCTGAGGGTTGTCTCAGCTTTGTCGCGATGAGCTACGAACCGGTAGGTCTCGAGAACCGGCTCAACAGCAGTTTTCCTCCGCGATATCGCGGTCGCCTTGTGACCACGAATCTCAATGCCCCCGGCAATTATAGCGTCGTGATCCTTGTAATACCTCACGGTGAATTCTGCAGAGATAGAGAGAGAAAAAAAAACCAAAAGTGAACTATCCAAAACCGAATTGAAATTCGAAGACCAAGATTAACACGCAACTAACGCTTGTCTTCACCGGTAGAGGCCCGAAGATCGTTGAAATGTTGTTTGGGATCGATAACGAGCTTCCGAATTTCGGTGGGCACGAAGAGCCCTTGAGAGTCGACGCTGAGAATGCTCATCTGCAGCATGTTGTCCATAAAAGTTACCCAATTGTTCGTCCAACCAATGGTCCCCTTAGTGGCGTCGATCGTCGCGCCCTTTATACCCTGGAACAATCCGTTGTAGTTGTAACCGCGGAGTCTCAATTCTTTGTACACGTCCTCCGAGGACATTTCCTCGACCACATCGTGGTCGTCGGGGACCGGAAGATCCAGCCGCTCCACAGAAGGCTCCGACATCCGGCGAATAATTCCTGTAACGACGGCTGCACCGCCTTCGACTATTTCGAAGGTTCCGGTACCTTTGTCGACCATAGATATTTTAGAAAACATTAACTTAAATCAGATTTGAAAAAAAAAATGGATGAAATGAGAACCAGTAGCGGAGCTAACCTTTTTGAACCATGAGGGTTAAGGCGACGACGCCCTCTTTCGGAATAGTTGTTGCACGCAGGAATCTCACATTCTCGAAGACCACCGATATGTCGCTGTACAATTCGCCTCTCATCTTTGCCAAGGTTTCCCAAATGAGAGTCAGATATCCTGTAGCGGGAATCAGGTTCCGTCCGTCGATCACGTGACCGGACATATACTCGTAATCATCGTCGGCGAGTGTGAGATCGACGATTCTCTCGCCCGATTCGATTTTTTCGTGCGCCTTGAAGGAGGTGACGAACCAGTCGTCGGTGTGGTCCCACTTGACGAGTGGCGAGATCATCGCAGTGCCACGACTAACGGGGAATTTGATTTCCGGATAGAGCTTGGCGAGTTGGGGATGAAGACCGACGTTGAAGAGCCTTCCGAGCCCACGAAGGAAAACTTGGACGCTGTCCCTATGGCCGCGTTCGGTCAAACCGACATTGGTCACTTCCGGTTTGAGGGACCGACGAAGAATCGACTGAAGAAAACAGCCCGGTGCGATCTCAATGGTGACAGCGTCTTTGGGAATGAGAAGCGAGGTTTCTTCGAAGAGTACCGGACTCAGGAGATTGTTGGTGAAATATTCGGCAGAAGCAAAACTAGCCAGTGGCGTGCGCCACTTGCTGCTATGCACCGAAGTGCTCACCCACTTGGGGGTTCTCGGCTTGGGTCGTAGAATCACCTGTCGTAGATGGCCCAATAACCTTGGTCCCACTTCGGCGATGTAACTACTGTGATAGGCGATGCTGCTGCACGGCACCTCGTCAGTGAATATCTTGTTTGACTGAAGAGATCGAAGTTACGGAATTATGTAACTTCACCCTGGCAAGTTCTGCGACTTGAAAAACCACCGCGAAACTACCTTCAAAGCGACCGTGTAAACCACCGGTCGTTTTCGGACAAAAATACGTCCTCGAAAACGACTGTCAAAACGACTTTATCCGTGTCCGTACCAGCCGCATACGAGCAGCTTCCAGGGAGGGCTTTCAGTCAGGTGGTTTTACAATTAATAAACGAATGAACTACCGCGAAAACGACTGTTCAAAACACCTTTCAGTCCGATCGTTTTTTATTCTCATCCGAAGAAACGACCGCATAACGACAATCGGACTGAAAGGTCTTTTGAACGGTCGTCTCCGCGGTTGTTCATCCAGTCTTGAAATGTAAAACGACCTGACTGAAAGCTCTCTGACGCGGATGAAGTCGTTTTAACAGTCGTTTTACCGAACGTATTTTCGTCCGAAAACGACCGGTCGTTTTCTCGGCGGTTTTGTTCGTCGCAGGATCTGTCAGGGATGCCAATCGATATTTTACTGACAGTCTGCCACTAATTCCATTACACTAGTTCAAATGCGACCATTAGAAAATTTAGCCCATAGAATGGAATAAATTCTATTTCATGGACTAAAATTCAACTATTGGAGCATTTTGCCCATATGCAATTCACAGTTCGTTGAACAGAGACAATAATGTTTTCTTAATCTTGTTAATTTAATTCTCTCATAAACGTCTATCAGTTCTCACTTGGAGTGTGGCAACGAAAGTTCTCATGCATTCGACAGGTCCGCTGATGGTCGTATTCTCCGGACCGTTGTGACATACGACTTCGATATCCGGTGGACAAATATCTCGGACGTGTTCGTGTTCCAAACCTACAACTGCCACGGATCCACGAGTCGTGCCAGATTCGATCAAAGCGATACCTCTAAAATAAGCCGCAAGAACCACTTGCTCGGCCGTCAAGCAACCGTCCGCGTAGGCACATCCGAGCTCACCTACGGAGTGACCGATTATTTTGTCCGGCGAGATACCAATGTGGTTCAAAAGATCGACGATACCGATCTGTAAAACAGAAAGACCATGTAAATGACAAAAGCCATTGAAGATTGAAAATATCGAATTACCTGCACCGCTGCGATACCGACGAAAGAATTGACAATACTGTCAAAAATTGTTTCGTCCCAGTTCGTCAAAATATCGTAGATGTCGACGTCCCGTGGCTTCAGAACGGCATCGCATTTCCTCACAGCTTCGGCGAATACCGGCAATCTTAGAAGCGACGAACCCATGCCAGCCCATTGAGTGCCCATTCCCGAAAAAACGAACCATACGGGACGCCTCGCGGCTTGATACTTCTGTACCTCCCTGATTGGATTATCCCGGCTTGCGCTTCCTCCAACTATAGTGTATCCTCTGTACACGTGCCCGGGAATATCCTCGCGTTGAATGTCGTGAAGAAGCCTCACAAACTCCGCATCCACTGGACTACTCTCTACCTGTAAATTTGCCAATTTTAAAATCACGAAATTTCGTTCTCAATGGTTATTAATACGGATGCTGAATTTAATGCGGGTGAGTGATCGAGGAAGCCACGCACGTGATTCAGGATGCAATCAACAGCCTCATCCGTGCGACCGGATGCGACGACAAGCCTCGGGAGATCGTCCTCGGGAGTGCCGTTGTTAATCTTCTCCTTGGTGTGGGACTTGAGCAGAATGTGACCGTTCGCTCCACCGAAGCCGAAATTGCTTACGCCCACGTAGCCACCGTCCCAGGGAGTTACCTCGGTGACGACTTCTACTCGTCCATCCACCAGAGCCTCCATATTCTCGCGGGGACGATCGTAGTGGATATTGGGTGGTATCAGTCCGGTCTCCATTGCTATTATGACCTAAGTGTATAATCGAGTATCAATTAATCGTTAATTTTATCCATTTCAGAAACACGAAACAGTACTTTCACGAATGGTCTTTGTACCTTGGCGATGGAGCAGACCCCACTAGCTGGTTCTGTATGACCAAGGTTCGACTTCACCGAACCAATTTTCAATGGAGTCGTTCTTCCCGGACAGAGGACTCTATCGATCGCTGCGATTTCCTCGGGATCGCCGGCTCTCGTTCCCGTTCCGTGAGCCTCGAAGTAGGACAAGATCGTCGGCGGTAGACCGCACTCTTCGTAAAACTCCTTGAGAAGAACGCTCTGCATGACCCTCGACGGAAAAGATATTCCCTCCTCTTTGAATCCGTCGCAATTGACTTTACCATGAACGTAAGTCGCGTATACGCGCTTAGCGTCCTTCGCCTTTTGGAGATAGAAGAGGCCAGCGGCTTCGCTGCGACCGTAGCCGTTCGCATCGGCGTCAAAGCTTTTGCAACGTCCGTCCAGTGAGAGGACACCTGAGTTCAAGATTAAATTAATCGTCTTGAAGTATCCGATTGAACGAAAGCTTTCACTTCTGGCATATTGCAGTATAAGTGAACGTTAGCGATTCTTAAAAAAAAAAGTTTGTTTTTGAGTACTTGGCGTTGAGACGCCACGGCGTTTCTTCACTCAGAGTTTCATCTAATCTACCGTAGCAATAAAATTACAATCAAAGTCTAGCAAATCAAAACCTCGCTGGTTAAATATCGAGTTGTAATGGTGTAATCAATCATGTAAAAATACGATTGTCAATAGGATATTTACCCAGTCGAGCGAATTGAAGCGACAAGTAGGGATGAAGACAGAGATTGGTTCCCCCGACGAGTGCCGCGTCGCATTGGCCACTGCGAATGGCTCGGTAAGCGTTTTCCATGGCGGAGAGGGATGAGCTGCAAGCCGAATCGACCGAGTAACTTGGACCAGTTACGCCCAGCCAAAAGGAAATCCTGTTTGCCAGCAATGCTTTGCTACATCCGACCATACCTAAACCGTTTACCTGTTTAAGATAAATTATTTATTTATTTATTTATTTATTTATTAACGGGCAATGCCCTTTTACAAATTTTGATAGTCTATAAATATAAATGTAAATATATATGTGTATTCGAAATATGGTAACTTCAGTAGGTATATATTTGTGTTCAACACAAATAAATAAATTATAATGAAAATAAATAATTATAATGAAAAATGGAGAGTGGAAGATTAAAAAAAAAATGGTTCTTCGTTATTGAATCAAAACTAAGCCCGCGGACCTCATGCGTTTCGTAGTACCAAGTGCGCTCCGATTCGGCATAGGAAGCACCGATAAAAACACCGGTGTTGGTACCGCGTAGCTGACGCGGATTGACTCCAGCGTCTATTATAGCTTCGTACGCGTGTTCCAGTAGCATTCTACCCAACGGGTCCATTGTATGAGCCTGCTTGAAGTGGACGTTGAAGAAGTGTGCGTCGAATTTTTCCACACCGTTGACCTTACCGGTACGCTGAGGGATTTCCGAATTATCTTAAAAGAAAAAAAAAATGCAAATTTAATTCACACATTACTTCCCCTTTTTATTTTTTATTTTTTTTTACGTAATTCACGATGCACCTTCAGTAAGAAAGTTTGTTCAGCTATTTTGCGGCTTTCTAATGCGGAAGAAGGCACAAGGTAGAGTACTTGCTGAAATTACGAAACCGTTATACGGTGGAACCAAAAAAAAATGCTGAATAAAAAACTTGCATGAAAAAAATAAAAAGCGTGTGCAACAAAGAAAAGTAAATATTTCGCCTCAAGGTCATCTACGAATTTTCGCACTAATTTTCATAGTTTTTACGCGCTTACTGTGTATGATAATGAACTAAACCGTGCGATATCGATTCGAAAAATGACTGTTCCAGCATGCATTGCAAAAATTATCGATCGCCAGTGAGCCAAATATCATTCGGCTCACTTTTTTTTGTGAATAGTTATAGTATGTGATAACGAAAAAAATGAAAGAGATGACATTGTGATTGCAACAATGTTATAAGCTCACTTTTATTTCCAATAGTTTTTATTGGCTTTGATAGAAATTACCTAGCTTCCAGCGGCGATAATCGTCCGAAACTAGATCAATCTTGTTCATGAGATTTTCCTTGAGGTGGTTAATGTTGTTGCAATCGGGAAATCTGCCGGCAGCACCGGATATAACGATTTCATCGTCGCAGTGCGTGTTCATCGTCGTGGATCTAACGTTTGAACCTTCGATCGTCATCTCGTTGCACTTTGTGCAAAAAAGAACTCTTTCGACAGATACGACACCCGAAGAAAAGTATGGTTTGTATTCTTTAAATCTAATATATATGTGTGTATATATGTATGGGCAAAGATTAATAATCACTTATTCTAACGCTAGTAATTCACGGAGTTTGTATCGGAAAATTCGGAGTTGCGTCCGATTTCTTCGTTCAGTTGGACAAGAGGAAAACTGACAATGTAACCCCTCGAAGTCTCCGCAATATTTTATAACATGCGGTTACCTCCCACATACAACAGCCATTCGCCACCCCTCACTGAAATTATTTAAACGGAAGTGAATTTAGGAAACTTTAAATTAACCTTCCAATTTACTTATCGCAGGAAAGAAAAGGCCAAGCGTAACTTTCTTTGCAACGAATAGAAACTGTAATCTGTCTCTACGTCCATCAATAATAATAATAATCATCATCATGATATGCGAAATCGTTCAAGTTCAATTAATAATTATCTAAATGGTTAGTAACAATGTTAATTAAATTAATCCAAAGTTACTATGTAATGTACATATTTGAAATTATACATTAATTTATATTTTGTAATAATACAGATTGAACTTAGTATTTATTTAATAGTAACCTACTGCAGGAATAGACATTATTTTTCGTGCCAGTTATTAAAAATAACAAGTAGGACCCTCGTAGGTATGTACCTGTCGTAATATCGCCCAAGTTGACTTTCTGCCATAGGATTACTTGCAGATCAAAGAAATACTGCAAATCGGCAATTTTTAAAGTATCAAATCTTCCGAATGTGCACACAATATACAGTAGGTAGGGGGACATAGCCCCCGAACGGTTATCCCCCGAAACGAGTAACGCCCGAAACGCATATCCCCTAAAAATTCAAACCGCGAAGCGTATATACCCCGAAAAATTAACCCCCAAAGCGCATATCTCCCGAAAAGTTAAACCCCAAAACGTCATTTTATTACAATATTGCGGCCCCTCGATCACGAATATGACATTAATTTTGCTCCAAACTAAATATTTTAGATTTTAATCCCAAAAATGCGGTTTCACAGTAGAGCAAACTGTTTTCAATGCATAAAATCGAAGATACAAATGTCTCACTAGACTTACGCACAAGAAGATGCCACAGAACGGAAGCATTAAATTTCTTGCCGGGTCATATCCGCTTGCGACAAGACACGAGCGTATACATTAGTCTTATTATCGTTTCTGCGTAATTTCCCACCAAATAAGTTGGAAGCTTAGAGTGTCAGCTCAGCACTGTCTGGCCGTTTCACGGCAGCCAAATTCAATCTTCAGTCTACGTTTATCATCCAAGTAGGTGACAAGTCTGAATCTACACCTGGGACTGTTGGGTCTTCATCCGGCAGGCGTACTCTTTAACCCGGATGGAATGGTCAACGCGCTAGTCTTCCACCAGTCTCTTACTTTACGCGAAAATACTTGGTTTATGCATGGTGCATCATAACTATATCGTGTGCATTGATCATGTATAAATACGATTGTCACAAGGTTTTTACCCAGTCGAACGAATTGAAGGGACACGTAGGGACGAAGACAGAGATTGGCGCTCCCGACGAGTGCCGAGTCACATTGGCCATTGCGAATGGCACGGTAAGCATTTTCCATGACGAAGAGGGTTGCGCTACAACCCGAATCGATCGAGTAACTTGGTCCAGTTACGCCCAGCCAGGAAGAAATCCTGTTTGCCAGCAATGCTTTGCTGCACCCGATCATACCTAAACCGTTTACCTATTCACGATAAATTATAATGAAAAACGGAGAATGAAAGCTGTAAAAAAAAAAAATGATTGCTTGTTATGGGATTAAAACTAAGACCGCGGACCTGACGTGTTTCGTAGAACCAAGTACTCTCCGATTCGGACCAGCAAGTACCGATAAATACACTGGTATTGGTACCGCGCAGCTGGCGCGGATTCACTCCAGCATCTATGATGGCTTCATACGCGTGTTCCAGTAGCATTCTACCTCACGGATCCATTGTATGAGCCTGCTTGAAGTGGACGTTGAAGAAGTGTGAGAGTCGAATTTTTCCACATCGTTGATCTTACCGGTACGCTGAGGAATTTCGGAATTATCTTAAAAGAAAAAAAAAATGCAAATTTAATTTGCACATTGGTTCTTCATTTTTTGTTTATATGACGTTATTCACGATGCGTCTTCAGTGAGAAAGTTTTTTTAAGCTTTGTTGGCTCCTAATGTGGAGGAGCATACATGATAGCGTACTTGCTGAAATTCCGGAAACCGTTATAGATTGGGACGAAAAAAAAGGCTAAGGAAACAAACGTGTATGACAAAAATAAAAGGAGTGTGCGACAAAGAAGACTAATTATTTCGACGCAAGGTCATGTACGAATGTTACGTTACACTAATTTACATTATCTTGACGAGCTTGCCATGTATGATAATGAATACGATTCGTGCGATATCGATTCGCAAAATGACTGTTCCGATATGAATTGCAAATATTCTCGATTGACAGCGAGTCAAATGTCGTTCGTGACTTCATTTATGAATAATTATAATTTTTGATAACATGAAATATTAAAGAGAGGGAATTGTAAGTACTTGTTACTTACAACGTCAAAGTAAAACAATGTTGTTACATTCTTTTACTTTTTATAAGTTTCACTTTTATATCTAATAGTTTTTATTGATAGAAATTACCTAGCTTCCAGCGTCGATAATCGTCCGAAACATGATCGACCTTGTTCATAAGATTTTCCTTGAGGTGATTAATGTTGTTGGAATCAGGAAATCTGCCAGCAGCACCGGATATAACGATTTCATCGTCGCAGTGCATGCTCATCGTGACGGAACTGACGTTTGAATCCTTCCATCGTCATTTCGTTACACTTTGCGCAAAAAAATGACTTTTTCTACAGAGACGTCACCATAAGAAAAATATGGTTTGTATTATAAATGGATATATATATATATATACATATATAATAGTAATATGGGCAAAGAGTAATATCACTTATTGTAACTCGAGTAATTTACGGAGTTTGTGTCGGAAAATTCGGTGTTGCATTCGATTCCGTCGTTCAATTGAACAAGAGGGGAAACTGGCGATGTTATACCCTCGAGGTCTCCGCAGTAATTTATCACATGCGCTTACCTCCCACTCGCACCAGTCACCTAACACTCCTTACTGAAATTATTTAAACGCAACTGTACTTATTAAATTGCAAATTAACTGTTCATATGTCTTGTCGTAGGAAATCGTCGAACAATTAGGATTTCAAACCGGAAGTTAGGTTTCCCGCAGATGACAATTGTCCGGTCGAACAATAAAAAATTTTCGACCGGCAGTGACCTTTTTGGAAGTGACCAGATTTTCCCACCCGAAGTAACGTCATCTAGGGGAATCGTTACTTCCGGTTTGAAAATTCCTTTTTCCGACCGGAAATTATGTTGTTACGTTATGTTGGGGAAACGTCATTTCCGATTTAAAAATCTGCTTTTCCGACAGTTAGTGACGTTATGTTAGGGAAACGTCGCTTCCGGTTTGAAAATCCCATTCTTCGACTGCAAGTGAAGTTTCTTCCGTACATGACATTTCTTCCGGTTCTGGTCCGATGAATCTCCACAACCTATTTCCTTTGGATATCAAAATGCCTGTTGGGTTCAAATTTCATCGCAAAATTTACAAGCGCCGGAGCGAAAGCGTCAAAAATTAGAAGGAATTTTTACATAATACTAGGGACAATGACGCGCGCTGCCGCGCGCGAGCGGAAATTTGTTAGCGCTGCAGCGCTCCGTTTGCCAAAGATCTCTAAATTAGTAATTTGATAAGGAAACTACGGATAAGGGATAAGGGAGCATCTGTCCATCGATCTACTGAACTTGCGAATTGAAAGGTCACCCATCTAACTACAGAACTCTCGATTTGAACGATCACCTATCCATTTACTGAACTCTCGATTTGAACATTTTCACTCATCCAACTACTGGACTTTCGATTCGTACGGTCACCCATCCATCTACCGGACTCCCTGGAAATCCTGGAAATCCTGGAATCCTGGAAATTTAATCAAACATTTTTTGATAAAATATCATTTTTGTCGAAAAATGGTAAGGGTACCCCCTTCTCATTTTTCCACTTTCGAAATGACCAAATATTTTTTTTCGAGATATCGATTTCTTACCATCTCCATTGGCTTCAAGTGGCCCATTTCCGGCTCAAAACACATGCGACTTGTATTTTTTTTTTAATTTTTAAAATTGACCATTCCCAGCATAGGGAATCCTATGTTAAATTTTGCGAAACGGCACTTTTTTTCAAAAAATTTCGAGATATCGAATTAAAACCTTCGCCATTGTTTTCAAGTGGCATATTTACCAACCGATTTCATTAACGAAAAAATTCTAAAAAATTTTTTTGTAAAAATACCATTTTTGTCGAAAAATGGTAAGGGTACCCCCTTCTCATTTTTCCACTTTCAAAATGGCCAAATATTTTTTTTCGAGATATCGATTTCTTACCATCTCCATTGGCTTCAAGTGGCCCATTTCCGGCTCAAAACACATGCGACTTGTATTTTTTTTTTAATTTTTAAAATTGACCATTCCCAGCATAGGGAATCCTATGTTAAATTTTGCGAAACGGCACTTTTTTTCAAAAAATTTCGAGATATCGAATTAAAACCTTCGCCATTGTTTTCAAGTGGCATATTTACCAACCGATTTCATTAACGAAAAAATTCTAAAAAATTTTTTTGTAAATATACCATTTTTGTCGAAAAATTGTAGGGGTACCATGGGCTTACCATTTTTCGACAAAAATGGTATTTTTACAAAAAAATTTTTTAGAATTTTTTCGTTAATGAAATCGGTTGGTAAATATGCCACTTGAAAACAATGGCGAAGGTTTTAATTCGATATCTCGAAATTTTTTGAAAAAAAGTGCCGTTTCGCAAAATTTAACATAGGATTCCCTATGCTGGGAATGGTCAATTTTAAAAATTAAAAAAAAAATACAAGTCGCATGTGTTTTGAGCCGGAAATGGGCCACTTGAAGCCAATGGAGATGGTAAGAAATCGATATCTCGAAAAAAAATATTTGGCCATTTTGAAAGTGGAAAAATGAGAAGGGGGTACCCTTACCATTTTTCGACAAAAATGGTATTTTTGCAAAAAAATTTTTTAGAATTTTTTCGTTAATGAAATCGGTTGGTAAATATGCCACTTGAAAACAATGGCGAAGGTTTTAATTCGATATCTCGAAATTTTTTGAAAAAAAGTGCCGTTTCGCAAAATTTAACATAGGATTCCCTATGCTGGGAATGGTCAATTTTAAAAATTAAAAAAAAAATACAAGTCGCATGTGTTTTGAGCCGGAAATGGGCCACTTGAAGCCAATGGAGATGGTAAGAAATCGATATCTCGAAAAAAAATATTTGGCCATTTTGAAAGTGGAAAAATGCGAAGGGGGTACCCTTACCATTTTTCGACAAAAATGGTATTTTTACAAAAAAATTTTTTAGAATTTTTTCGTTAATGAAATCGGTTGGTAAATATGCCACTTGAAAACAATGGCGAAGGTTTTAATTCGATATCTCGAAATTTTTTGAAAAAAAGTGCCGTTTCGCAAAATTTAACATAGGATTCCCTATGCCGGGAATGGTCAATTTTAAAAATTAAAAAAAAAATACAAGTCGCATGTGTTTTGAGCCGGAAATGGGCCACTTGAAGCCAATGGAGATGGTAAGAAATCGATATCTCGAAAAAAAATATTTGGCCATTTTGAAAGTGGAAAAATGAGAAGGGGGTACCCTTACCATTTTTCGACAAAAATGGTATTTTTACAAAAAAATTTTTTAGAATTTTTTCGTTAATGAAATCGGTTGGTAAATATGCCACTTGAAAACAATGGCGAAGGTTTTAATTCGATATCTCGAAATTTTTTGAAAAAAAGTGCCGTTTCGCAAAATTTAACATAGGATTCCCTATGCTGGGAATGGTCAATTTTAAAAATTAAAAAAAAAATACAAGTCGCATGTGTTTTGAGCCGGAAATGGGCCACTTGAAGCCAATGGAGATGGTAAGAAATCGATATCTCGAAAAAAAATATTTGGCCATTTTGAAAGTGGAAAAATGAGAAGGGGGTACCCTTACCATTTTTCGACAAAAATGGTATTTTTGCAAAAAAATTTTTTAGAATTTTTTCGTTAATGAAATCGGTTGGTAAATATGCCACTTGAAAACAATGGCGAAGGTTTTAATTCGATATCTCGAAATTTTTTGAAAAAAAGTGCCGTTTCGCAAAATTTAACATAGGATTCCCTATGCTGGGAATGGTCAATTTTAAAAATTAAAAAAAAAATACAAGTCGCATGTGTTTTGAGCCGGAAATGGGCCACTTGAAGCCAATGGAGATGGTAAGAAATCGATATCTCGAAAAAAAATATTTGGCCATTTTGAAAGTGGAAAAATGCGAAGGGGGTACCCTTACCATTTTTCGACAAAAATGGTATTTTTACAAAAAAATTTTTTAGAATTTTTTCGTTAATGAAATCGGTTGGTAAATATGCCACTTGAAAACAATGGCGAAGGTTTTAATTCGATATCTCGAAATTTTTTGAAAAAAAGTGCCGTTTCGCAAAATTTAACATAGGATTCCCTATGCCGGGAATGGTCAATTTTAAAAATTAAAAAAAAAATACAAGTCGCATGTGTTTTGAGCCGGAAATGGGCCACTTGAAGCCAATGGAGATGGTAAGAAATCGATATCTCGAAAAAAAATATTTGGCCATTTTGAAAGTGGAAAAATGAGAAGGGGGTACCCTTACCATTTTTCGACAAAAACGGTATTTTTACAAAAAAATTTTTTAGAATTTTTTCGTTAATGAAATCGGTTGGTAAATATGCCACTTGAAAACAATGGCGAAGGTTTTAATTCGTTATCTCGAAATTTTTTGAAAAAAAGTGCCGTTTCGCAAAATTTAACATAGGATTCCCTATGCTGGGAATGGTCAATTTTAAAAATTAAAAAAAAAATACAAGTCGCATGTGTTTTGAGCCGGAAATGGGCCACTTGAAGCCAATGGAGATGGTAAGAAATCGATATCTCGAAACAAAATATTTGGCCATTTTGAAAGTGGAAAAATGAGAAGGGGGTACCCTTACCATTTTTCGACAAAAATGGTATTTTTACAAAAAAATTTTTTAGAATTTTTTCGTTAATGAAATCGGTTGGTAAATATGCCACTTGAAAACAATGGCGAAGGTTTTAATTCGATATCTCGAAATTTTTTGAAAAAAAGTGCCGTTTCGCAAAATTTAACATAGGATTCCCTATGCTGGGAATGGTCAATTTTAAAAATTAAAAAAAAATACAAGTCGCATGTGTTTTGAGCCGGAAATGGGCCACTTGAAGACAATGGAGATGGTAAGAAATCGATATCTCGAAAAAAAATATTTGGCCATTTTGAAAGTGGAAAAATGAGAAGGGGGTACCCTTACCATTTTTCGACAAAAATGGTATTTTTACAAAAAAATTTTTTAGAATTTTTTCGTTAATGAAATCGGTTGGTAAATATGCCACTTGAAAACAATGGCGAAGGTTTTAATTCGATATCTCGGAATTTTTTGAAAAAAAGTGCCGTTTCGCAAAATTTAACATAGGATTCCCTATGCTGGGAATGGTCAATTTTAAAAATTAAAAAAAAAATACAAGTCGCATGTGTTTTGAGCCGGAAATGGGCCACTTGAAGCCAATGGAGATGGTAAGAAATCGATATCTCGAAAAAAAATATTTGGCCATTTTGAAAGTGGAAAAATGAGAAGGGGGTACCCTTACCATTTTTCGACAAAAATGGTATTTTTACAAAAAAATTTTTTAGAATTTTTTCGTTAATGAAATCGGTTGGTAAATATGCCACTTGAAAACAATGGCGAAGGTTTTAATTCGATATCTCGAAATTTTTTGAAAAAAAGTGCCGTTTCGCAAAATTTAACATAGGATTCCCTATGCTGGGAATGGTCAATTTTAAAAATTAAAAAAAAAATACAAGTCGCATGTGTTTTGAGCCGGAAATGGGCCACTTGAAGCCAATGGAGATGGTAAGAAATCGATATCTCGAAAAAAAATATTTGGTCATTTCGAAAGTGGAAAAATGGTAAGGGTACCCCCTTCTCATTTTTCCACTTTCGGAATGACCAAAAATTTTTTTTCCAGATATCGATTTCTTACCATCTCCATTGGCTTCAAGTGGCCCATTTCCGGCTCAAAACACATGCGACTTGTATTTTTTTTTTAATTTTTAAAATTGACCATTCCCAGCATAGGGAATCCTATGTTAAAGTTTGCGAAACGGCACTTTTTTTCAAAAAATTTCGAGATATCGAATTAAAACCTTCGCCATTGTTTTCAAGTGGCATATTTACCAACCGATTTCATTAACGAAAAAATTCTAAAAAATTTTTTTGTAAAAATACCATTTTTGTCGAAAAATTGTAAGGGTACCCCCTTCTCATTTTTCCACTTTCGAAATGACCAAATATTTTTTTTCGAGATATCGATTTCTTACCATCTCCATTGGCTTCAAGTGGCCCATTTCCGGCTCAAAACACATGCGACTTGTATTTTTTTTTTAATTTTTAAAATTGACCATTCCCAGCATAGGGAATCCTATGTTAAATTTTGCGAAACGGCACTTTTTTTCAAAAAATTTCGAGATATCGAATTAAAACCTTCGCCATTGTTTTCAAGTGGCATATTTACCAACCGATTTCATTAACGAAAAAATTCTAAAAAATTTTTTTGTAAAAATACCATTTTTGTCGAAAAATTGTAAGGGTACCCCCTTCTCATTTTTCCACTTTCAAAATGGCCAAATATTTTTTTTCGAGATATCGATTTCTTACCATCTCCATTGGCTTCAAGTGGCCCATTTCCGGCTCAAAACACATGCGACTTGTATTTTTTTTTTAATTTTTAAAATTGACCATTCCCAGCATAGGGAATCCTATGTTAAATTTTGCGAAACGGCACTTTTTTTCAAAAAATTTCGAGATATCGAATTAAAACCTTCGCCATTGTTTTCAAGTGGCATATTTACCAACCGATTTCATTAACGAAAAAATTCTAAAAAATTTTTTTGTAAAAATACCATTTTTGTCGAAAAATGGTAAGGGTACCCCCTTCTCATTTTTCCACTTTCGGAATGACCAAAAATTTTTTTTCCAGATATCGATTTCTTACCATCTCCATTGGCTTCAAGTGGCCCATTTCCGGCTCAAAACACATGCGACTTGTATTTTTTTTTTAATTTTTAAAATTGACCATTCCCAGCATAGGGAATCCTATGTTAAAGTTTGCGAAACGGCACTTTTTTTCAAAAAATTTCGAGATATCGAATTAAAACCTTCGCCATTGTTTTCAAGTGGCATATTTACCAACCGATTTCATTAACGAAAAAATTCTAAAAAATTTTTTTGTAAAAATACCATTTTTGTCGAAAAATTGTAAGGGTACCCCCTTCTCATTTTTCCACTTTCGAAATGACCAAATATTTTTTTTCGAGATATCGATTTCTTACCATCTCCATTGGCTTCAAGTGGCCCATTTCCGGCTCAAAACACATGCGACTTGTATTTTTTTTTTAATTTTTAAAATTGACCATTCCCAGCATAGGGAATCCTATGTTAAATTTTGCGAAACGGCACTTTTTTTCAAAAAATTTCGAGATATCGAATTAAAACCTTCGCCATTGTTTTCAAGTGGCATATTTACCAACCGATTTCATTAACGAAAAAATTCTAAAAAATTTTTTTGTAAAAATACCATTTTTGTCGAAAAATTGTAAGGGTACCCCCTTCTCATTTTTCCACTTTCAAAATGGCCAAATATTTTTTTTCGAGATATCGATTTCTTACCATCTCCATTGGCTTCAAGTGGCCCATTTCCGGCTCAAAACACATGCGACTTGTATTTTTTTTTTAATTTTTAAAATTGACCATTCCCAGCATAGGGAATCCTATGTTAAATTTTGCGAAACGGCACTTTTTTTCAAAAAATTTCGAGATATCGAATTAAAACCTTCGCCATTGTTTTCAAGTGGCATATTTACCAACCGATTTCATTAACGAAAAAATTCTAAAAAATTTTTTTGTAAAAATACCATTTTTGTCGAAAAATGGTAAGGGTACCCCCTTCTCATTTTTCCACTTTCAAAATGGCCAAATATTTTTTTTCGAGATATCGATTTCTTACCATCTCCATTGGCTTCAAGTGGCCCATTTCCGGCTCAAAACACATGCGACTTGTATTTTTTTTTTAATTTTTAAAATTGACCATTCCCAGCATAGGGAATCCTATGTTAAATTTTGCGAAACGGCACTTTTTTTCAAAAAATTTCGAGATATCGAATTAAAACCTTCGCCATTGTTTTCAAGTGGCATATTTACCAACCGATTTCATTAACGAAAAAATTCTAAAAAATTTTTTTGTAAATATACCATTTTTGTCGAAAAATTGTAGGGGTACCATGGGCTTACCATTTTTCGACAAAAATGGTATTTTTACAAAAAAATTTTTTAGAATTTTTTCGTTAATGAAATCGGTTGGTAAATATGCCACTTGAAAACAATGGCGAAGGTTTTAATTCGATATCTCGAAATTTTTTGAAAAAAAGTGCCGTTTCGCAAAATTTAACATAGGATTCCCTATGCTGGGAATGGTCAATTTTAAAAATTAAAAAAAAAATACAAGTCGCATGTGTTTTGAGCCGGAAATGGGCCACTTGAAGCCAATGGAGATGGTAAGAAATCGATATCTCGAAAAAAAATATTTGGCCATTTTGAAAGTGGAAAAATGAGAAGGGGGTACCCTTACCATTTTTCGACAAAAATGGTATTTTTGCAAAAAAATTTTTTAGAATTTTTTCGTTAATGAAATCGGTTGGTAAATATGCCACTTGAAAACAATGGCGAAGGTTTTAATTCGATATCTCGAAATTTTTTGAAAAAAAGTGCCGTTTCGCAAAATTTAACATAGGATTCCCTATGCTGGGAATGGTCAATTTTAAAAATTAAAAAAAAAATACAAGTCGCATGTGTTTTGAGCCGGAAATGGGCCACTTGAAGCCAATGGAGATGGTAAGAAATCGATATCTCGAAAAAAAATATTTGGCCATTTTGAAAGTGGAAAAATGCGAAGGGGGTACCCTTACCATTTTTCGACAAAAATGGTATTTTTACAAAAAAATTTTTTAGAATTTTTTCGTTAATGAAATCGGTTGGTAAATATGCCACTTGAAAACAATGGCGAAGGTTTTAATTCGATATCTCGAAATTTTTTGAAAAAAAGTGCCGTTTCGCAAAATTTAACATAGGATTCCCTATGCCGGGAATGGTCAATTTTAAAAATTAAAAAAAAAATACAAGTCGCATGTGTTTTGAGCCGGAAATGGGCCACTTGAAGCCAATGGAGATGGTAAGAAATCGATATCTCGAAAAAAAATATTTGGCTATTTTGAAAGTGGAAAAATGAGAAGGGGGTACCCTTACCATTTTTCGACAAAAATGGTATTTTTGCAAAAAAATTTTTTAGAATTTTTTCGTTAATGAAATCGGTTGGTAAATATGCCACTTGAAAACAATGGCGAAGGTTTTAATTCGATATCTCGAAATTTTTTGAAAAAAAGTGCCGTTTCGCAAAATTTAACATAGGATTCCCTATGCTGGGAATGGTCAATTTTAAAAATTAAAAAAAAAATACAAGTCGCATGTGTTTTGAGCCGGAAATGGGCCACTTGAAGCCAATGGAGATGGTAAGAAATCGATATCTCGAAAAAAAATATTTGGCCATTTTGAAAGTGGAAAAATGAGAAGGGGGTACCCTTACCATTTTTCGACAAAAATGGTATTTTTACAAAAAAATTTTTTAGAATTTTTTCGTTAATGAAATCGGTTGGTAAATATGCCACTTGAAAACAATGGCGAAGGTTTTAATTCGATATCTCGGAATTTTTTGAAAAAAAGTGCCGTTTCGCAAAATTTAACATAGGATTCCCTATGCTGGGAATGGTCAATTTTAAAAATTAAAAAAAAAATACAAGTTGCATGTGTTTTGAGCCGGAAATGGGCCACTTGAAGCCAATGGAGATGGTAAGAAATCGATATCTCGAAAAAAAATATTTGGCCATTTTGAAAGTGGAAAAATGAGAAGGGGGTACCCTTACCATTTTTCGACAAAAATGGTATTTTTACAAAAAAATTTTTTAGAATTTTTTCGTTAATGAAATCGGTTGGTAAATATGCCACTTGAAAACAATGGCGAAGGTTTTAATTCGATATCTCAAAATTTTTTGAAAAAAAGTGCCGTTTCGCAAAATTTAACATAGGATTCCCTATGCTGGGAATGGTCAATTTTAAAAATTAAAAAAAAAATACAAGTCGCATGTGTTTTGAGCCGGAAATGGGCCACTTGAAGCCAATGGAGATGGTAAGAAATCGATATCTCGAAAAAAAATATTTTGCCATTTCAAAAGTCGAAAAATGGTAAGGGTACCCCCTTCTCATTTTTCCACTTTCGAAATGACCAAAAATTTTTTTTCGAGATATCGATTTCTTACCATCTCCATTGGCTTCAAGTGGGCCATTTCCGGCTCAAAACACATGCGACTTGTATTTTTTTTTTAATTTTTAAAATTGACCATTCCCAGCATAGGGAATCCTATGTTAAATTTTGCGAAACGGCACTTTTTTTCAAAAAATTTCGAGATATCGAATTAAAACCTTCGCCATTGTTTTCAAGTGGCATATTTACCAACCGATTTCATTAACGAAAAAATTCTAAAAATTTTTTTTGTAAAAATACCATTTTTGTCGAAAAATGGTAAGGGTACCCCCTTCTCATTTTTCCACTTTCGGAATGACCAAAAATTTTTTTTCGAGATATCGATTTCTTACCATCTCCATTGGCTTCAAGTGGCCCATTTCCGGCTCAAAACACATGCGACTTGTATTTTTTTTTTAATTTTTAAAATTGACCATTCCCAGCATAGGGAATCCTATGTTAAATTTTGCGAAACGGCACTTTTTTTCAAAAAATTTCGAGATATCGAATTGAAACCTTCGCCATTGTTTTCAAGTGGCATATTTACCAACCGATTTCATTAACGAAAAAATTCTAAAAAATTTTTTTGTAAAAATACCATTTTTGTCGAAAAATGGTAAGCCCATGGTACCCCTACAATTTTTCGACAAAAATTGTATTTTTACAAAAAAATTTTTTAGAATTTTTTCGTTAATGAAATCGGTTGGTAAATATGCCACTTGAAAACAATGGCGAAGGTTTTAATTCGATATCTCGAAATTTTTTGAAAAAAAGTGCCGTTTCGCAAAATTTAACATAGGATTCCCTATGCTGGGAATGGTCAATTTTAAAAATTAAAAAAAAAATACAAGTCGCATGTGTTTTGAGCCGGAAATGGGCCACTTGAAGCCAATGGAGATGGTAAGAAATCGATATCTCGAAAAAAAATTTTTGGTCATTCCGAAAGTGGAAAAATGAGAAGGGGGTACCCTTACAATTTTTCGACAAAAATGGTATTTTTACAAAAAATTTTTTTAGAATTTTTTCGTTAATGAAATCGGTTGGTAAATATGCCACTTGAAAACAATGGCGAAGGTTTTAATTCGATATCTCGAAATTTTTTGAAAAAAAGTGCCGTTTCGCAAAATTTAACATAGGATTCCCTATGCTGGGAATGGTCAATTTTAAAAATTATAAAAAAAATACAAGTCGCATGTGTTTTGAGCCGGAAATGGGCCACTTGAAGCCAATGGAGATGGTAAGAAATCGATATCTCGAAAAAAAATTTTTGGTCATTCCGAAAGTGGAAAAATGAGAAGGGGGTACCCTTACCATTTTTCGACAAAAACGGTATTTTTACAAAAAAATTTTTTAGAATTTTTTCGTTAATGAAATCGGTTGGTAAATATGCCACTTGAAAACAATGGCGAAGGTTTTAATTCGATATCTCGAAATTTTTTGAAAAAAAGTGCCGTTTCGCAAAATTTAACATAGGATTCCCTATGCTGGGAATGGTCAATTTTAAAAATTGAAAAAAAAATACAAGTCGCATGTGTTTTGAGCCGGAAATGGGCCACTTGAAGCCAATGGAGATGGTAAGAAATCGATATCTCAAAAAAAATATTTTGCCATTTCAAAAGTCGAAAAATGGTAAGGGTACCCCCTTCTCATTTTTCCACTTTCGGAATGACCAAAAATTTTTTTTCGAGATATCGATTTTTTACCATCTCCATTGGCTTCAAGTGGCCCATTTCCGGCTCAAAACACATGCGACTTGTATTTTTTTTTTAATTTTTAAAATTGACCATTCCCAGCATAGGGAATCCTATGTTAAATTTTGCGAAACGGCACTTTTTTTCAAAAAATTTCGAGATATCGAATTGAAACCTTCGCCATTGTTTTCAAGTGGCATATTTACCAACCGATTTCATTAACGAAAAAATTCTAAAAAATTTTTTTGTAAAAATACCATTTTTGTCGAAAAATGGTAAGCCCATGGTACCCCTACAATTTTTCGACAAAAATTGTATTTTTACAAAAAAATTTTTTAGAATTTTTTCGTTAATGAAATCGGTTGGTAAATATGCCACTTGAAAACAATGGCGAAGGTTTTAATTCGATATCTCGAAATTTTTTGAAAAAAAGTGCCGTTTCGCAAAATTTAACATAGGATTCCCTATGCTGGGAATGGTCAATTTTAAAAATTAAAAAAAAAATACAAGTCGCATGTGTTTTGAGCCGGAAATGGGCCACTTGAAGCCAATGGAGATGGTAAGAAATCGATATCTCGAAAAAAAATTTTTGGTCATTCCGAAAGTGGAAAAATGAGAAGGGGGTACAACCCTTACAATTTTTCGACAAAAATGGTATTTTTACAAAAAATTTTTTTAGAATTTTTTCGTTAATGAAATCGGTTGGTAAATATGCCACTTGAAAACAATGGCGAAGGTTTTAATTCGATATCTCGAAATTTTTTGAAAAAAAGTGCCGTTTCGCAAAATTTAACATAGGATTCCCTATGCTGGGAATGGTCAATTTTAAAAATTATAAAAAAAATACAAGTCGCATGTGTTTTGAGCCGGAAATGGGCCACTTGAAGCCAATGGAGATGGTAAGAAATCGATATCTCGAAAAAAAATTTTTGGTCATTCCGAAAGTGGAAAAATGAGAAGGGGGTACCCTTACCATTTTTCGACAAAAACGGTATTTTTACAAAAAAATTTTTTAGAATTTTTTCGTTAATGAAATCGGTTGGTAAATATGCCACTTGAAAACAATGGCGAAGGTTTTAATTCGATATCTCGAAATTTTTTGAAAAAAAGTGCCGTTTCGCAAAATTTAACATAGGATTCCCTATGCTGGGAATGGTCAATTTTAAAAATTGAAAAAAAAATACAAGTCGCATGTGTTTTGAGCCGGAAATGGGCCACTTGAAGCCAATGGAGATGGTAAGAAATCGATATCTCAAAAAAAATATTTTGCCATTTCAAAAGTCGAAAAATGGTAAGGGTACCCCCTTCTCATTTTTCCACTTTCAAAATGGCCAAATATTTTTTTTCGAGATATCGATTTCTTACCATCTCCATTGGCTTCAAGTGGCCCATTTCCGGCTCAAAACACATGCGACTTGTATTTTTTTTTTAATTTTTAAAATTGACCATTCCCAGCATAGGGAATCCTATGTTAAATTTTGCGAAACGGCACTTTTTTTCAAAAAATTTCGAGATATCGAATTAAAACCTTCGCCATTGTTTTCAAGTGGCATATTTACCAACCGATTTCATTAACGAAAAAATTCTAAAAAATTTTTTTGTAAAAATACCATTTTTGTCGAAAAATTGTAAGGGTACCCCCTTCTCATTTTTCCACTTTCAAAATGGCCAAATATTTTTTTTCGAGATATCGATTTCTTACCATCTCCATTGGCTTCAAGTGGCCCATTTCCGGCTCAAAACACATGCGACTTGTATTTTTTTTTTAATTTTTAAAATTGACCATTCCCAGCATAGGGAATCCTATGTTAAATTTTGCGAAACGGCACTTTTTTTCAAAAAATTTCGAGATATCGAATTAAAACCTTCGCCATTGTTTTCAAGTGGCATATTTACCAACCGATTTCATTAACGAAAAAATTCTAAAAAATTTTTTTGCAAAAATACCATTTTTGTCGAAAAATGGTAAGGGTACCCCCTTCTCATTTTTCCACTTTCAAAATGGCCAAATATTTTTTTTCGAGATATCGATTTCTTACCATCTCCATTGGCTTCAAGTGGCCCATTTCCGGCTCAAAACACATGCGACTTGTATTTTTTTTTTAATTTTTAAAATTGACCATTCCCAGCATAGGGAATCCTATGTTAAATTTTGCGAAACGGCACTTTTTTTCAAAAAATTTCGAGATATCGAATTAAAACCTTCGCCATTGTTTTCAAGTGGCATATTTACCAACCGATTTCATTAACGAAAAAATTCTAAAAAATTTTTTTGTAAAAATACCATTTTTGTCGAAAAATTGTAAGGGTACCCCCTTCTCATTTTTCCACTTTCGAAATGACCAAATATTTTTTTTCGAGATATCGATCTCTTACCATCTCCATTGGCTTCAAGTGGCCCATTTCCGGCTCAAAACACATGCGACTTGTATTTTTTTTTTTAATTTTTAAAATTGACCATTCCCGGCATAGGGAATCCTATGTTAAATTTTGCGAAACGGCACTTTTTTTCAAAAAATTTCGAGATATCGAATTAAAACCTTCGCCATTGTTTTCAAGTGGCATATTTACCAACCGATTTCATTAACGAAAAAATTCTAAAAAATTTTTTTGTAAAAATACCATTTTTGTCGAAAAATGGTAAGGGTACCCCCTTCTCATTTTTCCACTTTCAAAATGGCCAAATATTTTTTTTCGAGATATCGATTTCTTACCATCTCCATTGGCTTCAAGTGGCCCATTTCCGGCTCAAAACACATGCGACTTGTATTTTTTTTTTAATTTTTAAAATTGACCATTCCCAGCATAGGGAATCCTATGTTAAATTTTGCGAAACGGCACTTTTTTTCAAAAAATTTCGAGATAACGAATTAAAACCTTCGCCATTGTTTTCAAGTGGCATATTTACCAACCGATTTCATTAACGAAAAAATTCTAAAAAATTTTTTTGTAAAAATACCATTTTTGTCGAAAAATTGTAGGGGTACCATGGGCTTACCATTTTTCGACAAAAATGGTATTTTTACAAAAAAAATTTTTTAGAATTTTTTCGTTAATGAAATCGGTTGGTAAATATGCCACTTGAAAACAATGGCGAAGGTTTTAATTCGATATCTCGAAATTTTTTGAAAAAAAGTGCCGTTTCGCAAAATTTAACATAGGATTCCCTATGCTGGGAATGGTCAATTTTAAAAATTTAAAAAAAAATACAAGTCGCATGTGTTTTGAGCCGGAAATGGGCCACTTGAAGCCAATGGAGATGGTAAGAAATCGATATCTCGAAAAAAAATATTTTGCCATTTCAAAAGTCGAAAAATGGTAAGGGTACCCCCTTCTCATTTTTCCACTTTCGGAATGACCAAAAATTTTTTTTCGAGATATCGATTTCTTACCATCTCCATTGGCTTCAAGTGGCCCATTTCCGGCTCAAAACACATGCGACTTGTATTTTTTTTTTAATTTTTAAAATTGACCATTCCCAGCATAGGGAATCCTATGTTAAAGTTTGCGAAACGGCACTTTTTTTCAAAAAATTTCGAGATATCGAATTAAAACCTTCGCCATTGTTTTCAAGTGGCATATTTACCAACCGATTTCATTAACGAAAAAATTCGAAAAAAATTTTTTGTAAAAATACCATTTTTGTCGAAAAATTGTAAGGGTACCCCCTTCTCATTTTTCCACTTTCGAAATGACCAAATATTTTTTTTCGAGATATCGATTTCTTACCATCTCCATTGGCTTCAAGTGGCCCATTTCCGGCTCAAAACACATGCGACTTGTATTTTTTTTTTAATTTTTAAAATTGACCATTCCCAGCATAGGGAATCCTATGTTAAATTTTGCGAAACGGCACTTTTTTTCAAAAAATTTCGAGATATCGAATTAAAACCTTCGCCATTGTTTTCAAGTGGCATATTTACCAACCGATTTCATTAACGAAAAAATTCTAAAAAATTTTTTTGTAAAAATACCATTTTTGTCGAAAAATGGTAAGCCCATGGTACCCCTACAATTTTTCGACAAAAATGGTATTTTTACAAAAAAATTTTTTAGAATTTTTTCGTTAATGAAATCGGTTGGTAAATATGCCACTTGAAAACAATGGCGAAGGTTTTAATTCGATATCTCGAAATTTTTTGAAAAAAAGTGCCGTTTCGCAAAATTTAACATAGGATTCCCTATGCTGGGAATGGTCAATTTTAAAAATTAAAAAAAAAATACAAGTCGCATGTGTTTTGAGCCGGAAATGGGCCACTTGAAGCCAATGGAGATGGTAAGAAATCGATATCTCGAAAAAAAATTTTTGGTCATTCCGAAAGTGGAAAAATGAGAAGGGGGTACCCTTACCATTTTTCGACAAAAATGGTATTTTTACAAAAAAATTTTTTAGAATTTTTTCGTTAATGAAATCGGTTGGTAAATATGCCACTTGAAAACAATGGCGAAGGTTTTAATTCGATATCTCGAAATTTTTTGAAAAAAAGTGCCGTTTCGCAAAATTTCACATAGGATTCCCTATGCTGGGAATGGTCAATTTTAAAAATTAAGAAAAAAATACAAGTCGCATGTGTTTTGAGCCGGAAATGGGCCACTTGAAGCCAATGGAGATGGTAAGAAATCGATATCTCGAAAAAAAATTTTTGGTCATTCCGAAAGTGGAAAAATGAGAAGGGGGTACCCTTACCATTTTTCGACAAAAATGGTATTTTTACAAAAAAATTTTTTAGAATTTTTTCGTTAATGAAATCGGTTGGTAAATATGCCGCTTGAAAACAATGGCGAAGGTTTTAATTCGATATCTCGAAATTTTTTGAAAAAAAGTGCCGTTTCGCAAAATTTAACATAGGATTCCCTATGCTGGGAATGGTCAATTTTAAAAATTGAAAAAAAAATACAAGTCGCATGTGTTTTGAGCCGGAAATGGGCCACTTGAAGCCAATGGAGATGGTAAGAAATCGATATCTCAAAAAAAATATTTTGCCATTTCAAAAGTCGAAAAATGGTAAGGGTACCCCCTTCTCATTTTTCCACTTTCAAAATGGCCAAATATTTTTTTTCGAGATATCGATTTCTTACCATCTCCATTGGCTTCAAGTGGCCCATTTCCGGCTCAAAACACATGCGACTTGTATTTTTTTTTTAATTTTTAAAATTGACCATTCCCAGCATAGGGAATCCTATGTTAAATTTTGCGAAACGGCACTTTTTTTCAAAAAATTTCGAGATATCGAATTAAAACCTTCGCCATTGTTTTCAAGTGGCATATTTACCAACCGATTTCATTAACGAAAAAATTCTAAAAAATTTTTTTGCAAAAATACCATTTTTGTCGAAAAATGGTAAGGGTACCCCCTTCTCATTTTTCCACTTTCAAAATGGCCAAATATTTTTTTTCGAGATATCGATTTCTTACCATCTCCATTGGCTTCAAGTGGCCCATTTCCGGCTCAAAACACATGCGACTTGTATTTTTTTTTTAATTTTTAAAATTGACCATTCCCAGCATAGGGAATCCTATGTTAAATTTTGCGAAACGGCACTTTTTTTCAAAAAATTTCGAGATATCGAATTAAAACCTTCGCCATTGTTTTCAAGTGGCATATTTACCAACCGATTTCATTAACGAAAAAATTCTAAAAAATTTTTTTGTAACAATACCATTTTTGTCGAAAAATGGTAAGGGTACCCCCTTCTCATTTTTCCACTTTCGAAATGACCAAAAATTTTTTTTCGAGATATCGATTTCTTACCATCTCCATTGGCTTCAAGTGGGCCATTTCCGGTTCAAAACACATGCGACTTGTATTTTTTTTTTAATTTTTAAAATTGACCATTCCCAGCATAGGGAATCCTATGTTAAATTTTGCGAAACGGCACTTTTTTTCAAAAAATTTCGAGATATCGAATTAAAACCTTCGCCATTGTTTTCAAGTGGCATATTTACCAACCGATTTCATTAACGAAAAAATTCTAAAAAATTTTTTTGTAAAAATACCATTTTTGTCGAAAAATGGTAAGGGTACCCCCTTCTCATTTTTCCACTTTCGGAATGACCAAAAATTTTTTTTCGAGATATCGATTTCTTACCATCTCCATTGGCTTCAAGTGGCCCATTTCCGGCTCAAAACACATGCGACTTGTATTTTTTTTTTAATTTTTAAAATTGACCATTCCCAGCATAGGGAATCCTATGTTAAATTTTGCGAAACGGCACTTTTTTTCAAAAAATTTCGAGATATCGAATTGAAACCTTCGCCATTGTTTTCAAGTGGCATATTTACCAACCGATTTCATTAACGAAAAAATTCTAAAAAATTTTTTTGTAAAAATACCATTTTTGTCGAAAAATGATAAGCCCATGGTACCCCTACAATTTTTCGACAAAAATTGTATTTTTACAAAAAAATTTTTTAGAATTTTTTCGTTAATGAAATCGGTTGGTAAATATGCCACTTGAAAACAATGGCGAAGGTTTTAATTCGATATCTCGAAATTTTTTGAAAAAAAGTGCCGTTTCGCAAAATTTAACATAGGATTCCCTATGCTGGGAATGGTCAATTTTAAAAATTAAAAAAAAAATACAAGTCGCATGTGTTTTGAGCCGGAAATGGGCCACTTGAAGCCAATGGAGATGGTAAGAAATCGATATCTCGAAAAAAAATTTTTGGTCATTCCGAAAGTGGAAAAATGAGAAGGGGGTACCCTTACAATTTTTCGACAAAAATGGTATTTTTACAAAAAATTTTTTTAGAATTTTTTCGTTAATGAAATCGGTTGGTAAATATGCCACTTGAAAACAATGGCGAAGGTTTTAATTCGATATCTCGAAATTTTTTGAAAAAAAGTGCCGTTTCGCAAAATTTAACATAGGATTCCCTATGCTGGGAATGGTCAATTTTAAAAATTATAAAAAAAATACAAGTCGCATGTGTTTTGAGCCGGAAATGGGCCACTTGAAGCCAATGGAGATGGTAAGAAATCGATATCTCGAAAAAAAATTTTTGGTCATTCCGAAAGTGGAAAAATGAGAAGGGGGTACCCTTACCATTTTTCGACAAAAACGGTATTTTTACAAAAAAATTTTTTAGAATTTTTTCGTTAATGAAATCGGTTGGTAAATATGCCACTTGAAAACAATGGCGAAGGTTTTAATTCGATATCTCGAAATTTTTTGAAAAAAAGTGCCGTTTCGCAAAATTTAACATAGGATTCCCTATGCTGGGAATGGTCAATTTTAAAAATTGAAAAAAAAATACAAGTCGCATGTGTTTTGAGCCGGAAATGGGCCACTTGAAGCCAATGGAGATGGTAAGAAATCGATATCTCAAAAAAAATATTTTGCCATTTCAAAAGTCGAAAAATGGTAAGGGTACCCCCTTCTCATTTTTCCACTTTCAAAATGGCCAAATATTTTTTTTCGAGATATCGATTTCTTACCATCTCCATTGGCTTCAAGTGGCCCATTTCCGGCTCAAAACACATGCGACTTGTATTTTTTTTTTAATTTTTAAAATTGACCATTCCCAGCATAGGGAATCCTATGTTAAATTTTGCGAAACGGCACTTTTTTTCAAAAAATTTCGAGATATCGAATTAAAACCTTCGCCATTGTTTTCAAGTGGCATATTTACCAACCGATTTCATTAACGAAAAAATTCTAAAAAATTTTTTTGCAAAAATACCATTTTTGTCGAAAAATTGTAAGGGTACCCCCTTCTCATTTTTCCACTTTCAAAATGGCCAAATATTTTTTTTCGAGATATCGATTTCTTACCATCTCCATTGGCTTCAAGTGGCCCATTTCCGGCTCAAAACACATGCGACTTGTATTTTTTTTTTAATTTTTAAAATTGACCATTCCCAGCATAGGGAATCCTATGTTAAATTTTGCGAAACGGCACTTTTTTTCAAAAAATTTCGAGATATCGAATTAAAACCTTCGCCATTGTTTTCAAGTGGCATATTTACCAACCGATTTCATTAACGAAAAAATTCTAAAAAATTTTTTTGCAAAAATACCATTTTTGTCGAAAAATGGTAAGGGTACCCCCTTCTCATTTTTCCACTTTCAAAATGGCCAAATATTTTTTTTCGAGATATCGATTTCTTACCATCTCCATTGGCTTCAAGTGGCCCATTTCCGGCTCAAAACACATGCGACTTGTATTTTTTTTTTAATTTTTAAAATTGACCATTCCCAGCATAGGGAATCCTATGTTAAATTTTGCGAAACGGCACTTTTTTTCAAAAAATTTCGAGATATCGAATTAAAACCTTCGCCATTGTTTTCAAGTGGCATATTTACCAACCGATTTCATTAACGAAAAAATTCTAAAAAATTTTTTTGTAACAATACCATTTTTGTCGAAAAATGGTAAGGGTACCCCCTTCTCATTTTTCCACTTTCGAAATGACCAAAAATTTTTTTTCGAGATATCGATTTCTTACCATCTCCATTGGCTTCAAGTGGGCCATTTCCGGCTCAAAACACATGCGACTTGTATTTTTTTTTTAATTTTTAAAATTGACCATTCCCAGCATAGGGAATCCTATGTTAAATTTTGCGAAACGGCACTTTTTTTCAAAAAATTTCGAGATATCGAATTGAAACCTTCGCCATTGTTTTCAAGTGGCATATTTACCAACCGATTTCATTAACGAAAAAATTCTAAAAAATTTTTTTGTAAAAATACCATTTTTGTCGAAAAATGGTAAGCCCATGGTACCCCTACAATTTTTCGACAAAAATTGTATTTTTACAAAAAAATTTTTTAGAATTTTTTCGTTAATGAAATCGGTTGGTAAATATGCCACTTGAAAACAATGGCGAAGGTTTTAATTCGATATCTCGAAATTTTTTGAAAAAAAGTGCCGTTTCGCAAAATTTAACATAGGATTCCCTATGCTGGGAATGGTCAATTTTAAAAATTAAAAAAAAAATACAAGTCGCATGTGTTTTGAGCCGGAAATGGGCCACTTGAAGCCAATGGAGATGGTAAGAAATCGATATCTCGAAAAAAAATTTTTGGTCATTCCGAAAGTGGAAAAATGAGAAGGGGGTACCCTTACCATTTTTCGACAAAAATGGTATTTTTACAAAAAAATTTTTTAGAATTTTTTCGTTAATGAAATCGGTTGGTAAATATGCCACTTGAAAACAATGGCGAAGGTTTTAATTCGATATCTCGAAATTTTTTGAAAAAAAGTGCCGTTTCGCAAAATTTAACATAGGATTCCCTATGCTGGGAATGGTCAATTTTAAAAATTAAAAAAAAAATACAAGTCGCATGTGTTTTGAGCCGGAAATGGGCCACTTGAAGCCAATGGAGATGGTAAGAAATCGATATCTCGAAAAAAAATTTTTGGTCATTCCGAAAGTGGAAAAATGAGAAGGGGGTACCCTTACAATTTTTCGACAAAAATGGTATTTTTACAAAAAATTTTTTTAGAATTTTTTCGTTAATGAAATCGGTTGGTAAATATGCCACTTGAAAACAATGGCGAAGGTTTTAATTCGATATCTCGAAATTTTTTGAAAAAAAGTGCCGTTTCGCAAAATTTAACATAGGATTCCCTATGCTGGGAATGGTCAATTTTAAAAATTGAAAAAAAAATACAAGTCGCATGTGTTTTGAGCCGGAAATGGGCCACTTGAAGCCAATGGAGATGGTAAGAAATCGATATCTCAAAAAAAATATTTTGCCATTTCAAAAGTCGAAAAATGGTAAGGGTACCCCCTTCTCATTTTTCCACTTTCAAAATGGCCAAATATTTTTTTTCGAGATATCGATTTCTTACCATCTCCATTGGCTTCAAGTGGCCCATTTCCGGCTCAAAACACATGCGACTTGTATTTTTTTTTTAATTTTTAAAATTGACCATTCCCAGCATAGGGAATCCTATGTTAAATTTTGCGAAACGGCACTTTTTTTCAAAAAATTTCGAGATATCGAATTAAAACCTTCGCCATTGTTTTCAAGTGGCATATTTACCAACCGATTTCATTAACGAAAAAATTCTAAAAAATTTTTTTGCAAAAATACCATTTTTGTCGAAAAATTGTAAGGGTACCCCCTTCTCATTTTTCCACTTTCAAAATGGCCAAATATTTTTTTTCGAGATATCGATTTCTTACCATCTCCATTGGCTTCAAGTGGCCCATTTCCGGCTCAAAACACATGCGACTTGTATTTTTTTTTTAATTTTTAAAATTGACCATTCCCAGCATAGGGAATCCTATGTTAAATTTTGCGAAACGGCACTTTTTTTCAAAAAATTTCGAGATATCGAATTAAAACCTTCGCCATTGTTTTCAAGTGGCATATTTACCAACCGATTTCATTAACGAAAAAATTCTAAAAAATTTTTTTGCAAAAATACCATTTTTGTCGAAAAATGGTAAGGGTACCCCCTTCTCATTTTTCCACTTTCAAAATGGCCAAATATTTTTTTTCGAGATATCGATTTCTTACCATCTCCATTGGCTTCAAGTGGCCCATTTCCGGCTCAAAACACATGCGACTTGTATTTTTTTTTTAATTTTTAAAATTGACCATTCCCAGCATAGGGAATCCTATGTTAAATTTTGCGAAACGGCACTTTTTTTCAAAAAATTTCGAGATATCGAATTAAAACCTTCGCCATTGTTTTCAAGTGGCATATTTACCAACCGATTTCATTAACGAAAAAATTCTAAAAAATTTTTTTGTAACAATACCATTTTTGTCGAAAAATGGTAAGGGTACCCCCTTCTCATTTTTCCACTTTCGAAATGACCAAAAATTTTTTTTCGAGATATCGATTTCTTACCATCTCCATTGGCTTCAAGTGGGCCATTTCCGGCTCAAAACACATGCGACTTGTATTTTTTTTTTAATTTTTAAAATTGACCATTCCCAGCATAGGGAATCCTATGTTAAATTTTGCGAAACGGCACTTTTTTTCAAAAAATTTCGAGATATCGAATTGAAACCTTCGCCATTGTTTTCAAGTGGCATATTTACCAACCGATTTCATTAACGAAAAAATTCTAAAAAATTTTTTTGTAAAAATACCATTTTTGTCGAAAAATGGTAAGCCCATGGTACCCCTACAATTTTTCGACAAAAATTGTATTTTTACAAAAAAATTTTTTAGAATTTTTTCGTTAATGAAATCGGTTGGTAAATATGCCACTTGAAAACAATGGCGAAGGTTTTAATTCGATATCTCGAAATTTTTTGAAAAAAAGTGCCGTTTCGCAAAATTTAACATAGGATTCCCTATGCTGGGAATGGTCAATTTTAAAAATTAAAAAAAAAATACAAGTCGCATGTGTTTTGAGCCGGAAATGGGCCACTTGAAGCCAATGGAGATGGTAAGAAATCGATATCTCGAAAAAAAATTTTTGGTCATTCCGAAAGTGGAAAAATGAGAAGGGGGTACCCTTACCATTTTTCGACAAAAATGGTATTTTTACAAAAAAATTTTTTAGAATTTTTTCGTTAATGAAATCGGTTGGTAAATATGCCACTTGAAAACAATGGCGAAGGTTTTAATTCGATATCTCGAAATTTTTTGAAAAAAAGTGCCGTTTCGCAAAATTTAACATAGGATTCCCTATGCTGGGAATGGTCAATTTTAAAAATTAAAAAAAAAATACAAGTCGCATGTGTTTTGAGCCGGAAATGGGCCACTTGAAGCCAATGGAGATGGTAAGAAATCGATATCTCGAAAAAAAATTTTTGGTCATTCCGAAAGTGGAAAAATGAGAAGGGGGTACCCTTACAATTTTTCGACAAAAATGGTATTTTTACAAAAAATTTTTTTAGAATTTTTTCGTTAATGAAATCGGTTGGTAAATATGCCACTTGAAAACAATGGCGAAGGTTTTAATTCGATATCTCGAAATTTTTTGAAAAAAAGTGCCGTTTCGCAAAATTTAACATAGGATTCCCTATGCTGGGAATGGTCAATTTTAAAAATTAAAAAAAAAATACAAGTCGCATGTGTTTTGAGCCGGAAATGGGCCACTTGAAGCCAATGGAGATGGTAAGAAATCGATATCTCGAAAAAAAATATTTGGCCATTTTGAAAGTGGAAAAATGAGAAGGGGGTACCCTTACCATTTTTCGACAAAAACGGTATTTTTACAAAAAAATTTTTTAGAATTTTTTCGTTAATGAAATCGGTTGGTAAATATGCCACTTGAAAACAATGGCGAAGGTTTTAATTCGATATCTCGAAATTTTTTGAAAAAAAGTGCCGTTTCGCAAAATTTAACATAGGATTCCCTATGCTGGGAATGGTCAATTTTAAAAATTGAAAAAAAAATACAAGTCGCATGTGTTTTGAGCCGGAAATGGGCCACTTGAAGCCAATGGAGATGGTAAGAAATCGATATCTCAAAAAAAATATTTTGCCATTTCAAAAGTCGAAAAATGGTAAGGGTACCCCCTTCTCATTTTTCCACTTTCAAAATGGCCAAATATTTTTTTTCGAGATATCGATTTCTTACCATCTCCATTGGCTTCAAGTGGCCCATTTCCGGCTCAAAACACATGCGACTTGTATTTTTTTTTTAATTTTTAAAATTGACCATTCCCAGCATAGGGAATCCTATGTTAAATTTTGCGAAACGGCACTTTTTTTCAAAAAATTTCGAGATATCGAATTAAAACCTTCGCCATTGTTTTCAAGTGGCATATTTACCAACCGATTTCATTAACGAAAAAATTCTAAAAAATTTTTTTGCAAAAATACCATTTTTGTCGAAAAATGGTAAGGGTACCCCCTTCTCATTTTTCCACTTTCAAAATGGCCAAATATTTTTTTTCGAGATATCGATTTCTTACCATCTCCATTGGCTTCAAGTGGCCCATTTCCGGCTCAAAACACATGCGACTTGTATTTTTTTTTTAATTTTTAAAATTGACCATTCCCAGCATAGGGAATCCTATGTTAAATTTTGCGAAACGGCACTTTTTTTCAAAAAATTTCGAGATATCGAATTAAAACCTTCGCCATTGTTTTCAAGTGGCATATTTACCAACCGATTTCATTAACGAAAAAATTCTAAAAAATTTTTTTGTAAAAATACCATTTTTGTCGAAAAATTGTAAGGGTACCCCCTTCTCATTTTTCCACTTTCAAAATGGCCAAATATTTTTTTTCGAGATATCGATTTCTTACCATCTCCATTGGCTTCAAGTGGCCCATTTCCGGCTCAAAACACATGCGACTTGTATTTTTTTTTTAATTTTTAAAATTGACCATTCCCAGCATAGGGAATCCTATGTTAAATTTTGCGAAACGGCACTTTTTTTCAAAAAATTTCGAGATATCGAATTAAAACCTTCGCCATTGTTTTCAAGTGGCATATTTACCAACCGATTTCATTAACGAAAAAATTCTAAAAAATTTTTTTGCAAAAATACCATTTTTGTCGAAAAATGGTAAGGGTACCCCCTTCTCATTTTTCCACTTTCAAAATGGCCAAATATTTTTTTTCGAGATATCGATTTCTTACCATCTCCATTGGCTTCAAGTGGCCCATTTCCGGCTCAAAACACATGCGACTTGTATTTTTTTTTTAATTTTTAAAATTGACCATTCCCAGCATAGGGAATCCTATGTTAAATTTTGCGAAACGGCACTTTTTTTCAAAAAATTTCGAGATATCGAATTAAAACCTTCGCCATTGTTTTCAAGTGGCATATTTACCAACCGATTTCATTAACGAAAAAATTCTAAAAAATTTTTTTGTAACAATACCATTTTTGTCGAAAAATGGTAAGGGTACCCCCTTCTCATTTTTCCACTTTCGAAATGACCAAAAATTTTTTTTCGAGATATCGATTTCTTACCATCTCCATTGGCTTCAAGTGGGCCATTTCCGGCTCAAAACACATGCGACTTGTATTTTTTTTTTAATTTTTAAAATTGACCATTCCCAGCATAGGGAATCCTATGTTAAATTTTGCGAAACGGCACTTTTTTTCAAAAAATTTCGAGATATCGAATTGAAACCTTCGCCATTGTTTTCAAGTGGCATATTTACCAACCGATTTCATTAACGAAAAAATTCTAAAAAATTTTTTTGTAAAAATACCATTTTTGTCGAAAAATGGTAAGCCCATGGTACCCCTACAATTTTTCGACAAAAATTGTATTTTTACAAAAAAATTTTTTAGAATTTTTTCGTTAATGAAATCGGTTGGTAAATATGCCACTTGAAAACAATGGCGAAGGTTTTAATTCGATATCTCGAAATTTTTTGAAAAAAAGTGCCGTTTCGCAAAATTTAACATAGGATTCCCTATGCTGGGAATGGTCAATTTTAAAAATTAAAAAAAAAATACAAGTCGCATGTGTTTTGAGCCGGAAATGGGCCACTTGAAGCCAATGGAGATGGTAAGAAATCGATATCTCGAAAAAAAATTTTTGGTCATTCCGAAAGTGGAAAAATGAGAAGGGGGTACCCTTACCATTTTTCGACAAAAATGGTATTTTTACAAAAAAATTTTTTAGAATTTTTTCGTTAATGAAATCGGTTGGTAAATATGCCACTTGAAAACAATGGCGAAGGTTTTAATTCGATATCTCGAAATTTTTTGAAAAAAAGTGCCGTTTCGCAAAATTTAACATAGGATTCCCTATGCTGGGAATGGTCAATTTTAAAAATTAAAAAAAAAATACAAGTCGCATGTGTTTTGAGCCGGAAATGGGCCACTTGAAGCCAATGGAGATGGTAAGAAATCGATATCTCGAAAAAAAATTTTTGGTCATTCCGAAAGTGGAAAAATGAGAAGGGGGTACCCTTACAATTTTTCGACAAAAATGGTATTTTTACAAAAAATTTTTTTAGAATTTTTTCGTTAATGAAATCGGTTGGTAAATATGCCACTTGAAAACAATGGCGAAGGTTTTAATTCGATATCTCGAAATTTTTTGAAAAAAAGTGCCGTTTCGCAAAATTTAACATAGGATTCCCTATGCTGGGAATGGTCAATTTTAAAAATTAAAAAAAAAATACAAGTCGCATGTGTTTTGAGCCGGAAATGGGCCACTTGAAGCCAATGGAGATGGTAAGAAATCGATATCTCGAAAAAAAATATTTGGCCATTTTGAAAGTGGAAAAATGAGAAGGGGGTACCCTTACCATTTTTCGACAAAAACGGTATTTTTACAAAAAAATTTTTTAGAATTTTTTCGTTAATGAAATCGGTTGGTAAATATGCCACTTGAAAACAATGGCGAAGGTTTTAATTCGATATCTCGAAATTTTTTGAAAAAAAGTGCCGTTTCGCAAAATTTAACATAGGATTCCCTATGCTGGGAATGGTCAATTTTAAAAATTGAAAAAAAAATACAAGTCGCATGTGTTTTGAGCCGGAAATGGGCCACTTGAAGCCAATGGAGATGGTAAGAAATCGATATCTCAAAAAAAATATTTTGCCATTTCAAAAGTCGAAAAATGGTAAGGGTACCCCCTTCTCATTTTTCCACTTTCAAAATGGCCAAATATTTTTTTTCGAGATATCGATTTCTTACCATCTCCATTGGCTTCAAGTGGCCCATTTCCGGCTCAAAACACATGCGACTTGTATTTTTTTTTTAATTTTTAAAATTGACCATTCCCAGCATAGGGAATCCTATGTTAAATTTTGCGAAACGGCACTTTTTTTCAAAAAATTTCGAGATATCGAATTAAAACCTTCGCCATTGTTTTCAAGTGGCATATTTACCAACCGATTTCATTAACGAAAAAATTCTAAAAAATTTTTTTGCAAAAATACCATTTTTGTCGAAAAATGGTAAGGGTACCCCCTTCTCATTTTTCCACTTTCAAAATGGCCAAATATTTTTTTTCGAGATATCGATTTCTTACCATCTCCATTGGCTTCAAGTGGCCCATTTCCGGCTCAAAACACATGCGACTTGTATTTTTTTTTTAATTTTTAAAATTGACCATTCCCAGCATAGGGAATCCTATGTTAAATTTTGCGAAACGGCACTTTTTTTCAAAAAATTTCGAGATATCGAATTAAAACCTTCGCCATTGTTTTCAAGTGGCATATTTACCAACCGATTTCATTAACGAAAAAATTCTAAAAAATTTTTTTGTAACAATACCATTTTTGTCGAAAAATGGTAAGGGTACCCCCTTCTCATTTTTCCACTTTCGAAATGACCAAAAATTTTTTTTCGAGATATCGATTTCTTACCATCTCCATTGGCTTCAAGTGGGCCATTTCCGGCTCAAAACACATGCGACTTGTATTTTTTTTTTAATTTTTAAAATTGACCATTCCCAGCATAGGGAATCCTATGTTAAATTTTGCGAAACGGCACTTTTTTTCAAAAAATTTCGAGATATCGAATTGAAACCTTCGCCATTGTTTTCAAGTGGCATATTTACCAACCGATTTCATTAACGAAAAAATTCTAAAAAATTTTTTTGTAAAAATACCATTTTTGTCGAAAAATGGTAAGCCCATGGTACCCCTACAATTTTTCGACAAAAATTGTATTTTTACAAAAAAATTTTTTAGAATTTTTTCGTTAATGAAATCGGTTGGTAAATATGCCACTTGAAAACAATGGCGAAGGTTTTAATTCGATATCTCGAAATTTTTTGAAAAAAAGTGCCGTTTCGCAAAATTTAACATAGGATTCCCTATGCTGGGAATGGTCAATTTTAAAAATTAAAAAAAAAATACAAGTCGCATGTGTTTTGAGCCGGAAATGGGCCACTTGAAGCCAATGGAGATGGTAAGAAATCGATATCTCGAAAAAAAATTTTTGGTCATTCCGAAAGTGGAAAAATGAGAAGGGGGTACCCTTACCATTTTTCGACAAAAATGGTATTTTTACAAAAAAATTTTTTAGAATTTTTTCGTTAATGAAATCGGTTGGTAAATATGCCACTTGAAAACAATGGCGAAGGTTTTAATTCGATATCTCGAAATTTTTTGAAAAAAAGTGCCGTTTCGCAAAATTTAACATAGGATTCCCTATGCTGGGAATGGTCAATTTTAAAAATTAAAAAAAAAATACAAGTCGCATGTGTTTTGAGCCGGAAATGGGCCACTTGAAGCCAATGGAGATGGTAAGAAATCGATATCTCGAAAAAAAATTTTTGGTCATTCCGAAAGTGGAAAAATGAGAAGGGGGTACCCTTACAATTTTTCGACAAAAATGGTATTTTTACAAAAAATTTTTTTAGAATTTTTTCGTTAATGAAATCGGTTGGTAAATATGCCACTTGAAAACAATGGCGAAGGTTTTAATTCGATATCTCGAAATTTTTTGAAAAAAAGTGCCGTTTCGCAAAATTTAACATAGGATTCCCTATGCTGGGAATGGTCAATTTTAAAAATTAAAAAAAAAATACAAGTCGCATGTGTTTTGAGCCGGAAATGGGCCACTTGAAGCCAATGGAGATGGTAAGAAATCGATATCTCGAAAAAAAATATTTGGCCATTTTGAAAGTGGAAAAATGAGAAGGGGGTACCCTTACCATTTTTCGACAAAAACGGTATTTTTACAAAAAAATTTTTTAGAATTTTTTCGTTAATGAAATCGGTTGGTAAATATGCCACTTGAAAACAATGGCGAAGGTTTTAATTCGATATCTCGAAATTTTTTGAAAAAAAGTGCCGTTTCGCAAAATTTAACATAGGATTCCCTATGCTGGGAATGGTCAATTTTAAAAATTGAAAAAAAAATACAAGTCGCATGTGTTTTGAGCCGGAAATGGGCCACTTGAAGCCAATGGAGATGGTAAGAAATCGATATCTCAAAAAAAATATTTTGCCATTTCAAAAGTCGAAAAATGGTAAGGGTACCCCCTTCTCATTTTTCCACTTTCAAAATGGCCAAATATTTTTTTTCGAGATATCGATTTCTTACCATCTCCATTGGCTTCAAGTGGCCCATTTCCGGCTCAAAACACATGCGACTTGTATTTTTTTTTTAATTTTTAAAATTGACCATTCCCAGCATAGGGAATCCTATGTTAAATTTTGCGAAACGGCACTTTTTTTCAAAAAATTTCGAGATATCGAATTAAAACCTTCGCCATTGTTTTCAAGTGGCATATTTACCAACCGATTTCATTAACGAAAAAATTCTAAAAAATTTTTTTGCAAAAATACCATTTTTGTCGAAAAATGGTAAGGGTACCCCCTTCTCATTTTTCCACTTTCAAAATGGCCAAATATTTTTTTTCGAGATATCGATTTCTTACCATCTCCATTGGCTTCAAGTGGCCCATTTCCGGCTCAAAACACATGCGACTTGTATTTTTTTTTTAATTTTTAAAATTGACCATTCCCAGCATAGGGAATCCTATGTTAAATTTTGCGAAACGGCACTTTTTTTCAAAAAATTTCGAGATATCGAATTAAAACCTTCGCCATTGTTTTCAAGTGGCATATTTACCAACCGATTTCATTAACGAAAAAATTCTAAAAAATTTTTTTGTAAAAATACCATTTTTGTCGAAAAATTGTAAGGGTACCCCCTTCTCATTTTTCCACTTTCAAAATGGCCAAATATTTTTTTTCGAGATATCGATTTCTTACCATCTCCATTGGCTTCAAGTGGCCCATTTCCGGCTCAAAACACATGCGACTTGTATTTTTTTTTTAATTTTTAAAATTGACCATTCCCAGCATAGGGAATCCTATGTTAAATTTTGCGAAACGGCACTTTTTTTCAAAAAATTTCGAGATATCGAATTAAAACCTTCGCCATTGTTTTCAAGTGGCATATTTACCAACCGATTTCATTAACGAAAAAATTCTAAAAAATTTTTTTGCAAAAATACCATTTTTGTCGAAAAATGGTAAGGGTACCCCCTTCTCATTTTTCCACTTTCAAAATGGCCAAATATTTTTTTTCGAGATATCGATTTCTTACCATCTCCATTGGCTTCAAGTGGCCCATTTCCGGCTCAAAACACATGCGACTTGTATTTTTTTTTTAATTTTTAAAATTGACCATTCCCAGCATAGGGAATCCTATGTTAAATTTTGCGAAACGGCACTTTTTTTCAAAAAATTTCGAGATATCGAATTAAAACCTTCGCCATTGTTTTCAAGTGGCATATTTACCAACCGATTTCATTAACGAAAAAATTCTAAAAAATTTTTTTGTAACAATACCATTTTTGTCGAAAAATGGTAAGGGTACCCCCTTCTCATTTTTCCACTTTCGAAATGACCAAAAATTTTTTTTCGAGATATCGATTTCTTACCATCTCCATTGGCTTCAAGTGGGCCATTTCCGGCTCAAAACACATGCGACTTGTATTTTTTTTTTAATTTTTAAAATTGACCATTCCCAGCATAGGGAATCCTATGTTAAATTTTGCGAAACGGCACTTTTTTTCAAAAAATTTCGAGATATCGAATTAAAACCTTCGCCATTGTTTTCAAGTGGCATATTTACCAACCGATTTCATTAACGAAAAAATTCTAAAAAATTTTTTTGTAAAAATACCATTTTTGTCGAAAAATGGTAAGGGTACCCCCTTCTCATTTTTCCACTTTCGGAATGACCAAAAATTTTTTTTCGAGATATCGATTTCTTACCATATCCATTGGCTTCAAGTGGCCCATTTCCGGCTCAAAACACATGCGACTTGTATTTTTTTTTTAATTTTTAAAATTGACCATTCCCAGCATAGGGAATCCTATGTTAAATTTTGCGAAACGGCACTTTTTTTCAAAAAATTTCGAGATATCGAATTGAAACCTTCGCCATTGTTTTCAAGTGGCATATTTACCAACCGATTTCATTAACGAAAAAATTCTAAAAAATTTTTTTGTAAAAATACCATTTTTGTCGAAAAATGGTAAGCCCATGGTACCCCTACAATTTTTCGACAAAAATTGTATTTTTACAAAAAAATTTTTTAGAATTTTTTCGTTAATGAAATCGGTTGGTAAATATGCCACTTGAAAACAATGGCGAAGGTTTTAATTCGATATCTCGAAATTTTTTGAAAAAAAGTGCCGTTTCGCAAAATTTAACATAGGATTCCCTATGCTGGGAATGGTCAATTTTAAAAATTAAAAAAAAAATACAAGTCGCATGTGTTTTGAGCCGGAAATGGGCCACTTGAAGCCAATGGAGATGGTAAGAAATCGATATCTCGAAAAAAAATTTTTGGTCATTCCGAAAGTGGAAAAATGAGAAGGGGGTACCCTTACCATTTTTCGACAAAAATGGTATTTTTACAAAAAAATTTTTTAGAATTTTTTCGTTAATGAAATCGGTTGGTAAATATGCCACTTGAAAACAATGGCGAAGGTTTTAATTCGATATCTCGAAATTTTTTGAAAAAAAGTGCCGTTTCGCAAAATTTAACATAGGATTCCCTATGCTGGGAATGGTCAATTTTAAAAATTAAAAAAAAAATACAAGTCGCATGTGTTTTGAGCCGGAAATGGGCCACTTGAAGCCAATGGAGATGGTAAGAAATCGATATCTCGAAAAAAAATTTTTGGTCATTCCGAAAGTGGAAAAATGAGAAGGGGGTACCCTTACAATTTTTCGACAAAAATGGTATTTTTACAAAAAATTTTTTTAGAATTTTTTCGTTAATGAAATCGGTTGGTAAATATGCCACTTGAAAACAATGGCGAAGGTTTTAATTCGATATCTCGAAATTTTTTGAAAAAAAGTGCCGTTTCGCAAAATTTAACATAGGATTCCCTATGCTGGGAATGGTCAATTTTAAAAATTATAAAATAAATACAAGTCGCATGTGTTTTGAGCCGGAAATGGGCCACTTGAAGCCAATGGAGATGGTAAGAAATCGATATCTCGAAAAAAAATTTTTGGTCATTCCGAAAGTGGAAAAATGAGAAGGGGGTACCCTTACCATTTTTCGACAAAAATGGTATTTTTACAAAAAAATTTTTTAGAATTTTTTCGTTAATGAAATCGGTTGGTAAATATGCCACTTGAAAACAATGGCGAAGGTTTTAATTCGATATCTCGAAATTTTTTGAAAAAAAGTGCCGTTTCGCAAAATTTAACATAGGATTCCCTATGCTGGGAATGGTCAATTTTAAAAATTAAAAAAAAAATACAAGTCGCATGTGTTTTGAGCCGGAAATGGGCCACTTGAAGCCAATGGAGATGGTAAGAAATCGATATCTCGAAAAAAAATTTTTGGTCATTCCGAAAGTGGAAAAATGAGAAGGGGGTACCCTTACAATTTTTCGACAAAAATGGTATTTTTACAAAAAATTTTTTTAGAATTTTTTCGTTAATGAAATCGGTTGGTAAATATGCCACTTGAAAACAATGGCGAAGGTTTTAATTCGATATCTCGAAATTTTTTGAAAAAAAGTGCCGTTTCGCAAAATTTAACATAGGATTCCCTATGCTGGGAATGGTCAATTTTAAAAATTATAAAAAAAATACAAGTCGCATGTGTTTTGAGCCGGAAATGGGCCACTTGAAGCCAATGGAGATGGTAAGAAATCGATATCTCGAAAAAAAATTTTTGGTCATTCCGAAAGTGGAAAAATGAGAAGGGGGTACCCTTACAATTTTTCGACAAAAATGGTATTTTTACAAAAAATTTTTTTAGAATTTTTTCGTTAATGAAATCGGTTGGTAAATATGCCACTTGAAAACAATGGCGAAGGTTTTAATTCGATATCTCGAAATTTTTTGAAAAAAAGTGCCGTTTCGCAAAATTTAACATAGGATTCCCTATGCTGGGAATGGTCAATTTTAAAAATTAAAAAAAAAATACAAGTCGCATGTGTTTTGAGCCGGAAATGGGCCACTTGAAGCCAATGGAGATGGTAAGAAATCGATATCTCGAAAAAAAATTTTTGGTCATTCCGAAAGTGGAAAAATGAGAAGGGGGTACCCTTACAATTTTTCGACAAAAATGGTATTTTTACAAAAAAATTTTTTAGAATTTTTTCGTTAATGAAATCGGTTGGTAAATATGCCACTTGAAAACAATGGCGAAGGTTTTAATTCGATATCTCGAAATTTTTTGAAAAAAAGTGCCGTTTCGCAAAATTTAACATAGGATTCCCTATGCTGGGAATGGTCAATTTTAAAAATTATAAAAAAAATACAAGTCGCATGTGTTTTGAGCCGGAAATGGGCCACTTGAAGCCAATGGAGATGGTAAGAAATCGATATCTCGAAAAAAAATTTTTGGTCATTCCGAAAGTGGAAAAATGAGAAGGGGGTACCCTTACCATTTTTCGACAAAAATGGTATTTTTACAAAAAAATTTTTTAGAATTTTTTCGTTAATGAAATCGGTTGGTAAATATGCCACTTGAAAACAATGGCGAAGGTTTTAATTCGATATCTCGAAATTTTTTGAAAAAAAGTGCCGTTTCGCAAAATTTAACATAGGATTCCCTATGCTGGGAATGGTCAATTTTAAAAATTATAAAATAAATACAAGTCGCATGTGTTTTGAGCCGGAAATGGGCCACTTGAAGCCACTGGAGATGGTAAGAAATCGATATCTCGAAAAAAAATTTTTGGTCATTCCGAAAGTGGAAAAATGAGAAGGGGGTACCCTTACCATTTTTCGACAAAAATGGTATTTTTACAAAAAAATTTTTTAGAATTTTTTCGTTAATGAAATCGGTTGGTAAATATGCCACTTGAAAACAATGGCGAAGGTTTTAATTCGATATCTCGAAATTTTTTGAAAAAAAGTGCCGTTTCGCAAAATTTAACATAGGATTCCCTATGCTGGGAATGGTCAATTTTAAAAATTAAAAAAAAAATACAAGTCGCATGTGTTTTGAGCCGGAAATGGGCCACTTGAAGCCAATGGAGATGGTAAGAAATCGATATCTCGAAAAAAAATTTTTGGTCATTCCGAAAGTGGAAAAATGAGAAGGGGGTACCCTTACAATTTTTCGACAAAAATGGTATTTTTACAAAAAATTTTTTTAGAATTTTTTCGTTAATGAAATCGGTTGGTAAATATGCCACTTGAAAACAATGGCGAAGGTTTTAATTCGATATCTCGAAATTTTTTGAAAAAAAGTGCCGTTTCGCAAAATTTAACATAGGATTCCCTATGCTGGGAATGGTCAATTTTAAAAATTATAAAAAAAATACAAGTCGCATGTGTTTTGAGCCGGAAATGGGCCACTTGAAGCCAATGGAGATGGTAAGAAATCGATATCTCGAAAAAAAATTTTTGGTCATTCCGAAAGTGGAAAAATGAGAAGGGGGTACCCTTACCATTTTTCGACAAAAATGGTATTTTTACAAAAAAATTTTTTAGAATTTTTTCGTTAATGAAATCGGTTGGTAAATATGCCACTTGAAAACAATGGCGAAGGTTTTAATTCGATATCTCGAAATTTTTTGAAAAAAAGTGCCGTTTCGCAAAATTTAACATAGGATTCCCTATGCTGGGAATGGTCAATTTTAAAAATTAAAAAAAAAATACAAGTCGCATGTGTTTTGAGCCGGAAATGGGCCACTTGAAGCCAATGGAGATGGTAAGAAATCGATATCTCGAAAAAAAATTTTTGGTCATTCCGAAAGTGGAAAAATGAGAAGGGGGTACCCTTACCATTTTTCGACAAAAATGGTATTTTTACAAAAAAATTTTTTAGAATTTTTTCGTTAATGAAATCGGTTGGTAAATATGCCACTTGAAAACAATGGCGAAGGTTTTAATTCGATATCTCGAAATTTTTTGAAAAAAAGTGCCGTTTCGCAAAATTTAACATAGGATTCCCTATGCTGGGAATGGTCAATTTTAAAAATTAAAAAAAAAATACAAGTCGCATGTGTTTTGAGCCGGAAATGGGCCACTTGAAGCCAATGGAGATGGTAAGAAATCGATATCTCGAAAAAAAATATTTGGCCATTTTGAAAGTGGAAAAATGAGAAGGGGGTACCCTTACCATTTTTCGACAAAAACGGTATTTTTACAAAAAAATTTTTTAGAATTTTTTCGTTAATGAAATCGGTTGGTAAATATGCCACTTGAAAACAATGGCGAAGGTTTTAATTCGATATCTCGAAATTTTTTGAAAAAAAGTGCCGTTTCGCAAAATTTAACATAGGATTCCCTATGCTGGGAATGGTCAATTTTAAAAATTGAAAAAAAAATACAAGTCGCATGTGTTTTGAGCCGGAAATGGGCCACTTGAAGCCAATGGAGATGGTAAGAAATCGATATCTCAAAAAAAATATTTTGCCATTTCAAAAGTCGAAAAATGGTAAGGGTACCCCCTTCTCATTTTTCCACTTTCAAAATGGCCAAATATTTTTTTTCGAGATATCGATTTCTTACCATCTCCATTGGCTTCAAGTGGCCCATTTCCGGCTCAAAACACATGCGACTTGTATTTTTTTTTTAATTTTTAAAATTGACCATTCCCAGCATAGGGAATCCTATGTTAAATTTTGCGAAACGGCACTTTTTTTCAAAAAATTTTGAGATATCGAATTAAAACCTTCGCCATTGTTTTCAAGTGGCATATTTACCAACCGATTTCATTAACGAAAAAATTCTAAAAAATTTTTTTGCAAAAATACCATTTTTGTCGAAAAATGGTAAGGGTACCCCCTTCTCATTTTTCCACTTTCAAAATGGCCAAATATTTTTTTTCGAGATATCGATTTCTTACCATCTCCATTGGCTTCAAGTGGCCCATTTCCGGCTCAAAACACATGCGACTTGTATTTTTTTTTTAATTTTTAAAATTGACCATTCCCAGCATAGGGAATCCTATGTTAAATTTTGCGAAACGGCACTTTTTTTCAAAAAATTTCGAGATATCGAATTAAAACCTTCGCCATTGTTTTCAAGTGGCATATTTACCAACCGATTTCATTAACGAAAAAATTCTAAAAAATTTTTTTGTAAAAATACCATTTTTGTCGAAAAATTGTAAGGGTACCCCCTTCTCATTTTTCCACTTTCAAAATGGCCAAATATTTTTTTTCGAGATATCGATTTCTTACCATCTCCATTGGCTTCAAGTGGCCCATTTCCGGCTCAAAACACATGCGACTTGTATTTTTTTTTTAATTTTTAAAATTGACCATTCCCAGCATAGGGAATCCTATGTTAAATTTTGCGAAACGGCACTTTTTTTCAAAAAATTTCGAGATATCGAATTAAAACCTTCGCCATTGTTTTCAAGTGGCATATTTACCAACCGATTTCATTAACGAAAAAATTCTAAAAAATTTTTTTGCAAAAATACCATTTTTGTCGAAAAATGGTAAGGGTACCCCCTTCTCATTTTTCCACTTTCAAAATGGCCAAATATTTTTTTTCGAGATATCGATTTCTTACCATCTCCATTGGCTTCAAGTGGCCCATTTCCGGCTCAAAACACATGCGACTTGTATTTTTTTTTTAATTTTTAAAATTGACCATTCCCAGCATAGGGAATCCTATGTTAAATTTTGCGAAACGGCACTTTTTTTCAAAAAATTTCGAGATATCGAATTAAAACCTTCGCCATTGTTTTCAAGTGGCATATTTACCAACCGATTTCATTAACGAAAAAATTCTAAAAAATTTTTTTGTAAAAATACCATTTTTGTCGAAAAATGGTAAGGGTACCCCCTTCTCATTTTTCCACTTTCAAAATGGCCAAATATTTTTTTTCGAGATATCGATTTCTTACCATCTCCATTGGCTTCAAGTGGCCCATTTCCGGCTCAAAACACATGCGACTTGTATTTTTTTTTTAATTTTTAAAATTGACCATTCCCAGCATAGGGAATCCTATGTTAAATTTTGCGAAACGGCACTTTTTTTCAAAAAATTTCGAGATATCGAATTAAAACCTTCGCCATTGTTTTCAAGTGGCATATTTACCAACCGATTTCATTAACGAAAAAATTCTAAAAAATTTGTTTGTAAAAATACCATTTTTGTCGAAAAATTGTAAGGGTACCCCCTTCTCATTTTTCCACTTTCGAAATGACCAAAAATTTTTTTTCGAGATATCGATTTCTTACCATCTCCATTGGCTTCAAGTGGCCCATTTCCGGCTCAAAACACATGCGACTTGTATTTTTTTTTTAATTTTTAAAATTGACCATTCCCAGCATAGGGAATCCTATGTTAAATTTTGCGAAACGGCACTTTTTTTCAAAAAATTTCGAGATATCGAATTAAAACCTTCGCCATTGTTTTCAAGTGGCATATTTACCAACCGATTTCATTAACGAAAAAATTCTAAAAAATTTTTTTGTAAAAATACCATTTTTGTCGAAAAATGGTAAGGGTACCCCCTTCTCATTTTTCCACTTTCGGAATGACCAAAAATTTTTTTTCGAGATATCGATTTCTTACCATCTCCATTGGCTTCAAGTGGCCCATTTCCGGCTCAAAACACATGCGACTTGTATTTTTTTTTTTATTTTTAAAATTGACCATTCCCAGCATAGGGAATCCTATGTTAAATTTTGCGAAACGGCACTTTTTTTCAAAAAATTTCGAGATATCGAATTAAAACCTTCGCCATTGTTTTCAAGTGGCATATTTACCAACCGATTTCATTAACGAAAAAATTCTAAAAAATTTTTTTGTAAAAATACCATTTTTGTCGAAAAATGGTAAGGGTACCCCCTTCTCATTTTTCCACTTTCGGAATGACCAAAAATTTTTTTTCGAGATATCGATTTCTTACCATCTCCATTGGCTTCAAGTGGCCCATTTCCGGCTCAAAACACATGCGACTTGTATTTTTTTTTTTAATTTTTAAAATTGACCATTCCCAGCATAGGGAATCCTATGTTAAATTTTGCGAAACGGCACTTTTTTTCAAAAAATTTCGAGATATCGAATTGAAACCTTCGCCATTGTTTTCAAGTGGCATATTTACCAACCGATTTCATTAACGAAAAAATTCTAAAAAATTTTTTTGTAAAAATACCATTTTTGTCGAAAAATGGTAAGCCCATGGTACCCCTACAATTTTTCGACAAAAATTGTATTTTTACAAAAAATTTTTTTAGAATTTTTTCGTTAATGAAATCGGTTGGTAAATATGCCACTTGAAAACAATGGCGAAGGTTTTAATTCGATATCTCGAAATTTTTTGAAAAAAAGTGCCGTTTCGCAAAATTTAACATAGGATTCCCTATGCTGGGAATGGTCAATTTTAAAAATTATAAAATAAATACAAGTCGCATGTGTTTTGAGCCGGAAATGGGCCACTTGAAGCCAATGGAGATGGTAAGAAATCGATATCTCGAAAAAAAATTTTTGGTCATTCCGAAAGTGGAAAAATGAGAAGGGGGTACCCTTACCATTTTTCGACAAAAATGGTATTTTTACAAAAAAATTTTTTAGAATTTTTTCGTTAATGAAATCGGTTGGTAAATATGCCACTTGAAAACAATGGCGAAGGTTTTAATTCGATATCTCGAAATTTTTTGAAAAAAAGTGCCGTTTCGCAAAATTTAACATAGGATTCCCTATGCTGGGAATGGTCAATTTTAAAAATTAAAAAAAAAATACAAGTCGCATGTGTTTTGAGCCGGAAATGGGCCACTTGAAGCCAATGGAGATGGTAAGAAATCGATATCTCGAAAAAAAATTTTTGGTCATTCCGAAAGTGGAAAAATGAGAAGGGGGTACCCTTACAATTTTTCGACAAAAATGGTATTTTTACAAAAAATTTTTTTAAAATTTTTTCGTTAATGAAATCGGTTGGTAAATATGCCACTTGAAAACAATGGCGAAGGTTTTAATTCGATATCTCGAAATTTTTTGAAAAAAAGTGCCGTTTCGCAAAATTTAACATAGGATTCCCTATGCTGGGAATGGTCAATTTTAAAAATTATAAAATAAATACAAGTCGCATGTGTTTTGAGCCGGAAATGGGCCACTTGAAGCCAATGGAGATGGTAAGAAATCGATATCTCGAAAAAAAATTTTTGGTCATTCCGAAAGTGGAAAAATGAGAAGGGGGTACCCTTACCATTTTTCGACAAAAATGGTATTTTTACAAAAAAATTTTTTAGAATTTTTTCGTTAATGAAATCGGTTGGTAAATATGCCACTTGAAAACAATGGCGAAGGTTTTAATTCGATATCTCGAAATTTTTTGAAAAAAAGTGCCGTTTCGCAAAATTTAACATAGGATTCCCTATGCTGGGAATGGTCAATTTTAAAAATTAAAAAAAAAATACAAGTCGCATGTGTTTTGAGCCGGAAATGGGCCACTTGAAGCCAATGGAGATGGTAAGAAATCGATATCTCGAAAAAAAATTTTTGGTCATTCCGAAAGTGGAAAAATGAGAAGGGGGTACCCTTACAATTTTTCGACAAAAATGGTATTTTTACAAAAAATTTTTTTAGAATTTTTTCGTTAATGAAATCGGTTGGTAAATATGCCACTTGAAAACAATGGCGAAGGTTTTAATTCGATATCTCGAAATTTTTTGAAAAAAAGTGCCGTTTCGCAAAATTTAACATAGGATTCCCTATGCTGGGAATGGTCAATTTTAAAAATTATAAAAAAAATACAAGTCGCATGTGTTTTGAGCCGGAAATGGGCCACTTGAAGCCAATGGAGATGGTAAGAAATCGATATCTCGAAAAAAAATTTTTGGTCATTCCGAAAGTGGAAAAATGAGAAGGGGGTACCCTTACAATTTTTCGACAAAAATGGTATTTTTACAAAAAATTTTTTTAGAATTTTTTCGTTAATGAAATCGGTTGGTAAATATGCCACTTGAAAACAATGGCGAAGGTTTTAATTCGATATCTCGAAATTTTTTGAAAAAAAGTGCCGTTTCGCAAAATTTAACATAGGATTCCCTATGCTGGGAATGGTCAATTTTAAAAATTAAAAAAAAAATACAAGTCGCATGTGTTTTGAGCCGGAAATGGGCCACTTGAAGCCAATGGAGATGGTAAGAAATCGATATCTCGAAAAAAAATTTTTGGTCATTCCGAAAGTGGAAAAATGAGAAGGGGGTACCCTTACCATTTTTCGACAAAAATGGTATTTTTACAAAAAAATTTTTTAGAATTTTTTCGTTAATGAAATCGGTTGGTAAATATGCCACTTGAAAACAATGGCGAAGGTTTTAATTCGATATCTCGAAATTTTTTGAAAAAAAGTGCCGTTTCGCAAAATTTAACATAGGATTCCCTATGCTGGGAATGGTCAATTTTAAAAATTAAAAAAAAAATACAAGTCGCATGTGTTTTGAGCCGGAAATGGGCCACTTGAAGCCAATGGAGATGGTAAGAAATCGATATCTCGAAAAAAATTTTTTGGTCATTCCGAAAGTGGAAAAATGAGAAGGGGGTACCCTTACAATTTTTCGACAAAAATGGTATTTTTACAAAAAATTTTTTTAGAATTTTTTCGTTAATGAAATCGGTTGGTAAATATGCCACTTGAAAACAATGGCGAAGGTTTTAATTCGATATCTCGAAATTTTTTGAAAAAAAGTGCCGTTTCGCAAAATTTAACATAGGATTCCCTATGCTGGGAATGGTCAATTTTAAAAATTAAAAAAAAAATACAAGTCGCATGTGTTTTGAGCCGGAAATGGGCCACTTGAAGCCAATGGAGATGGTAAGAAATCGATATCTCGAAAAAAATTTTTTGGTCATTCCGAAAGTGGAAAAATGAGAAGGGGGTACCCTTACAATTTTTCGACAAAAATGGTATTTTTACAAAAAATTTTTTTAGAATTTTTTCGTTAATGAAATCGGTTGGTAAATATGCCACTTGAAAACAATGGCGAAGGTTTTAATTCGATATCTCGAAATTTTTTGAAAAAAAGTGCCGTTTCGCAAAATTTAACATAGGATTCCCTATGCTGGGAATGGTCAATTTTAAAAATTATAAAAAAAATACAAGTCGCATGTGTTTTGAGCCGGAAATGGGCCACTTGAAGCCAATGGAGATGGTAAGAAATCGATATCTCGAAAAAAAATTTTTGGTCATTCCGAAAGTGGAAAAATGAGAAGGGGGTACCCTTACAATTTTTCGACAAAAATGGTATTTTTACAAAAAAATTTTTTAGAATTTTTTCGTTAATGAAATCGGTTGGTAAATATGCCACTTGAAAACAATGGCGAAGGTTTTAATTCGATATCTCGAAATTTTTTGAAAAAAAGTGCCGTTTCGCAAAATTTAACATAGGATTCCCTATGCTGGGAATGGTCAATTTTAAAAATTATAAAAAAAATACAAGTCGCATGTGTTTTGAGCCGGAAATGGGCCACTTGAAGCCAATGGAGATGGTAAGAAATCGATATCTCGAAAAAAAATTTTTGGTCATTCCGAAAGTGGAAAAATGAGAAGGGGGTACCCTTACCATTTTTCGACAAAAATGGTATTTTTACAAAAAAATTTTTTAGAATTTTTTCGTTAATGAAATCGGTTGGTAAATATGCCACTTGAAAACAATGGCGAAGGTTTTAATTCGATATCTCGAAATTTTTTGAAAAAAAGTGCCGTTTCGCAAAATTTAACATAGGATTCCCTATGCTGGGAATGGTCAATTTTAAAAATTATAAAATAAATACAAGTCGCATGTGTTTTGAGCCGGAAATGGGCCACTTGAAGCCACTGGAGATGGTAAGAAATCGATATCTCGAAAAAAAATTTTTGGTCATTCCGAAAGTGGAAAAATGAGAAGGGGGTACCCTTACCATTTTTCGACAAAAATGGTATTTTTACAAAAAAATTTTTTAGAATTTTTTCGTTAATGAAATCGGTTGGTAAATATGCCACTTGAAAACAATGGCGAAGGTTTTAATTCGATATCTCGAAATTTTTTGAAAAAAAGTGCCGTTTCGCAAAATTTAACATAGGATTCCCTATGCTGGGAATGGTCAATTTTAAAAATTAAAAAAAAAATACAAGTCGCATGTGTTTTGAGCCGGAAATGGGCCACTTGAAGCCAATGGAGATGGTAAGAAATCGATATCTCGAAAAAAAATTTTTGGTCATTCCGAAAGTGGAAAAATGAGAAGGGGGTACCCTTACAATTTTTCGACAAAAATGGTATTTTTACAAAAAATTTTTTTAGAATTTTTTCGTTAATGAAATCGGTTGGTAAATATGCCACTTGAAAACAATGGCGAAGGTTTTAATTCGATATCTCGAAATTTTTTGAAAAAAAGTGCCGTTTCGCAAAATTTAACATAGGATTCCCTATGCTGGGAATGGTCAATTTTAAAAATTATAAAAAAAATACAAGTCGCATGTGTTTTGAGCCGGAAATGGGCCACTTGAAGCCAATGGAGATGGTAAGAAATCGATATCTCGAAAAAAAATTTTTGGTCATTCCGAAAGTGGAAAAATGAGAAGGGGGTACCCTTACCATTTTTCGACAAAAATGGTATTTTTACAAAAAAATTTTTTAGAATTTTTTCGTTAATGAAATCGGTTGGTAAATATGCCACTTGAAAACAATGGCGAAGGTTTTAATTCGATATCTCGAAATTTTTTGAAAAAAAGTGCCGTTTCGCAAAATTTAACATAGGATTCCCTATGCTGGGAATGGTCAATTTTAAAAATTAAAAAAAAAATACAAGTCGCATGTGTTTTGAGCCGGAAATGGGCCACTTGAAGCCAATGGAGATGGTAAGAAATCGATATCTCGAAAAAAAATTTTTGGTCATTCCGAAAGTGGAAAAATGAGAAGGGGGTACCCTTACCATTTTTCGACAAAAATGGTATTTTTACAAAAAAATTTTTTAGAATTTTTTCGTTAATGAAATCGGTTGGTAAATATGCCACTTGAAAACAATGGCGAAGGTTTTAATTCGATATCTCGAAATTTTTTGAAAAAAAGTGCCGTTTCGCAAAATTTAACATAGGATTCCCTATGCTGGGAATGGTCAATTTTAAAAATTAAAAAAAAAATACAAGTCGCATGTGTTTTGAGCCGGAAATGGGCCACTTGAAGCCAATGGAGATGGTAAGAAATCGATATCTCGAAAAAAAATATTTGGCCATTTTGAAAGTGGAAAAATGAGAAGGGGGTACCCTTACCATTTTTCGACAAAAACGGTATTTTTACAAAAAAATTTTTTAGAATTTTTTCGTTAATGAAATCGGTTGGTAAATATGCCACTTGAAAACAATGGCGAAGGTTTTAATTCGATATCTCGAAATTTTTTGAAAAAAAGTGCCGTTTCGCAAAATTTAACATAGGATTCCCTATGCTGGGAATGGTCAATTTTAAAAATTGAAAAAAAAATACAAGTCGCATGTGTTTTGAGCCGGAAATGGGCCACTTGAAGCCAATGGAGATGGTAAGAAATCGATATCTCAAAAAAAATATTTGGCCATTTTGAAAGTGGAAAAATGAGAAGGGGGTACCCTTACCATTTTTCGACAAAAACGGTATTTTTACAAAAAAATTTTTTAGAATTTTTTCGTTAATGAAATCGGTTGGTAAATATGCCACTTGAAAACAATGGCGAAGGTTTTAATTCGATATCTCGAAATTTTTTGAAAAAAAGTGCCGTTTCGCAAAATTTAACATAGGATTCCCTATGCTGGGAATGGTCAATTTTAAAAATTGAAAAAAAAATACAAGTCGCATGTGTTTTGAGCCGGAAATGGGCCACTTGAAGCCAATGGAGATGGTAAGAAATCGATATCTCAAAAAAAATATTTTGCCATTTCAAAAGTCGAAAAATGGTAAGGGTACCCCCTTCTCATTTTTCCACTTTCAAAATGGCCAAATATTTTTTTTCGAGATATCGATTTCTTACCATCTCCATTGGCTTCAAGTGGCCCATTCCCGGCTCAAAACACATGCGACTTGTATTTTTTTTTTAATTTTTAAAATTGACCATTCCCAGCATAGGGAATCCTATGTTAAATTTTGCGAAACGGCACTTTTTTTCAAAAAATTTCGAGATATCGAATTAAAACCTTCGCCATTGTTTTCAAGTGGCATATTTACCAACCGATTTCATTAACGAAAAAATTCTAAAAAATTTTTTTGTAAAAATACCATTTTTGTCGAAAAATTGTAAGGGTACCCCCTTCTCATTTTTCCACTTTCAAAATGGCCAAATATTTTTTTTCGAGATATCGATTTCTTACCATCTCCATTGGCTTCAAGTGGCCCATTTCCGGCTCAAAACACATGCGACTTGTATTTTTTTTTTAATTTTTAAAATTGACCATTCCCAGCATAGGGAATCCTATGTTAAATTTTGCGAAACGGCACTTTTTTTCAAAAAATTTCGAGATATCGAATTAAAACCTTCGCCATTGTTTTCAAGTGGCATATTTACCAACCGATTTCATTAACGAAAAAATTCTAAAAAATTTTTTTGCAAAAATACCATTTTTGTCGAAAAATGGTAAGGGTACCCCCTTCTCATTTTTCCACTTTCAAAATGGCCAAATATTTTTTTTCGAGATATCGATTTCTTACCATCTCCATTGGCTTCAAGTGGCCCATTTCCGGCTCAAAACACATGCGACTTGTATTTTTTTTTTAATTTTTAAAATTGACCATTCCCAGCATAGGGAATCCTATGTTAAATTTTGCGAAACGGCACTTTTTTTCAAAAAATTTCGAGATATCGAATTAAAACCTTCGCCATTGTTTTCAAGTGGCATATTTACCAACCGATTTCATTAACGAAAAAATTCTAAAAAATTTTTTTGTAAAAATACCATTTTTGTCGAAAAATTGTAAGGGTACCCCCTTCTCATTTTTCCACTTTCGAAATGACCAAATATTTTTTTTCGAGATATCGATTTCTTACCATCTCCATTGGCTTCAAGTGGGCCATTTCCGGCTCAAAACACATGCGACTTGTATTTTTTTTTTAATTTTTAAAATTGACCATTCCCAGCATAGGGAATCCTATGTTAAATTTTGCGAAACGGCACTTTTTTTCAAAAAATTTCGAGATATCGAATTAAAACCTTCGCCATTGTTTTCAAGTGGCATATTTACCAACCGATTTCATTAACGAAAAAATTCTAAAAAATTTTTTTGTAAAAATACCATTTTTGTCGAAAAATGGTAAGGGTACCCCCTTCTCATTTTTCCACTTTCGGAATGACCAAAAATTTTTTTTCGAGATATCGATTTCTTACCATCTCCATTGGCTTCAAGTGGCCCATTTCCGGCTCAAAACACATGCGACTTGTATTTTTTTTTTAATTTTTAAAATTGACCATTCCCAGCATAGGGAATCCTATGTTAAATTTTGCGAAACGGCACTTTTTTTCAAAAAATTTCGAGATATCGAATTGAAACCTTCGCCATTGTTTTCAAGTGGCATATTTACCAACCGATTTCATTAACGAAAAAATTCTAAAAAATTTTTTTGTAAAAATACCATTTTTGTCGAAAAATGGTAAGCCCATGGTACCCCTACAATTTTTCGACAAAAATTGTATTTTTACAAAAAAATTTTTTAGAATTTTTTCGTTAATGAAATCGGTTGGTAAATATGCCACTTGAAAACAATGGCGAAGGTTTTAATTCGATATCTCGAAATTTTTTGAAAAAAAGTGCCGTTTCGCAAAATTTAACATAGGATTCCCTATGCTGGGAATGGTCAATTTTAAAAATTAAAAAAAAAAATACAAGTCGCATGTGTTTTGAGCCGGAAATGGGCCACTTGAAGCCAATGGAGATGGTAAGAAATCGATATCTCGAAAAAAAATATTTAGTCATTTCGAAAGTGGAAAAATGAGAAGGGGGTACCCTTACAATTTTTCGACAAAAATGGTATTTTTACAAAAAAATTTTTTAGAATTTTTTCGTTAATGAAATCGGTTGGTAAATATGCCACTTGAAAACAATGGCGAAGGTTTTAATTCGATATCTCGAAATTTTTTGAAAAAAAGTGCCGTTTCGCAAAATTTAACATAGGATTCCCTATGCTGGGAATGGTCAATTTTAAAAATTAAAAAAAAAATACAAGTCGCATGTGTTTTGAGCCGGAAATGGGCCACTTGAAGCCAATGGAGATGGTAAGAAATCGATATCTCGAAAAAAAATTTTTGGTCATTCCGAAAGTGGAAAAATGAGAAGGGGGTACCCTTACAATTTTTCGACAAAAATGGTATTTTTACAAAAAATTTTTTTAGAATTTTTTCGTTAATGAAATCGGTTGGTAAATATGCCACTTGAAAACAATGGCGAAGGTTTTAATTCGATATCTCGAAATTTTTTGAAAAAAAGTGCCGTTTCGCAAAATTTAACATAGGATTCCCTATGCTGGGAATGGTCAATTTTAAAAATTATAAAATAAATACAAGTCGCATGTGTTTTGAGCCGGAAATGGGCCACTTGAAGCCAATGGAGATGGTAAGAAATCGATATCTCGAAAAAAAATTTTTGGTCATTCCGAAAGTGGAAAAATGAGAAGGGGGTACCCTTACCATTTTTCGACAAAAATGGTATTTTTACAAAAAAATTTTTTAGAATTTTTTCGTTAATGAAATCGGTTGGTAAATATGCCACTTGAAAACAATGGCGAAGGTTTTAATTCGATATCTCGAAATTTTTTGAAAAAAAGTGCCGTTTCGCAAAATTTAACATAGGATTCCCTATGCTGGGAATGGTCAATTTTAAAAATTAAAAAAAAAATACAAGTCGCATGTGTTTTGAGCCGGAAATGGGCCACTTGAAGCCAATGGAGATGGTAAGAAATCGATATCTCGAAAAAAAATTTTTGGTCATTCCGAAAGTGGAAAAATGAGAAGGGGGTACCCTTACAATTTTTCGACAAAAATGGTATTTTTACAAAAAATTTTTTTAGAATTTTTTCGTTAATGAAATCGGTTGGTAAATATGCCACTTGAAAACAATGGCGAAGGTTTTAATTCGATATCTCGAAATTTTTTGAAAAAAAGTGCCGTTTCGCAAAATTTAACATAGGATTCCCTATGCTGGGAATGGTCAATTTTAAAAATTATAAAATAAATACAAGTCGCATGTGTTTTGAGCCGGAAATGGGCCACTTGAAGCCAATGGAGATGGTAAGAAATCGATATCTCGAAAAAAAATTTTTGGTCATTCCGAAAGTGGAAAAATGAGAAGGGGGTACCCTTACCATTTTTCGACAAAAATGGTATTTTTACAAAAAAATTTTTTAGAATTTTTTCGTTAATGAAATCGGTTGGTAAATATGCCACTTGAAAACAATGGCGAAGGTTTTAATTCGATATCTCGAAATTTTTTGAAAAAAAGTGCCGTTTCGCAAAATTTAACATAGGATTCCCTATGCTGGGAATGGTCAATTTTAAAAATTATAAAAAAAATACAAGTCGCATGTGTTTTGAGCCGGAAATGGGCCACTTGAAGCCAATGGAGATGGTAAGAAATCGATATCTCGAAAAAAAATTTTTGGTCATTCCGAAAGTGGAAAAATGAGAAGGGGGTACCCTTACAATTTTTCGACAAAAATGGTATTTTTACAAAAAATTTTTTTAGAATTTTTTCGTTAATGAAATCGGTTGGTAAATATGCCACTTGAAAACAATGGCGAAGGTTTTAATTCGATATCTCGAAATTTTTTGAAAAAAAGTGCCGTTTCGCAAAATTTAACATAGGATTCCCTATGCTGGGAATGGTCAATTTTAAAAATTATAAAAAAAATACAAGTCGCATGTGTTTTGAGCCGGAAATGGGCCACTTGAAGCCAATGGAGATGGTAAGAAATCGATATCTCGAAAAAAAATTTTTGGTCATTCCGAAAGTGGAAAAATGAGAAGGGGGTACCCTTACAATTTTTCGACAAAAATGGTATTTTTACAAAAAATTTTTTTAGAATTTTTTCGTTAATGAAATCGGTTGGTAAATATGCCACTTGAAAACAATGGCGAAGGTTTTAATTCGATATCTCGAAATTTTTTGAAAAAAAGTGCCGTTTCGCAAAATTTAACATAGGATTCCCTATGCTGGGAATGGTCAATTTTAAAAATTGAAAAAAAAATACAAGTCGCATGTGTTTTGAGCCGGAAATGGGCCACTTGAAGCCAATGGAGATGGTAAGAAATCGATATCTCAAAAAAAATATTTTGCCATTTCAAAAGTCGAAAAATGGTAAGGGTACCCCCTTCTCATTTTTCCACTTTCAAAATGGCCAAATATTTTTTTTCGAGATATCGATTTCTTACCATCTCCATTGGCTTCAAGTGGCCCATTTCCGGCTCAAAACACATGCGACTTGTATTTTTTTTTTAATTTTTAAAATTGACCATTCCCAGCATAGGGAATCCTATGTTAAATTTTGCGAAACGGCACTTTTTTTCAAAAAATTTCGAGATATCGAATTAAAACCTTCGCCATTGTTTTCAAGTGGCATATTTACCAACCGATTTCATTAACGAAAAAATTCTAAAAAATTTTTTTGCAAAAATACCATTTTTGTCGAAAAATGGTAAGGGTACCCCCTTCTCATTTTTCCACTTTCAAAATGGCCAAATATTTTTTTTCGAGATATCGATTTCTTACCATCTCCATTGGCTTCAAGTGGCCCATTTCCGGCTCAAAACACATGCGACTTGTATTTTTTTTTTAATTTTTAAAATTGACCATTCCCAGCATAGGGAATCCTATGTTAAATTTTGCGAAACGGCACTTTTTTTCAAAAAATTTCGAGATATCGAATTAAAACCTTCGCCATTGTTTTCAAGTGGCATATTTACCAACCGATTTCATTAACGAAAAAATTCTAAAAAATTTTTTTGTAAAAATACCATTTTTGTCGAAAAATTGTAAGGGTACCCCCTTCTCATTTTTCCACTTTCAAAATGGCCAAATATTTTTTTTCGAGATATCGATTTCTTACCATCTCCATTGGCTTCAAGTGGCCCATTTCCGGCTCAAAACACATGCGACTTGTATTTTTTTTTTAATTTTTAAAATTGACCATTCCCAGCATAGGGAATCCTATGTTAAATTTTGCGAAACGGCACTTTTTTTCAAAAAATTTCGAGATATCGAATTAAAACCTTCGCCATTGTTTTCAAGTGGCATATTTACCAACCGATTTCATTAACGAAAAAATTCTAAAAAATTTTTTTGTAAATATACCATTTTTGTCGAAAAATGGTAAGGGTAGCCCCTTCTCATTTTTCCACTTTCGAAATGACCAAATATTTTTTTTCGAGATATCGATTTCTTACCATCTCCATTGGCTTCAAGTGGCCCATTTCCGGCTCAAAACACATGCGACTTGTATTTTTTTTTCAATTTTTAAAATTGACCATTCCCAGCATAGGGAATCCTATGTTAAATTCTGCGAAACGGCACTTTTTTTCAAAAAATTTCGAGATATCGAATTAAAACCTTCGCCATTGTTTTCAAGTGGCATATTTACCAACCGATTTCATTAACGAAAAAATTCTAAAAAAATTTTTTGTAAAAATACCATTTTTGTCGAAAAATGGTAAGGGTACCCCCTTCTCATTTTTCCACTTTCAAAATGGCCAAATATTTTTTTTCGAGATATCGATTTCTTACCATCTCCATTGGCTTCAAGTGGCCCATTTCCGGCTCAAAACACATGCGACTTGTATTTTTTTTTTAATTTTTAAAATTGACCATTCCCAGCATAGGGAATCCTATGTTAAAGTTTGCGAAACGGCACTTTTTTTCAAAAAATTTCGAGATATCGAATTAAAACCTTCGCCATTGTTTTCAAGTGGCATACTTACCAACCGATTTCATTAACGAAAAAATTCTAAAAAATTTTTTTGTAAAAATACCATTTTTGTCGAAAAATTGTAAGGGTACCCCCTTCTCATTTTTCCACTTTCGAAATGACCAAATATTTTTTTTCGAGATATCGATTTCTTACCATCTCCATTGGCTTCAAGTGGGCCATTTCCGGCTCAAAACACATGCGACTTGTATTTTTTTTTTAATTTTTAAAATTGACCATTCCCAGCATAGGGAATCCTATGTTAAATTTTGCGAAACGGCACTTTTTTTCAAAAAATTTCGAGATATCGAATTAAAACCTTCGCCATTGTTTTCAAGTGGCATATTTACCAACCGATTTCATTAACGAAAAAATTCTAAAAAATTTTTTTGTAAAAATACCATTTTTGTCGAAAAATGGTAAGGGTACCCCCTTCTCATTTTTCCACTTTCGGAATGACCAAAAATTTTTTTTCGAGATATCGATTTCTTACCATCTCCATTGGCTTCAAGTGGCCCATTTCCGGCTCAAAACACATGCGACTTGTATTTTTTTTTTAATTTTTAAAATTGACCATTCCCAGCATAGGGAATCCTATGTTAAATTTTGCGAAACGGCACTTTTTTTCAAAAAATTTCGAGATATCGAATTGAAACCTTCGCCATTGTTTTCAAGTGGCATATTTACCAACCGATTTCATTAACGAAAAAATTCTAAAAAATTTTTTTGTAAAAATACCATTTTTGTCGAAAAATGGTAAGCCCATGGTACCCCTACAATTTTTCGACAAAAATTGTATTTTTACAAAAAAATTTTTTAGAATTTTTTCGTTAATGAAATCGGTTGGTAAATATGCCACTTGAAAACAATGGCGAAGGTTTTAATTCGATATCTCGAAATTTTTTGAAAAAAAGTGCCGTTTCGCAAAATTTAACATAGGATTCCCTATGCTGGGAATGGTCAATTTTAAAAATTAAAAAAAAAATACAAGTCGCATGTGTTTTGAGCCGGAAATGGGCCACTTGAAGCCAATGGAGATGGTAAGAAATCGATATCTCGAAAAAAAATATTTGGCCATTTTGAAAGTGGAAAAATGAGAAGGGGGTACCCTTACCATTTTTCGACAAAAATGGTATTTTTACAAAAAAATTTTTTAGAATTTTTTCGTTAATGAAATCGGTTGGTAAATATGCCACTTGAAAACAATGGCGAAGGTTTTAATTCGATATCTCGAAATTTTTTGAAAAAAAGTGCCGTTTCGCAAAATTTAACATAGGATTCCCTATGCTGGGAATGGTCAATTTTAAAAATTATAAAATAAATACAAGTCGCATGTGTTTTGAGCCGGAAATGGGCCACTTGAAGCCAATGGAGATGGTAAGAAATCGATATCTCGAAAAAAAATTTTTGGTCATTCCGAAAGTGGAAAAATGAGAAGGGGGTACCCTTACCATTTTTCGACAAAAATGGTATTTTTACAAAAAAATTTTTTAGAATTTTTTCGTTAATGAAATCGGTTGGTAAATATGCCACTTGAAAACAATGGCGAAGGTTTTAATTCGATATCTCGAAATTTTTTGAAAAAAAGTGCCGTTTCGCAAAATTTAACATAGGATTCCCTATGCTGGGAATGGTCAATTTTAAAAATTAAAAAAAAAATACAAGTCGCATGTGTTTTGAGCCGGAAATGGGCCACTTGAAGCCAATGGAGATGGTAAGAAATCGATATCTCGAAAAAAAATTTTTGGTCATTCCGAAAGTGGAAAAATGAGAAGGGGGTACCCTTACCATTTTTCGACAAAAATGGTATTTTTACAAAAAAATTTTTTAGAATTTTTTCGTTAATGAAATCGGTTGGTAAATATGCCACTTGAAAACAATGGCGAAGGTTTTAATTCGATATCTCGAAATTTTTTGAAAAAAAGTGCCGTTTCGCAAAATTTAACATAGGATTCCCTATGCTGGGAATGGTCAATTTTAAAAATTAAAAAAAAAATACAAGTCGCATGTGTTTTGAGCCGGAAATGGGCCACTTGAAGCCAATGGAGATGGTAAGAAATCGATATCTCGAAAAAAAATATTTGGTCATTTCGAAAGTGGAAAAATGAGAAGGGGGTACCCTTACAATTTTTCGACAAAAATGGTATTTTTACAAAAAAATTTTTTAGAATTTTTTCGTTAATGAAATCGGTTGGTAAATATGCCACTTGAAAACAATGGCGAAGGTTTTAATTCGATATCTCGAAATTTTTTGAAAAAAAGTGCCGTTTCGCAAAATTTAACATAGGATTCCCTATGCTGGGAATGGTCAATTTTAAAAATTAAAAAAAAAATACAAGTCGCATGTGTTTTGAGCCGGAAATGGGCCACTTGAAGCCAATGGAGATGGTAAGAAATCGATATCTCGAAAAAAAATTTTTGGTCATTCCGAAAGTGGAAAAATGAGAAGGGGGTACCCTTACAATTTTTCGACAAAAATGGTATTTTTACAAAAAATTTTTTTAGAATTTTTTCGTTAATGAAATCGGTTGGTAAATATGCCACTTGAAAACAATGGCGAAGGTTTTAATTCGATATCTCGAAATTTTTTGAAAAAAAGTGCCGTTTCGCAAAATTTAACATAGGATTCCCTATGCTGGGAATGGTCAATTTTAAAAATTATAAAAAAAATACAAGTCGCATGTGTTTTGAGCCGGAAATGGGCCACTTGAAGCCAATGGAGATGGTAAGAAATCGATATCTCGAAAAAAAATTTTTGGTCATTCCGAAAGTGGAAAAATGAGAAGGGGGTACCCTTACCATTTTTCGACAAAAATGGTATTTTTACAAAAAAATTTTTTAGAATTTTTTCGTTAATGAAATCGGTTGGTAAATATGCCACTTGAAAACAATGGCGAAGGTTTTAATTCGATATCTCGAAATTTTTTGAAAAAAAGTGCCGTTTCGCAAAATTTAACATAGGATTCCCTATGCTGGGAATGGTCAATTTTAAAAATTAAAAAAAAAATACAAGTCGCATGTGTTTTGAGCCGGAAATGGGCCACTTGAAGCCAATGGAGATGGTAAGAAATCGATATCTCGAAAAAAAATTTTTGGTCATTCCGAAAGTGGAAAAATGAGAAGGGGGTACCCTTACCATTTTTCGACTTTTGAAATGGCAAAATATTTTTTTTCGAGATATCGATTTTTTACCATCTCCATTGGCTTCAAGTGGCCCATTTCCGGCTCAAAACACATGCGACTTGTATTTTTTTTTTAATTTTTAAAATTGACCATTCCCAGCATAGGGAATCCTATGTTAAATTTTGCGAAACGGCACTTTTTTTCAAAAAATTTCGAGATATCGAATTAAAACCTTCGCCATTGTTTTCAAGTGGCATATTTACCAACCGATTTCATTAACGAAAAAATTCTAAAAAATTTTTTTGTAAAAATACCATTTTTGTCGAAAAATGGTAAGGGTACCCCCTTCTCATTTTTCCACTTTCGGAATGACCAAAAATTTTTTTTCGAGATATCGATTTCTTACCATCTCCATTGGCTTCAAGTGGCCCATTTCCGGCTCAAAACACATGCGACTTGTATTTTTTTTTTTATTTTTAAAATTGACCATTCCCAGCATAGGGAATCCTATGTTAAATTCTGCGAAACGGCACTTTTTTTCAAAAAATTTCGAGATATCGAATTAAAACCTTCGCCATTGTTTTCAAGTGGCATATTTACCAACCGATTTCATTAACGAAAAAATTCTAAAAAATTTTTTTGTAAAAATACCATTTTTGTCGAAAAATGGTAAGGGTACCCCCTTCTCATTTTTCCACTTTCAAAATGGCCAAATATTTTTTTTCGAGATATCGATTTTTTACCATCTCCATTGGCTTCAAGTGGCCCATTTCCGGCTCAAAACACATGCGACTTGTATTTTTTTTTTAATTTTTAAAATTGACCATTCCCAGCATAGGGAATCCAATGTTAAATTTTGCGAAACGGCACTTTTTTTCAAAAAATTTCGAGATATCGAATTAAAACCTTCGCCATTGTTTTCAAGTGGCATATTTACCAACCGATTTCATTAACGAAAAAATTCTAAAAAATTTTTTTGTAAAAATACCATTTTTGTCGAAAAATGGTAAGCCCATGGTACCCCTACAATTTTTCGACAAAAATGGTATTTTTACAAAAAAATTTTTTAGAATTTTTTCGTTAATGAAATCGGTTGGTAAATATGCCACTTGAAAACAATGGCGAAGGTTTTAATTCGATATCTCGAAATTTTTTGAAAAAAAGTGCCGTTTCGCAAAATTTAACATAGGATTCCCTATGCTGGGAATGGTCAATTTTAAAAATTAAAAAAAAAATACAAGTCGCATGTGTTTTGAGCCGGAAATGGGCCACTTGAAGCCAATGGAGATGGTAAGAAATCGATATCTCGAAAAAAAATTTTTGGTCATTCCGAAAGTGGAAAAATGAGAAGGGGGTACCCTTACCATTTTTCGACAAAAATGGTATTTTTACAAAAAAATTTTTTAGAATTTTTTCGTTAATGAAATCGGTTGGTAAATATGCCACTTGAAAACAATGGCGAAGGTTTTAATTCGATATCTCGAAATTTTTTGAAAAAAAGTGCCGTTTCGCAAAATTTAACATAGGATTCCCTATGCTGGGAATGGTCAATTTTAAAAATTAAAAAAAAAATACAAGTCGCATGTGTTTTGAGCCGGAAATGGGCCACTTGAAGCCAATGGAGATGGTAAGAAATCGATATCTCGAAAAAAAATATTTGGTCATTTCGAAAGTGGAAAAATGAGAAGGGGGTACCCTTACAATTTTTCGACAAAAATGGTATTTTTACAAAAAAATTTTTTAGAATTTTTTCGTTAATGAAATCGGTTGGTAAATATGCCACTTGAAAACAATGGCGAAGGTTTTAATTCGATATCTCGAAATTTTTTGAAAAAAAGTGCCGTTTCGCAAAATTTAACATAGGATTCCCTATGCTGGGAATGGTCAATTTTAAAAATTAAAAAAAAAATACAAGTCGCATGTGTTTTGAGCCGGAAATGGGCCACTTGAAGCCAATGGAGATGGTAAGAAATCGATATCTCGAAAAAAAATTTTTGGTCATTCCGAAAGTGGAAAAATGAGAAGGGGGTACCCTTACAATTTTTCGACAAAAATGGTATTTTTACAAACAATTTTTTTAGAATTTTTTCGTTAATGAAATCGGTTGGTAAATATGCCACTTGAAAACAATGGCGAAGGTTTTAATTCGATATCTCGAAATTTTTTGAAAAAAAGTGCCGTTTCGCAAAATTTAACATAGGATTCCCTATGCTGGGAATGGTCAATTTTAAAAATTATAAAAAAAATACAAGTCGCATGTGTTTTGAGCCGGAAATGGGCCACTTGAAGCCAATGGAGATGGTAAGAAATCGATATCTCGAAAAAAAATTTTTGGTCATTCCGAAAGTGGAAAAATGAGAAGGGGGTACCCTTACCATTTTTCGACAAAAATGGTATTTTTACAAAAAAATTTTTTAGAATTTTTTCGTTAATGAAATCGGTTGGTAAATATGCCACTTGAAAACAATGGCGAAGGTTTTAATTCGATATCTCGAAATTTTTTGAAAAAAAGTGCCGTTTCGCAAAATTTAACATAGGATTCCCTATGCTGGGAATGGTCAATTTTAAAAATTAAAAAAAAAATACAAGTCGCATGTGTTTTGAGCCGGAAATGGGCCACTTGAAGCCAATGGAGATGGTAAGAAATCGATATCTCGAAAAAAAATTTTTGGTCATTCCGAAAGTGGAAAAATGAGAAGGGGGTACCCTTACCATTTTTCGACAAAAATGGTATTTTTACAAAAAAATTTTTTAGAATTTTTTCGTTAATGAAATCGGTTGGTAAATATGCCACTTGAAAACAATGGCGAAGGTTTTAATTCGATATCTCGAAATTTTTTGAAAAAAAGTGCCGTTTCGCAAAATTTAACATAGGATTCCCTATGCTGGGAATGGTCAATTTTAAAAATTAAAAAAAAAATACAAGTCGCATGTGTTTTGAGCCGGAAATGGGCCACTTGAAGCCAATGGAGATGGTAAGAAATCGATATCTCGAAAAAAAAATTTTGGTCATTCCGAAAGTGGAAAAATGAGAAGGGGGTACCCTTACCATTTTTCGACAAAAATTGTATTTTTACAAAAAAATTTTTTAGAATTTTTTCGTTAATGAAATCGGTTGGTAAATATGCTACTTGAAAACAATGGCGAAGGTTTTAATTCGATATCTCGAAATTTTTTGAAAAAAAGTGCCGTTTCGCAAAATTTAACATAGGATTCCCTATGCTGGGAATGGTCAATTTTAAAAATTAAAAAAAAAATACAAGTCGCATGTGTTTTGAGCCGGAAATGGGCCACTTGAAGCCAATGGAGATGGTAAGAAATCGATATCTCGAAAAAAAATTTTTGGTCATTCCGAAAGTGGAAAAATGAGAAGGGGGTACCCTTACCATTTTTCGACTTTTGAAATGGCAAAATATTTTTTTTCGAGATATCGATTTTTTACCATCTCCATTGGCTTCAAGTGGCCCATTTCCGGCTCAAAACACATGCGACTTGTATTTTTTTTTTTATTTTTAAAATTGACCATTCCCAGCATAGGGAATCCTATGTTAAATTTTGCGAAACGGCACTTTTTTTCAAAAAATTTCGAGATATCGAATTAAAACCTTCGCCATTGTTTTCAAGTGGCATATTTACCAACCGATTTCATTAACGAAAAAATTCTAAAAAATTTTTTTGTAAAAATACCATTTTTGTCGAAAAATGGTAAGGGTACCCCCTTCTCATTTTTCCACTTTCGGAATGACCAAAAATTTTTTTTCGAGATATCGATTTCTTACCATCTCCATTGGCTTCAAGTGGCCCATTTCCGGCTCAAAACACATGCGACTTGTATTTTTTTTTTATTTTTAAAATTGACCATTCCCAGCATAGGGAATCCTATGTTAAATTCTGCGAAACGGCACTTTTTTTCAAAAAATTTCGAGATATCGAATTAAAACCTTCGCCATTGTTTTCAAGTGGCATATTTACCAACCGATTTCATTAACGAAAAAATTGTAAAAAATTTTTTTGTAAAAATACCATTTTTGTCGAAAAATGGTAAGCCCATGGTACCCCTACAATTTTTCGACAAAAATGGTATTTTTACAAAAAAATTTTTTAGAATTTTTTCGTTAATGAAATCGGTTGGTAAATATGCCACTTGAAAACAATGGCGAAGGTTTTAATTCGATATCTCGAAATTTTTTGAAAAAAAGTGCCGTTTCGCAAAATTTAACATAGGATTCCCTATGCTGGGAATGGTCAATTTTAAAAATTAAAAAAAAAATACAAGTCGCATGTGTTTTGAGCCGGAAATGGGCCACTTGAAGCCAATGGAGATGGTAAGAAATCGATATCTCGAAAAAAAATTTTTGGTCATTTCGAAAGTGGAAAAATGAGAAGGGGGTACCCTTACCATTTTTCGACAAAAATGGTATTGTTACAAAAAAAATTTTTAGAATTTTTTCGTTAATGAAATCGGTTGGTAAATATGCCACTTGAAAACAATGGCGAAGGTTTTAATTCGATATCTCGAAATTTTTTGAAAAAAAGTGCCGTTTCGCAAAATTTAACATAGGATTCCCTATGCTGGGAATGGTCAATTTTAAAAATTATAAAAAAAATACAAGTCGCATGTGTTTTGAGCCGGAAATGGGCCACTTGAAGCCAATGGAGATGGTAAGAAATCGATATCTCGAAAAAAAATTTTTGGTCATTCCGAAAGTGGAAAAATGAGAAGGGGGTACCCTTACCATTTTTCGACAAAAACGGTATTTTTACAAAAAAATTTTTTAGAATTTTTTCGTTAATGAAATCGGTTGGTAAATATGCCACTTGAAAACAATGGCGAAGGTTTTAATTCGATATCTCGAAATTTTTTGAAAAAAAGTGCCGTTTCGCAAAATTTAACATAGGATTCCCTATGCTGGGAATGGTCAATTTTAAAAATTGAAAAAAAAATACAAGTCGCATGTGTTTTGAGCCGGAAATGGGCCACTTGAAGCCAATGGAGATGGTAAGAAATCGATATCTCAAAAAAAATATTTTGCCATTTCAAAAGTCGAAAAATGGTAAGGGTACCCCCTTCTCATTTTTCCACTTTCAAAATGGCCAAATATTTTTTTTCGAGATATCGATTTCTTACCATCTCCATTGGCTTCAAGTGGCCCATTTCCGGCTCAAAACACATGCGACTTGTATTTTTTTTTTAATTTTTAAAATTGACCATTCCCAGCATAGGGAATCCTATGTTAAATTTTGCGAAACGGCACTTTTTTTCAAAAAATTTCGAGATATCGAATTAAAACCTTCGCCATTGTTTTCAAGTGGCATATTTACCAACCGATTTCATTAACGAAAAAATTCTAAAAAATTTTTTTGCAAAAATACCATTTTTGTCGAAAAATTGTAAGGGTACCCCCTTCTCATTTTTCCACTTTCAAAATGGCCAAATATTTTTTTTCGAGATATCGATTTCTTACCATCTCCATTGGCTTCAAGTGGCCCATTTCCGGCTCAAAACACATGCGACTTGTATTTTTTTTTTAATTTTTAAAATTGACCATTCCCAGCATAGGGAATCCTATGTTAAATTTTGCGAAACGGCACTTTTTTTCAAAAAATTTCGAGATATCGAATTAAAACCTTCGCCATTGTTTTCAAGTGGCATATTTACCAACCGATTTCATTAACGAAAAAATTCTAAAAAATTTTTTTGCAAAAATACCATTTTTGTCGAAAAATGGTAAGGGTACCCCCTTCTCATTTTTCCACTTTCAAAATGGCCAAATATTTTTTTTCGAGATATCGATTTCTTACCATCTCCATTGGCTTCAAGTGGCCCATTTCCGGCTCAAAACACATGCGACTTGTATTTTTTTTTTAATTTTTAAAATTGACCATTCCCAGCATAGGGAATCCTATGTTAAATTTTGCGAAACGGCACTTTTTTTCAAAAAATTTCGAGATATCGAATTAAAACCTTCGCCATTGTTTTCAAGTGGCATATTTACCAACCGATTTCATTAACGAAAAAATTCTAAAAAATTTTTTTGTAACAATACCATTTTTGTCGAAAAATGGTAAGGGTACCCCCTTCTCATTTTTCCACTTTCGAAATGACCAAAAATTTTTTTTCGAGATATCGATTTCTTACCATCTCCATTGGCTTCAAGTGGGCCATTTCCGGCTCAAAACACATGCGACTTGTATTTTTTTTTTAATTTTTAAAATTGACCATTCCCAGCATAGGGAATCCTATGTTAAATTTTGCGAAACGGCACTTTTTTTCAAAAAATTTCGAGATATCGAATTGAAACCTTCGCCATTGTTTTCAAGTGGCATATTTACCAACCGATTTCATTAACGAAAAAATTCTAAAAAATTTTTTTGTAAAAATACCATTTTTGTCGAAAAATGGTAAGCCCATGGTACCCCTACAATTTTTCGACAAAAATTGTATTTTTACAAAAAAATTTTTTAGAATTTTTTCGTTAATGAAATCGGTTGGTAAATATGCCACTTGAAAACAATGGCGAAGGTTTTAATTCGATATCTCGAAATTTTTTGAAAAAAAGTGCCGTTTCGCAAAATTTAACATAGGATTCCCTATGCTGGGAATGGTCAATTTTAAAAATTAAAAAAAAAATACAAGTCGCATGTGTTTTGAGCCGGAAATGGGCCACTTGAAGCCAATGGAGATGGTAAGAAATCGATATCTCGAAAAAAAATTTTTGGTCATTCCGAAAGTGGAAAAATGAGAAGGGGGTACCCTTACCATTTTTCGACAAAAATGGTATTTTTACAAAAAAATTTTTTAGAATTTTTTCGTTAATGAAATCGGTTGGTAAATATGCCACTTGAAAACAATGGCGAAGGTTTTAATTCGATATCTCGAAATTTTTTGAAAAAAAGTGCCGTTTCGCAAAATTTAACATAGGATTCCCTATGCTGGGAATGGTCAATTTTAAAAATTAAAAAAAAAATACAAGTCGCATGTGTTTTGAGCCGGAAATGGGCCACTTGAAGCCAATGGAGATGGTAAGAAATCGATATCTCGAAAAAAAATTTTTGGTCATTCCGAAAGTGGAAAAATGAGAAGGGGGTACCCTTACAATTTTTCGACAAAAATGGTATTTTTACAAAAAATTTTTTTAGAATTTTTTCGTTAATGAAATCGGTTGGTAAATATGCCACTTGAAAACAATGGCGAAGGTTTTAATTCGATATCTCGAAATTTTTTGAAAAAAAGTGCCGTTTCGCAAAATTTAACATAGGATTCCCTATGCTGGGAATGGTCAATTTTAAAAATTGAAAAAAAAATACAAGTCGCATGTGTTTTGAGCCGGAAATGGGCCACTTGAAGCCAATGGAGATGGTAAGAAATCGATATCTCAAAAAAAATATTTTGCCATTTCAAAAGTCGAAAAATGGTAAGGGTACCCCCTTCTCATTTTTCCACTTTCAAAATGGCCAAATATTTTTTTTCGAGATATCGATTTCTTACCATCTCCATTGGCTTCAAGTGGCCCATTTCCGGCTCAAAACACATGCGACTTGTATTTTTTTTTTAATTTTTAAAATTGACCATTCCCAGCATAGGGAATCCTATGTTAAATTTTGCGAAACGGCACTTTTTTTCAAAAAATTTCGAGATATCGAATTAAAACCTTCGCCATTGTTTTCAAGTGGCATATTTACCAACCGATTTCATTAACGAAAAAATTCTAAAAAATTTTTTTGCAAAAATACCATTTTTGTCGAAAAATTGTAAGGGTACCCCCTTCTCATTTTTCCACTTTCAAAATGGCCAAATATTTTTTTTCGAGATATCGATTTCTTACCATCTCCATTGGCTTCAAGTGGCCCATTTCCGGCTCAAAACACATGCGACTTGTATTTTTTTTTTAATTTTTAAAATTGACCATTCCCAGCATAGGGAATCCTATGTTAAATTTTGCGAAACGGCACTTTTTTTCAAAAAATTTCGAGATATCGAATTAAAACCTTCGCCATTGTTTTCAAGTGGCATATTTACCAACCGATTTCATTAACGAAAAAATTCTAAAAAATTTTTTTGCAAAAATACCATTTTTGTCGAAAAATGGTAAGGGTACCCCCTTCTCATTTTTCCACTTTCAAAATGGCCAAATATTTTTTTTCGAGATATCGATTTCTTACCATCTCCATTGGCTTCAAGTGGCCCATTTCCGGCTCAAAACACATGCGACTTGTATTTTTTTTTTAATTTTTAAAATTGACCATTCCCAGCATAGGGAATCCTATGTTAAATTTTGCGAAACGGCACTTTTTTTCAAAAAATTTCGAGATATCGAATTAAAACCTTCGCCATTGTTTTCAAGTGGCATATTTACCAACCGATTTCATTAACGAAAAAATTCTAAAAAATTTTTTTGTAACAATACCATTTTTGTCGAAAAATGGTAAGGGTACCCCCTTCTCATTTTTCCACTTTCGAAATGACCAAAAATTTTTTTTCGAGATATCGATTTCTTACCATCTCCATTGGCTTCAAGTGGGCCATTTCCGGCTCAAAACACATGCGACTTGTATTTTTTTTTTAATTTTTAAAATTGACCATTCCCAGCATAGGGAATCCTATGTTAAATTTTGCGAAACGGCACTTTTTTTCAAAAAATTTCGAGATATCGAATTGAAACCTTCGCCATTGTTTTCAAGTGGCATATTTACCAACCGATTTCATTAACGAAAAAATTCTAAAAAATTTTTTTGTAAAAATACCATTTTTGTCGAAAAATGGTAAGCCCATGGTACCCCTACAATTTTTCGACAAAAATTGTATTTTTACAAAAAAATTTTTTAGAATTTTTTCGTTAATGAAATCGGTTGGTAAATATGCCACTTGAAAACAATGGCGAAGGTTTTAATTCGATATCTCGAAATTTTTTGAAAAAAAGTGCCGTTTCGCAAAATTTAACATAGGATTCCCTATGCTGGGAATGGTCAATTTTAAAAATTAAAAAAAAAATACAAGTCGCATGTGTTTTGAGCCGGAAATGGGCCACTTGAAGCCAATGGAGATGGTAAGAAATCGATATCTCGAAAAAAAATTTTTGGTCATTCCGAAAGTGGAAAAATGAGAAGGGGGTACCCTTACCATTTTTCGACAAAAATGGTATTTTTACAAAAAAATTTTTTAGAATTTTTTCGTTAATGAAATCGGTTGGTAAATATGCCACTTGAAAACAATGGCGAAGGTTTTAATTCGATATCTCGAAATTTTTTGAAAAAAAGTGCCGTTTCGCAAAATTTAACATAGGATTCCCTATGCTGGGAATGGTCAATTTTAAAAATTAAAAAAAAAATACAAGTCGCATGTGTTTTGAGCCGGAAATGGGCCACTTGAAGCCAATGGAGATGGTAAGAAATCGATATCTCGAAAAAAAATTTTTGGTCATTCCGAAAGTGGAAAAATGAGAAGGGGGTACCCTTACAATTTTTCGACAAAAATGGTATTTTTACAAAAAATTTTTTTAGAATTTTTTCGTTAATGAAATCGGTTGGTAAATATGCCACTTGAAAACAATGGCGAAGGTTTTAATTCGATATCTCGAAATTTTTTGAAAAAAAGTGCCGTTTCGCAAAATTTAACATAGGATTCCCTATGCTGGGAATGGTCAATTTTAAAAATTAAAAAAAAAATACAAGTCGCATGTGTTTTGAGCCGGAAATGGGCCACTTGAAGCCAATGGAGATGGTAAGAAATCGATATCTCGAAAAAAAATATTTGGCCATTTTGAAAGTGGAAAAATGAGAAGGGGGTACCCTTACCATTTTTCGACAAAAACGGTATTTTTACAAAAAAATTTTTTAGAATTTTTTCGTTAATGAAATCGGTTGGTAAATATGCCACTTGAAAACAATGGCGAAGGTTTTAATTCGATATCTCGAAATTTTTTGAAAAAAAGTGCCGTTTCGCAAAATTTAACATAGGATTCCCTATGCTGGGAATGGTCAATTTTAAAAATTGAAAAAAAAATACAAGTCGCATGTGTTTTGAGCCGGAAATGGGCCACTTGAAGCCAATGGAGATGGTAAGAAATCGATATCTCAAAAAAAATATTTTGCCATTTCAAAAGTCGAAAAATGGTAAGGGTACCCCCTTCTCATTTTTCCACTTTCAAAATGGCCAAATATTTTTTTTCGAGATATCGATTTCTTACCATCTCCATTGGCTTCAAGTGGCCCATTTCCGGCTCAAAACACATGCGACTTGTATTTTTTTTTTAATTTTTAAAATTGACCATTCCCAGCATAGGGAATCCTATGTTAAATTTTGCGAAACGGCACTTTTTTTCAAAAAATTTCGAGATATCGAATTAAAACCTTCGCCATTGTTTTCAAGTGGCATATTTACCAACCGATTTCATTAACGAAAAAATTCTAAAAAATTTTTTTGCAAAAATACCATTTTTGTCGAAAAATGGTAAGGGTACCCCCTTCTCATTTTTCCACTTTCAAAATGGCCAAATATTTTTTTTCGAGATATCGATTTCTTACCATCTCCATTGGCTTCAAGTGGCCCATTTCCGGCTCAAAACACATGCGACTTGTATTTTTTTTTTAATTTTTAAAATTGACCATTCCCAGCATAGGGAATCCTATGTTAAATTTTGCGAAACGGCACTTTTTTTCAAAAAATTTCGAGATATCGAATTAAAACCTTCGCCATTGTTTTCAAGTGGCATATTTACCAACCGATTTCATTAACGAAAAAATTCTAAAAAATTTTTTTGTAAAAATACCATTTTTGTCGAAAAATTGTAAGGGTACCCCCTTCTCATTTTTCCACTTTCAAAATGGCCAAATATTTTTTTTCGAGATATCGATTTCTTACCATCTCCATTGGCTTCAAGTGGCCCATTTCCGGCTCAAAACACATGCGACTTGTATTTTTTTTTTAATTTTTAAAATTGACCATTCCCAGCATAGGGAATCCTATGTTAAATTTTGCGAAACGGCACTTTTTTTCAAAAAATTTCGAGATATCGAATTAAAACCTTCGCCATTGTTTTCAAGTGGCATATTTACCAACCGATTTCATTAACGAAAAAATTCTAAAAAATTTTTTTGCAAAAATACCATTTTTGTCGAAAAATGGTAAGGGTACCCCCTTCTCATTTTTCCACTTTCAAAATGGCCAAATATTTTTTTTCGAGATATCGATTTCTTACCATCTCCATTGGCTTCAAGTGGCCCATTTCCGGCTCAAAACACATGCGACTTGTATTTTTTTTTTAATTTTTAAAATTGACCATTCCCAGCATAGGGAATCCTATGTTAAATTTTGCGAAACGGCACTTTTTTTCAAAAAATTTCGAGATATCGAATTAAAACCTTCGCCATTGTTTTCAAGTGGCATATTTACCAACCGATTTCATTAACGAAAAAATTCTAAAAAATTTTTTTGTAACAATACCATTTTTGTCGAAAAATGGTAAGGGTACCCCCTTCTCATTTTTCCACTTTCGAAATGACCAAAAATTTTTTTTCGAGATATCGATTTCTTACCATCTCCATTGGCTTCAAGTGGGCCATTTCCGGCTCAAAACACATGCGACTTGTATTTTTTTTTTAATTTTTAAAATTGACCATTCCCAGCATAGGGAATCCTATGTTAAATTTTGCGAAACGGCACTTTTTTTCAAAAAATTTCGAGATATCGAATTGAAACCTTCGCCATTGTTTTCAAGTGGCATATTTACCAACCGATTTCATTAACGAAAAAATTCTAAAAAATTTTTTTGTAAAAATACCATTTTTGTCGAAAAATGGTAAGCCCATGGTACCCCTACAATTTTTCGACAAAAATTGTATTTTTACAAAAAAATTTTTTAGAATTTTTTCGTTAATGAAATCGGTTGGTAAATATGCCACTTGAAAACAATGGCGAAGGTTTTAATTCGATATCTCGAAATTTTTTGAAAAAAAGTGCCGTTTCGCAAAATTTAACATAGGATTCCCTATGCTGGGAATGGTCAATTTTAAAAATTAAAAAAAAAATACAAGTCGCATGTGTTTTGAGCCGGAAATGGGCCACTTGAAGCCAATGGAGATGGTAAGAAATCGATATCTCGAAAAAAAATTTTTGGTCATTCCGAAAGTGGAAAAATGAGAAGGGGGTACCCTTACCATTTTTCGACAAAAATGGTATTTTTACAAAAAAATTTTTTAGAATTTTTTCGTTAATGAAATCGGTTGGTAAATATGCCACTTGAAAACAATGGCGAAGGTTTTAATTCGATATCTCGAAATTTTTTGAAAAAAAGTGCCGTTTCGCAAAATTTAACATAGGATTCCCTATGCTGGGAATGGTCAATTTTAAAAATTAAAAAAAAAATACAAGTCGCATGTGTTTTGAGCCGGAAATGGGCCACTTGAAGCCAATGGAGATGGTAAGAAATCGATATCTCGAAAAAAAATTTTTGGTCATTCCGAAAGTGGAAAAATGAGAAGGGGGTACCCTTACAATTTTTCGACAAAAATGGTATTTTTACAAAAAATTTTTTTAGAATTTTTTCGTTAATGAAATCGGTTGGTAAATATGCCACTTGAAAACAATGGCGAAGGTTTTAATTCGATATCTCGAAATTTTTTGAAAAAAAGTGCCGTTTCGCAAAATTTAACATAGGATTCCCTATGCTGGGAATGGTCAATTTTAAAAATTAAAAAAAAAATACAAGTCGCATGTGTTTTGAGCCGGAAATGGGCCACTTGAAGCCAATGGAGATGGTAAGAAATCGATATCTCGAAAAAAAATATTTGGCCATTTTGAAAGTGGAAAAATGAGAAGGGGGTACCCTTACCATTTTTCGACAAAAACGGTATTTTTACAAAAAAATTTTTTAGAATTTTTTCGTTAATGAAATCGGTTGGTAAATATGCCACTTGAAAACAATGGCGAAGGTTTTAATTCGATATCTCGAAATTTTTTGAAAAAAAGTGCCGTTTCGCAAAATTTAACATAGGATTCCCTATGCTGGGAATGGTCAATTTTAAAAATTGAAAAAAAAATACAAGTCGCATGTGTTTTGAGCCGGAAATGGGCCACTTGAAGCCAATGGAGATGGTAAGAAATCGATATCTCAAAAAAAATATTTTGCCATTTCAAAAGTCGAAAAATGGTAAGGGTACCCCCTTCTCATTTTTCCACTTTCAAAATGGCCAAATATTTTTTTTCGAGATATCGATTTCTTACCATCTCCATTGGCTTCAAGTGGCCCATTTCCGGCTCAAAACACATGCGACTTGTATTTTTTTTTTAATTTTTAAAATTGACCATTCCCAGCATAGGGAATCCTATGTTAAATTTTGCGAAACGGCACTTTTTTTCAAAAAATTTCGAGATATCGAATTAAAACCTTCGCCATTGTTTTCAAGTGGCATATTTACCAACCGATTTCATTAACGAAAAAATTCTAAAAAATTTTTTTGCAAAAATACCATTTTTGTCGAAAAATGGTAAGGGTACCCCCTTCTCATTTTTCCACTTTCAAAATGGCCAAATATTTTTTTTCGAGATATCGATTTCTTACCATCTCCATTGGCTTCAAGTGGCCCATTTCCGGCTCAAAACACATGCGACTTGTATTTTTTTTTTAATTTTTAAAATTGACCATTCCCAGCATAGGGAATCCTATGTTAAATTTTGCGAAACGGCACTTTTTTTCAAAAAATTTCGAGATATCGAATTAAAACCTTCGCCATTGTTTTCAAGTGGCATATTTACCAACCGATTTCATTAACGAAAAAATTCTAAAAAATTTTTTTGTAACAATACCATTTTTGTCGAAAAATGGTAAGGGTACCCCCTTCTCATTTTTCCACTTTCGAAATGACCAAAAATTTTTTTTCGAGATATCGATTTCTTACCATCTCCATTGGCTTCAAGTGGGCCATTTCCGGCTCAAAACACATGCGACTTGTATTTTTTTTTTAATTTTTAAAATTGACCATTCCCAGCATAGGGAATCCTATGTTAAATTTTGCGAAACGGCACTTTTTTTCAAAAAATTTCGAGATATCGAATTGAAACCTTCGCCATTGTTTTCAAGTGGCATATTTACCAACCGATTTCATTAACGAAAAAATTCTAAAAAATTTTTTTGTAAAAATACCATTTTTGTCGAAAAATGGTAAGCCCATGGTACCCCTACAATTTTTCGACAAAAATTGTATTTTTACAAAAAAATTTTTTAGAATTTTTTCGTTAATGAAATCGGTTGGTAAATATGCCACTTGAAAACAATGGCGAAGGTTTTAATTCGATATCTCGAAATTTTTTGAAAAAAAGTGCCGTTTCGCAAAATTTAACATAGGATTCCCTATGCTGGGAATGGTCAATTTTAAAAATTAAAAAAAAAATACAAGTCGCATGTGTTTTGAGCCGGAAATGGGCCACTTGAAGCCAATGGAGATGGTAAGAAATCGATATCTCGAAAAAAAATTTTTGGTCATTCCGAAAGTGGAAAAATGAGAAGGGGGTACCCTTACCATTTTTCGACAAAAATGGTATTTTTACAAAAAAATTTTTTAGAATTTTTTCGTTAATGAAATCGGTTGGTAAATATGCCACTTGAAAACAATGGCGAAGGTTTTAATTCGATATCTCGAAATTTTTTGAAAAAAAGTGCCGTTTCGCAAAATTTAACATAGGATTCCCTATGCTGGGAATGGTCAATTTTAAAAATTAAAAAAAAAATACAAGTCGCATGTGTTTTGAGCCGGAAATGGGCCACTTGAAGCCAATGGAGATGGTAAGAAATCGATATCTCGAAAAAAAATTTTTGGTCATTCCGAAAGTGGAAAAATGAGAAGGGGGTACCCTTACAATTTTTCGACAAAAATGGTATTTTTACAAAAAATTTTTTTAGAATTTTTTCGTTAATGAAATCGGTTGGTAAATATGCCACTTGAAAACAATGGCGAAGGTTTTAATTCGATATCTCGAAATTTTTTGAAAAAAAGTGCCGTTTCGCAAAATTTAACATAGGATTCCCTATGCTGGGAATGGTCAATTTTAAAAATTAAAAAAAAAATACAAGTCGCATGTGTTTTGAGCCGGAAATGGGCCACTTGAAGCCAATGGAGATGGTAAGAAATCGATATCTCGAAAAAAAATATTTGGCCATTTTGAAAGTGGAAAAATGAGAAGGGGGTACCCTTACCATTTTTCGACAAAAACGGTATTTTTACAAAAAAATTTTTTAGAATTTTTTCGTTAATGAAATCGGTTGGTAAATATGCCACTTGAAAACAATGGCGAAGGTTTTAATTCGATATCTCGAAATTTTTTGAAAAAAAGTGCCGTTTCGCAAAATTTAACATAGGATTCCCTATGCTGGGAATGGTCAATTTTAAAAATTGAAAAAAAAATACAAGTCGCATGTGTTTTGAGCCGGAAATGGGCCACTTGAAGCCAATGGAGATGGTAAGAAATCGATATCTCAAAAAAAATATTTTGCCATTTCAAAAGTCGAAAAATGGTAAGGGTACCCCCTTCTCATTTTTCCACTTTCAAAATGGCCAAATATTTTTTTTCGAGATATCGATTTCTTACCATCTCCATTGGCTTCAAGTGGCCCATTTCCGGCTCAAAACACATGCGACTTGTATTTTTTTTTTAATTTTTAAAATTGACCATTCCCAGCATAGGGAATCCTATGTTAAATTTTGCGAAACGGCACTTTTTTTCAAAAAATTTCGAGATATCGAATTAAAACCTTCGCCATTGTTTTCAAGTGGCATATTTACCAACCGATTTCATTAACGAAAAAATTCTAAAAAATTTTTTTGCAAAAATACCATTTTTGTCGAAAAATGGTAAGGGTACCCCCTTCTCATTTTTCCACTTTCAAAATGGCCAAATATTTTTTTTCGAGATATCGATTTCTTACCATCTCCATTGGCTTCAAGTGGCCCATTTCCGGCTCAAAACACATGCGACTTGTATTTTTTTTTTAATTTTTAAAATTGACCATTCCCAGCATAGGGAATCCTATGTTAAATTTTGCGAAACGGCACTTTTTTTCAAAAAATTTCGAGATATCGAATTAAAACCTTCGCCATTGTTTTCAAGTGGCATATTTACCAACCGATTTCATTAACGAAAAAATTCTAAAAAATTTTTTTGTAAAAATACCATTTTTGTCGAAAAATTGTAAGGGTACCCCCTTCTCATTTTTCCACTTTCAAAATGGCCAAATATTTTTTTTCGAGATATCGATTTCTTACCATCTCCATTGGCTTCAAGTGGCCCATTTCCGGCTCAAAACACATGCGACTTGTATTTTTTTTTTAATTTTTAAAATTGACCATTCCCAGCATAGGGAATCCTATGTTAAATTTTGCGAAACGGCACTTTTTTTCAAAAAATTTCGAGATATCGAATTAAAACCTTCGCCATTGTTTTCAAGTGGCATATTTACCAACCGATTTCATTAACGAAAAAATTCTAAAAAATTTTTTTGCAAAAATACCATTTTTGTCGAAAAATGGTAAGGGTACCCCCTTCTCATTTTTCCACTTTCAAAATGGCCAAATATTTTTTTTCGAGATATCGATTTCTTACCATCTCCATTGGCTTCAAGTGGCCCATTTCCGGCTCAAAACACATGCGACTTGTATTTTTTTTTTAATTTTTAAAATTGACCATTCCCAGCATAGGGAATCCTATGTTAAATTTTGCGAAACGGCACTTTTTTTCAAAAAATTTCGAGATATCGAATTAAAACCTTCGCCATTGTTTTCAAGTGGCATATTTACCAACCGATTTCATTAACGAAAAAATTCTAAAAAATTTTTTTGTAACAATACCATTTTTGTCGAAAAATGGTAAGGGTACCCCCTTCTCATTTTTCCACTTTCGAAATGACCAAAAATTTTTTTTCGAGATATCGATTTCTTACCATCTCCATTGGCTTCAAGTGGGCCATTTCCGGCTCAAAACACATGCGACTTGTATTTTTTTTTTAATTTTTAAAATTGACCATTCCCAGCATAGGGAATCCTATGTTAAATTTTGCGAAACGGCACTTTTTTTCAAAAAATTTCGAGATATCGAATTAAAACCTTCGCCATTGTTTTCAAGTGGCATATTTACCAACCGATTTCATTAACGAAAAAATTCTAAAAAATTTTTTTGTAAAAATACCATTTTTGTCGAAAAATGGTAAGGGTACCCCCTTCTCATTTTTCCACTTTCGGAATGACCAAAAATTTTTTTTCGAGATATCGATTTCTTACCATATCCATTGGCTTCAAGTGGCCCATTTCCGGCTCAAAACACATGCGACTTGTATTTTTTTTTTAATTTTTAAAATTGACCATTCCCAGCATAGGGAATCCTATGTTAAATTTTGCGAAACGGCACTTTTTTTCAAAAAATTTCGAGATATCGAATTGAAACCTTCGCCATTGTTTTCAAGTGGCATATTTACCAACCGATTTCATTAACGAAAAAATTCTAAAAAATTTTTTTGTAAAAATACCATTTTTGTCGAAAAATGGTAAGCCCATGGTACCCCTACAATTTTTCGACAAAAATTGTATTTTTACAAAAAAATTTTTTAGAATTTTTTCGTTAATGAAATCGGTTGGTAAATATGCCACTTGAAAACAATGGCGAAGGTTTTAATTCGATATCTCGAAATTTTTTGAAAAAAAGTGCCGTTTCGCAAAATTTAACATAGGATTCCCTATGCTGGGAATGGTCAATTTTAAAAATTAAAAAAAAAATACAAGTCGCATGTGTTTTGAGCCGGAAATGGGCCACTTGAAGCCAATGGAGATGGTAAGAAATCGATATCTCGAAAAAAAATTTTTGGTCATTCCGAAAGTGGAAAAATGAGAAGGGGGTACCCTTACCATTTTTCGACAAAAATGGTATTTTTACAAAAAAATTTTTTAGAATTTTTTCGTTAATGAAATCGGTTGGTAAATATGCCACTTGAAAACAATGGCGAAGGTTTTAATTCGATATCTCGAAATTTTTTGAAAAAAAGTGCCGTTTCGCAAAATTTAACATAGGATTCCCTATGCTGGGAATGGTCAATTTTAAAAATTAAAAAAAAAATACAAGTCGCATGTGTTTTGAGCCGGAAATGGGCCACTTGAAGCCAATGGAGATGGTAAGAAATCGATATCTCGAAAAAAAATTTTTGGTCATTCCGAAAGTGGAAAAATGAGAAGGGGGTACCCTTACAATTTTTCGACAAAAATGGTATTTTTACAAAAAATTTTTTTAGAATTTTTTCGTTAATGAAATCGGTTGGTAAATATGCCACTTGAAAACAATGGCGAAGGTTTTAATTCGATATCTCGAAATTTTTTGAAAAAAAGTGCCGTTTCGCAAAATTTAACATAGGATTCCCTATGCTGGGAATGGTCAATTTTAAAAATTATAAAATAAATACAAGTCGCATGTGTTTTGAGCCGGAAATGGGCCACTTGAAGCCAATGGAGATGGTAAGAAATCGATATCTCGAAAAAAAATTTTTGGTCATTCCGAAAGTGGAAAAATGAGAAGGGGGTACCCTTACCATTTTTCGACAAAAATGGTATTTTTACAAAAAAATTTTTTAGAATTTTTTCGTTAATGAAATCGGTTGGTAAATATGCCACTTGAAAACAATGGCGAAGGTTTTAATTCGATATCTCGAAATTTTTTGAAAAAAAGTGCCGTTTCGCAAAATTTAACATAGGATTCCCTATGCTGGGAATGGTCAATTTTAAAAATTAAAAAAAAAATACAAGTCGCATGTGTTTTGAGCCGGAAATGGGCCACTTGAAGCCAATGGAGATGGTAAGAAATCGATATCTCGAAAAAAAATTTTTGGTCATTCCGAAAGTGGAAAAATGAGAAGGGGGTACCCTTACAATTTTTCGACAAAAATGGTATTTTTACAAAAAATTTTTTTAGAATTTTTTCGTTAATGAAATCGGTTGGTAAATATGCCACTTGAAAACAATGGCGAAGGTTTTAATTCGATATCTCGAAATTTTTTGAAAAAAAGTGCCGTTTCGCAAAATTTAACATAGGATTCCCTATGCTGGGAATGGTCAATTTTAAAAATTATAAAAAAAATACAAGTCGCATGTGTTTTGAGCCGGAAATGGGCCACTTGAAGCCAATGGAGATGGTAAGAAATCGATATCTCGAAAAAAAATTTTTGGTCATTCCGAAAGTGGAAAAATGAGAAGGGGGTACCCTTACAATTTTTCGACAAAAATGGTATTTTTACAAAAAATTTTTTTAGAATTTTTTCGTTAATGAAATCGGTTGGTAAATATGCCACTTGAAAACAATGGCGAAGGTTTTAATTCGATATCTCGAAATTTTTTGAAAAAAAGTGCCGTTTCGCAAAATTTAACATAGGATTCCCTATGCTGGGAATGGTCAATTTTAAAAATTAAAAAAAAAATACAAGTCGCATGTGTTTTGAGCCGGAAATGGGCCACTTGAAGCCAATGGAGATGGTAAGAAATCGATATCTCGAAAAAAAATTTTTGGTCATTCCGAAAGTGGAAAAATGAGAAGGGGGTACCCTTACAATTTTTCGACAAAAATGGTATTTTTACAAAAAAATTTTTTAGAATTTTTTCGTTAATGAAATCGGTTGGTAAATATGCCACTTGAAAACAATGGCGAAGGTTTTAATTCGATATCTCGAAATTTTTTGAAAAAAAGTGCCGTTTCGCAAAATTTAACATAGGATTCCCTATGCTGGGAATGGTCAATTTTAAAAATTATAAAAAAAATACAAGTCGCATGTGTTTTGAGCCGGAAATGGGCCACTTGAAGCCAATGGAGATGGTAAGAAATCGATATCTCGAAAAAAAATTTTTGGTCATTCCGAAAGTGGAAAAATGAGAAGGGGGTACCCTTACCATTTTTCGACAAAAATGGTATTTTTACAAAAAAATTTTTTAGAATTTTTTCGTTAATGAAATCGGTTGGTAAATATGCCACTTGAAAACAATGGCGAAGGTTTTAATTCGATATCTCGAAATTTTTTGAAAAAAAGTGCCGTTTCGCAAAATTTAACATAGGATTCCCTATGCTGGGAATGGTCAATTTTAAAAATTATAAAATAAATACAAGTCGCATGTGTTTTGAGCCGGAAATGGGCCACTTGAAGCCACTGGAGATGGTAAGAAATCGATATCTCGAAAAAAAATTTTTGGTCATTCCGAAAGTGGAAAAATGAGAAGGGGGTACCCTTACCATTTTTCGACAAAAATGGTATTTTTACAAAAAAATTTTTTAGAATTTTTTCGTTAATGAAATCGGTTGGTAAATATGCCACTTGAAAACAATGGCGAAGGTTTTAATTCGATATCTCGAAATTTTTTGAAAAAAAGTGCCGTTTCGCAAAATTTAACATAGGATTCCCTATGCTGGGAATGGTCAATTTTAAAAATTAAAAAAAAAATACAAGTCGCATGTGTTTTGAGCCGGAAATGGGCCACTTGAAGCCAATGGAGATGGTAAGAAATCGATATCTCGAAAAAAAATTTTTGGTCATTCCGAAAGTGGAAAAATGAGAAGGGGGTACCCTTACAATTTTTCGACAAAAATGGTATTTTTACAAAAAATTTTTTTAGAATTTTTTCGTTAATGAAATCGGTTGGTAAATATGCCACTTGAAAACAATGGCGAAGGTTTTAATTCGATATCTCGAAATTTTTTGAAAAAAAGTGCCGTTTCGCAAAATTTAACATAGGATTCCCTATGCTGGGAATGGTCAATTTTAAAAATTATAAAAAAAATACAAGTCGCATGTGTTTTGAGCCGGAAATGGGCCACTTGAAGCCAATGGAGATGGTAAGAAATCGATATCTCGAAAAAAAATTTTTGGTCATTCCGAAAGTGGAAAAATGAGAAGGGGGTACCCTTACCATTTTTCGACAAAAATGGTATTTTTACAAAAAAATTTTTTAGAATTTTTTCGTTAATGAAATCGGTTGGTAAATATGCCACTTGAAAACAATGGCGAAGGTTTTAATTCGATATCTCGAAATTTTTTGAAAAAAAGTGCCGTTTCGCAAAATTTAACATAGGATTCCCTATGCTGGGAATGGTCAATTTTAAAAATTAAAAAAAAAATACAAGTCGCATGTGTTTTGAGCCGGAAATGGGCCACTTGAAGCCAATGGAGATGGTAAGAAATCGATATCTCGAAAAAAAATTTTTGGTCATTCCGAAAGTGGAAAAATGAGAAGGGGGTACCCTTACCATTTTTCGACAAAAATGGTATTTTTACAAAAAAATTTTTTAGAATTTTTTCGTTAATGAAATCGGTTGGTAAATATGCCACTTGAAAACAATGGCGAAGGTTTTAATTCGATATCTCGAAATTTTTTGAAAAAAAGTGCCGTTTCGCAAAATTTAACATAGGATTCCCTATGCTGGGAATGGTCAATTTTAAAAATTAAAAAAAAAATACAAGTCGCATGTGTTTTGAGCCGGAAATGGGCCACTTGAAGCCAATGGAGATGGTAAGAAATCGATATCTCGAAAAAAAATATTTGGCCATTTTGAAAGTGGAAAAATGAGAAGGGGGTACCCTTACCATTTTTCGACAAAAACGGTATTTTTACAAAAAAATTTTTTAGAATTTTTTCGTTAATGAAATCGGTTGGTAAATATGCCACTTGAAAACAATGGCGAAGGTTTTAATTCGATATCTCGAAATTTTTTGAAAAAAAGTGCCGTTTCGCAAAATTTAACATAGGATTCCCTATGCTGGGAATGGTCAATTTTAAAAATTGAAAAAAAAATACAAGTCGCATGTGTTTTGAGCCGGAAATGGGCCACTTGAAGCCAATGGAGATGGTAAGAAATCGATATCTCAAAAAAAATATTTTGCCATTTCAAAAGTCGAAAAATGGTAAGGGTACCCCCTTCTCATTTTTCCACTTTCAAAATGGCCAAATATTTTTTTTCGAGATATCGATTTCTTACCATCTCCATTGGCTTCAAGTGGCCCATTTCCGGCTCAAAACACATGCGACTTGTATTTTTTTTTTAATTTTTAAAATTGACCATTCCCAGCATAGGGAATCCTATGTTAAATTTTGCGAAACGGCACTTTTTTTCAAAAAATTTTGAGATATCGAATTAAAACCTTCGCCATTGTTTTCAAGTGGCATATTTACCAACCGATTTCATTAACGAAAAAATTCTAAAAAATTTTTTTGCAAAAATACCATTTTTGTCGAAAAATGGTAAGGGTACCCCCTTCTCATTTTTCCACTTTCAAAATGGCCAAATATTTTTTTTCGAGATATCGATTTCTTACCATCTCCATTGGCTTCAAGTGGCCCATTTCCGGCTCAAAACACATGCGACTTGTATTTTTTTTTTAATTTTTAAAATTGACCATTCCCAGCATAGGGAATCCTATGTTAAATTTTGCGAAACGGCACTTTTTTTCAAAAAATTTCGAGATATCGAATTAAAACCTTCGCCATTGTTTTCAAGTGGCATATTTACCAACCGATTTCATTAACGAAAAAATTCTAAAAAATTTTTTTGTAAAAATACCATTTTTGTCGAAAAATTGTAAGGGTACCCCCTTCTCATTTTTCCACTTTCAAAATGGCCAAATATTTTTTTTCGAGATATCGATTTCTTACCATCTCCATTGGCTTCAAGTGGCCCATTTCCGGCTCAAAACACATGCGACTTGTATTTTTTTTTTAATTTTTAAAATTGACCATTCCCAGCATAGGGAATCCTATGTTAAATTTTGCGAAACGGCACTTTTTTTCAAAAAATTTCGAGATATCGAATTAAAACCTTCGCCATTGTTTTCAAGTGGCATATTTACCAACCGATTTCATTAACGAAAAAATTCTAAAAAATTTTTTTGCAAAAATACCATTTTTGTCGAAAAATGGTAAGGGTACCCCCTTCTCATTTTTCCACTTTCAAAATGGCCAAATATTTTTTTTCGAGATATCGATTTCTTACCATCTCCATTGGCTTCAAGTGGCCCATTTCCGGCTCAAAACACATGCGACTTGTATTTTTTTTTTAATTTTTAAAATTGACCATTCCCAGCATAGGGAATCCTATGTTAAATTTTGCGAAACGGCACTTTTTTTCAAAAAATTTCGAGATATCGAATTAAAACCTTCGCCATTGTTTTCAAGTGGCATATTTACCAACCGATTTCATTAACGAAAAAATTCTAAAAAATTTTTTTGTAAAAATACCATTTTTGTCGAAAAATGGTAAGGGTACCCCCTTCTCATTTTTCCACTTTCAAAATGGCCAAATATTTTTTTTCGAGATATCGATTTCTTACCATCTCCATTGGCTTCAAGTGGCCCATTTCCGGCTCAAAACACATGCGACTTGTATTTTTTTTTTAATTTTTAAAATTGACCATTCCCAGCATAGGGAATCCTATGTTAAATTTTGCGAAACGGCACTTTTTTTCAAAAAATTTCGAGATATCGAATTAAAACCTTCGCCATTGTTTTCAAGTGGCATATTTACCAACCGATTTCATTAACGAAAAAATTCTAAAAAATTTGTTTGTAAAAATACCATTTTTGTCGAAAAATTGTAAGGGTACCCCCTTCTCATTTTTCCACTTTCGAAATGACCAAAAATTTTTTTTCGAGATATCGATTTCTTACCATCTCCATTGGCTTCAAGTGGCCCATTTCCGGCTCAAAACACATGCGACTTGTATTTTTTTTTTAATTTTTAAAATTGACCATTCCCAGCATAGGGAATCCTATGTTAAATTTTGCGAAACGGCACTTTTTTTCAAAAAATTTCGAGATATCGAATTAAAACCTTCGCCATTGTTTTCAAGTGGCATATTTACCAACCGATTTCATTAACGAAAAAATTCTAAAAAATTTTTTTGTAAAAATACCATTTTTGTCGAAAAATGGTAAGGGTACCCCCTTCTCATTTTTCCACTTTCGGAATGACCAAAAATTTTTTTTCGAGATATCGATTTCTTACCATCTCCATTGGCTTCAAGTGGCCCATTTCCGGCTCAAAACACATGCGACTTGTATTTTTTTTTTTATTTTTAAAATTGACCATTCCCAGCATAGGGAATCCTATGTTAAATTTTGCGAAACGGCACTTTTTTTCAAAAAATTTCGAGATATCGAATTAAAACCTTCGCCATTGTTTTCAAGTGGCATATTTACCAACCGATTTCATTAACGAAAAAATTCTAAAAAATTTTTTTGTAAAAATACCATTTTTGTCGAAAAATGGTAAGGGTACCCCCTTCTCATTTTTCCACTTTCGGAATGACCAAAAATTTTTTTTCGAGATATCGATTTCTTACCATCTCCATTGGCTTCAAGTGGCCCATTTCCGGCTCAAAACACATGCGACTTGTATTTTTTTTTTTAATTTTTAAAATTGACCATTCCCAGCATAGGGAATCCTATGTTAAATTTTGCGAAACGGCACTTTTTTTCAAAAAATTTCGAGATATCGAATTGAAACCTTCGCCATTGTTTTCAAGTGGCATATTTACCAACCGATTTCATTAACGAAAAAATTCTAAAAAATTTTTTTGTAAAAATACCATTTTTGTCGAAAAATGGTAAGCCCATGGTACCCCTACAATTTTTCGACAAAAATTGTATTTTTACAAAAAATTTTTTTAGAATTTTTTCGTTAATGAAATCGGTTGGTAAATATGCCACTTGAAAACAATGGCGAAGGTTTTAATTCGATATCTCGAAATTTTTTGAAAAAAAGTGCCGTTTCGCAAAATTTAACATAGGATTCCCTATGCTGGGAATGGTCAATTTTAAAAATTATAAAATAAATACAAGTCGCATGTGTTTTGAGCCGGAAATGGGCCACTTGAAGCCAATGGAGATGGTAAGAAATCGATATCTCGAAAAAAAATTTTTGGTCATTCCGAAAGTGGAAAAATGAGAAGGGGGTACCCTTACCATTTTTCGACAAAAATGGTATTTTTACAAAAAAATTTTTTAGAATTTTTTCGTTAATGAAATCGGTTGGTAAATATGCCACTTGAAAACAATGGCGAAGGTTTTAATTCGATATCTCGAAATTTTTTGAAAAAAAGTGCCGTTTCGCAAAATTTAACATAGGATTCCCTATGCTGGGAATGGTCAATTTTAAAAATTAAAAAAAAAATACAAGTCGCATGTGTTTTGAGCCGGAAATGGGCCACTTGAAGCCAATGGAGATGGTAAGAAATCGATATCTCGAAAAAAAATTTTTGGTCATTCCGAAAGTGGAAAAATGAGAAGGGGGTACCCTTACAATTTTTCGACAAAAATGGTATTTTTACAAAAAATTTTTTTAAAATTTTTTCGTTAATGAAATCGGTTGGTAAATATGCCACTTGAAAACAATGGCGAAGGTTTTAATTCGATATCTCGAAATTTTTTGAAAAAAAGTGCCGTTTCGCAAAATTTAACATAGGATTCCCTATGCTGGGAATGGTCAATTTTAAAAATTATAAAATAAATACAAGTCGCATGTGTTTTGAGCCGGAAATGGGCCACTTGAAGCCAATGGAGATGGTAAGAAATCGATATCTCGAAAAAAAATTTTTGGTCATTCCGAAAGTGGAAAAATGAGAAGGGGGTACCCTTACCATTTTTCGACAAAAATGGTATTTTTACAAAAAAATTTTTTAGAATTTTTTCGTTAATGAAATCGGTTGGTAAATATGCCACTTGAAAACAATGGCGAAGGTTTTAATTCGATATCTCGAAATTTTTTGAAAAAAAGTGCCGTTTCGCAAAATTTAACATAGGATTCCCTATGCTGGGAATGGTCAATTTTAAAAATTAAAAAAAAAATACAAGTCGCATGTGTTTTGAGCCGGAAATGGGCCACTTGAAGCCAATGGAGATGGTAAGAAATCGATATCTCGAAAAAAAATTTTTGGTCATTCCGAAAGTGGAAAAATGAGAAGGGGGTACCCTTACAATTTTTCGACAAAAATGGTATTTTTACAAAAAATTTTTTTAGAATTTTTTCGTTAATGAAATCGGTTGGTAAATATGCCACTTGAAAACAATGGCGAAGGTTTTAATTCGATATCTCGAAATTTTTTGAAAAAAAGTGCCGTTTCGCAAAATTTAACATAGGATTCCCTATGCTGGGAATGGTCAATTTTAAAAATTATAAAAAAAATACAAGTCGCATGTGTTTTGAGCCGGAAATGGGCCACTTGAAGCCAATGGAGATGGTAAGAAATCGATATCTCGAAAAAAAATTTTTGGTCATTCCGAAAGTGGAAAAATGAGAAGGGGGTACCCTTACAATTTTTCGACAAAAATGGTATTTTTACAAAAAATTTTTTTAGAATTTTTTCGTTAATGAAATCGGTTGGTAAATATGCCACTTGAAAACAATGGCGAAGGTTTTAATTCGATATCTCGAAATTTTTTGAAAAAAAGTGCCGTTTCGCAAAATTTAACATAGGATTCCCTATGCTGGGAATGGTCAATTTTAAAAATTAAAAAAAAAATACAAGTCGCATGTGTTTTGAGCCGGAAATGGGCCACTTGAAGCCAATGGAGATGGTAAGAAATCGATATCTCGAAAAAAAATTTTTGGTCATTCCGAAAGTGGAAAAATGAGAAGGGGGTACCCTTACCATTTTTCGACAAAAATGGTATTTTTACAAAAAAATTTTTTAGAATTTTTTCGTTAATGAAATCGGTTGGTAAATATGCCACTTGAAAACAATGGCGAAGGTTTTAATTCGATATCTCGAAATTTTTTGAAAAAAAGTGCCGTTTCGCAAAATTTAACATAGGATTCCCTATGCTGGGAATGGTCAATTTTAAAAATTAAAAAAAAAATACAAGTCGCATGTGTTTTGAGCCGGAAATGGGCCACTTGAAGCCAATGGAGATGGTAAGAAATCGATATCTCGAAAAAAATTTTTTGGTCATTCCGAAAGTGGAAAAATGAGAAGGGGGTACCCTTACAATTTTTCGACAAAAATGGTATTTTTACAAAAAATTTTTTTAGAATTTTTTCGTTAATGAAATCGGTTGGTAAATATGCCACTTGAAAACAATGGCGAAGGTTTTAATTCGATATCTCGAAATTTTTTGAAAAAAAGTGCCGTTTCGCAAAATTTAACATAGGATTCCCTATGCTGGGAATGGTCAATTTTAAAAATTAAAAAAAAAATACAAGTCGCATGTGTTTTGAGCCGGAAATGGGCCACTTGAAGCCAATGGAGATGGTAAGAAATCGATATCTCGAAAAAAATTTTTTGGTCATTCCGAAAGTGGAAAAATGAGAAGGGGGTACCCTTACAATTTTTCGACAAAAATGGTATTTTTACAAAAAATTTTTTTAGAATTTTTTCGTTAATGAAATCGGTTGGTAAATATGCCACTTGAAAACAATGGCGAAGGTTTTAATTCGATATCTCGAAATTTTTTGAAAAAAAGTGCCGTTTCGCAAAATTTAACATAGGATTCCCTATGCTGGGAATGGTCAATTTTAAAAATTATAAAAAAAATACAAGTCGCATGTGTTTTGAGCCGGAAATGGGCCACTTGAAGCCAATGGAGATGGTAAGAAATCGATATCTCGAAAAAAAATTTTTGGTCATTCCGAAAGTGGAAAAATGAGAAGGGGGTACCCTTACAATTTTTCGACAAAAATGGTATTTTTACAAAAAAATTTTTTAGAATTTTTTCGTTAATGAAATCGGTTGGTAAATATGCCACTTGAAAACAATGGCGAAGGTTTTAATTCGATATCTCGAAATTTTTTGAAAAAAAGTGCCGTTTCGCAAAATTTAACATAGGATTCCCTATGCTGGGAATGGTCAATTTTAAAAATTATAAAAAAAATACAAGTCGCATGTGTTTTGAGCCGGAAATGGGCCACTTGAAGCCAATGGAGATGGTAAGAAATCGATATCTCGAAAAAAAATTTTTGGTCATTCCGAAAGTGGAAAAATGAGAAGGGGGTACCCTTACCATTTTTCGACAAAAATGGTATTTTTACAAAAAAATTTTTTAGAATTTTTTCGTTAATGAAATCGGTTGGTAAATATGCCACTTGAAAACAATGGCGAAGGTTTTAATTCGATATCTCGAAATTTTTTGAAAAAAAGTGCCGTTTCGCAAAATTTAACATAGGATTCCCTATGCTGGGAATGGTCAATTTTAAAAATTATAAAATAAATACAAGTCGCATGTGTTTTGAGCCGGAAATGGGCCACTTGAAGCCACTGGAGATGGTAAGAAATCGATATCTCGAAAAAAAATTTTTGGTCATTCCGAAAGTGGAAAAATGAGAAGGGGGTACCCTTACCATTTTTCGACAAAAATGGTATTTTTACAAAAAAATTTTTTAGAATTTTTTCGTTAATGAAATCGGTTGGTAAATATGCCACTTGAAAACAATGGCGAAGGTTTTAATTCGATATCTCGAAATTTTTTGAAAAAAAGTGCCGTTTCGCAAAATTTAACATAGGATTCCCTATGCTGGGAATGGTCAATTTTAAAAATTAAAAAAAAAATACAAGTCGCATGTGTTTTGAGCCGGAAATGGGCCACTTGAAGCCAATGGAGATGGTAAGAAATCGATATCTCGAAAAAAAATTTTTGGTCATTCCGAAAGTGGAAAAATGAGAAGGGGGTACCCTTACAATTTTTCGACAAAAATGGTATTTTTACAAAAAATTTTTTTAGAATTTTTTCGTTAATGAAATCGGTTGGTAAATATGCCACTTGAAAACAATGGCGAAGGTTTTAATTCGATATCTCGAAATTTTTTGAAAAAAAGTGCCGTTTCGCAAAATTTAACATAGGATTCCCTATGCTGGGAATGGTCAATTTTAAAAATTATAAAAAAAATACAAGTCGCATGTGTTTTGAGCCGGAAATGGGCCACTTGAAGCCAATGGAGATGGTAAGAAATCGATATCTCGAAAAAAAATTTTTGGTCATTCCGAAAGTGGAAAAATGAGAAGGGGGTACCCTTACCATTTTTCGACAAAAATGGTATTTTTACAAAAAAATTTTTTAGAATTTTTTCGTTAATGAAATCGGTTGGTAAATATGCCACTTGAAAACAATGGCGAAGGTTTTAATTCGATATCTCGAAATTTTTTGAAAAAAAGTGCCGTTTCGCAAAATTTAACATAGGATTCCCTATGCTGGGAATGGTCAATTTTAAAAATTAAAAAAAAAATACAAGTCGCATGTGTTTTGAGCCGGAAATGGGCCACTTGAAGCCAATGGAGATGGTAAGAAATCGATATCTCGAAAAAAAATTTTTGGTCATTCCGAAAGTGGAAAAATGAGAAGGGGGTACCCTTACCATTTTTCGACAAAAATGGTATTTTTACAAAAAAATTTTTTAGAATTTTTTCGTTAATGAAATCGGTTGGTAAATATGCCACTTGAAAACAATGGCGAAGGTTTTAATTCGATATCTCGAAATTTTTTGAAAAAAAGTGCCGTTTCGCAAAATTTAACATAGGATTCCCTATGCTGGGAATGGTCAATTTTAAAAATTAAAAAAAAAATACAAGTCGCATGTGTTTTGAGCCGGAAATGGGCCACTTGAAGCCAATGGAGATGGTAAGAAATCGATATCTCGAAAAAAAATATTTGGCCATTTTGAAAGTGGAAAAATGAGAAGGGGGTACCCTTACCATTTTTCGACAAAAACGGTATTTTTACAAAAAAATTTTTTAGAATTTTTTCGTTAATGAAATCGGTTGGTAAATATGCCACTTGAAAACAATGGCGAAGGTTTTAATTCGATATCTCGAAATTTTTTGAAAAAAAGTGCCGTTTCGCAAAATTTAACATAGGATTCCCTATGCTGGGAATGGTCAATTTTAAAAATTGAAAAAAAAATACAAGTCGCATGTGTTTTGAGCCGGAAATGGGCCACTTGAAGCCAATGGAGATGGTAAGAAATCGATATCTCAAAAAAAATATTTGGCCATTTTGAAAGTGGAAAAATGAGAAGGGGGTACCCTTACCATTTTTCGACAAAAACGGTATTTTTACAAAAAAATTTTTTAGAATTTTTTCGTTAATGAAATCGGTTGGTAAATATGCCACTTGAAAACAATGGCGAAGGTTTTAATTCGATATCTCGAAATTTTTTGAAAAAAAGTGCCGTTTCGCAAAATTTAACATAGGATTCCCTATGCTGGGAATGGTCAATTTTAAAAATTGAAAAAAAAATACAAGTCGCATGTGTTTTGAGCCGGAAATGGGCCACTTGAAGCCAATGGAGATGGTAAGAAATCGATATCTCAAAAAAAATATTTTGCCATTTCAAAAGTCGAAAAATGGTAAGGGTACCCCCTTCTCATTTTTCCACTTTCAAAATGGCCAAATATTTTTTTTCGAGATATCGATTTCTTACCATCTCCATTGGCTTCAAGTGGCCCATTCCCGGCTCAAAACACATGCGACTTGTATTTTTTTTTTAATTTTTAAAATTGACCATTCCCAGCATAGGGAATCCTATGTTAAATTTTGCGAAACGGCACTTTTTTTCAAAAAATTTCGAGATATCGAATTAAAACCTTCGCCATTGTTTTCAAGTGGCATATTTACCAACCGATTTCATTAACGAAAAAATTCTAAAAAATTTTTTTGTAAAAATACCATTTTTGTCGAAAAATTGTAAGGGTACCCCCTTCTCATTTTTCCACTTTCAAAATGGCCAAATATTTTTTTTCGAGATATCGATTTCTTACCATCTCCATTGGCTTCAAGTGGCCCATTTCCGGCTCAAAACACATGCGACTTGTATTTTTTTTTTAATTTTTAAAATTGACCATTCCCAGCATAGGGAATCCTATGTTAAATTTTGCGAAACGGCACTTTTTTTCAAAAAATTTCGAGATATCGAATTAAAACCTTCGCCATTGTTTTCAAGTGGCATATTTACCAACCGATTTCATTAACGAAAAAATTCTAAAAAATTTTTTTGCAAAAATACCATTTTTGTCGAAAAATGGTAAGGGTACCCCCTTCTCATTTTTCCACTTTCAAAATGGCCAAATATTTTTTTTCGAGATATCGATTTCTTACCATCTCCATTGGCTTCAAGTGGCCCATTTCCGGCTCAAAACACATGCGACTTGTATTTTTTTTTTAATTTTTAAAATTGACCATTCCCAGCATAGGGAATCCTATGTTAAATTTTGCGAAACGGCACTTTTTTTCAAAAAATTTCGAGATATCGAATTAAAACCTTCGCCATTGTTTTCAAGTGGCATATTTACCAACCGATTTCATTAACGAAAAAATTCTAAAAAATTTTTTTGTAAAAATACCATTTTTGTCGAAAAATTGTAAGGGTACCCCCTTCTCATTTTTCCACTTTCGAAATGACCAAATATTTTTTTTCGAGATATCGATTTCTTACCATCTCCATTGGCTTCAAGTGGGCCATTTCCGGCTCAAAACACATGCGACTTGTATTTTTTTTTTAATTTTTAAAATTGACCATTCCCAGCATAGGGAATCCTATGTTAAATTTTGCGAAACGGCACTTTTTTTCAAAAAATTTCGAGATATCGAATTAAAACCTTCGCCATTGTTTTCAAGTGGCATATTTACCAACCGATTTCATTAACGAAAAAATTCTAAAAAATTTTTTTGTAAAAATACCATTTTTGTCGAAAAATGGTAAGGGTACCCCCTTCTCATTTTTCCACTTTCGGAATGACCAAAAATTTTTTTTCGAGATATCGATTTCTTACCATCTCCATTGGCTTCAAGTGGCCCATTTCCGGCTCAAAACACATGCGACTTGTATTTTTTTTTTAATTTTTAAAATTGACCATTCCCAGCATAGGGAATCCTATGTTAAATTTTGCGAAACGGCACTTTTTTTCAAAAAATTTCGAGATATCGAATTGAAACCTTCGCCATTGTTTTCAAGTGGCATATTTACCAACCGATTTCATTAACGAAAAAATTCTAAAAAATTTTTTTGTAAAAATACCATTTTTGTCGAAAAATGGTAAGCCCATGGTACCCCTACAATTTTTCGACAAAAATTGTATTTTTACAAAAAAATTTTTTAGAATTTTTTCGTTAATGAAATCGGTTGGTAAATATGCCACTTGAAAACAATGGCGAAGGTTTTAATTCGATATCTCGAAATTTTTTGAAAAAAAGTGCCGTTTCGCAAAATTTAACATAGGATTCCCTATGCTGGGAATGGTCAATTTTAAAAATTAAAAAAAAAATACAAGTCGCATGTGTTTTGAGCCGGAAATGGGCCACTTGAAGCCAATGGAGATGGTAAGAAATCGATATCTCGAAAAAAAATATTTGGCCATTTTGAAAGTGGAAAAATGAGAAGGGGGTACCCTTACCATTTTTCGACAAAAATGGTATTTTTACAAAAAAATTTTTTAGAATTTTTTCGTTAATGAAATCGGTTGGTAAATATGCCACTTGAAAACAATGGCGAAGGTTTTAATTCGATATCTCGAAATTTTTTGAAAAAAAGTGCCGTTTCGCAAAATTTAACATAGGATTCCCTATGCTGGGAATGGTCAATTTTAAAAATTATAAAATAAATACAAGTCGCATGTGTTTTGAGCCGGAAATGGGCCACTTGAAGCCAATGGAGATGGTAAGAAATCGATATCTCGAAAAAAAATTTTTGGTCATTCCGAAAGTGGAAAAATGAGAAGGGGGTACCCTTACCATTTTTCGACAAAAATGGTATTTTTACAAAAAAATTTTTTAGAATTTTTTCGTTAATGAAATCGGTTGGTAAATATGCCACTTGAAAACAATGGCGAAGGTTTTAATTCGATATCTCGAAATTTTTTGAAAAAAAGTGCCGTTTCGCAAAATTTAACATAGGATTCCCTATGCTGGGAATGGTCAATTTTAAAAATTAAAAAAAAAATACAAGTCGCATGTGTTTTGAGCCGGAAATGGGCCACTTGAAGCCAATGGAGATGGTAAGAAATCGATATCTCGAAAAAAAATTTTTGGTCATTCCGAAAGTGGAAAAATGAGAAGGGGGTACCCTTACCATTTTTCGACAAAAATGGTATTTTTACAAAAAAATTTTTTAGAATTTTTTCGTTAATGAAATCGGTTGGTAAATATGCCACTTGAAAACAATGGCGAAGGTTTTAATTCGATATCTCGAAATTTTTTGAAAAAAAGTGCCGTTTCGCAAAATTTAACATAGGATTCCCTATGCTGGGAATGGTCAATTTTAAAAATTAAAAAAAAAAATACAAGTCGCATGTGTTTTGAGCCGGAAATGGGCCACTTGAAGCCAATGGAGATGGTAAGAAATCGATATCTCGAAAAAAAATATTTAGTCATTTCGAAAGTGGAAAAATGAGAAGGGGGTACCCTTACAATTTTTCGACAAAAATGGTATTTTTACAAAAAAATTTTTTAGAATTTTTTCGTTAATGAAATCGGTTGGTAAATATGCCACTTGAAAACAATGGCGAAGGTTTTAATTCGATATCTCGAAATTTTTTGAAAAAAAGTGCCGTTTCGCAAAATTTAACATAGGATTCCCTATGCTGGGAATGGTCAATTTTAAAAATTAAAAAAAAAATACAAGTCGCATGTGTTTTGAGCCGGAAATGGGCCACTTGAAGCCAATGGAGATGGTAAGAAATCGATATCTCGAAAAAAAATTTTTGGTCATTCCGAAAGTGGAAAAATGAGAAGGGGGTACCCTTACAATTTTTCGACAAAAATGGTATTTTTACAAAAAATTTTTTTAGAATTTTTTCGTTAATGAAATCGGTTGGTAAATATGCCACTTGAAAACAATGGCGAAGGTTTTAATTCGATATCTCGAAATTTTTTGAAAAAAAGTGCCGTTTCGCAAAATTTAACATAGGATTCCCTATGCTGGGAATGGTCAATTTTAAAAATTATAAAATAAATACAAGTCGCATGTGTTTTGAGCCGGAAATGGGCCACTTGAAGCCAATGGAGATGGTAAGAAATCGATATCTCGAAAAAAAATTTTTGGTCATTCCGAAAGTGGAAAAATGAGAAGGGGGTACCCTTACCATTTTTCGACAAAAATGGTATTTTTACAAAAAAATTTTTTAGAATTTTTTCGTTAATGAAATCGGTTGGTAAATATGCCACTTGAAAACAATGGCGAAGGTTTTAATTCGATATCTCGAAATTTTTTGAAAAAAAGTGCCGTTTCGCAAAATTTAACATAGGATTCCCTATGCTGGGAATGGTCAATTTTAAAAATTAAAAAAAAAATACAAGTCGCATGTGTTTTGAGCCGGAAATGGGCCACTTGAAGCCAATGGAGATGGTAAGAAATCGATATCTCGAAAAAAAATTTTTGGTCATTCCGAAAGTGGAAAAATGAGAAGGGGGTACCCTTACAATTTTTCGACAAAAATGGTATTTTTACAAAAAATTTTTTTAGAATTTTTTCGTTAATGAAATCGGTTGGTAAATATGCCACTTGAAAACAATGGCGAAGGTTTTAATTCGATATCTCGAAATTTTTTGAAAAAAAGTGCCGTTTCGCAAAATTTAACATAGGATTCCCTATGCTGGGAATGGTCAATTTTAAAAATTATAAAATAAATACAAGTCGCATGTGTTTTGAGCCGGAAATGGGCCACTTGAAGCCAATGGAGATGGTAAGAAATCGATATCTCGAAAAAAAATTTTTGGTCATTCCGAAAGTGGAAAAATGAGAAGGGGGTACCCTTACCATTTTTCGACAAAAATGGTATTTTTACAAAAAAATTTTTTAGAATTTTTTCGTTAATGAAATCGGTTGGTAAATATGCCACTTGAAAACAATGGCGAAGGTTTTAATTCGATATCTCGAAATTTTTTGAAAAAAAGTGCCGTTTCGCAAAATTTAACATAGGATTCCCTATGCTGGGAATGGTCAATTTTAAAAATTATAAAAAAAATACAAGTCGCATGTGTTTTGAGCCGGAAATGGGCCACTTGAAGCCAATGGAGATGGTAAGAAATCGATATCTCGAAAAAAAATTTTTGGTCATTCCGAAAGTGGAAAAATGAGAAGGGGGTACCCTTACAATTTTTCGACAAAAATGGTATTTTTACAAAAAATTTTTTTAGAATTTTTTCGTTAATGAAATCGGTTGGTAAATATGCCACTTGAAAACAATGGCGAAGGTTTTAATTCGATATCTCGAAATTTTTTGAAAAAAAGTGCCGTTTCGCAAAATTTAACATAGGATTCCCTATGCTGGGAATGGTCAATTTTAAAAATTATAAAAAAAATACAAGTCGCATGTGTTTTGAGCCGGAAATGGGCCACTTGAAGCCAATGGAGATGGTAAGAAATCGATATCTCGAAAAAAAATTTTTGGTCATTCCGAAAGTGGAAAAATGAGAAGGGGGTACCCTTACAATTTTTCGACAAAAATGGTATTTTTACAAAAAATTTTTTTAGAATTTTTTCGTTAATGAAATCGGTTGGTAAATATGCCACTTGAAAACAATGGCGAAGGTTTTAATTCGATATCTCGAAATTTTTTGAAAAAAAGTGCCGTTTCGCAAAATTTAACATAGGATTCCCTATGCTGGGAATGGTCAATTTTAAAAATTGAAAAAAAAATACAAGTCGCATGTGTTTTGAGCCGGAAATGGGCCACTTGAAGCCAATGGAGATGGTAAGAAATCGATATCTCAAAAAAAATATTTTGCCATTTCAAAAGTCGAAAAATGGTAAGGGTACCCCCTTCTCATTTTTCCACTTTCAAAATGGCCAAATATTTTTTTTCGAGATATCGATTTCTTACCATCTCCATTGGCTTCAAGTGGCCCATTTCCGGCTCAAAACACATGCGACTTGTATTTTTTTTTTAATTTTTAAAATTGACCATTCCCAGCATAGGGAATCCTATGTTAAATTTTGCGAAACGGCACTTTTTTTCAAAAAATTTCGAGATATCGAATTAAAACCTTCGCCATTGTTTTCAAGTGGCATATTTACCAACCGATTTCATTAACGAAAAAATTCTAAAAAATTTTTTTGCAAAAATACCATTTTTGTCGAAAAATGGTAAGGGTACCCCCTTCTCATTTTTCCACTTTCAAAATGGCCAAATATTTTTTTTCGAGATATCGATTTCTTACCATCTCCATTGGCTTCAAGTGGCCCATTTCCGGCTCAAAACACATGCGACTTGTATTTTTTTTTTAATTTTTAAAATTGACCATTCCCAGCATAGGGAATCCTATGTTAAATTTTGCGAAACGGCACTTTTTTTCAAAAAATTTCGAGATATCGAATTAAAACCTTCGCCATTGTTTTCAAGTGGCATATTTACCAACCGATTTCATTAACGAAAAAATTCTAAAAAATTTTTTTGTAAAAATACCATTTTTGTCGAAAAATTGTAAGGGTACCCCCTTCTCATTTTTCCACTTTCAAAATGGCCAAATATTTTTTTTCGAGATATCGATTTCTTACCATCTCCATTGGCTTCAAGTGGCCCATTTCCGGCTCAAAACACATGCGACTTGTATTTTTTTTTTAATTTTTAAAATTGACCATTCCCAGCATAGGGAATCCTATGTTAAATTTTGCGAAACGGCACTTTTTTTCAAAAAATTTCGAGATATCGAATTAAAACCTTCGCCATTGTTTTCAAGTGGCATATTTACCAACCGATTTCATTAACGAAAAAATTCTAAAAAATTTTTTTGTAAATATACCATTTTTGTCGAAAAATGGTAAGGGTAGCCCCTTCTCATTTTTCCACTTTCGAAATGACCAAATATTTTTTTTCGAGATATCGATTTCTTACCATCTCCATTGGCTTCAAGTGGCCCATTTCCGGCTCAAAACACATGCGACTTGTATTTTTTTTTCAATTTTTAAAATTGACCATTCCCAGCATAGGGAATCCTATGTTAAATTCTGCGAAACGGCACTTTTTTTCAAAAAATTTCGAGATATCGAATTAAAACCTTCGCCATTGTTTTCAAGTGGCATATTTACCAACCGATTTCATTAACGAAAAAATTCTAAAAAAATTTTTTGTAAAAATACCATTTTTGTCGAAAAATGGTAAGGGTACCCCCTTCTCATTTTTCCACTTTCAAAATGGCCAAATATTTTTTTTCGAGATATCGATTTCTTACCATCTCCATTGGCTTCAAGTGGCCCATTTCCGGCTCAAAACACATGCGACTTGTATTTTTTTTTTAATTTTTAAAATTGACCATTCCCAGCATAGGGAATCCTATGTTAAAGTTTGCGAAACGGCACTTTTTTTCAAAAAATTTCGAGATATCGAATTAAAACCTTCGCCATTGTTTTCAAGTGGCATACTTACCAACCGATTTCATTAACGAAAAAATTCTAAAAAATTTTTTTGTAAAAATACCATTTTTGTCGAAAAATTGTAAGGGTACCCCCTTCTCATTTTTCCACTTTCGAAATGACCAAATATTTTTTTTCGAGATATCGATTTCTTACCATCTCCATTGGCTTCAAGTGGGCCATTTCCGGCTCAAAACACATGCGACTTGTATTTTTTTTTTAATTTTTAAAATTGACCATTCCCAGCATAGGGAATCCTATGTTAAATTTTGCGAAACGGCACTTTTTTTCAAAAAATTTCGAGATATCGAATTAAAACCTTCGCCATTGTTTTCAAGTGGCATATTTACCAACCGATTTCATTAACGAAAAAATTCTAAAAAATTTTTTTGTAAAAATACCATTTTTGTCGAAAAATGGTAAGGGTACCCCCTTCTCATTTTTCCACTTTCGGAATGACCAAAAATTTTTTTTCGAGATATCGATTTCTTACCATCTCCATTGGCTTCAAGTGGCCCATTTCCGGCTCAAAACACATGCGACTTGTATTTTTTTTTTAATTTTTAAAATTGACCATTCCCAGCATAGGGAATCCTATGTTAAATTTTGCGAAACGGCACTTTTTTTCAAAAAATTTCGAGATATCGAATTGAAACCTTCGCCATTGTTTTCAAGTGGCATATTTACCAACCGATTTCATTAACGAAAAAATTCTAAAAAATTTTTTTGTAAAAATACCATTTTTGTCGAAAAATGGTAAGCCCATGGTACCCCTACAATTTTTCGACAAAAATTGTATTTTTACAAAAAAATTTTTTAGAATTTTTTCGTTAATGAAATCGGTTGGTAAATATGCCACTTGAAAACAATGGCGAAGGTTTTAATTCGATATCTCGAAATTTTTTGAAAAAAAGTGCCGTTTCGCAAAATTTAACATAGGATTCCCTATGCTGGGAATGGTCAATTTTAAAAATTAAAAAAAAAATACAAGTCGCATGTGTTTTGAGCCGGAAATGGGCCACTTGAAGCCAATGGAGATGGTAAGAAATCGATATCTCGAAAAAAAATATTTGGCCATTTTGAAAGTGGAAAAATGAGAAGGGGGTACCCTTACCATTTTTCGACAAAAATGGTATTTTTACAAAAAAATTTTTTAGAATTTTTTCGTTAATGAAATCGGTTGGTAAATATGCCACTTGAAAACAATGGCGAAGGTTTTAATTCGATATCTCGAAATTTTTTGAAAAAAAGTGCCGTTTCGCAAAATTTAACATAGGATTCCCTATGCTGGGAATGGTCAATTTTAAAAATTATAAAATAAATACAAGTCGCATGTGTTTTGAGCCGGAAATGGGCCACTTGAAGCCAATGGAGATGGTAAGAAATCGATATCTCGAAAAAAAATTTTTGGTCATTCCGAAAGTGGAAAAATGAGAAGGGGGTACCCTTACCATTTTTCGACAAAAATGGTATTTTTACAAAAAAATTTTTTAGAATTTTTTCGTTAATGAAATCGGTTGGTAAATATGCCACTTGAAAACAATGGCGAAGGTTTTAATTCGATATCTCGAAATTTTTTGAAAAAAAGTGCCGTTTCGCAAAATTTAACATAGGATTCCCTATGCTGGGAATGGTCAATTTTAAAAATTAAAAAAAAAATACAAGTCGCATGTGTTTTGAGCCGGAAATGGGCCACTTGAAGCCAATGGAGATGGTAAGAAATCGATATCTCGAAAAAAAATTTTTGGTCATTCCGAAAGTGGAAAAATGAGAAGGGGGTACCCTTACCATTTTTCGACAAAAATGGTATTTTTACAAAAAAATTTTTTAGAATTTTTTCGTTAATGAAATCGGTTGGTAAATATGCCACTTGAAAACAATGGCGAAGGTTTTAATTCGATATCTCGAAATTTTTTGAAAAAAAGTGCCGTTTCGCAAAATTTAACATAGGATTCCCTATGCTGGGAATGGTCAATTTTAAAAATTAAAAAAAAAATACAAGTCGCATGTGTTTTGAGCCGGAAATGGGCCACTTGAAGCCAATGGAGATGGTAAGAAATCGATATCTCGAAAAAAAATATTTGGTCATTTCGAAAGTGGAAAAATGAGAAGGGGGTACCCTTACAATTTTTCGACAAAAATGGTATTTTTACAAAAAAATTTTTTAGAATTTTTTCGTTAATGAAATCGGTTGGTAAATATGCCACTTGAAAACAATGGCGAAGGTTTTAATTCGATATCTCGAAATTTTTTGAAAAAAAGTGCCGTTTCGCAAAATTTAACATAGGATTCCCTATGCTGGGAATGGTCAATTTTAAAAATTAAAAAAAAAATACAAGTCGCATGTGTTTTGAGCCGGAAATGGGCCACTTGAAGCCAATGGAGATGGTAAGAAATCGATATCTCGAAAAAAAATTTTTGGTCATTCCGAAAGTGGAAAAATGAGAAGGGGGTACCCTTACAATTTTTCGACAAAAATGGTATTTTTACAAAAAATTTTTTTAGAATTTTTTCGTTAATGAAATCGGTTGGTAAATATGCCACTTGAAAACAATGGCGAAGGTTTTAATTCGATATCTCGAAATTTTTTGAAAAAAAGTGCCGTTTCGCAAAATTTAACATAGGATTCCCTATGCTGGGAATGGTCAATTTTAAAAATTATAAAAAAAATACAAGTCGCATGTGTTTTGAGCCGGAAATGGGCCACTTGAAGCCAATGGAGATGGTAAGAAATCGATATCTCGAAAAAAAATTTTTGGTCATTCCGAAAGTGGAAAAATGAGAAGGGGGTACCCTTACCATTTTTCGACAAAAATGGTATTTTTACAAAAAAATTTTTTAGAATTTTTTCGTTAATGAAATCGGTTGGTAAATATGCCACTTGAAAACAATGGCGAAGGTTTTAATTCGATATCTCGAAATTTTTTGAAAAAAAGTGCCGTTTCGCAAAATTTAACATAGGATTCCCTATGCTGGGAATGGTCAATTTTAAAAATTAAAAAAAAAATACAAGTCGCATGTGTTTTGAGCCGGAAATGGGCCACTTGAAGCCAATGGAGATGGTAAGAAATCGATATCTCGAAAAAAAATTTTTGGTCATTCCGAAAGTGGAAAAATGAGAAGGGGGTACCCTTACCATTTTTCGACTTTTGAAATGGCAAAATATTTTTTTTCGAGATATCGATTTTTTACCATCTCCATTGGCTTCAAGTGGCCCATTTCCGGCTCAAAACACATGCGACTTGTATTTTTTTTTTAATTTTTAAAATTGACCATTCCCAGCATAGGGAATCCTATGTTAAATTTTGCGAAACGGCACTTTTTTTCAAAAAATTTCGAGATATCGAATTAAAACCTTCGCCATTGTTTTCAAGTGGCATATTTACCAACCGATTTCATTAACGAAAAAATTCTAAAAAATTTTTTTGTAAAAATACCATTTTTGTCGAAAAATGGTAAGGGTACCCCCTTCTCATTTTTCCACTTTCGGAATGACCAAAAATTTTTTTTCGAGATATCGATTTCTTACCATCTCCATTGGCTTCAAGTGGCCCATTTCCGGCTCAAAACACATGCGACTTGTATTTTTTTTTTTATTTTTAAAATTGACCATTCCCAGCATAGGGAATCCTATGTTAAATTCTGCGAAACGGCACTTTTTTTCAAAAAATTTCGAGATATCGAATTAAAACCTTCGCCATTGTTTTCAAGTGGCATATTTACCAACCGATTTCATTAACGAAAAAATTCTAAAAAATTTTTTTGTAAAAATACCATTTTTGTCGAAAAATGGTAAGGGTACCCCCTTCTCATTTTTCCACTTTCAAAATGGCCAAATATTTTTTTTCGAGATATCGATTTTTTACCATCTCCATTGGCTTCAAGTGGCCCATTTCCGGCTCAAAACACATGCGACTTGTATTTTTTTTTTAATTTTTAAAATTGACCATTCCCAGCATAGGGAATCCAATGTTAAATTTTGCGAAACGGCACTTTTTTTCAAAAAATTTCGAGATATCGAATTAAAACCTTCGCCATTGTTTTCAAGTGGCATATTTACCAACCGATTTCATTAACGAAAAAATTCTAAAAAATTTTTTTGTAAAAATACCATTTTTGTCGAAAAATGGTAAGCCCATGGTACCCCTACAATTTTTCGACAAAAATGGTATTTTTACAAAAAAATTTTTTAGAATTTTTTCGTTAATGAAATCGGTTGGTAAATATGCCACTTGAAAACAATGGCGAAGGTTTTAATTCGATATCTCGAAATTTTTTGAAAAAAAGTGCCGTTTCGCAAAATTTAACATAGGATTCCCTATGCTGGGAATGGTCAATTTTAAAAATTAAAAAAAAAATACAAGTCGCATGTGTTTTGAGCCGGAAATGGGCCACTTGAAGCCAATGGAGATGGTAAGAAATCGATATCTCGAAAAAAAATTTTTGGTCATTCCGAAAGTGGAAAAATGAGAAGGGGGTACCCTTACCATTTTTCGACAAAAATGGTATTTTTACAAAAAAATTTTTTAGAATTTTTTCGTTAATGAAATCGGTTGGTAAATATGCCACTTGAAAACAATGGCGAAGGTTTTAATTCGATATCTCGAAATTTTTTGAAAAAAAGTGCCGTTTCGCAAAATTTAACATAGGATTCCCTATGCTGGGAATGGTCAATTTTAAAAATTAAAAAAAAAATACAAGTCGCATGTGTTTTGAGCCGGAAATGGGCCACTTGAAGCCAATGGAGATGGTAAGAAATCGATATCTCGAAAAAAAATATTTGGTCATTTCGAAAGTGGAAAAATGAGAAGGGGGTACCCTTACAATTTTTCGACAAAAATGGTATTTTTACAAAAAAATTTTTTAGAATTTTTTCGTTAATGAAATCGGTTGGTAAATATGCCACTTGAAAACAATGGCGAAGGTTTTAATTCGATATCTCGAAATTTTTTGAAAAAAAGTGCCGTTTCGCAAAATTTAACATAGGATTCCCTATGCTGGGAATGGTCAATTTTAAAAATTAAAAAAAAAATACAAGTCGCATGTGTTTTGAGCCGGAAATGGGCCACTTGAAGCCAATGGAGATGGTAAGAAATCGATATCTCGAAAAAAAATTTTTGGTCATTCCGAAAGTGGAAAAATGAGAAGGGGGTACCCTTACAATTTTTCGACAAAAATGGTATTTTTACAAACAATTTTTTTAGAATTTTTTCGTTAATGAAATCGGTTGGTAAATATGCCACTTGAAAACAATGGCGAAGGTTTTAATTCGATATCTCGAAATTTTTTGAAAAAAAGTGCCGTTTCGCAAAATTTAACATAGGATTCCCTATGCTGGGAATGGTCAATTTTAAAAATTATAAAAAAAATACAAGTCGCATGTGTTTTGAGCCGGAAATGGGCCACTTGAAGCCAATGGAGATGGTAAGAAATCGATATCTCGAAAAAAAATTTTTGGTCATTCCGAAAGTGGAAAAATGAGAAGGGGGTACCCTTACCATTTTTCGACAAAAATGGTATTTTTACAAAAAAATTTTTTAGAATTTTTTCGTTAATGAAATCGGTTGGTAAATATGCCACTTGAAAACAATGGCGAAGGTTTTAATTCGATATCTCGAAATTTTTTGAAAAAAAGTGCCGTTTCGCAAAATTTAACATAGGATTCCCTATGCTGGGAATGGTCAATTTTAAAAATTAAAAAAAAAATACAAGTCGCATGTGTTTTGAGCCGGAAATGGGCCACTTGAAGCCAATGGAGATGGTAAGAAATCGATATCTCGAAAAAAAATTTTTGGTCATTCCGAAAGTGGAAAAATGAGAAGGGGGTACCCTTACCATTTTTCGACAAAAATGGTATTTTTACAAAAAAATTTTTTAGAATTTTTTCGTTAATGAAATCGGTTGGTAAATATGCCACTTGAAAACAATGGCGAAGGTTTTAATTCGATATCTCGAAATTTTTTGAAAAAAAGTGCCGTTTCGCAAAATTTAACATAGGATTCCCTATGCTGGGAATGGTCAATTTTAAAAATTAAAAAAAAAATACAAGTCGCATGTGTTTTGAGCCGGAAATGGGCCACTTGAAGCCAATGGAGATGGTAAGAAATCGATATCTCGAAAAAAAAATTTTGGTCATTCCGAAAGTGGAAAAATGAGAAGGGGGTACCCTTACCATTTTTCGACAAAAATTGTATTTTTACAAAAAAATTTTTTAGAATTTTTTCGTTAATGAAATCGGTTGGTAAATATGCTACTTGAAAACAATGGCGAAGGTTTTAATTCGATATCTCGAAATTTTTTGAAAAAAAGTGCCGTTTCGCAAAATTTAACATAGGATTCCCTATGCTGGGAATGGTCAATTTTAAAAATTAAAAAAAAAATACAAGTCGCATGTGTTTTGAGCCGGAAATGGGCCACTTGAAGCCAATGGAGATGGTAAGAAATCGATATCTCGAAAAAAAATTTTTGGTCATTCCGAAAGTGGAAAAATGAGAAGGGGGTACCCTTACCATTTTTCGACTTTTGAAATGGCAAAATATTTTTTTTCGAGATATCGATTTTTTACCATCTCCATTGGCTTCAAGTGGCCCATTTCCGGCTCAAAACACATGCGACTTGTATTTTTTTTTTTATTTTTAAAATTGACCATTCCCAGCATAGGGAATCCTATGTTAAATTTTGCGAAACGGCACTTTTTTTCAAAAAATTTCGAGATATCGAATTAAAACCTTCGCCATTGTTTTCAAGTGGCATATTTACCAACCGATTTCATTAACGAAAAAATTCTAAAAAATTTTTTTGTAAAAATACCATTTTTGTCGAAAAATGGTAAGGGTACCCCCTTCTCATTTTTCCACTTTCGGAATGACCAAAAATTTTTTTTCGAGATATCGATTTCTTACCATCTCCATTGGCTTCAAGTGGCCCATTTCCGGCTCAAAACACATGCGACTTGTATTTTTTTTTTATTTTTAAAATTGACCATTCCCAGCATAGGGAATCCTATGTTAAATTCTGCGAAACGGCACTTTTTTTCAAAAAATTTCGAGATATCGAATTAAAACCTTCGCCATTGTTTTCAAGTGGCATATTTACCAACCGATTTCATTAACGAAAAAATTGTAAAAAATTTTTTTGTAAAAATACCATTTTTGTCGAAAAATGGTAAGCCCATGGTACCCCTACAATTTTTCGACAAAAATGGTATTTTTACAAAAAAATTTTTTAGAATTTTTTCGTTAATGAAATCGGTTGGTAAATATGCCACTTGAAAACAATGGCGAAGGTTTTAATTCGATATCTCGAAATTTTTTGAAAAAAAGTGCCGTTTCGCAAAATTTAACATAGGATTCCCTATGCTGGGAATGGTCAATTTTAAAAATTAAAAAAAAAATACAAGTCGCATGTGTTTTGAGCCGGAAATGGGCCACTTGAAGCCAATGGAGATGGTAAGAAATCGATATCTCGAAAAAAAATTTTTGGTCATTTCGAAAGTGGAAAAATGAGAAGGGGGTACCCTTACCATTTTTCGACAAAAATGGTATTGTTACAAAAAAAATTTTTAGAATTTTTTCGTTAATGAAATCGGTTGGTAAATATGCCACTTGAAAACAATGGCGAAGGTTTTAATTCGATATCTCGAAATTTTTTGAAAAAAAGTGCCGTTTCGCAAAATTTAACATAGGATTCCCTATGCTGGGAATGGTCAATTTTAAAAATTAAAAAAAAAATACAAGTCGCATGTGTTTTGAGCCGGAAATGGGCCACTTGAAGCCAATGGAGATGGTAAGAAATCGATATCTCGAAAAAAAATTTTTGGTCATTCCGAAAGTGGAAAAATGAGAAGGGGGTACCCTTACCATTTTTCGACAAAAATGGTATTTTTACAAAAAAATTTTTTAGAATTTTTTCGTTAATGAAATCGGTTGGTAAATATGCCACTTGAAAACAATGGCGAAGGTTTTAATTCGATATCTCGAAATTTTTTGAAAAAAAGTGCCGTTTCGCAAAATTTAACATAGGATTCCCTATGCTGGGAATGGTCAATTTTAAAAATTAAAAAAAAAATACAAGTCGCATGTGTTTTGAGCCGGAAATGGGCCACTTGAAGCCAATGGAGATGGTAAGAAATCGATATCTCGAAAAAAAATTTTTGGTCATTCCGAAAGTGGAAAAATGAGAAGGGGGTACCCTTACAATTTTTCGACAAAAATGGTATTTTTACAAAAAATTTTTTTAGAATTTTTTCGTTAATGAAATCGGTTGGTAAATATGCCACTTGAAAACAATGGCGAAGGTTTTAATTCGATATCTCGAAATTTTTTGAAAAAAAGTGCCGTTTCGCAAAATTTAACATAGGATTCCCTATGCTGGGAATGGTCAATTTTAAAAATTAAAAAAAAAATACAAGTCGCATGTGTTTTGAGCCGGAAATGGGCCACTTGAAGCCAATGGAGATGGTAAGAAATCGATATCTCGAAAAAAAATTTTTGGTCATTCCGAAAGTGGAAAAATGAGAAGGGGGTACCCTTACCATTTTTCGACAAAAATGGTATTTTTACAAAAAAATTTTTTAGAATTTTTTCGTTAATGAAATCGGTTGGTAAATATGCCACTTGAAAACAATGGCGAAGGTTTTAATTCGATATCTCGAAATTTTTTGAAAAAAAGTGCCGTTTCGCAAAATTTAACATAGGATTCCCTATGCTGGGAATGGTCAATTTTAAAAATTATAAAATAAATACAAGTCGCATGTGTTTTGAGCCGGAAATGGGCCACTTGAAGCCACTGGAGATGGTAAGAAATCGATATCTCGAAAAAAAATTTTTGGTCATTCCGAAAGTGGAAAAATGAGAAGGGGGTACCCTTACCATTTTTCGACAAAAATGGTATTTTTACAAAAAAATTTTTTAGAATTTTTTCGTTAATGAAATCGGTTGGTAAATATGCCACTTGAAAACAATGGCGAAGGTTTTAATTCGATATCTCGAAATTTTTTGAAAAAAAGTGCCGTTTCGCAAAATTTAACATAGGATTCCCTATGCTGGGAATGGTCAATTTTAAAAATTAAAAAAAAAATACAAGTCGCATGTGTTTTGAGCCGGAAATGGGCCACTTGAAGCCAATGGAGATGGTAAGAAATCGATATCTCGAAAAAAAATGTTTGGTCATTCCGAAAGTGGAAAAATGAGAAGGGGGTACCCTTACAATTTTTCGACAAAAATGGTATTTTTACAAAAAATTTTTTTAGAATTTTTTCGTTAATGAAATCGGTTGGTAAATATGCCACTTGAAAACAATGGCGAAGGTTTTAATTCGATATCTCGAAATTTTTTGAAAAAAAGTGCCGTTTCGCAAAATTTAACATAGGATTCCCTATGCTGGGAATGGTCAATTTTAAAAATTAAAAAAAAAATACAAGTCGCATGTGTTTTGAGCCGGAAATGGGCCACTTGAAGCCAATGGAGATGGTAAGAAATCGATATCTCGAAAAAAAATTTTTGGTCATTCCGAAAGTGGAAAAATGAGAAGGGGGTACCCTTACCATTTTTCGACAAAAATGGTATTTTTACAAAAAAATTTTTTAGAATTTTTTCGTTAATGAAATCGGTTGGTAAATATGCCACTTGAAAACAATGGCGAAGGTTTTAATTCGATATCTCGAAATTTTTTGAAAAAAAGTGCCGTTTCGCAAAATTTAACATAGGATTCCCTATGCTGGGAATGGTCAATTTTAAAAATTATAAAATAAATACAAGTCGCATGTGTTTTGAGCCGGAAATGGGCCACTTGAAGCCACTGGAGATGGTAAGAAATCGATATCTCGAAAAAAAATTTTTGGTCATTCCGAAAGTGGAAAAATGAGAAGGGGGTACCCTTACCATTTTTCGACAAAAATGGTATTTTTACAAAAAAATTTTTTAGAATTTTTTCGTTAATTAAATCGTTTGGTAAATATGCCACTTGAAAACAATGGCGAAGGTTTTAATTCGATATCTCGAAATTTTTTGAAAAAAAGTGCCGTTTCGCAAAATTTAACATAGGATTCCCTATGCTGGGAATGGTCAATTTTAAAAATAAAAAAAAAAATACAAGTCGCATGTGTTTTGAGCCGGAAATGGGCCACTTGAAGCCAATGGAGATGGTAAGAAATCGATATCTCGAAAAAAAATTTTTGGTCATTCCGAAAGTGGAAAAATGAGAAGGGGGTACCCTTACCATTTTTCGACAAAAATGGTATTTTTACAAAAAAATTTTTTAGAATTTTTTCGTTAATGAAATCGGTTGGTAAATATGCCACTTGAAAACAATGGCGAAGGTTTTAATTCGATATCTCGAAATTTTTTGAAAAAAAGTGCCGTTTCGCAAAATTTAACATAGGATTCCCTATGCTGGGAATGGTCAATTTTAAAAATTAAAAAAAAAATACAAGTCGCATGTGTTTTGAGCCGGAAATGGGCCACTTGAAGCCAATGGAGATGGTAAGAAATCGATATCTCGAAAAAAAATTTTTGGTCATTCCGAAAGTGGAAAAATGAGAAGGGGGTACCCTTACAATTTTTCGACAAAAATGGTATTTTTACAAAAAATTTTTTTAGAATTTTTTCGTTAATGAAATCGGTTGGTAAATATGCCACTTGAAAACAATGGCGAAGGTTTTAATTCGATATCTCGAAATTTTTTGAAAAAAAGTGCCGTTTCGCAAAATTTAACATAGGATTCCCTATGCTGGGAATGGTCAATTTTAAAAATTATAAAAAAAATACAAGTCGCATGTGTTTTGAGCCGGAAATGGGCCACTTGAAGCCAATGGAGATGGTAAGAAATCGATATCTCGAAAAAAAATTTTTGGTCATTCCGAAAGTGGAAAAATGAGAAGGGGGTACCCTTACCATTTTTCGACAAAAATGGTATTTTTACAAAAAAATTTTTTAGAATTTTTTCGTTAATGAAATCGGTTGGTAAATATGCCACTTGAAAACAATGGCGAAGGTTTTAATTCGATATCTCGAAATTTTTTGAAAAAAAGTGCCGTTTCGCAAAATTTAACATAGGATTCCCTATGCTGGGAATGGTCAATTTTAAAAATTAAAAAAAAAATACAAGTCGCATGTGTTTTGAGCCGGAAATGGGCCACTTGAAGCCAATGGAGATGGTAAGAAATCGATATCTCGAAAAAAAATTTTTGGTCATTCCGAAAGTGGAAAAATGAGAAGGGGGTACCCTTACAATTTTTCGACAAAAATGGTATTTTTACAAACAATTTTTTTAGAATTTTTTCGTTAATGAAATCGGTTGGTAAATATGCCACTTGAAAACAATGGCGAAGGTTTTAATTCGATATCTCGAAATTTTTTGAAAAAAAGTGCCGTTTCGCAAAATTTAACATAGGATTCCCTATGCTGGGAATGGTCAATTTTAAAAATTAAAAAAAAAATACAAGTCGCATGTGTTTTGAGCCGGAAATGGGCCACTTGAAGCCAATGGAGATGGTAAGAAATCGATATCTCGAAAAAAAATTTTTGGTCATTCCGAAAGTGGAAAAATGAGAAGGGGGTACCCTTACCATTTTTCGACAAAAATGGTATTTTTACAAAAAAATTTTTTAGAATTTTTTCGTTAATGAAATCGGTTGGTAAATATGCCACTTGAAAACAATGGCGAAGGTTTTAATTCGATATCTCGAAATTTTTTGAAAAAAAGTGCCGTTTCGCAAAATTTAACATAGGATTCCCTATGCTGGGAATGGTCAATTTTAAAAATTAAAAAAAAAATACAAGTCGCATGTGTTTTGAGCCGGAAATGGGCCACTTGAAGCCAATGGAGATGGTAAGAAATCGATATCTCGAAAAAAAAATTTTGGTCATTCCGAAAGTGGAAAAATGAGAAGGGGGTACCCTTACCATTTTTCGACAAAAATTGTATTTTTACAAAAAAATTTTTTAGAATTTTTTCGTTAATGAAATCGGTTGGTAAATATGCTACTTGAAAACAATGGCGAAGGTTTTAATTCGATATCTCGAAATTTTTTGAAAAAAAGTGCCGTTTCGCAAAATTTAACATAGGATTCCCTATGCTGGGAATGGTCAATTTTAAAAATTAAAAAAAAAATACAAGTCGCATGTGTTTTGAGCCGGAAATGGGCCACTTGAAGCCAATGGAGATGGTAAGAAATCGATATCTCGAAAAAAAATTTTTGGTCATTCCGAAAGTGGAAAAATGAGAAGGGGGTACCCTTACCATTTTTCGACTTTTGAAATGGCAAAATATTTTTTTTCGAGATATCGATTTTTTACCATCTCCATTGGCTTCAAGTGGCCCATTTCCGGCTCAAAACACATGCGACTTGTATTTTTTTTTTTATTTTTAAAATTGACCATTCCCAGCATAGGGAATCCTATGTTAAATTTTGCGAAACGGCACTTTTTTTCAAAAAATTTCGAGATATCGAATTAAAACCTTCGCCATTGTTTTCAAGTGGCATATTTACCAACCGATTTCATTAACGAAAAAATTCTAAAAAATTTTTTTGTAAAAATACCATTTTTGTCGAAAAATGGTAAGGGTACCCCCTTCTCATTTTTCCACTTTCGGAATGACCAAAAATTTTTTTTCGAGATATCGATTTCTTACCATCTCCATTGGCTTCAAGTGGCCCATTTCCGGCTCAAAACACATGCGACTTGTATTTTTTTTTTATTTTTAAAATTGACCATTCCCAGCATAGGGAATCCTATGTTAAATTCTGCGAAACGGCACTTTTTTTCAAAAAATTTCGAGATATCGAATTAAAACCTTCGCCATTGTTTTCAAGTGGCATATTTACCAACCGATTTCATTAACGAAAAAATTGTAAAAAATTTTTTTGTAAAAATACCATTTTTGTCGAAAAATGGTAAGCCCATGGTACCCCTACAATTTTTCGACAAAAATGGTATTTTTACAAAAAAATTTTTTAGAATTTTTTCGTTAATGTAATCGGTTGGTAAATATGCCACTTGAAAACAATGGCGAAGGTTTTAATTCGATATCTCGAAATTTTTTGAAAAAAAGTGCCGTTTCGCAAAATTTAACATAGGATTCCCTATGCTGGGAATGGTCAATTTTAAAAATTAAAAAAAAAATACAAGTCGCATGTGTTTTGAGCCGGAAATGGGCCACTTGAAGCCAATGGAGATGGTAAGAAATCGATATCTCGAAAAAAAATTTTTGGTCATTTCGAAAGTGGAAAAATGAGAAGGGGGTACCCTTACCATTTTTCGACAAAAATGGTATTGTTACAAAAAAAATTTTTAGAATTTTTTCGTTAATGAAATCGGTTGGTAAATATGCCACTTGAAAACAATGGCGAAGGTTTTAATTCGATATCTCGAAATTTTTTGAAAAAAAGTGCCGTTTCGCAAAATTTAACATAGGATTCCCTATGCTGGGAATGGTCAATTTTAAAAATTAAAAAAAAAATACAAGTCGCATGTGTTTTGAGCCGGAAATGGGCCACTTGAAGCCAATGGAGATGGTAAGAAATCGATATCTCGAAAAAAAATTTTTGGTCATTCCGAAAGTGGAAAAATGAGAAGGGGGTACCCTTACCATTTTTCGACAAAAATGGTATTTTTACAAAAAAATTTTTTAGAATTTTTTCGTTAATGAAATCGGTTGGTAAATATGCCACTTGAAAACAATGGCGAAGGTTTTAATTCGATATCTCGAAATTTTTTGAAAAAAAGTGCCGTTTCGCAAAATTTAACATAGGATTCCCTATGCTGGGAATGGTCAATTTTAAAAATTAAAAAAAAAATACAAGTCGCATGTGTTTTGAGCCGGAAATGGGCCACTTGAAGCCAATGGAGATGGTAAGAAATCGATATCTCGAAAAAAAATTTTTGGTCATTCCGAAAGTGGAAAAATGAGAAGGGGGTACCCTTACAATTTTTCGACAAAAATGGTATTTTTACAAAAAATTTTTTTAGAATTTTTTCGTTAATGAAATCGGTTGGTAAATATGCCACTTGAAAACAATGGCGAAGGTTTTAATTCGATATCTCGAAATTTTTTGAAAAAAAGTGCCGTTTCGCAAAATTTAACATAGGATTCCCTATGCTGGGAATGGTCAATTTTAAAAATTAAAAAAAAAATACAAGTCGCATGTGTTTTGAGCCGGAAATGGGCCACTTGAAGCCAATGGAGATGGTAAGAAATCGATATCTCGAAAAAAAATTTTTGGTCATTCCGAAAGTGGAAAAATGAGAAGGGGGTACCCTTACCATTTTTCGACAAAAATGGTATTTTTACAAAAAAATTTTTTAGAATTTTTTCGTTAATGAAATCGGTTGGTAAATATGCCACTTGAAAACAATGGCGAAGGTTTTAATTCGATATCTCGAAATTTTTTGAAAAAAAGTGCCGTTTCGCAAAATTTAACATAGGATTCCCTATGCTGGGAATGGTCAATTTTAAAAATTATAAAATAAATACAAGTCGCATGTGTTTTGAGCCGGAAATGGGCCACTTGAAGCCACTGGAGATGGTAAGAAATCGATATCTCGAAAAAAAATTTTTGGTCATTCCGAAAGTGGAAAAATGAGAAGGGGGTACCCTTACCATTTTTCGACAAAAATGGTATTTTTACAAAAAAATTTTTTAGAATTTTTTCGTTAATGAAATCGGTTGGTAAATATGCCACTTGAAAACAATGGCGAAGGTTTTAATTCGATATCTCGAAATTTTTTGAAAAAAAGTGCCGTTTCGCAAAATTTAACATAGGATTCCCTATGCTGGGAATGGTCAATTTTAAAAATTAAAAAAAAAATACAAGTCGCATGTGTTTTGAGCCGGAAATGGGCCACTTGAAGCCAATGGAGATGGTAAGAAATCGATATCTCGAAAAAAAATTTTTGGTCATTCCGAAAGTGGAAAAATGAGAAGGGGGTACCCTTACAATTTTTCGACAAAAATGGTATTTTTACAAAAAATTTTTTTAGAATTTTTTCGTTAATGAAATCGGTTGGTAAATATGCCACTTGAAAACAATGGCGAAGGTTTTAATTCGATATCTCGAAATTTTTTGAAAAAAAGTGCCGTTTCGCAAAATTTAACATAGGATTCCCTATGCTGGGAATGGTCAATTTTAAAAATTAAAAAAAAAATACAAGTCGCATGTGTTTTGAGCCGGAAATGGGCCACTTGAAGCCAATGGAGATGGTAAGAAATCGATATCTCGAAAAAAAATTTTTGGTCATTCCGAAAGTGGAAAAATGAGAAGGGGGTACCCTTACAATTTTTCGACAAAAATGGTATTTTTACAAAAAATTTTTTTAGAATTTTTTCGTTAATGAAATCGGTTGGTAAATATGCCACTTGAAAACAATGGCGAAGGTTTTAATTCGATATCTCGAAATTTTTTGAAAAAAAGTGCCGTTTCGCAAAATTTAACATAGGATTCCCTATGCTGGGAATGGTCAATTTTAAAAATTAAAAAAAAAATACAAGTCGCATGTGTTTTGAGCCGGAAATGGGCCACTTGAAGCCAATGGAGATGGTAAGAAATCGATATCTCGAAAAAAAATATTTGGTCATTTCGAAAGTGGAAAAATGAGAAGGGGGTATTTTTGTAAAAATACCATTTTTGTCGAAAAATTGTAAGGGTACCCCCTTCTCATTTTTCCACTTTCAAAATGGCCAAATATTTTTTTTCGAGATATCGATTTCTTACCATCTCCATTGGCTTCAAGTGGCCCATTTCCGGCTCAAAACACATGCGACTTGTATTTTTTTTTTAATTTTTAAAATTGACCATTCCCAGCATAGGGAATCCTATGTTAAATTTTGCGAAACGGCACTTTTTTTCAAAAAATTTCGAGATATCGAATTAAAACCTTCGCCATTGTTTTCAAGTGGCATATTTACCAACCGATTTCATTAACGAAAAAATTCTAAAAAAATTTTTTGCAAAAATACCATTTTTGTCGAAAAATGGTAAGGGTACCCCCTTCTCATTTTTCCACTTTCAAAATGGCCAAATATTTTTTTTCGAGATATCGATTTCTTACCATCTCCATTGGCTTCAAGTGGCCCATTTCCGGCTCAAAACACATGCGACTTGTATTTTTTTTTTAATTTTTAAAATTGACCATTCCCAGCATAGGGAATCCTATGTTAAATTTTGCGAAACGGCACTTTTTTTCAAAAAATTTCGAGATATCGAATTAAAACCTTCGCCATTGTTTTCAAGTGGCATATTTACCAACCGATTTCATTAACGAAAAAATTCTAAAAAATTTTTTTGTAAAAATACCATTTTTGTCGAAAAATTGTAAGGGTACCCCCTTCTCATTTTTCCACTTTCAAAATGGCCAAATATTTTTTTTCGAGATATCGATTTCTTACCATCTCCATTGGCTTCAAGTGGCCCATTTCCGGCTCAAAACACATGCGACTTGTATTTTTTTTTAAATTTTTAAAATTGACCATTCCCAGCATAGGGAATCCTATGTTAAATTTTGCGAAACGGCACTTTTTTTCAAAAAATTTCGAGATATCGAATTAAAACCTTCGCCATTGTTTTCAAGTGGCATATTTACCAACCGATTTCATTAACGAAAAAATTCTAAAAAAATTTTTTGCAAAAATACCATTTTTGTCGAAAAATGGTAAGGGTACCCCCTTCTCATTTTTCCACTTTCAAAATGGCCAAATATTTTTTTTCGAGATATCGATTTCTTACCATCTCCATTGGCTTCAAGTGGCCCATTTCCGGCTCAAAACACATGCGACTTGTATTTTTTTTTTAATTTTTAAAATTGACCATTCCCAGCATAGGGAATCCTATGTTAAATTTTGCGAAACGGCACTTTTTTTCAAAAAATTTCGAGATATCGAATTAAAACCTTCGCCATTGTTTTCAAGTGGCATATTTACCAACCGATTTCATTAACGAAAAAATTCTAAAAAATTTTTTTGTAAAAATACCATTTTTGTCGAAAAATGGTAAGGGTACCCCCTTCTCATTTTTCCACTTTCGAAATGACCAAAAATTTTTTTTCGAGATATCGATTTCTTACCATCTCCATTGGCTTCAAGTGGCCCATTTCCGGCTCAAAACACATGCGACTTGTATTTTTTTTTTAATTTTTAAAATTGACCATTCCCAGCATAGGGAATCCTATGTTAAATTTTGCGAAACGGTACTTTTTTTCAAAAAATTTCGAGATATCGAATTAAAACCTTCGCCATTGTTTTCAAGTGGCATATTTACCAACCGATTTCATTAACGAAAAAATTCTAAAAAATTTTTTTGTAAAAATACCATTTTTGTCGAAAAATGGTAAGGGTACCCCCTTCTCATTTTTCCACTTTCGGAATGACCAAAAATTTTTTTTCGAGATATCGATTTCTTACCATCTCCATTGGCTTCAAGTGGCCCATTTCCGGCTCAAAACACATGCGACTTGTATTTTTTTTTTAATTTTTAAAATTGACCATTCCCAGCATAGGGAATCCTATGTTAAAGTTTGCGAAACGGCACTTTTTTTCAAAAAATTTCGAGATATCGAATTAAAACCTTCGCCATTGTTTTCAAGTGGCATATTTACCAACCGATTTCATTAACGAAAAAATTCTAAAAAATTTTTTTGTAAAAATACCATTTTTGTCGAAAAATGGTAAGGGTACCCCCTTCTCATTTTTCCACTTTCGGAATGACCAAAAATTTTTTTTCGAGATATCGATTTCTTACCATCTCCATTGGCTTCAAGTGGCCCATTTCCGGCTCAAAACACATGCGACTTGTATTTTTTTTTTAATTTTTAAAATTGACCATTCCCAGCATAGGGAATCCTATGTTAAAGTTTGCGAAACGGCACTTTTTTTCAAAAAATTTCGAGATATCGAATTAAAACCTTCGCCATTGTTTTCAAGTGGCATATTTACCAACCGATTTCATTAACGAAAAAATTCTAAAAAATTTTTTTGTAAAAATACCATTTTTGTCGAAAAATGGTAAGCCCATGGTACCCCTACAATTTTTCGACAAAAATGGTATTTTTACAAAAAAATTTTTTAGAATTTTTTCGTTAATGAAATCGGTTGGTAAATATGCCACTTGAAAACAATGGCGAAGGTTTTAATTCGATATCTCGAAATTTTTTGAAAAAAAGTGCCGTTTCGCAAAATTTAACATAGGATTCCCTATGCTGGGAATGGTCAATTTTAAAAATTAAAAAAAAAATACAAGTCGCATGTGTTTTGAGCCGGAAATGGGCCACTTGAAGCCAATGGAGATGGTAAGAAATCGATATCTCGAAAAAAAATTTTTGGTCATTTCGAAAGTGGAAAAATGAGAAGGGGGTACCCTTACCATTTTTCGACAAAAATGGTATTGTTACAAAAAAAATTTTTAGATTTTTTTCGTTAATGAAATCGGTTGGTAAATATGCCACTTGAAAACAATGGCGAAGGTTTTAATTCGATATCTCGAAATTTTTTGAAAAAAAGTGCCGTTTCGCAAAATTTAACATAGGATTCCCTATGCTGGGAATGGTCAATTTTAAAAATTAAAAAAAAAATACAAGTCGCATGTGTTTTGAGCCGGAAATGGGCCACTTGAAGCCAATGGAGATGGTAAGAAATCGATATCTCGAAAAAAAATTTTTGGTCATTCCGAAAGTGGAAAAATGAGAAGGGGGTACCCTTACCATTTTTCGACAAAAATGGTATTTTTACAAAAATACCCCCTTCTCATTTTTCCACTTTCAAAATGGCCAAATATTTTTTTTCGAGATATCGATTTCTTACCATCTCCATTGGCTTCAAGTGGCCCATTTCCGGCTCAAAACACATGCGACTTGTATTTTTTTTTTAATTTTTAAAATTGACCATTCCCAGCATAGGGAATCCTATGTTAAATTTTGCGAAACGGCACTTTTTTTCAAAAAATTTCGAGATATCGAATTAAAACCTTCGCCATTGTTTTCAAGTGGCATATTTACCAACCGATTTCATTAACGAAAAAATTCTAAAAAATTTTTTTGTAAAAATACCATTTTTGTCGAAAAATGGTAAGGGTACCCCCTTCTCATTTTTCCACTTTCGGAATGACCAAAAATTTTTTTTCGAGATATCGATTTCTTACCATCTCCATTGGCTTCAAGTGGCCCATTTCCGGCTCAAAACACATGCGACTTGTATTTTTTTTTTAATTTTTAAAATTGACCATTCCCAGCATAGGGAATCCTATGTTAAAGTTTGCGAAACGGCACTTTTTTTCAAAAAATTTCGAGATATCGAATTAAAACCTTCGCCATTGTTTTCAAGTGGCATATTTACCAACCGATTTCATTAACGAAAAAATTCTAAAAAATTTTTTTGTAAAAATACAATTTTTGTCGAAAAATGGTAAGGGTACCCCCTTCTCATTTTTCCACTTTCGAAATGACCAAAAATTTTTTTTCGAGATATCGATTTCTTACCATCTCCATTGGCTTCAAGTGGCCCATTTCCGGCTCAAAACACATGCGACTTGTATTTTTTTTTTAATTTTTAAAATTGACCATTCCCAGCATAGGGAATCCTATGTTAAAGTTTGCGAAACGGCACTTTTTTTCAAAAAATTTCGAGATATCGAATTAAAACCTTCGCCATTGTTTTCAAGTGGCATATTTACCAACCGATTTCATTAACGAAAAAATTCTAAAAAATTTTTTTGTAAAAATACCATTTTTGTCGAAAAATGGTAAGCCCATGGTACCCCTACAATTTTTCGACAAAAATGGTATTTTTACAAAAAAATTTTTTAGAATTTTTTCGTTAATGAAATCGGTTGGTAAATATGCCACTTGAAAACAATGGCGAAGGTTTTAATTCGATATCTCGAAATTTTTTGAAAAAAAGTGCCGTTTCGCAAAATTTAACATAGGATTCCCTATGCTGGGAATGGTCAATTTTAAAAATTAAAAAAAAAATACAAGTCGCATGTGTTTTGAGCCGGAAATGGGCCACTTGAAGCCAATGGAGATGGTAAGAAATCGATATCTCGAAAAAAAATTTTTGGTCATTTCGAAAGTGGAAAAATGAGAAGGGGGTACCCTTACCATTTTTCGACAAAAATGGTATTGTTACAAAAAAAATTTTTAGATTTTTTTCGTTAATGAAATCGGTTGGTAAATATGCCACTTGAAAACAATGGCGAAGGTTTTAATTCGATATCTCGAAACTTTTTGAAAAAAAGTGTCGTTTCGCAAAATTTAACATAGGATTCCCTATGCTGGGAATGGTCAATTTTAAAAATTAAAAAAAAAATACAAGTCGCATGTGTTTTGAGCCGGAAATGGGCCACTTGAAGCCAATGGAGATGGTAAGAAATCGATATCTCGAAAAAAAATTTTTGGTCATTCCGAAAGTGGAAAAATGAGAAGGGGGTACCCTTACCATTTTTCGACAAAAATGGTATTTTTTCAAAAAATTTTTTTAGAATTTTTTCGTTAATGAAATCGGTTGGTAAATATGCCACTTGAAAACAATGGCGAAGGTTTTAATTCGATATCTCGAAATTTTTTGAAAAAAAGTGCCGTTTCGCAAAATTTAACATAGGATTCCCTATGCTGGGAATGGTCAATTTTAAAAATTAAAAAAAAAATACAAGTCGCATGTGTTTTGAGCCGGAAATGGGCCACTTGAAGCCAATGGAGATGGTAAGAAATCGATATCTCGAAAAAAAATTTTTGGTCATTCCGAAAGTGGAAAAATGAGAAGGGGGTACCCTTACCATTTTTCGACAAAAATGGTATTTTTACAAAAAAATTTTTTAGAATTTTTTCGTTAATGAAATCGGTTGGTAAATATGCCACTTGAAAACAATGGCGAAGGTTTTAATTCGATATCTCGAAATTTTTTGAAAAAAAGTGCCGTTTCGCAAAATTTAACATAGGATTCCCTATGCTGGGAATGGTCAATTTTAAAAATTAAAAAAAAAAATACAAGTCGCATGTGTTTTGAGCCGGAAATGGGCCACTTGAAGCCAATGGAGATGGTAAGAAATCGATATCTCGAAAAAAAATTTTTGGTCATCCGAAAGTGGAAAAATGAGAAGGGGGTACCCTTACAATTTTTCGACAAAAATGGTATTTTTACAAAAAATTTTTTTATAATTTTTTCGTTAATGAAATCGGTTGGTAAATATGCCACTTGAAAACAATGGCGAAGGTTTTAATTCGATATCTCGAAATTTTTTGAAAAAAAGTGCCGTTTCGCAAAATTTAACATAGGATTCCCTATGCTGGGAATGGTCAATTTTAAAAATTATAAAAAAAATACAAGTCGCATGTGTTTTGAGCCGGAAATGGGCCACTTGAAGCCAATGGAGATGGTAAGAAATCGATATCTCGAAAAAAAATTTTTGGTCATTCCGAAAGTGGAAAAATGAGAAGGGGGTACCCTTACAATTTTTCGACAAAAATGGTATTTTTACAAAAAATTTTTTTAGAATTTTTTCGTTAATGAAATCGGTTGGTAAATATGCCACTTGAAAACAATGGCGAAGGTTTTAATTCGATATCTCGAAATTTTTTGAAAAAAAGTGCCGTTTCGCAAAATTTAACATAGGATTCCCTATGCTGGGAATGGTCAATTTTAAAAATTAAAAAAAAAATACAAGTCGCATGTGCTTTGAGCCGGAAATGGGCCACTTGAAGCCAATGGAGATGGTAAGAAATCGATATCTCGAAAAAAAATTTTTGGTCATTCCGAAAGTGGAAAAATGAGAAGGGGGTACCCTTACCATTTTTCGACAAAAATGGTATTTTTACAAAAAAATTTTTTAGAATTTTTTCGTTAATGAAATCGGTTGGTAAATATGCCACTTGAAAACAATGGCGAAGGTTTTAATTCGATATCTCGAAATTTTTTGAAAAAAAGTGCCGTTTCGCAAAATTTAACATAGGATTCCCTATGCTGGGAATGGTCAATTTTAAAAATTAAAAAAAAAATACAAGTCGCATGTGTTTTGAGCCGGAAATGGGCCACTTGAAGCCAATGGAGATGGTAAGAAATCGATATCTCGAAAAAAAATTTTTGGTCATTCCGAAAGTGGAAAAATGAGAAGGGGGTACCCTTACCATTTTTCGACAAAAATGGTATTTTTACAAAAAAATTTTTTAGAATTTTTTCGTTAATGAAATCGGTTGGTAAATATGCCACTTGAAAACAATGGCGAAGGTTTTAATTCGATATCTCGAAATTTTTTGAAAAAAAGTGCCGTTTCGCAAAATTTAACATAGGATTCCCTATGCTGGGAATGGTCAATTTTAAAAATTAAAAAAAAAATACAAGTCGCATGTGTTTTGAGCCGGAAATGGGCCACTTGAAGCCAATGGAGATGGTAAGAAATCGATATCTCGAAAAAAAATTTTTGGTCATTCCGAAAGTGGAAAAATGAGAAGGGGGTACCCTTACAATTTTTCGACAAAAATGGTATTTTTACAAAAAATTTTTTTAGAATTTTTTCGTTAATGAAATCGGTTGGTAAATATGCCACTTGAAAACAATGGCGAAGGTTTTAATTCGATATCTCGAAATTTTTTGAAAAAAAGTGCCGTTTCGCAAAATTTAACATAGGATTCCCTATGCTGGGAATGGTCAATTTTAAAAATTATAAAAAAAATACAAGTCGCATGTGTTTTGAGCCGGAAATGGGCCACTTGAAACCAATGGAGATGGTAAGAAATCGATATCTCGAAAAAAAATTTTTGGTCATTCCGAAAGTGGAAAAATGAGAAGGGGGTACCCTTACCATTTTTCGACAAAAATGGTATTTTTACAAAAAAATTTTTTAGAATTTTTTCGTTAATGAAATCGGTTGGTAAATATGCCACTTGAAAACAATGGCGAAGGTTTTAATTCGATATCTCGAAATTTTTTGAAAAAAAGTGCCGTTTCGCAAAATTTAACATAGGATTCCCTATGCTGGGAATGGTCAATTTTAAAAATTAAAAAAAAAATACAAGTCGCATGTGTTTTGAGCCGGAAATGGGCCACTTGAAGCCAATGGAGATGGTAAGAAATCGATATCTCGAAAAAAAATTTTTGGTCATTCCGAAAGTGGAAAAATGAGAAGGGGGTACCCTTACCATTTTTCGACTTTTGAAATGGCAAAATATTTTTTTTCGAGATATCGATTTTTTACCATCTCCATTGGCTTCAAGTGGCCCATTTCCGGCTCAAAACACATGCGACTTGTATTTTTTTTTTAATTTTTAAAATTGACCATTCCCAGCATAGGGAATCCTATGTTAAATTTTGCGAAACGGCACTTTTTTTCAAAAAATTTCGAGATATCGAATTAAAACCTTCGCCATTGTTTTCAAGTGGCATATTTACCAACCGATTTCATTAAGGAAAAAATTCTAAAAAATTTTTTTGTAAAAATACCATTTTTGTCGAAAAATGGTAAGGGTACCCCCTTCTCATTTTTCCACTTTCGGAATGACCAAAAATTTTTTTTCGAGATATCGATTTCTTACCATCTCCATTGGCTTCAAGTGGCCCATTTCCGGCTCAAAACACATGCGACTTGTATTTTTTTTTTTATTTTTAAAATTGACCATTCCCAGCATAGGGAATCCTATGTTAAATTCTGCGAAACGGCACTTTTTTTCAAAAAATTTCGAGATATCGAATTAAAACCTTCGCCATTGTTTTCAAGTGGCATATTTACCAACCGATTTCATTAACGAAAAAATTCTAAAAAATTTTTTTGTAAAAATACCATTTTTGTCGAAAAATGGTAAGGGTACCCCCTTCTCATTTTTCCACTTTCAAAATGGCCAAATATTTTTTTTCGAGATATCGATTTTTTACCATCTCCATTGGCTTCAAGTGGCCCATTTCCGGCTCAAAACACATGCGACTTGTATTTTTTTTTTAATTTTTAAAATTGACCATTCCCAGCATAGGGAATCCAATGTTAAATTTTGCGAAACGGCACTTTTTTTCAAAAAATTTCGAGATATCGAATTAAAACCTTCGCCATTGTTTTCAAGTGGCATATTTACCAACCGATTTCATTAACGAAAAAATTCTAAAAAATTTTTTTGTAAAAATACCATTTTTGTCGAAAAATGGTAAGCCCATGGTACCCCTACAATTTTTCGACAAAAATGGTATTTTTACAAAAAAATTTTTTAGAATTTTTTCGTTAATGAAATCGGTTGGTAAATATGCCACTTGAAAACAATGGCGAAGGTTTTAATTCGATATCTCGAAATTTTTTGAAAAAAAGTGCCGTTTCGCAAAATTTAACATAGGATTCCCTATGCTGGGAATGGTCAATTTTAAAAATTAAAAAAAAAATACAAGTCGCATGTGTTTTGAGCCGGAAATGGGCCACTTGAAGCCAATGGAGATGGTAAGAAATCGATATCTCGAAAAAAAATGTTTGGTCATTTCGAAAGTGGAAAAATGAGAAGGGGGTACCCTTACCATTTTTCGACAAAAATGGTATTGTTACAAAAAAAATTTTTAGATTTTTTTCGTTAATGAAATCGGTTGGTAAATATGCCACTTGAAAACAATGGCGAAGGTTTTAATTCGATATCTCGAAATTTTTTGAAAAAAAGTGCCGTTTCGCAAAATTTAACATAGGATTCCCTATGCTGGGAATGGTCAATTTTAAAAATTAAAAAAAAAATACAAGTCGCATGTGTTTTGAGCCGGAAATGGGCCACTTGAAGCCAATGGAGATGGTAAGAAATCGATATCTCGAAAAAAAATTTTTGGTCATTCCGAAAGTGGAAAAATGAGAAGGGGGTACCCTTACCATTTTTCGACAAAAATGGTATTTTTACAAAAAAATTTTTTAGAATTTTTTCGTTAATGAAATCGGTTGGTAAATATGCCACTTGAAAACAATGGCGAAGGTTTTAATTCGATATCTCGAAATTTTTTGAATAAAAGTGCCGTTTCGCAAAATTTAACATAGGATTCCCTATGCTGGGAATGGTCAATTTTAAAAATTAAAAAAAAAATACAAGTCGCATGTGTTTTGAGCCGGAAATGGGCCACTTGAAGCCAATGGAGATGGTAAGAAATCGATATCTCGAAAAAAAAATTTTGGTCATTTCGAAAGTGGAAAAATGAGAAGGGGGTATTTTTGTAAAAATACCATTTTTGTCGAAAAATTGTAAGGGTACCCCCTTCTCATTTTTCCACTTTCAAAATGGCCAAATATTTTTTTTCGAGATATCGATTTCTTACCATCTCCATTGGCTTCAAGTGGCCCATTTCCGGCTCAAAACACATGCGACTTGTATTTTTTTTTTAATTTTTAAAATTGACCATTCCCAGCATAGGGAATCCTATGTTAAATTTTGCGAAACGGCACTTTTTTTCAAAAAATTTCGAGATATCGAATTAAAACCTTCGCCATTGTTTTCAAGTGGCATATTTACCAACCGATTTCATTAACGAAAAAATTCTAAAAAAATTTTTTGCAAAAATACCATTTTTGTCGAAAAATGGTAAGGGTACCCCCTTCTCATTTTTCCACTTTCAAAATGGCCAAATATTTTTTTTCGAGATATCGATTTCTTACCATCTCCATTGGCTTCAAGTGGCCCATTTCCGGCTCAAAACACATGCGACTTGTATTTTTTTTTTAATTTTTAAAATTGACCATTCCCAGCATAGGGAATCCTATGTTAAATTTTGCGAAACGGTACTTTTTTTCAAAAAATTTCGAGATATCGAATTAAAACCTTCGCCATTGTTTTCAAGTGGCATATTTACCAACCGATTTCATTAACGAAAAAATTCTAAAAAATTTTTTTGTAAAAATACCATTTTTGTCGAAAAATGGTAAGGGTACCCCCTTCTCATTTTTCCACTTTCGGAATGACCAAAAATTTTTTTTCGAGATATCGATTTCTTACCATCTCCATTGGCTTCAAGTGGCCCATTTCCGGCTCAAAACACATGTGACTTGTATTTTTTTTTTAATTTTTAAAATTGACCATTCCCAGCATAGGGAATCCTATGTTAAAGTTTGCGAAACGGCACTTTTTTTCAAAAAATTTCGAGATATCGAATTAAAACCTTCGCCATTGTTTTCAAGTGGCATATTTACCAACCGATTTCATTAACGAAAAAATTCTAAAAAATTTTTTTGTAAAAATACCATTTTTGTCGAAAAATTGTAAGGGTACCCCCTTCTCATTTTTCCACTTTCAAAATGGCCAAATATTTTTTTTCGAGATATCGATTTCTTACCATCTCCATTGGCTTCAAGTGGCCCATTTCCGGCTCAAAACACATGCGACTTGTATTTTTTTTTTAATTTTTAAAATTGACCATTCCCAGCATAGGGAATCCTATGTTAAATTTTGCGAAACGGCACTTTTTTTCAAAAAATTTCGAGATATCGAATTAAAACCTTCGCCATTGTTTTCAAGTGGCATATTTACCAACCGATTTCATTAACGAAAAAATTCTAAAAAAATTTTTTGCAAAAATACCATTTTTGTCGAAAAATGGTAAGGGTACCCCCTTCTCATTTTTCCACTTTCAAAATGGCCAAATATTTTTTTTCGAGATATCGATTTCTTACCATCTCCATTGGCTTCAAGTGGCCCATTTCCGGCTCAAAACACATGCGACTTGTATTTTTTTTTTAATTTTTAAAATTGACCATTCCCAGCATAGGGAATCCTATGTTAAATTTTGCGAAACGGCACTTTTTTTCAAAAAATTTCGAGATATCGAATTAAAACCTTCGCCATTGTTTTCAAGTGGCATATTTACCAACCGATTTCATTAACGAAAAAATTCTAAAAAATTTTTTTGTAAAAATACCATTTTTGTCGAAAAATGGTAAGGGTACCCCCTTCTCATTTTTCCACTTTCGAAATGACCAAAAATTTTTTTTCGAGATATCGATTTCTTACCATCTCCATTGGCTTCAAGTGGCCCATTTCCGGCTCAAAACACATGCGACTTGTATTTTTTTTTTAATTTTTAAAATTGACCATTCCCAGCATAGGGAATCCTATGTTAAATTTTGCGAAACGGTACTTTTTTTCAAAAAATTTCGAGATATCGAATTAAAACCTTCGCCATTGTTTTCAAGTGGCATATTTACCAACCGATTTCATTAACGAAAAAATTCTAAAAAATTTTTTTGTAAAAATACCATTTTTGTCGAAAAATGGTAAGGGTACCCCCTTCTCATTTTTCCACTTTCGGAATGACCAAAAATTTTTTTTCGAGATATCGATTTCTTACCATCTCCATTGGCTTCAAGTGGCCCATTTCCGGCTCAAAACACATGCGACTTGTATTTTTTTTTTAATTTTTAAAATTGACCATTCCCAGCATAGGGAATCCTATGTTAAAGTTTGCGAAACGGCACTTTTTTTCAAAAAATTTCGAGATATCGAATTAAAACCTTCGCCATTGTTTTCAAGTGGCATATTTACCAACCGATTTCATTAACGAAAAAATTCTAAAAAATTTTTTTGTAAAAATACCATTTTTGTCGAAAAATGGTAAGGGTACCCCCTTCTCATTTTTCCACTTTCGGAATGACCAAAAATTTTTTTTCGAGATATCGATTTCTTACCATCTCCATTGGCTTCAAGTGGCCCATTTCCGGCTCAAAACACATGCGACTTGTATTTTTTTTTTAATTTTTAAAATTGACCATTCCCAGCATAGGGAATCCTATGTTAAAGTTTGCGAAACGGCACTTTTTTTCAAAAAATTTCGAGATATCGAATTAAAACCTTCGCCATTGTTTTCAAGTGGCATATTTACCAACCGATTTCATTAACGAAAAAATTCTAAAAAATTTTTTTGTAAAAATACCATTTTTGTCGAAAAATGGTAAGCCCATGGTACCCCTACAATTTTTCGACAAAAATGGTATTTTTACAAAAAAATTTTTTAGAATTTTTTCGTTAATGAAATCGGTTGGTAAATATGCCACTTGAAAACAATGGCGAAGGTTTTAATTCGATATCTCGAAATTTTTTGAAAAAAAGTGCCGTTACGCAAAATTTAACATAAGATTCCCTATGCTGGGAATGGTCAATTTTAAAAATTAAAAAAAAAATACAAGTCGCATGTGTTTTGAGCCGGAAATGGGCCACTTGAAGCCAATGGAGATGGTAAGAAATCGATATCTCGAAAAAAAATTTTTGGTCATTTCGAAAGTGGAAAAATGAGAAGGGGGTACCCTTACCATTTTTCGACAAAAATGGTATTGTTACAAAAAAAATTTTTAGATTTTTTTCGTTAATGAAATCGGTTGGTAAATATGCCACTTGAAAACAATGGCGAAGGTTTTAATTCGATATCTCGAAATTTTTTGAAAAAAAGTGCCGTTTCGCAAAATTTAACATAGGATTCCCTATGCTGGGAATGGTCAATTTTAAAAATTAAAAAAAAAATACAAGTCGCATGTGTTTTGAGCCGGAAATGAGCCACTTGAAGCCAATGGAGATGGTAAGAAATCGATATCTCGAAAAAAAATTTTTGGTCATTCCGAAAGTGGAAAAATGAGAAGGGGGTACCCTTACCATTTTTCGACAAAAATGGTATTTTTACAAAAATACCCCCTTCTCATTTTTCCACTTTCAAAATGGCCAAATATTTTTTTTCGAGATATCGATTTCTTACCATCTCCATTGGCTTCAAGTGGCCCATTTCCGGCTCAAAACACATGCGACTTGTATTTTTTTTTTAATTTTTAAAATTGACCATTCCCAGCATAGGGAATCCTATGTTAAATTTTGCGAAACGGCACTTTTTTTCAAAAAATTTCGAGATATCGAATTAAAACCTTCGCCATTGTTTTCAAGTGGCATATTTACCAACCGATTTCATTAACGAAAAAATTCTAAAAAATTTTTTTGTAAAAATACCATTTTTGTCGAAAAATGGTAAGGGTACCCCCTTCTCATTTTTCCACTTTCGAAATGACCAAAAATTTTTTTTCGAGATATCGATTTCTTACCATCTCCATTGGCTTCAAGTGGCCCATTTCCGGCTCAAAACACATGCGACTTGTATTTTTTTTTTAATTTTTAAAATTGACCATTCCCAGCATAGGGAATCCTATGTTAAAGTTTGCGAAACGGCACTTTTTTTCAAAAAATTTCGAGATATCGAATTAAAACCTTCGCCATTGTTTTCAAGTGGCATATTTACCAACCGATTTCATTAACGAAAAAATTCTAAAAAATTTTTTTGTAAAAATACAATTTTTGTCGAAAAATTGTAAGGGTACCCCCTTCTCATTTTTCCACTTTCGAAATGAAGAAATATTTTTTTTCGAGATATCGATTTCTTACCATCTCCATTGGCTTCAAGTGGCCCATTTCCGGCTCAAAACACATGCGACTTGTATTTTTTTTTTTATTTTTAAAATTGACCATTCCCAGCATAGGGAATCCTATGTTAAATTTTGCGAAACGGCACTTTTTTTCAAAAAATTTCGAGATATCGAATTAAAACCTTCGCCATTGTTTTCAAGTGGCATATTTACCAACCGATTTCATTAACGAAAAAATTCTAAAAAATTTTTTTGTAACAATACTATTTTTGTCGAAAAATGGTAAGGGTACCCCCTTCTCATTTTTCCACTTTCGAAATGACCAAAAATTTTTTTTCGAGATATCGATTTCTTACCATCTCCATTGGCTTCAAGTGGCCCATTTCCGGCTCAAAACACATGCGACTTGTATTTTTTTTTTAATTTTTAAAATTGACCATTCCCAGCATAGGGAATCCAATGTTAAATTTTGCGAAACGGCACTTTTTTTCAAAAAATTTCGAGATATCGAATTAAAACCTTCGCCATTGTTTTCAAGTGGCATATTTACCAACCGATTTCATTAACGAAAAAATTCTAAAAAATTTTTTTGTAAAAATACCATTTTTGTCGAAAAATGGTAAGCCCATGGTACCCCTACAATTTTTCGACAAAAATGGTATTTTTACAAAAAAATTTTTTAGAATTTTTTCGTTAATGAAATCGGTTGGTAAATATGCCACTTGAAAACAATGGCGAAGGTTTTAATTCGATATCTCGAAATTTTTTGAAAAAAAGTGCCGTTTCGCAAAATTTAACATAGGATTCCCTATGCTGGGAATGGTCAATTTAAAAAATTTAAAAAAAAATACAAGTCGCATGTGTTTTGAGCCGGAAATGGGCCACTTGAAGCCAATGGAGATGGTAAGAAATCGATATCTCGAAAAAAAATTTTTGGTCATTCCGAAAGTGGAAAAATGAGAAGGGGGTACCCTTACCATTTTTCGACAAAAATGGTATTTTTACAAAAAATTTTTTTAGAATTTTTTCGTTAATGAAATCGGTTGGTAAATATGCCACTTGAAAACAATGGCGAAGGTTTTAATTCGATATCTCGAAATTTTTTGAAAAAAAGTGCCGTTTCGCAAAATTTAACATAGGATTCCCTATGCTGGGAATGGTCAATTTTAAAAATTATAAAAAAAATACAAGTCGCATGTGTTTTGAGCCGGAAATGGGCCACTTGAAGCCAATGGAGATGGTAAGAAATCGATATCTCGAAAAAAAATTTTTGGTCATTCCGAAAGTGGAAAAATGAGAAGGGGGTACCCTTACAATTTTTCGACAAAAATGGTATTTTTACAAAAAATTTTTTTAGAATTTTTTCGTTAATGAAATCGGTTGGTAAATATGCCACTTGAAAACAATGGCGAAGGTTTTAATTCGATATCTCGAAATTTTTTGAAAAAAAGTGCCGTTTCGCAAAATTTAACATAGGATTCCCTATGCTGGGAATGGTCAATTTTAAAAATTAAAAAAAAAATACAAGTCGCATGTGTTTTGAGCCGGAAATGGGCCACTTGAAGCCAATGGAGATGGTAAGAAATCGATATCTCGAAAAAAAATTTTTGGTCATTCCGAAAGTGGAAAAATGAGAAGGGGGTACCCTTACCATTTTTCGACAAAAATGGTATTTTTACAAAAAAATTTTTTAGAATTTTTTCGTTAATGAAATCGGTTGGTAAATATGCCACTTGAAAACAATGGCGAAGGTTTTAATTCGATATCTCGAAATTTTTTGAAAAAAAGTGCCGTTTCGCAAAATTTAACATAGGATTCCCTATGCTGGGAATGGTCAATTTTAAAAATTAAAAAAAAAATACAAGTCGCATGTGTTTTGAGCCGGAAATGGGCCACTTGAAGCCAATGGAGATGGTAAGAAATCGATATCTCGAAAAAAAATTTTCGGTCATTCCGAAAGTGGAAAAATGAGAAGGGGGTACCCTTACAATTTTTCGACAAAAATGGTATTTTTACAAAAAATTTTTTTAGAATTTTTTCGTTAATGAAATCGGTTGGTAAATATGCCACTTGAAAACAATGGCGAAGGTTTTAATTCGATATCTCGAAATTTTTTGAAAAAAAGTGCCGTTTCGCAAAATTTAACATAGGATTCCCTATGCTGGGAATGGTCAATTTTAAAAATTATAAAAAAAATACAAGTCGCATGTGTTTTGAGCCGGAAATGGGCCACTTGAAGCCAATGGAGATGGTAAGAAATCGATATCTCGAAAAAAAATTTTTGGTCATTCCGAAAGTGGAAAAATGAGAAGGGGGTACCCTTACCATTTTTCGACAAAAATGGTATTTTTACAAAAAAATTTTTTAGAATTTTTTCGTTAATGAAATCGGTTGGTAAATATGCCACTTGAAAACAATGGCGAAGGTTTTAATTCGATATCTCGAAATTTTTTGAAAAAAAGTGCCGTTTCGCAAAATTTAACATAGGATTCCCTATGCTGGGAATGGTCAATTTTAAAAATTAAAAAAAAAATACAAGTCGCATGTGTTTTGAGCCGGAAATGGGCCACTTGAAGCCAATGGAGATGGTAAGAAATCGATATCTCGAAAAAAAATTTTTGGTCATTCCGAAAGTGGAAAAATGAGAAGGGGGTACCCTTACAATTTTTCGACAAAAATGGTATTTTTACAAAAAATTTTTTTAGAATTTTTTCGTTAATGAAATCGGTTGGTAAATATGCCACTTGAAAACAATGGCGAAGGTTTTAATTCGATATCTCGAAATTTTTTGAAAAAAAGTGCCGTTTCGCAAAATTTAACATAGGATTCCCTATGCTGGGAATGGTCAATTTTAAAAATTAAAAAAAAAATACAAGTCGCATGTGTTTTGAGCCGGAAATGGGCCACTTGAAGCCAATGGAGATGGTAAGAAATCGATATCTCGAAAAAAAATTTTTGGTCATTCCGAAAGTGGAAAAATGAGAAGGGGGTACCCTTACCATTTTTCGACAAAAATGGTATTTTTACAAAAAAATTTTTTAGAATTTTTTCGTTAATGAAATCGGTTGGTAAATATGCCACTTGAAAACAATGGCGAAGGTTTTCATTCGATATCTCGAAATTTTTTGAAAAAAAGTGCCGTTTCGCAAAATTTAACATAGGATTCCCTATGCTGGGAATGGTCAATTTAAAAAATTAAAAAAAAAATACAAGTCGCATGTGTTTTGAGCCGGAAATGGGCCACTTGAAGCCAATGGAGATGGTAAGAAATCGATATCTCGAAAAAAAATTTTTGGTCATTCCGAAAGTGGAAAAATGAGAAGGGGGTACCCTTACCATTTTTCGACAAAAATGGTATTTTTACAAAAAATTTTTTTAGAATTTTTTCGTTAATGAAATCGGTTGGTAAATATGCCACTTGAAAACAATGGCGAAGGTTTTAATTCGATATCTCGAAATTTTTTGAAAAAAAGTGCCGTTTCGCAAAATTTAACATAGGATTCCCTATGCTGGGAATGGTCAATTTTAAAAATTATAAAAAAAATACAAGTCGCATGTGTTTTGAGCCGGAAATGGGCCACTTGAAGCCAATGGAGATGGTAAGAAATCGATATCTCGAAAAAAAATTTTTGGTCATTCCGAAAGTGGAAAAATGAGAAGGGGGTACCCTTACAATTTTTCGACAAAAATGGTATTTTTACAAAAAATTTTTTTAGAATTTTTTCGTTAATGAAATCGGTTGGTAAATATGCCACTTGAAAACAATGGCGAAGGTTTTAATTCGATATCTCGAAATTTTTTGAAAAAAAGTGCCGTTTCGCAAAATTTAACATAGGATTCCCTATGCTGGGAATGGTCAATTTTAAAAATTAAAAAAAAAATACAAGTCGCATGTGTTTTGAGCCGGAAATGGGCCACTTGAAGCCAATGGAGATGGTAAGAAATCGATATCTCGAAAAAAAATTTTTGGTCATTCCGAAAGTGGAAAAATGAGAAGGGGGTACCCTTACCATTTTTCGACAAAAATGGTATTTTTACAAAAAATTTTTTTAGAATTTTTTCGTTAATGAAATCGGTTGGTAAATATGCCACTTGAAAACAATGGCGAAGGTTTTAATTCGATATCTCGAAATTTTTTGAAAAAAAGTGCCGTTTCGCAAAATTTAACATAGGATTCCCTATGCTGGGAATGGTCAATTTTAAAAATTAAAAAAAAAATACAAGTTGCATGTGTTTTGAGCCGGAAATGGGCCACTTGAAGCCAATGGAGATGGTAAGAAATCGATATCTCGAAAAAAAATTTTTGGTCATTCCGAAAGTGGAAAAATGAGAAGGGGGTACCCTTACCATTTTTCGACAAAAATGGTATTTTTACAAAAAAATTTTTTAGAATTTTTTCGTTAATGAAATCGGTTGGTAAATATGCCACTTGAAAACAATGGCGAAGGTTTTAATTCGATATCTCGAAATTTTTTGAAAAAAAGTGCCGTTTCGCAAAATTTAACATAGGATTCCCTATGCCGGGAATGGTCAATTTTAAAAATTAAAAAAAAAATACAAGTCGCATGTGTTTTGAGCCGGAAATGGGCCACTTGAAGCCAATGGAGATGGTAAGAAATCGATATCTCGAAAAAAAATATTTGGTCATTTCGAAAGTGGAAAAATGAGAAGGGGCTACCCTTACCATTTTTCGACAAAAATGGTATATTTACAAAAAAATTTTTTAGAATTTTTTCGTTAATGAAATCGGTTGGTAAATATGCCACTTGAAAACAATGGCGAAGGTTTTAATTCGATATCTCGAAATTTTTTGAAAAAAAGTGCCGTTTCGCAAAATTTAACATAGGATTCCCTATGCTGGGAATGGTCAATTTTAAAAATTAAAAAAAAAATACAAGTCGCATGTGTTTTGAGCCGGAAATGGGCCACTTGAAGCCAATGGAGATGGTAAGAAATCGATATCTCGAAAAAAAATATTTGGCCATTTTGAAAGTGGAAAAATGAGAAGGGGGTACCCTTACCATTTTTCGACAAAAATGGTATTTTTACAAAAAATTTTTTTAGAATTTTTTCGTTAATGAAATCGGTTGGTAAATATGCCACTTGAAAACAATGGCGAAGGTTTTAATTCGATATCTCGAAATTTTTTGAAAAAAAGTGCCGTTTCGCAGAATTTAACATAGGATTCCCTATGCTGGGAATGGTCAATTTTAAAAATTGAAAAAAAAATACAAGTCGCATGTGTTTTGAGCCGGAAATGGGCCACTTGAAGCCAATGGAGATGGTAAGAAATCGATATCTCGAAAAAAAATATTTGGTCATTTCGAAAGTGGAAAAATGAGAAGGGGCTACCCTTACCATTTTTCGACAAAAATGGTATATTTACAAAAAAATTTTTTAGAATTTTTTCGTTAATGAAATCGGTTGGTAAATATGCCACTTGAAAACAATGGCGAAGGTTTTAATTCGATATCTCGAAATTTTTTGAAAAAAAGTGCCGTTTCGCAAAATTTAACATAGGATTCCCTATGCTGGGAATGGTCAATTTTAAAAATTAAAAAAAAAATACAAGTCGCATGTGTTTTGAGCCGGAAATGGGCCACTTGAAGCCAATGGAGATGGTAAGAAATCGATATCTCGAAAAAAAATATTTGGCCATTTTGAAAGTGGAAAAATGAGAAGGGGGTACCCTTACCATTTTTCGACAAAAATGGTATTTTTACAAAAAATTTTTTTAGAATTTTTTCGTTAATGAAATCGGTTGGTAAATATGCCACTTGAAAACAATGGCGAAGGTTTTAATTCGATATCTCGAAATTTTTTGAAAAAAAGTGCCGTTTCGCAGAATTTAACATAGGATTCCCTATGCTGGGAATGGTCAATTTTAAAAATTGAAAAAAAAATACAAGTCGCATGTGTTTTGAGCCGGAAATGGGCCACTTGAAGCCAATGGAGATGGTAAGAAATCGATATCTCGAAAAAAAATATTTGGTCATTTCGAAAGTGGAAAAATGAGAAGGGGCTACCCTTACCATTTTTCGACAAAAATGGTATATTTACAAAAAAATTTTTTAGAATTTTTTCGTTAATGAAATCGGTTGGTAAATATGCCACTTGAAAACAATGGCGAAGGTTTTAATTCGATATCTCGAAATTTTTTGAAAAAAAGTGCCGTTTCGCAAAATTTAACATAGGATTCCCTATGCTGGGAATGGTCAATTTTAAAAATTAAAAAAAAAATACAAGTCGCATGTGTTTTGAGCCGGAAATGGGCCACTTGAAGCCAATGGAGATGGTAAGAAATCGATATCTCGAAAAAAAATATTTGGCCATTTTGAAAGTGGAAAAATGAGAAGGGGGTACCCTTACCATTTTTCGACAAAAATGGTATTTTTACAAAAAATTTTTTTAGAATTTTTTCGTTAATGAAATCGGTTGGTAAATATGCCACTTGAAAACAATGGCGAAGGTTTTAATTCGATATCTCGAAATTTTTTGAAAAAAAGTGCCGTTTCGCAGAATTTAACATAGGATTCCCTATGCTGGGAATGGTCAATTTTAAAAATTGAAAAAAAAATACAAGTCGCATGTGTTTTGAGCCGGAAATGGGCCACTTGAAGCCAATGGAGATGGTAAGAAATCGATATCTCGAAAAAAAATATTTGGTCATTTCGAAAGTGGAAAAATGAGAAGGGGCTACCCTTACCATTTTTCGACAAAAATGGTATATTTACAAAAAAATTTTTTAGAATTTTTTCGTTAATGAAATCGGTTGGTAAATATGCCACTTGAAAACAATGGCGAAGGTTTTAATTCGATATCTCGAAATTTTTTGAAAAAAAGTGCCGTTTCGCAAAATTTAACATAGGATTCCCTATGCTGGGAATGGTCAATTTTAAAAATTAAAAAAAAAATACAAGTCGCATGTGTTTTGAGCCGGAAATGGGCCACTTGAAGCCAATGGAGATGGTAAGAAATCGATATCTCGAAAAAAAATATTTGGCCATTTTGAAAGTGGAAAAATGAGAAGGGGGTACCCTTACCATTTTTCGACAAAAATGGTATTTTTACAAAAAATTTTTTTAGAATTTTTTCGTTAATGAAATCGGTTGGTAAATATGCCACTTGAAAACAATGGCGAAGGTTTTAATTCGATATCTCAAAATTTTTTGAAAAAAAGTGCCGTTTCGCAAAATTTAACATAGGATTCCCTATGCTGGGAATGGTCAATTTTAAAAATTAAAAAAAAAATACAAGTCGCATGTGTTTTGAGCCGGAAATGGGCCACTTGAAGCCAATGGAGATGGTAAGAAATCGATATCTCGAAAAAAAATTTTTGGTCATTCCGAAAGTGGAAAAATGAGAAGGGGGTACCCTTACAATTTTTCGACAAAAATGGTATTTTTACAAAAAAATTTTTTAGAATTTTTTCGTTAATGAAATCGGTTGGTAAATATGCCACTTGAAAACAATGGCGAAGGTTTTAATTCGATATCTCGAAATTTTTTGAAAAAAAGTGCCGTTTCGCAAAATTTAACATAGGATTCCCTATGCTGGGAATGGTCAATTTTAAAAATTAAAAAAAAAATACAAGTCGCATGTGTTTTGAGCCGGAAATGGGCCACTTGAAGCCAATGGAGATGGTAAGAAATCGATATCTCGAAAAAAAATTTTTGGTCATTTCGAAAGTGGAAAAATGAGAAGGGGGTACCCTTACCATTTTTCGACAAAAATGGTATTGTTACAAAAAAAATTTTTAGAATTTTTTCGTTAATGAAATCGGTTGGTAAATATGCCACTTGAAAACAATGGCGAAGGTTTTAATTCGATATCTCGAAATTTTTTGAAAAAAAGTGCCGTTTCGCAAAATTTAACATAGGATTCCCTATGCTGGGAATGGTCAATTTTAAAAATTAAAAAAAAAATACAAGTCGCATGTGTTTTGAGCCGGAAATGGGCCACTTGAAGCCAATGGAGATGGTAAGAAATCGATATCTCGAAAAAAAATATTTGGCCATTTTGAAAGTGGAAAAATGAGAAGGGGGTACCCTTACCATTTTCCGACAAAAATGGTATTTTTACAAAAAAATTTTTTAGAATTTTTTCGTTAATGAAATCGGTTGGTAAATATGCCACTTGAAAACAATGGCGAAGGTTTTAATTCGATATCTCGAAATTTTTTGAAAAAAAGTGCCGTTTCGCAAAATTTAACATAGGATTCCCTATGCTGGGAATGGTCAATTTTAAAAATTAAAAAAAAAATACAAGTTGCATGTGTTTTGAGCCGGAAATGGGCCACTTGAAGCCAATGGAGATGGTAAGAAATCGATATCTCGAAAAAAAATTTTTGGTCATTCCGAAAGTGGAAAAATGAGAAGGGGGTACCCTTACCATTTTTCGACAAAAATGGTATTTTTACAAAAAAATTTTTTAGAATTTTTTCGTTAATGAAATCGGTTGGTAAATATGCCACTTGAAAACAATGGCGAAGGTTTTAATTCGATATCTCGAAATTTTTTGAAAAAAAGTGCCGTTTCGCAAAATTTAACATAGGATTCCCTATGCCGGGAATGGTCAATTTTAAAAATTAAAAAAAAAATACAAGTCGCATGTGTTTTGAGCCGGAAATGGGCCACTTGAAGCCAATGGAGATGGTAAGAAATCGATATCTCGAAAAAAAATATTTGGTCATTTCGAAAGTGGAAAAATGAGAAGGGGCTACCCTTACCATTTTTCGACAAAAATGGTATATTTACAAAAAAATTTTTTAGAATTTTTTCGTTAATGAAATCGGTTGGTAAATATGCCACTTGAAAACAATGGCGAAGGTTTTAATTCGATATCTCGAAATTTTTTGAAAAAAAGTGCCGTTTCGCAAAATTTAACATAGGATTCCCTATGCTGGGAATGGTCAATTTTAAAAATTAAAAAAAAAATACAAGTCGCATGTGTTTTGAGCCGGAAATGGGCCACTTGAAGCCAATGGAGATGGTAAGAAATCGATATCTCGAAAAAAAATATTTGGCCATTTTGAAAGTGGAAAAATGAGAAGGGGGTACCCTTACCATTTTTCGACAAAAATGGTATTTTTACAAAAAATTTTTTTAGAATTTTTTCGTTAATGAAATCGGTTGGTAAATATGCCACTTGAAAACAATGGCGAAGGTTTTAATTCGATATCTCGAAATTTTTTGAAAAAAAGTGCCGTTTCGCAGAATTTAACATAGGATTCCCTATGCTGGGAATGGTCAATTTTAAAAATTGAAAAAAAAATACAAGTCGCATGTGTTTTGAGCCGGAAATGGGCCACTTGAAGCCAATGGAGATGGTAAGAAATCGATATCTCGAAAAAAAATATTTGGTCATTTCGAAAGTGGAAAAATGAGAAGGGGCTACCCTTACCATTTTTCGACAAAAATGGTATATTTACAAAAAAATTTTTTAGAATTTTTTCGTTAATGAAATCGGTTGGTAAATATGCCACTTGAAAACAATGGCGAAGGTTTTAATTCGATATCTCGAAATTTTTTGAAAAAAAGTGCCGTTTCGCAAAATTTAACATAGGATTCCCTATGCTGGGAATGGTCAATTTTAAAAATTAAAAAAAAAATACAAGTCGCATGTGTTTTGAGCCGGAAATGGGCCACTTGAAGCCAATGGAGATGGTAAGAAATCGATATCTCGAAAAAAAATATTTGGCCATTTTGAAAGTGGAAAAATGAGAAGGGGGTACCCTTACCATTTTTCGACAAAAATGGTATTTTTACAAAAAATTTTTTTAGAATTTTTTCGTTAATGAAATCGGTTGGTAAATATGCCACTTGAAAACAATGGCGAAGGTTTTAATTCGATATCTCGAAATTTTTTGAAAAAAAGTGCCGTTTCGCAGAATTTAACATAGGATTCCCTATGCTGGGAATGGTCAATTTTAAAAATTGAAAAAAAAATACAAGTCGCATGTGTTTTGAGCCGGAAATGGGCCACTTGAAGCCAATGGAGATGGTAAGAAATCGATATCTCGAAAAAAAATATTTGGTCATTTCGAAAGTGGAAAAATGAGAAGGGGCTACCCTTACCATTTTTCGACAAAAATGGTATATTTACAAAAAAATTTTTTAGAATTTTTTCGTTAATGAAATCGGTTGGTAAATATGCCACTTGAAAACAATGGCGAAGGTTTTAATTCGATATCTCGAAATTTTTTGAAAAAAAGTGCCGTTTCGCAAAATTTAACATAGGATTCCCTATGCTGGGAATGGTCAATTTTAAAAATTAAAAAAAAAATACAAGTCGCATGTGTTTTGAGCCGGAAATGGGCCACTTGAAGCCAATGGAGATGGTAAGAAATCGATATCTCGAAAAAAAATATTTGGCCATTTTGAAAGTGGAAAAATGAGAAGGGGGTACCCTTACCATTTTTCGACAAAAATGGTATTTTTACAAAAAATTTTTTTAGAATTTTTTCGTTAATGAAATCGGTTGGTAAATATGCCACTTGAAAACAATGGCGAAGGTTTTAATTCGATATCTCGAAATTTTTTGAAAAAAAGTGCCGTTTCGCAGAATTTAACATAGGATTCCCTATGCTGGGAATGGTCAATTTTAAAAATTGAAAAAAAAATACAAGTCGCATGTGTTTTGAGCCGGAAATGGGCCACTTGAAGCCAATGGAGATGGTAAGAAATCGATATCTCGAAAAAAAATATTTTGCCATTTCAAAAGTCGAAAAATGGTAAGGGTACCCTTACCATTTTTCGACAAAAATGGTATTTTTACAAAAAAATTTTTTAGAATTTTTTCGTTAATGAAATCGGTTGGTAAATATGCCACTTGAAAACAATGGCGAAGGTTTTAATTCGATTTCTCGAAATTTTTTGAAAAAAAGTGCCGTTTCGCAAAATTTTACACAGGATTCCGTATGCTGAGAATGGTCAATTTTTAAAATTTCGAAAAAAATACAAGTTGCATGTGTTTTGAGCCGGAAATGGGCCACTTGAAGCCAATAGAGATGGTAAAAAATCGATATATCGAAAAAAATTATTTGGCCATTTTGAAAGTGGAAAAATGAGAAGGGGGTAAAAATGAGGGGGGGGGGGGGTGGGGGGAGAAGGGGGGCCCTCACCATTTTTTAGAATTTTTGTATATATATATATTTCTGACATCGTCGGGCGGCACACGACGACGGAAAATAGGTTAACCGTTTGTCAGTTTGACAGTTCAAAAACTTTGCCGCAGGGGGGCACCGAGCAAAAGATCGAAGCAAACCAAAGACGCGTGTGTCGTCGTCGTCATCGGCGACCAATAGGGTCACGAATAAAATGACAACAATGGACATATCGAAGTTCGATAAAAAATTATCGAACGTACGATATTTTTAGCGTGACACACCAACTTCCCAGCAGACAAGCACCATGAAAAGTAGTAATATTGGCGCGATATTTGCGACATGTGCGGCACATGTCGCAATTATTGCGGCAACTGCTACTTTTCGTGCCGTTTGTCTATCAGGGTTATTAGGGGAGGATTAGGGGAGGACCAACTTTTTAGGAGAGGAATTTATCCTCGAACGTATTCTCTGAAAATAAAAAAAATAATAAAAATAACGATTCATAAATTGAAATATTTCCACACACAGAAAAATATGTGAATAATGACAAAGTAAAAATATTGGACCTTCTAATATTTTTCGGCATTTATAAATCAAACCAGAGCTGGGCGAATATCCTGAGTACTTGAAGTACGTATTGAAGTATCAAGTACTTGAAGGACTGAGCGTCGCGCAGTTCTTGCGTACTGACGTATTGAGTACTGGTAGAACTGAATTGCTGAAGTTCTCAGTACTAGGCGCAGACTCAGTACTTGACACTTCAATACGTACTTCAAGTATTCGGTGTATTTGCCCAGCTCTGATTCAAACTATGTTCTATTACAATGAAGTAATATATAGTACGGTCCAGATTTTCCTGTTCGCAGCGCCGCTACACGGCATTATCGAGAAGGCTTACAATACACAAATTCCGAATATCTTTCGTACCCGTAGTTTAGTCTCGATTAGTCTCACGTCTTATCATCCATATCGGCTTTATAGCCTGTAACCTTTTTTCTTCGCATATCAAATTTATCATTCGTTGTGAAAAAAAACGCAACTATGCCGAAAGTTGTTTCGAGAAGCATAATATGCTCGGACACGAAGGATCAGGAGGAATATAGCGAGGAGAAACCGTTGCACACGTATTATTGCCTGTGCGGACAAATGGCTCTTATATTAGGTACGTTGTTTAACCCTTTGAAGCGTACTTCTTTTTTTTGTTCAGCTATGAAGTTCCAAATACATTGGTTGGTTAGTAGTGCATTCCGAATTCAAAGAGGTGTATGGTCTGTGATGCACCGTCCTTCAAAGGGTTATGGTTGGGCTAAAAATCAACATAACCTCAAAATATTTTCACTCCATTTTTCTCCGAAATGATTTCATAGAATAAAAAAAAACAAATTGCGGGGCTCGCAATTCATCTTTCATTTTATAGCGACGTTTCAGAGAAAAATGGATTTAAAATGGTAACTCTGTCCCCCTCGTACTCGTTCGTGTCAACACCCCCTTAAGGTGGAGCTGAAAAGATCAAGATCATTTCAACATATTTTGACTCCATTTTCATTTTTTATTTTATGGAATCATTTTGGAGATAAATTCTCACCGCAACATTTCATTTCGGTTTCAACACTTTATCTCTGTCTCTGACAATTTCTATTAAAATTACGTTTCTTTCTCTTCATTCCGAAACAGATTGCGACATTGAGCGATTACCTCTGAGAAAACGCGACGGCGCAAGGGTGATTGATGGAAGCAAGCACGCACACAAGCTCACTTGCGATCGCGACGAGACAGTCTATTTGAAGCGGCAAGAAGGGATAGAAAGGCAACACAGGCAAAAGTGCAAGAAGTGAGCGCACTCCGCTGCAATTATTGCGGAAATTTAAGTACAGTAAAACTTTGATTATCCTAACTTCCATTATCCGAACCCTCAATTATCAGATCCTTACGATAGTCCTTGCGGTACAGGCAACTCAATCGAGTACCAAGATTTCAAAAATGGTATGTACACATTTTAAAGGTATAATTAGTGCAGACTGAGGTGGATCCAGATGAAAGAGTTTCTACTGTGTGTAAAAAAACATGTATTACAATGATTTTACAGAAGAAAAACTCACTTTACGCCAATAAATCCACGGGCATATTTTTACACAGTTTTTGTTAAGTGAAATTTGTAGTTTTCGTCCGATTTTGCTCATTTTGTTCCTAGATAGCTACTCGACGACTTTACCGGAAAACATCAATGATATTATTCGTCGTTTACAAATTAAAGGAATCTGTTGAAAATTACTTTATTACTTATTAGAGAATTGGTATGAAAAAAAGCAGAGCCACGACGTTAACTAAATTTTCCTTCCGATTGAGAATGAAGAGGATGCAAATTACTCGGTGAATTCGTAAAACGTATTCCAACAAATAACACAAGCTCTCATTCGTCAAGATCAGACCAAAATTACAAACTGGACCTGACAGAAATTGCGTAAAAATATGCCCGTGGATTTATCGGCGTAAACTGAGTTATTGTTCTGCACATTCATCGTTGTATATTTATTTTTACATACATTGGGAACTCTTTATATAATCTAGATCCACCTTAGCCCGCAAAAGTGTCTGCTTCAAAACGTGTACAAACAATTTTTTAAATTCGGCTATCCGATTGACTCGACTGTACCGCACGGACTCCCTTAACACGTTCAATTAGAGCGTCTGAACTGTTATCGTTCCAGCTGTATCGTAATTTGGATTTAATCGATTTAACACTAACCGCTAAATGGATTTTCAACAGATGCGGCCTCCTGCTGTACTACAAACACGATCCTGTATCGAACATAGTCTTCATAGTGAAGGGTTCCGTGATAAAGAGCTCCGGCGAAGGTCCCATGACGGATATATACAATCAAGTCGCAGTTGAGAAACCCAAGAAAATCATGGTTACGAAACACACAAAGAACATGGGAAAATTCAGTTCTGTCACCGTGTCCACGATAGACGAAGAGGAGGACGAAATCGAAGCGGTAAGAATTTTGTACGATAATTGGCGCTTTCACATCCAGCCGTAAAAATGATTACGTTATAATGACGGATTGATTTGATTGGTACATTCTGTCAGATGATGCTGATATCTGACAGAAAGAGCCAATCAAATCAATCCTTTATTTAACGTAATCATTTTTACGGCTGGATGAAAAGCTCCAAATGTCTTCAGCTTCGTCCCGTTCGTATTTTTACTATCAACGAAACTACGAAACCGGGAATCGAACCGTCGACCTCCCACATAGAATGGAAATATTTCTGAAAGGTTTCAGAATTTTTTTTTCCAAATTTTGAAAATATTTTATCAATATTAAAAAAAAAAGATTTGTGAAATGTTTCAAAAACGTTTTGAAAATATTCTTTGTCCGCCGGTAATTTTACATTGAAATGTTTTCGAAATATTACAGATATGTTGAAAGATTAACTCTACTTCTGAAAATACTTCTGAAACATAGTGACAAAATATTTTTGATTTAACGTTTCACCGAAATATTTCATAAGATTTGAAAGATTGACAATATTTCTAAAATGATTTCAAAATATTTCTTGCCATATGGGATTAGGTCTAGAGGCGAGCATGCTAACCGGCTCGCCTGCGGATCATAAAAACTATAACTGTTGTTCACAGCGCGAGGTAGCCGATTCGTACGCGAACAACGCTCGTATAATCGAGAAGCAGCTGGAGAGGAAGGGAATGAACAAACGGAAGCCGAACATGCCGCCTCCCGAGGCGGATCCGAAACGTCCGAGAGGAACGTTGCTGGACGTATGACGACCTCCCTTGGTCGCCTCTACAATAAAATAAAGATTTGTTTTTTGTATGTTTATATTGAAATTATTTATTAACATTACATAAACGTAAATATTGAAAAATATATAAATGACTAGATACAAATATTGCGTAGAAATTTACATTGCAAAATATAATGATAAATAAATATAACAGCTACGTACAATAATGCAGTGGCTTTGCCGGATAAAAACTTGTCCGTCGATTAATTCAAACGCGAGCGACGAGCTAACTCTGTCGCCGAGTAATCGCGATCCACGAACATGCCCGCATGAGACTGTGGTTCACCGATTAAACAGGCAGCAACGCGGGCGAGCGGTTGCCGTGAGCCCGATAAATGCCAACGGTTCGTCGAATTTTCAATACGGCAAAATCTATGCGGCCCTGCGACGTATCGAGTTTTTAAAATAATAATTCGGTTAACCAGAACCTGGATCGGAGTTGAGAAAAAAAAAAGAAAAAAAGAAAAGACGAAGAAAAAAAAATGGCAACACGTTTGGGATCTTTAACAGAAAACACAGTATTCGGAATATCATTGGAAACAAGCGTAGCACACGATTGTTGGAGATCTACAAGGTGAATTCGCTTGATATGGCTTGTCGCGACTGTCGTTACAAAGTTAGCGGAGAATAAACTAACGAACTATTTTTTTTAATTTTTTTTTATAAACTGGCCGTGTTATCGATCTACTGACTACCGGGTACGCAGCGTAGAATAAACTACTTGACACTGATGTATTAATAACTATTAAATCGTCTCCAGGAGCGGGGGGTGAATACACAGATAATTCAGATAGATCATGTGTCCGCAAGGACAATCGTTACCTTCAATTTTTAGCCTAGTTGTGCAACGACTTTTTAATTTTTTTTTCAATTAATTCAATAAATTAACGGGATCCTACGCGAATAAAGCCGCGAACGGGACGTTCTGCAGTTTACCGACAGGCTGGAACATTTTTAAATAACTCTTCTTTTTTTTTATAAAAATCATTAGATCGACGGATTTACGTCTTAAGATAAACAGCCACGAGGATAGTCATTATCGAGATTGCAATTACATTCATAGCACACGCTTTTTTTTTTTTTAACTATGCCTCTAATAAATGCGTTCGGAGATTTTTAACGATTTTTCGCTCGACGACAAACGGCTATTTATATTGCCCTTTCTCGGTCCCTCTCCCTCCCTCTCCCAGCGTCTGAATTTTTATAAATTATCTTACACATAGTACGATTCCCCCAACGGAATTATCACGTTCACGACGATGATTATCGTCGTGTTTTGTAACCGACTGCAATCGCTCGACTGTGCAGTTAACTGTGTGTGTTCTTTTTTTTTAACCAATAATCTTTACCTCCTCTCGTCCGATTAAGAGCTGCTTATCTGAGCGGTTTTGATATCCGCCTTTTTAAGTATCGTTGGCTCATCCTTGAGAAAGGTCCCGGATCTCGAACCGACCGTCGGTTGTTTCGGAGCCTCGCCGTTATGGCACTTGACCTTACCTTTCTCCTCCGTGCCTTTGACCGGTCTCTTCGCGGCGCTCGTTATTCTGTTCGTTCGGTGGATGCCGTTCGACTTCGGCGAAGATCTCTTGCTGGGACTCTCGGTGCTCGGCTGATTCGACAGGGTTTCCTTCTTATCTCTCTTGACGACCGACGAGGCGGCGCTCGTCGCTGTGGACGACGTCACGCTCTGCTGCCGTTGGCTCGGTCTCGATGCACCGCCGTTTATCGTTTTGGCCGGTACGTCGGGAGTCTTTGCGGCGTCCAAGAGATTCCTGCGCAAATTCGGCGAGCCGTGATACGCCGAGATTGCCGCCGCGCGATTTCTGCTCGCCGCGGTCGAACATTCCAGGGTTCTTGGCAATCTGCGTCCCACCGTCATCGGACTCTTCTGTTGCATCGGCGGTGACGATTTCTTCACCCGATCGTACGCCTGAGTCTTGTTCGCTCCGGCTCGTCCCATCGTCGGCGAAACTTTTTTCGAAACGTTCGATGACTTTGGCGTTGTCGCTGCTACGTCGCCCATCAGACTGTCGGTCGACATCGACGTGTCCATTTTTCCAGGTGGTTTTTTCTTCATCGCAGGTTGTTGTTGTTGCTGTTGCTGTTGCTGTTGCTTCTTTGGCTCCGCCAGAGAGTCAGCCGATAAGCCGATATCGGCGTCCTTCTGCTTCAACGACGGGGACTCCGGACGAGTTATACCGCAGCTCTTGCTGAGGGGCTCTTTCTTCGCGGTCACTCTGCTGCCCGTCGCTTCCGCCAGGCTGTCGGACGAAAGAGCCTTCACGTCCTTCTTTATCGGTAGCTTCATCTTTGCAAGAGGCTTCTTGTCCACCGCTCGCTTCATTGCTGGACTCGACGTGCGCGACGAGTCCGAAGACGAGATCATTATTTTACGTCTCTGTTGGACAATCACCCGCTCGTGCTGACCCTGCTGGCCCGTCTCCTTCGTCACTGACTTGTTTCGAGGCTCCAAATATCTCGATTTTACCTGCAACAATAATAACAATGATATTCATAAAATACTAATAATAATAATAATTGATAAGTAATAATCGACAACACTTAATAATTGATAATAATTCATCATCGAAAGAGCTAAAAATTAGGCGTTGTATTATTTCAATGATTGTATGGAATTTTAATACCATTCTGTGGGAAAAATGTTCTAAAGCTTGATTTTTAATTCGTGTAATGGAAATTTGTATGAAAATTTAGTGTCTGTGGATGTCGATGTATAATAATAATAATACAGCGTTATATTACTTGTGAGTCGAGAAGACGCACCTCCAGCTTATTAGGCCACGATTTTGGTCTGAGCGCCGCCCCCGAATCGCTCACGACTTGTTTCTCCTCCTGTGGAATTTTTCTTTCGAGTGGATCACTCTTCGGTTTGATAAGCAATGGTTTCTTCACCTGCTGAGTCGTGCTCGGTGCGCTCGCCGTAGTTGTAATCGTTGTCACCTGTTTCGTGGTTTTGTCAGTGTGCTCGGATATAGCCATTTTCACGCGACGCAGGTCCAAGCTTCGACTAGCCGAGGTTCTGACCGACGGAGCTCTTGGTTCCTAGGGCATTAGTACACATTACGTTAGGCTTCCATTTTTTCGAATTGTTTCATTTGAACTTATATCGGGGTACACGTCGAAGTGCAGAAACATGGACAAATAAATTTAATTTATATGTTATATTATTTGTTAAATTAGTGAAATTTTTGTAATTTACTAAATTACAAAAGTTTCTCTGCGAGCCTTTAATGATATCATTTATTTATATCGCTTCTTTGGATACACGGATGAAGAAGTTAATCTTTTGCTGATGGAACACACATTCCATATATTTGCCTCCTCTCGATAGGAACGATAGCAATAAACCTTATAAGCTTAGCAAGAAACTAATTTTTGTGTAACATTTCCGTACACGATTTAAAATCGTCTTCCTCACCTTAAGAAAGTTTGAATGCCTCGACGGACGTTTCAGAGCTTCGTGCGGCAAAATCACGAGACAGGCGAGTTCCTGAATTCTTCGTCTCAGCTCGAGATCCATCTTGAGCCAGGTGGTAGTTCTCGCGGCTCTGGAGGCCTCCTTCACCAAGCATTTTTCTACTCGTGATTGAATCTTTCGTAGAAAATCGATGAACAACGGACCCCACGGCGGCTTCGCCTGAGGCTCCTCGACCTGAGTGGCGGCGAGCATTTTGTTCAATTTAGAGTAACTCTTGCAAGCCTGGTCGGGTGGCAGACGATCGGCCGCCGCTAAGAAATTGTCCTCGAGACGACTGATGTTCCAGGTGAGATCGCGACCTAGAGCTTGGAAGTTATCGTTGCTTAATACAGCGGAAAAATTTTCCGAAATAAACTTCACCGCGGTCTCGAGAAGATTGGAGACCATTCTGAATACCGGCTCGGCCCATCGAACGTTCGGCAACGTAGCGAGAAGCTTGTCGCAGTCCATCATCGTTTGGAGCACGTTATCCGTGGACTGAAAATTAAAATTAAAAAAAAAACGGATAAGTTTTGATAATTCGAAGAGCTCGCTCGAGATCCGAGACGAATTTCGTTACTGTTGCCCACCATGTGCACGATGTGCTGATGATAACATTTGTCCATGAGTTCGCGCGGCAACGTGGCGAACGCCTTGCAGGGCCAAATTCTGACAAAGTGTCGAGTTATCCAACGCAGTGACTTTCGATATACCTCGTCGAGACCATAAGCGGCGGCGAGAGGCATGCACTCCAATACACCGACCGAGCACACTTGGCAAGGTTTGTGAAATAAGTGACAATATTTTACTTTCAGCGTGTACCCTATTACTTCCTTGAGGCCTTCCAAACAGAGCATGTCCGCCAGTGTCGCTAATTCGACGATACTGAGCGTTTCCGGTATGTTGCTTTCACCGCTGTATATGTGGCACAGCGCGAAATGCACCGCGTTGTACGAATACCTGCAAGAGATTAGTGAGACAGTCGATTCATCAATTACCCTGGGTAACGTGGATACTTTGATGAAACAAAAAGAAAAATGTGCAAAGTACTTTGCACGTGGCTTCCTCATTTATTACGATTTTGCGCATAGCTTTCTCTATGAGAAAGTTCGTTGATCGATTTTGGCTTCCGCATAGAGGAAGCTGTCCGAAAAATTATAATCAATGAAGAGGCCATGTGCAAATCACTTTACACCTTTTTCAAAATTAATTTCACTTGTTTTGTACCGGTTTTTGAAATTTATTTTACTTATTTTTTTGTACTGTTCTACCGGTTATCTCTTCGATGTATGGCTTTCGCAAACGCGAAGAATGTGTTTGCGACGTTTTGGAACATTTTGAACATATTTACATGCAAATCTCGAAAAAAGGAATTCACGAAAACAAAGCTTCCTCTATGAGGAAGCAAAATAAAAAAAATCGTACCCTTGAAGGGAAATAACATTGCCCGCACTCTCGATCCATCCACCGCTCAGTATAGCGGCGAAATACTGGCAACGCGAGCTCAGGATGCATTTATGGGCTCTGATTCTACGACCGGAAACGTCTATCGTAACATCAGGATTTATCTCCTCGAGGAACATTCTGAGCAAGTCCTCGCCCAGTCGGTTGTAAGGCTTCGTCACGCCCATACTCGAAGTCTCGGTTTCCTCGGTACTCACGTCTGAAATGAAAAACGGTTTAAAAAAACGCACCAACGAAGTATTGAGAATTCTCGTATTTATTCTGAATTATCATCTCGAATGTCTCGGACTTACGGGTAGAAACGCCTTTTTTCGGGAACTTTCAGGTGTATTATCAGGAATTTTTTTATCTCACAATATTTAATTGTTGACGTGGTGCAACGCGTTTTTCACGAAACCAATGCACATATTGACTTAAAATTTCGAGTGCCTATTAAGAGCACATCTCGCTGTCATCTTGACTATAGACAAGTTTCAACTTTGAACATTACTATTTGTAGGGAAATAATGAGTTGTACAACAAAAATTGTAACTTTTCAAATAAAAGTTATCAAATTAAAGAAATACCGATCGTAGTTCAGACAATAGAGACTACTCTTCTGATTACGAATATGCCTGGATTTTCTTTTTCAGACCATTAGAACGATGGCAATGGTAGTGCAGGTCGTAAAGCAGCGGTCCTACATCGCCGCTTGCACCAGCTTCAGGATTCGATATTAACTCGAAAAAAAATTCCCCCATTTCGTAAAAACACCAATAAAAATATTCACGCAATTTCATTGCAACAAAAACAAAAAAATTCTTAAAAAAAAAACAATTCCTGATAACACATCTGAAAATGCCCGAAAAAGAGGCGACTCAACCGTCAAATCATGTACAACTCACCGGCTCCGGAGCGACACATGCTGCTCTGCATACTGCTCAAATCGGACTCGGATATAATGCCCTCGGCCTCGCAGTCGCCGTCGTCAATGGGCGACTTGTGCTTAGCCGGAAGGGACGTGCTCATTATCGACGTAAATTTACGCGGCAACGTCCTCACCGGACCGTTGCTGCGATTCATGGCGAGTTTGCTTTCGACCCACGAAGTCTCGGGAATGCTGTTGCTCATTCTGTATAGCGTCCTATCCTCCCTCGAGGAGGCAACGTCTGTGGTGCGCGAGCGCGACGGTGTCTTATCGAGGTCCGAGAGTCTGACGAAACTGGACGTCGCGGCTTTGGCCTGGCCCTCCTTCGAGCCGCGGCTCGAGCTCTTCGTGTCCTTCCTCGAGACCGGCGTGAGACTGTCGCTCGAAGTTCTCTCGAATTCCCCGTACTCGGGCTTCTTAAGCTCGGACTCAATTTTTTTGATGGTCTCCGTGAGGGACTTGTGAGTCTCCGAGACTTTGCTCACTCCCGAATGTTCGGCTTGCAGTCTCTCCGTGTAAATCGGTATCTCCCCGTTGCGTAGATCGTCGAGATCGAAGTCCTGATTGTCGCTCTCCGGCGATGGGCCGCTTCCGCTGCTGATGTCGAAGGTCTCGCTCTTTCGAGTGTGGCCTTCCGTGCTCTCAGTGCCGGTTTTCTCCCAAGCCGAGGGTTCCGAGCACTCGTCCTCGTAGATTCTCGCCTCGGTGGCTTCGGCGCTCTCGACAACGCTCGCCGTTCCGAGCTCCTTGTAATCGCGCTCCTTGACGCTCCCTCGAAGATCCTCGTTGCCAACTGTCTCAATGTGAGAGTTCGGCGGGGTGTCCCGAACATCGTACTCGAAGACCTCCTCGGTCGAGGTGTTCCGACTGCTCTCGAGCTCGTTCAGGCGTCTCGGTGTCTGGCCGTTGAGAGTGTCGGCTCTGGCCACCTCGCTCAACGAGTGGCTCGAGTTGCTCGACTTCGTCTGCAATTTTCTCAAGTCAGCCCGATCGACGGACACGCTGTGTGCCCGCTTGTGCTCCCGACGCACGACGGATTCCTTGCTGATGCCGTTGCCGTTTCCCTGCAAGTGGGTCTTGTCGACGTTCCACGAGTGGCGCTGGAAGGCCGGTCGGGACGACGACATGGCGCGTCGCCGCACGACCGGCGAGTCCGACTCTATGAACATGAATACACCGGGTTTGCTTCTCTCGACGCCGCTCGAACTCTGCTCCTGACCGCTCTGATCGACCTGGCTGCTGCTGCTGCTCTCGCCCGAATCGCCCCGTTGCAATTTGCTCCTCTGTCTAGGCTCGGCGCGTTTGTCGAGCGGCTTCGTCCCGCCGTTGCCGCTCGACTTTCCCTCGTCCTCGTTCGTCCCGCCGGGCTCCTTCAGATCTATGAACATCGAGAATATATTTTTCCTGTCGCAACTCTCACCGGCGCTTCGAGTCTTGCCGTTGCTCTGCGACAATTCGCCGTTGCCGTTTCTCGAGCGTTTACCCTCGTCCGATATATCGACGAAAAATTCGCACGACTGCTTCGTCGGCTCGGCCGTCGTCCTCCTCGGCTGCGGACACGGAATCGCCCGCGACTCCCTCGGAGCGTCGATGTCCTTGAGATTCACGAAAAAACCGAGACTGCTGTGCTTGCTCTCGTGGGCACTGGAGTTCCTCGTGTTTCTGTTGTTCACGCAGTCGGACGACGAGAAACTCTGAGACATGCCGGTCTGACAATTGCCGATGCTCGAGGATTTTCCGTTACCGTTTTTGCCGCAATCGCTCATGTCGACGACCCAGGCGCTCATCGACGAGGCCATTCTCGTCGTCCTCGCTCGATCGAGAGGCGGATCGTTCGCCATCGTCACCGAACCTCCAGAGACGATCGGCGTCGACTCGGTCTTTCGATGAACGATCGGACTGTCGGTCGGCTTCGTGTAATCCACGCTGCTCGCCCCGCCCGACACTATCGGCCTCGTCTCGTCCCGCTTCGGCCTCTGACCCGTGCAAGTTATCGACGAACGCCTCTCCCTCTCGATGTCGCAGTTGAGCGTCACGGGCAGGCTGTTGCAACAATTTTTCGAAACGCCCTCCGATTCCGAGAAACCGTCGTCGACCGATAGCTTGTCGCACTTGATCGTGCGTGAATTCGTCCGAGGCTCGCTGGCGATGCTGCTGCAGGCCGATGAATCGTTTCCGGCGGCCCACGATGTAATCACCTCGGGATACTCGCGCGCCAATGAAAATTGACCCGTCGACAATTTCGTCTCGGCTATGCTCGGCGTCGAGAGCAAAAAATCTTTCCTCGATTTGTCGACGGGTTCGTTGGTGTCCGCTAGAAGAAGCAGCGAGGCCGTCGTGTACTTCGCCTCGGCGACGTCGTTGTTGACGAATATCTGCTGACTCGTGGTTATCATGGTCGCTGAGACTTGAGGTTTTTCTGAGGTAGTCGAGTAGGCTATCGTCGAGTATTTTACGCCGGTGTGCGGCATGTCGACGGAGAGTTTGGTGATTACTTGGGTGACGACCGGGGCGCAAGATTTCTCAACCGGTGTCTCGAGGCTCAGATCACCGTCGACCCGGTGTCCCGAATACTGAGGGATCGAGCTCTGAAAGAGCAGGTGGCCTTGCCGACGCTCGTACTCCTGACGCAGAACCGAGAGTTTCTCGTCGTTCGGATCGAGTTCGAAGGTGTTTCGTCTTATGAGGGAGGGTTGTCGAGCCGGGTCTCGATCGGTTTCCTGCGTGACCGAAGTTTTGTCTTCGGCGATTTCCGTCTTCGTAGACGAGCCGGGCTGCTTAACGCTCGTGTTGTTGTCCGAGCACGGCGACGGATGCGTACTCTCGCCACTATCGGCCTCCTTTATCTCGACGACGAGAGCCTCCTTCTCTATGCCCTTGTCCGATCCACCGTCCGATTTGTCCTCGGACATGGAATCGACCCGCTTCACCTTTCGCGGCTCGGTCATCGGCTTCAAGTACTCCGTCATCTTCAGCTCGCGCTCGAACTCCGCGACCCTCTCGTGACCGTCCTGGAGACTCGACATCTTTCTCGCTGTGAGCTTGTGACTCTGCTCGTCCTGCGCGGCGCTCGACGACGACGATCTGGTCGGTACGTAGCTCGACGGGGTCGAAGTTAAAATCGGCAAGTCTCGGGAGTCGCGGCTCTCCCTCGTCATGGCGTTGTTCAACGCGGCGTTTATCTCCTCCTCGGAGTCGTTGAGACTCGAGGCGTCTATGAAATAATAGCTACTTATGCTAGAGGAACTCTTTTTGAGGGCCGGATCGTTGGAGTGCGAGAGCTCGTGACGAAGCTCCTCGACGGTCATGCTTCGAGCCTCGGGATTCGGACAGAGTTTCTCGTCGGGTGTTTTGCCGAACGACTCGTAACGATTGCCGTCCCTTCGGGAATCCGTGGTCGTCGGCGAGATTATCGTGGGATCGACGAACTCGAAGGAACCCGTCGGGACGAACGAATTCGTGTGCTCGTTCTCGTTGCTGCCGCAGTCAGACTCGTAGAACGGATCGCTCAGAACTTCGTTCTCGTATCGTGCGACTTGATCGGCGATCTCGGCGATCGAAGCGGTTTCTCGCACTTCCTTCGGCGGAGGGACAACAGCGACGCTGTCGACGGTCGTCGAGTTGGAAGAGCGGTACGCATCGCGATCCGGTTGTTCTGGTTTCACAGACGAACAACCGGCACCCTCGTCCGCATGCCTCGCGCCACTTTTTGTACCGGCCTCGATGTCCCGCCGGCCGCTTCCATCGACGCTCGAAGTCGTTCGGTAAACCGAGCCGGACGTCGATTTTTTGTCACGAGACCTCTCGACCTCGCCGCTCAGACTTATCTTGATAAAATCATCGTCCATTGATACGTAATCGGTACCGTGCGACTCGTCAAAATCCGTAACCGAGGTCTCCGATTCGGTATTCTCCTGCGGACTGACCGAGCCGGTCTCCAATCCGGAATCTGCCATTTCCGACGCACCGGGGCTCAGATCGTCCGGAACATCCTCCTTTCGGTCGCTCGTACTACTCCCGAGATCGAAACTCGAGTACGGCAGATTCTCGCATGTTCTGTGTGAAGAAAAAAAAAATTTTAAACACGATAATTCGTCAATCTTTCGTACGTGGCGCGAACGGCGAAATTCGTTTTATATGTTTTCAAATATTTTTTTACTATTTTTTTGATAATAAAAATATCCCACCTTTCCTTAGGATAAAACGCGTACTCCGCGCAAGGGCTGCCCGTCAGTACGAAGTTACTTTTGACACTCAAAATCAATCGTACCAGAAGCTGCTCCTCTCGATTAACGTCCAAATTACTATACAAGAGCCTGCAGTGGATGAAAAAAATAAAAAACATAAAACTTCAATCTCAAAGGAAATTCGGAAAGAATAAATCGCTCATGGATTTCGAACAGAAGAAATTTGCTGTGCTAATTGGATTGTTAATTTGGATCGTTACGAAACTACTGTTACCATTAAAATTACTATTATTCGGTGAATGCACAGTTTACCGATCATGCGACTATAAGACGGCGATCATGCAAGAAATTGTTTCCTAATGAAAGAATAAAATTTTGAAGCGTACCTCGCAAAGTCCGCTAGTCGTTGAAAAATTTCTCGCGTCTCGATATAGCATTTCGTTATATTGTTACTATGTACAAAGTACGCCCTGAGAGCCTCGTACAGGCTTGGCGATCTCGTCTTAACGATGCACGCGTTAGTTCTTACAAAGCTACAGCCGTGGATTATGTAAAAGTCTGAATGCCGACACTCCGTAAATATGCTACAATGGTAAAAAAATGTACTCCTGTGAATTATTAGGTAGGCTTCGAGGAACACGTAAATTTTGGTCCGAGGGGCGGTGTTTTATGTGCCAGGGAAATATATATATGCGTACGGCAAAGAACAACAATTTAGGCAACATATGACAATTTTTTTTTTTTCTTTTATTCTGTTTATTCGTACCTGAAAATATCTCGTTGAAGGGTCTGAACGCTCTGTAAATAAGTACGTTGGCTTTCTAGTTTCTGACGCCTCTTGAAACAGTCGCTTAAGGGAGGCTCAGGAACGAACGTAGACGGGCGACGACGTTGGCGTTGGTGGCATGACTTCGCGCAACCTTTGTCCAAACTTCCACCTTCTTTTTTGCTGCCACCGCATCCAGCCATGAGGCATGTCTACTCTTTCATGCTGGTCCACCTTCTGAGAGAAAAAAAAAAAAAATTGAATTAAAAAAAAAATGAATAAAAAAAAGAAGAACATCGTTTGCCTCAAACGTTCGAGAGATTCCAGGGGGTTTCCTTTCCCATGGTGACGGTACATTCTATCGATGGGCATTAAAAGCAAAAAAAAATTTCAAGGACAGGAAACGCAAGGCATGGTTAATTAGTATTCGACGCATGACGCGTCTCCGACTCCACAGAGAGTGGCAACCACAAAGCGATTTTTTTTTTACTTTTCCTTTTCTTCATTTACATTATATGCGATTGTTGATGCAGAGATAGTGTATGAAAAAAAAAAAAAATCATTGTTTTACATTTTTCTTTCGTTTGAATTTACGATTGTCGATGCAGCGATAGTGTATGAAAATATTTCATTTCATTTCATTTCATTTCATATATATATATACATATATATTTTCTTTTTTTTTTCATTTACATGTTCTACGATTTCCGATGCAATGATAATGTAAGAAAAAAAACACACAATTTTGGATCATAGACTCGAGGAAATACACGAGACTTCGGGCGTTCCAATTTCGTCCGAGAATTCGAGACTTTTGACTAAACCCGTAAGTCGGTATGGTATTTATTTATGTTAACACGGAAGCCGAGTAGACGAGAGTTACGATGCACGGAAAATAAACAAGCGGGCTCCGCGCCGCAGCGGTCCGTGTTGTATAATTAAGTCGGCGCGTTTGTAACGAGGGAAGAGTTTCTCATTTAACAAATCCACCGCCTTTGCCGCGACGGTCATCCGGCGCGGAAGAGGACGGTGTGTCGTCGTCGCGCGCTGTCACATAATTGCTATTCCATTCGTGTCATCGTCGGCGGCGCCGAGGAGGGAGGACGGGAGGAAGTAAAAGAGACTGACTGGAACGAAACCCGAACGGCGGAAAGTACCGTGCGGAAACTGACGTTCGGCTCCGCTCAATCGTCCGCATCATCGGACGTTTCGGGATCGATCCAAACGCTACACCGTCAGCGCTGTCAAGAGCCGACAATATTTTCTAATCAATCGCCGTGTTACGATCGCCCTTGACGATGCGTCCAAAGTCCCGAAATTCTTAACACCGACGACAAAAAAAAGTCACGCCGAAAAAGAACGACCGGACATGCCCGTGTCGCGCTCTGCGACGAGCAGCGCGAAACCTTCTTTTCTTTCTTTCATTCTTTTTTTCCAATAATTTATTGATCGAACGTACCTCGCGTTCTCACGCTGCGGCCGCAGCACGACCCGAAGGATCACTGGAGGAAGCGCCGAGTGCGAGGCAAACTCGATGCCCCTGCGTATATCCGTTCATCGGAAGATCCCACGATCGTCTTTTTTTTTTTATTCGCGTTACATCTCAAACCGCCTTTCGCACACCCGTTGTTTATCGCCCGTACAGCACAATTCGTTCGCGGCACTCTCGGGAAGGAGCGAATAAGCCGAGCTCTCGCCTCGGTAATCTTCTTGACGGATTCGCGGATTGTCGTCTGGTTCGTTGAGAGGGCGCGAGCTTCGCCACTGCATGTGTCGAGTCGATAAAATAATGTATATATATACACAACATCGCGGGGAGAAAATCGTCCTCTCTTCCGTTCCTCGGTGCCTCTCACGCACACTCTCGGCCGCCCCCTCCGCCGAGCCGCCGAACGTCAGCGCACTCTGCACATCCGTCAGTTTTCGTCGGGCTCTCGAGCGGGGCTTCTCCGTGTGTGCATGTGTGTGTATGTGCGTATGTTTTTAATTTCCTTTATCAACGATGAACACGAAGGAAAAGGAGAAGTACATAGAGGAATTCGAGTTTCCTCACTGCGACGAGTCCTCGAAGTACGAGAAGGTCGCAAAGATCGGTCAGGGCACCTTCGGGTCAGTAATTGTGTCGCTCGGAGGTTATGTCGCTTCGCGTAAGTCGCGTTAATGATATTTTTGTCGCTCGAAACTCAACCGTTATATTTTCAGTGAGGTGTTCAAGGCCAGGGACAAAAAGAACAACAAGAAATTCGTGGCTATGAAGAAGGTGCTTATGGACAATGAGAAGGAAGGGGTTAGTACGAACGGTCCCAAACCCGTATCATAAGCGCCCCCCCCCTCCGCGCTTTTGTCTTACGGAGAATTCATCGTTTATCCGTTTCCTCAGTTTCCTATCACCGCCCTGAGAGAAATCAGGATATTGCAGCTCCTCAAGCACGAGAATGTCGTCAATCTCATTGAAATATGCAGGACTAAAGGTGAGGGATTTTTGTTTATTTTTTTTGAGTCTGAACGATCGGCCGTGTTATTGTAAAAAAAAAATGGCCGCCGAGCGACCTTGGGGATAAAACAACACGGATATTAATTTTTTTATTTATTTTTTTGCTTCTAGCTACCCAGTACAATCGTTATCGATCTACTTTCTATCTCGTATTTGACTTCTGCGAGCACGACCTTGCGGGTTTGTTGTCCAACGTAAATGTAAAGTTTAGCTTAGGTGAGATAAAGAAAGTGATGCAACAGTTGCTAAACGGACTTTACTACATTCACAGCAACAAGGCAAGTGGGGTTTCTGGGCTCCCGGGCGATCCATGCCTTTGAATCTCTCACGGAGACTATATGTTTTAGATTCTGCACAGGGACATGAAAGCTGCCAATGTTCTCATAACGAAAAATGGGATTTTGAAGCTCGCCGACTTTGGTCTAGCAAGGGCATTCAGTGCCAACAAGGGCGGTCAGGCTAATCGCTACACCAACAGAGTCGTGACTCTCTGGTACAGACCACCCGAACTTCTGCTCGGCGCACGCAATTACGGCCCGCCCGTCGATCTCTGGGGCGCCGGATGCATAATGGCAGAAATGTGGACTCGGTCGCCGATAATGCAAGGAAACACCGAACAGCAGCAACTCACATTGATATCGCAACTCTGCGGTTCTATAACGACCGAGATATGGCCGGGCGTCGAGAATTTGGATCTTTTCAACAAAATGGAACTGCCCAAAGGGCAGAAGAGAAAGGTAATCGGAGATGGAGATGTGAGCGGTAATTTCATCGTATTTTCACCATAAAAATACGGCACGTGACCGCTTTGAATACCACATTGGTAATAAAATCATATGGTCTCATAGCGATTTAAAATCTCATCAACGCACGGTGAATTTTCAATTAAATGTTACGGTTATCTTGCGCAAAAAAATTTGGTGACCAGTAATTTCACAACTATATAAATAAAATTTACCATTTTTTAACCGTTAATGTCACATTTAAATAGGTAGATTTTTTATGTTTCGACGGTAAATTTACCAAACAATAGCATTATATACAAGCAGAATTAAAAAGTGTAAATTTATTTTCTGTAAATAATAATAATAATTTTGTCATCTTTACATTCAATTTACGAGAAACTTACTTGACCAAATTTTCACAATCCAAAAACGTACAGAAACTAAAAATCACGTAATAATACGGTAAAAGTACGGTAATTTTACGAAATATTAAAATACCGTTATTTCCGCATATCTAATCAGTGTCATCAGAGTTCATTGGCTCTACATATTTACGAGTATTTTTCGGGGGATCGTAACGATGATTATTTGGTTCCAGGTGAAAGAAAGGCTGAAGCCGTACGTGAAGGATCCGTACGCCTGTGATCTTCTCGACAAGCTCTTGATCCTCGATCCGACCAAGAGGTACGACTCGGACTCGGCCCTGAATCACGATTTCTTCTGGACCGATCCGATGCCCTGCGACCTCAGCAAGATGCTGGCCCAACATACGCAGAGTATGTTCGAGTACTTAGCACCGCCGCGAAGACCCGGCCACATGCGTCATCCGCATCATCCGGTAGCCGGCGGACCGACGAAACCGAGCACAGACAGCGGATACCAGGATAGAGTGTTCTAAGTGCCCCGTCGCGCGGCTTCGGCGCTCCTCTCATTAGAAACTAATTATTTCCAATAATCAATGCCGTCGTACGAATTTACGACGATGTTTGTACAGCATTTCTCGCATCGACCACGCGATCGTATAACCGTTCATTTTTTTTTAGCTCGTAAGATATTCCTCCACACCTACGATGTAATACTATAATGTGTAAATATACGAATTACTTTTTTGTACGATATTCGACGTTTCGTTGATTCTTTTCGTCGCCGAGAAAAAAAAAATGATTGTATTGCGAAAACAGTGTTCAGGGTAAATTACATTTATTGCACTTCTCATAACATTCGGCAGACTGTTGGACTAATACATTAGAGTAATAAAGAAATCGAGACTCAGGGCAAGTATAGATGATGCTCATCTTTAAATAGCGAAAACGTATACATACACTTCTGCGAGGACTTACACAACGGCGTGTCGTTTACACGAGCTTTCTGTGTGTCTGTCAATAATAAGTTAGACTTACGATTAGACCGTTGTACGAAATTATATACGGGCACATGGGGGGCGCGCGCGCTGTCGACGTACCTCGATATGAGGGTAGCTCGTCGCGCGGCCGGGTCGGGGAAGAAATACGGCTCGTATAAAAAATATACTCGATACATCGATAAACTCACGAGACAAAGTTTCTCCTCCAACGTTCAACGGTATTTCATGCGTTCGGCTTAAAACGATTTATCGTCGATTAGTATACGTACAATGCGAAGAAAAAAAAAATACGTTCCGTGCAAATCAGCGCCCTATCATACACGTCAGCTTCCGTCCGAGAGTCGTCGAACTACTTCCGTTCGACAAATGACGAGTGACTAAGGTCCGATCAGCGATAAATCTAGCATAGCACCTTGTATGCCAAAATACATAAATACATTATTATTTATATACCTGTAATAATAATACTCCTAACGCTTTACAAGTGGCCGGATATATATGTATATATATATATATATATATTTTTTTTTAAACGAAACGTATGCACTCATTTTTATCGCCGTTCACGAAAATAAAGAAAAAAAAAAATATAATGAAAATTTGAGAACAATTCGGTTGGCGGTGATTAATAAAAATCGACGAAATTTCTTCATCGAAGGGACAGGAATTTTTATCACATTGACACTCTAATCATCGCCGTTGAGGAACGTATGAAGTGGATTCGGGCCCTTTCTTTGGGGCTTCGAGGTCGAAGCCTTTTCCGGACTGTCGGCTGCAACGAACGATTCTTATTACGTAAATGCGACAATGAACCAGCGACATGTTTATATGTTAAAAAAAAAATAAAACAAAAACAACCGTTATTACCTGGTGTGGGTCTCTGGGCGTTTAGGCAACTGAGCCATTCGGTCATGCTGATCCTCCTGTCGTTGTTTATGTCGCAGTACCTTGGGAGTTTCTTGCCGCACCTTCGCAGGTGTCGATTGTTCGCCACCATTGTTCGGAAGCTCTTCCACTCTTTGCGCTCGAGTACCTTGTTCTTGTTCTTGTCGAGCATAACGAAATGCCAGGTGGCCACTCTCTCCTCCTTCGACGCCGGCCACTTGTCCGTCGCCTCGGCCGAATCGGTGCTCGAAGTTTTCATCTTCTTCTCCATCAGATCCATGAGATCGCGAAGAAACAGTTGCTTCTTAGCCTCCGGACAACCTGTGGAAATTCGTATTCGATTGTAAGAGCCTTTAGAAACGAATACATCGCGTTGCCTCACAATAAATCATAAACAAAACATGAGCGTCTATGTGAAGTGCGTGTGTGAGTGTCTATGCGAGTAACGTATTTCCAGTATGAGGTCAATTCCGGTCGGAAAACTATATTTTCAAACCGCAAGTGTCGTATTTTCGGCATAACGTCACATTCGGTCGAAAAATGAGATTTTCAAACCGGAAGTGATGTATTTTCGGCATAACGTCACATTCGGTCGAAAAATGAGATTTTCAAACCGGAAGTGATGTATTTCCGGTATCACGTCACTTCACGTCGAAAAATGAGATTTTCAAACCTGAAGTGACTTATTTCCGGTAAATCTCCGAAAATTGAAACAGCTGGTTTCTAAATTCCACAGTCGATAGCGGGGGCGCGGAACGCCCGAGCCACAAGATGCTGCGATATTACAAATTTGCACCTTTCATAGGCCTGCTCGGCGGGGGAACCGGATTGCAATTCGGCGTGTGATCCTTGGACGAAGTGCCCGGTATCGGCTTGCCGGTGTCCTGATATACGCACCAGCAATAACCGGAGTAACACTGCACCTTGTGATACCTTCCGTCGGGAGTGCACTGAGGTATGTAAAATTTCTCCTGCGAGTTCTGGCGTTGATCCTCCATTACCGATTTTCTGTCCGATATACAATCGTTCGCTAATTGAACAAAAAAAAAACACCATCAGTTTAGCACGTTGCGTTTAAATGTCGATAAAAAAAAATAATAATTTTATACTATACCGTCACTCTCCTCCTTGGTGTCCGGCGGATCATCGTTGAAAGTCGGCCTCGAGTGTACCGGCGGAGGATTGCCCTTCAGGACTGTGGCAAAATAAACAAAAAGAACAGTATGTAAACCGACCGACGTTATGTCAGATTACGTGTTAGAAGAGATACATTTAACAGGAAACACACATATTTGCAAAAACCGTCACCACCCCGGAAAATATGAGAAAATAAATTAAAAAAAAAAATCATTAAAAAAATGTATTATGTACAAAAAAAAAAATTGCATGCGATTAAGGGTAAAAAAAAGCATGCGTGACTTTTTACTATGTACAACAAGATCTTCTATAATCTTCGCGGATCGCGGAGAAACGGAGTGTCTTGAGATATATAGTACGGGTGGTGACGCACGGAAAATCGATCCAGGATATTGCTCAACGGTCGGGAAGAGCAAAAAAAAATCGATAACTCTCATCGATCGAGAAAGAGAGGGTTTCGTGAGTGGACTATTGAAAAAATTACATCACGCGTGTAACGTATAGCAATAGCGATAGTATAGTATGTACAACTCGCTATTGGGTGCTGGTCGCACGAGCATGCGTTGTTTCGAGGAGCATCGCCACGTTAGTCTTTTCCAACAGCATACCGGTATTTCTATACACGGACAATTTCTTTTTATACGAATATACCTCAAATAACGAATTTAAAAAAATTAGATTAAAAACGAACTATATTAAAAAAAAAAAAAATTAAAGGAAAAATCTGTGTAGACTGACATGGGAATTCTCCTCGCGGACTTGCAAGGGAACTCACCTTGGTCCGTAGCCCGGGTCCTCTGGGCCTCAGGGACCGCGGGACGCCCGTCTGCACCGTTCAGCGACAAGAACAAACGTACTAAATGATAACAATGGTATCACTCAGCCGATTGGCTTATATACCTATGCTGTATATATATTGAGATTATATAAATAACAAAAAAAAAAGATGACAAAAAAAATCTCGTGTAATATAAAGTACAATATTAATTCGCGGATATTTCTTTATCGATAATCGGTAAGTGCGTTGTCTGTAATTTTTTTTCTCATGCCTCAAGCCGTCAGCGTCTGTATGAATAACAAACAGTAAAACAATTGAGTATTGTACAGTAACGAGGGAGTACGTAATAGCAGGGAGGGGGGGGATTACAATGCTCGACGATAGTTAGAGCGGTGCGCGACAATGTTAACGAGTCGCAAGTTTGTTTTATTGGGCGCGTAGGTGAAGAAGATTTGGTCGCGTAGACGAGACTCTCGCGAGCGGAGTGATGAGAGGAGTCGAGAGAGCGCGGGCGTCCGTCATTGCCACGAGTGGCGAGTACACGAGAGTATAAAACGTCCGAAGCGTGTACGCGTTCATCCTCATCCTCCATGCGTACGCGGCCGGGGAAGGAGACGGGGCCTTGTCTCGAGCAATTGCTACCAATTTCTTCGGTTCCGTCTCTCCTCCAGACCGGCGCGTGTGGGCAAACTTCCGTCAAGATTCACGAATGTTTAAGGCCGTGAGACAGATAGAGAGAAAGCGAGAGCGAGCGAGAGTGGAGAGACCGCGAACAACATCCTGTACGATCGAGCCTGAGCCGCTAAACGGCCATAAAAGAGCCGCGTTATAACCGAGCGTGGCGAGAGTTATTTTTCAATTATTTTTTATACCGTTCATTATAATACACGGAGAGGAGGCGAAACTGCTATTTATACTTTAGGAATTTCCGTCCGTTCGTTTGGTGGTCGTCGTTCGGCAAGGACTATCTCTCGGACCGTCAGTCAAAGCGGAAAGTTTAACAGGAAGCGAGAGAGAGAGTGAGAGAAGCAGGAGAGAATAACGAGATCCCAATACACTGCCGCTTTACAAATTTAGTATAGAGTGCTCCTATGTACGTGTACAGTGGACAACCGCGTAAGTCGCATCCAGACAAGTTTTGCCGATCGGATAAGTTGGAAAGAGCGCGGATCGTTTAAGTTGGATCACAGATGTGACCGGTAATTTTACCGTCTTCTTTACGGTAAAAATGTGACCGCTTTGGAAATTAGCGCATTGCTAATAAAACCGTATGGTCTCACGGTAGTGATTTAAAAAAACTCACCGGCACATGGTGAATTTTCAAAAAATGTTACGGTAATCTTATAAAAAAAAATGTTGTTACCGATAATTTCACAACTATATAGGTAAAGTTTACCAATTTTCAGCCGATAATGCCACACCCAAATAGGTAGATTGACGGTGAATTAACCGAGAAAATTTTGTGATCGATAATTCCGCATCCAGATAGATGACTTTTATCACTTTTTACAATAAATTTACGAGAAACTTTCATGACCATTTTTCATAACGCCAAATGTTGAGAGAAAAAAATTACGCGTGATACGGTAAAAATATGTTATTTTTACGGTGATTTAGCGAAATATTAAAATATCGATATTTCCACATCTCTAGTTTATCCCTTCCATTTCGTTGCCTGTCTATCAAATCGTTCCTGCTCCAAGTTTTCGTGCGGGAAGGGAGAGTGGGCAGGTAGTGGGGAATCCAACTTATCCGGTCGTGCCTAATTGGCTCGGTTTTCGAGCGTGCAACTTACGCGGTCGTCTACTGTACATCGATGGTCGAACGCCAGAAGGGTGGACCACGCTTTCGCACAGCCTGTGTGTGGGGCCCTTGCGGTATTAAGCCATCGATGTAACATGGAAGCATAGGCGACGGTCTCCCCGGAGCAGTACGGGACGATAAGGGTTTACAGATACTCCGTCTTACGAGTGAAGTCGTTGGCGAGACAAGCGCCCCATTCCTGGCGCGAGAGCTTGAGATCCTGATTGAGGTCGCACGTGCGGGCGAACGTGCGGGCGCATTTCTTCGGTCTTACGGCCTTCTTCGCGAGTCGCCGCAGCTCCTTGTACTCTGCCCTGTCCAAGTGCCCGTCGCCATCCTTGTCCAGAGTCGCGAATTTCCACGACAACACCCGCTCCACGTTCTTGTCACCTGGTGTAGAAAAAAAAATTAAACAATTAAATAAATTTAACAAAAAATAACAAATAAAGATACACAAAATAAACGACATCGTTAAGTTAAAGATACCGATGCTCGGATCAACAACAAATTTTTTGGCAAAATGACTGAAACCAATGTCAAGCTGATAGTTTCTAGTTTCCAAAACGCGATGATAATCTACCCAACTTCTTCAGTCTGCCCGAATATTGGGTCGCGTATATAGTAACTCCTTTACCAATTTCCGGTACTAATTTTTTAACCAATTGTACCAATACCGTCCGTCTTTTAACAAAATCCAACAATAGAAAATAATTTAGGCTTAAAGCGTGTATAACTTTTTTCTGTGCATCAAATAACGTTTGCGGATACGATTGCAATAGTCAAATTGGATTTCCAATACTTGAATTCGGAATAAATTTAAACTGCATAGGAGATCCGACATCAACGTCCGACGTTACTCGCGATCGTCAACGCGGTTACGGCGGATAGTTAGTTCAGTCGTAAATTCACTGATTGCCCACAAATTAAAAAAGCGAGCGCTGCTGAAAAAAAGCAGTTCCGGGTCCAGCTGCCGAAATAAAGTGGAGATTCTTCTGTGCGCGACGAGTCCGACGAGAGGGCATCGGAGATAAGGCACGGCGCGGCGGCGGGGAAGAAAATTATCAGCTGCCGGGGCCTCGCGAGGGTAAGGCGAGAGAAGAGACGAACGCTTTCTCGGTATTACAGACGGGGATAAAATAAAAAAAAAACAAAAAAACAAAAAAAAAAAAAAAAATACAAAAAAAAACAAAAAGGATAGCACCAGTATTATTATACGCGTACGGTAATCAGATGCAACGCGAGGCTGGCAATTATCACTTTCATTACTGCCGACCGACAACCGGCAATTATCTCCCTCTCCCTTTCCTCGGCTTCTCGGACCGGGGAGCTTTTCTTTTCAGCTCTCCGCAGTTATCCCCGGTAACGCCCAACCGGCACACACGGTACACGCGTATTTACTCGGTATAAACCGATGAGATTTTTACACACCGATAAATTCCGTGCTATAAATAAATTCCATCCGTGTTGTAAATGCAAATCGTCGGCTTGCAACGAGAAATCGCGCGAGCGCGCCGTGTGCGTGCGCGAAACTCCCCGGCTACGAGCGAAATTTATATCGACGCTATCGGACACCGTTCCGTTATTATTTTTTTCCGTATTGTTTTTTCTTCCTTTTGTTTTTTTTGTACTCTCGGGTGCTGATGTGTACCTTCCGCCGAGATGTTCGTCCTTCGGTACTCGATCTTGAAGTTCTCGATCAGGTTGGTGTTGAACTTGGATTTCTCGGCACGGTCGCAGGTGTTCCTGTGCCTGTTCGTGTACTGTCTTCGTTGCTTCCAGTTGGGCGAGGCTCGTCTACGCTGGCCGCTCCTGATCGACGCGCCGCCTCCCGGGGCGCCCCCTGCCGGACCGGATCTCGTGCATCTGGGTCTCTGGTGTCTGACCGAGGTGTCCGGAAGCGGACGGCCTTGGGGTGTGACGCACCAGCAATATCCGGTCTCGGCGTGGCACTGGACCGGCGCGTACGTACCGTCGGGACGGCAGACCGGACGCGCACCTGGCCGGGCGGTCAATCTAGCCGAGAAACACGGCGGAGTCTCTGCAAAAGACATGTATTTTAAATCGGGGACTAAAGTATCGATAAAAAAAAAAAAATGTTCGGGGAATTTGAAATTTTTACACATTAGACAGTGATAGAATTTGGTTAATTTTTTTTTTTTTTACAACTTTTTCCACTTTGAGCTTGCGTCAGAAAAGTTAAAGTCTTCGGGTGCTCGGGTGTTGTGTAAAGATCGTGGAAAGCAGTTCGACAACGTTTTTTAGCGCTGACTTGCGCAAGACTTTCTCACCAAACTATGTGTGATGCAGAATGTCGTTTTTTTTTTTTTTTTTCGATTCAACAAGTACTGGGAGATAATTCACCTGGGCATGGACCGGTGTGCTTGATGAGGAGCGATTCACCCTGGCACTGTCGCGATACCACTTGACACTGGCTCGGATAAGTCACACCGTCGCTTCCGCAAACCGGCACGTTCGCACCGCTCGCCATTGTGCACTCCGCTATCCTCTTTCTGCATTCCTCCTACGAACAAGAACAATAAACAAGACAATATAATAATAATTATAAAATCAATAATTATTATTATTATAAAATTAATTAATAATAATAATTATTATAAAATTAATTAATAATAATTATTATTATAAAATTAATTAATAATAATTATTATCATAAAATTAATTAATAATAATTATTATTATAAAATTAATTAATAATTATTATTATTATAAAATTAATTAATAATTATTATTATTATAAAATTACTAACTATAAGAATCAAATAAATAATTATTTTTTAAATTGCTGGAAAGACGATTATCCCGCCTATTTTTTTTTCAAAATAAGTGGAAAATAAAAAAGTTGTTCACCGATCGTTTTAAGGCAACAAACGATGGATTTTTTCCCCGGCGACGATCGTACCACTTGTCAAAATCCTAACTGGGGATTTAACCCGGAAGTGCAAAAGGTATTGTTTCCTCGACGATCGTCATCTCGAAAAAGTTTCCAATCGCGCTTATGCCGCGAGTCTTTAAAAAAAAAAGTGTATATTTGATCTCAGATACGACATCTCTTTCATCTCGCGCGCTATGTTTGAGGAGATGATTCACAGAGCATGCGCACACACACGTGCGAGCGCAGGCAAAACTGTTACGAATAATCGCAAATATTGAACAATTGATTGCTCGAAAGTTGGAGAAGGAGGAATTACGCGGAAGTCGTTCTACTCTCTGCAACAGATCTGTTACATATTATTGTACACACACGTTGCACTCGGTACCGAGAACTTATTTTTAGACCATTGTTCCTTCGCCGAGGGTGCAAAGTACGGGCTTCGGTTGTATTCAGCGAAAATAGGGTGGATTATTTTTTTATTTGTTTTTCTTTTTTTCATTTTTATTTATTTATTTATTTTTTTATTCGCAAACAAAAGTTAACCGCTCCGGGTAATAGAGAGGGGGAGTAAAAACGGTACATTAAGACTGCAACTGTACACATCGCTTTCGTTTACGGTTGCGCGAATCGAGAGAGAGAAAATTCAATATTTAGAAGAAGGGAATGCTAATACTAAATCGGTGTACTCGGCAGCCTCGCAACCTGACGTTTACGAGGCAATGAATTATCTGTAGAATTAAGCAAGCGGCTGAGGCTGCAGCGATGACGATTTCCCCTACAGCAAGTGCCACTACTTGTTAGTCAATAGAGTATAACGTGAATCCACGTGTGATATAAAATCGACACATAAAAAGTAATTTATAAAATTTATACATAAGAAGTAGTTTCACTGCGAGTGTTCGAATATCAATTTTTTTTTAATAGGCGATTCTTCTTACAGAATTGAAATGATGAAAATGAACTCTTCGGAATTCTGAGCAACTGACGTTTATGAGGCAATGAAGTATCTCTATTTATTAGTCAATATAGTGAAACTTGAATAAATGTGCGATATAAAAATCTACGCATAACAAGTAATTTCACTGTAAGCTTTCAAACATCATTTTTTTTTTTTTTTTTATCGGTGACGCTTATTACAGAATTAAAATACTGAAAATAAAGTCTTCGGGGTTCTAAGCCACCGACTCTTACGAGGCAATGAAGTGCCAATACTTGTTAGTCAATATACTATAACTGGAATCCACGTGTAATATAAAATCTATACATAACAAGCAATTTCACCGTAAGCGTTCCAATTTCATTTTTCTTAAATAGGTTATTCTCTCTGCAGGATTAAAATTATGAAAATAAAGTCTTCGGAATACTGAGCCACTGACGTTTACGAGGCAATGAAGTGCCACTATTTATTAGTCAATACAGTATAACTTGAATCCACGAGAAATATAAAATATGTACACTACCAGTAATTTCACTGTAAGCGTTCCAATATATATATATATATATATTTTAATACGTGATTCTCCTTACAGAATTAAAGTCATGAAAATAAACTCTTCAGATTTCAGAGCTACCGGCGTTCATGAGACAATGAAGTTCCACCAATTGTTGGTCAATATGCTATAACTTGAGTCCACGTGTAATATAACATCTATAAACAACAAGCAGTTTCGCCGTAAGCGTTCCAATATAATTTTTTTTAAATAGGTGAGTCTCTTTGCAGGATTAAAATTATGAAAATAAACTGTCCGGAGTACTGAGCCACTGACGTTTACGAGGCAATGAAGTGCGACCACCTATTGGTCAACATAGTGGATTCAAGTTATATACTTGACCCCACTATAAAATGTATAATACATAACAAATAATTTCACTATAAGCATTCCGATATATATATTTTTTAATAATTGATTCCTCTTACAGAATTAAAATTATGAAAATAAGCTCTTCGCAGTTCGAAAACATATCGACTCGAGAAAGAAATAATAATTAGGCATCGTAATTGATAATTTACTGGAATTACGAGAATACGCGATCATCTACGCACAGAGAAGCTTGTCAGAGAAGTAGCGAGAACTCGATTGGTAGCAATTGACGTTTACGAGGCAATGAAAAATATACACGAAGCGCCGTGGAACCTTGTGCTCTCTCGGTCGGATGTGCCTGAGATCCCAAGGATCAGGCTTGGATAGAGATGCGTGCGCAGCTCCTCCGTCCAATCCGGAATACATCAGATGTTAAATTTAAAAAATATATACGACGACTGAAAAACGACAACATAAATGTGTAACTGGCCAGGTGTAGTCTTATCGCCGTCGCCGTCACCCCCCCCCCCCCCCCCCCCCTTGACGATGCAATAAAACCGATCTGCAAGTACCTGCACGTGTTTGTCGCACTCACGACCTTATACGCGCACACCGGCAGTTTTATTTATTGTTTATGATTTTTTTTTTTTCTCAAATAAAAAAAGCATTCGTGCGAGTTTCGAAATCTTGTCTACACGTAATTTACCGACGGTCAAGTGTTTCTGTACCGAGAAAAAAACATTACCGAAATCCATGAAATGTTATTTTTATTATTATTTTTTTTTTTACTGTCGGCATAAAATATTTCCTAAAAAAAAATTAAATAAATTGGTTCGAATAAAATAAATAGACATTTCGTTGACTTCGTCGAAATTCATTAAATGTTGTTTTCATTAATGTTTTTAACGGTTGCCATAAAATATTTCGTCAAAACAATATTCAATTAATTGCTTCAAGTAAATTAAATAAAAACGTTTCGTTGATTATAGACATTGTTTTTCGATGCTCAACCGTGACGAGGAGCTATCAGGTGGGAGGACATTTAATCACTCGAATGAAAATAGTCGATGATTCGTGTCGACACGTGTGCAATTAACTTCGCAGATGAGTGACGAGAGGTCGCTGCGGGGTGACGTTTGTTCCCCGTTTTACAAAGTAATATCCCAAGCGATATTGCTGTTAACCGGTTTTCATTGATAATTAATTAAACCCGGTGGAAACGAGCACCGTCGATGTGTAAAAAAAAGTGAGGCGTCAACCGTTTTCTTGGAACGAACGATTTGGTGAAAGAAACAAACGTTTTCGTCCAGCAAACGTTTTCGCCCAACAAACGCTTTCGTCCAACAAACGTTTTCATTAAACAAAGATTTTCGCCCAACAAACGTTTTCGTCCAACAAACGTTTTCGCCCAACAAACGTTTTCGCCCAACAAACATTTTCGTCCAACAAACGCTTTCGTCGAACAAACATTTTCGTCCAACAAACATTTTCGTCCAACAAACGCTTTCGTCCAACAAACGTTTTCGTGGAATAGCCGTAGAGTCGCCGAGGGGTCTGGGGGGGGGGGGGGGGGGTGACCTCTAGCGGCCGGGGACGCAAAAACACTATTTTACTCAGGCGAAAGCATAAACCGCTCGGTGAAATATCGTCCCGTTTCGCGAGCTTTTTCTCTCGAACGCTAAACACGTTCTCGCTATGTTTATGCGTACAGTTATCATACGCACAACTTTATCGGCGCCAATTACAATCCATATAATCGATAAATAATACCTCGCATTGATTTACACGACGAATAAAACATTACCTTGAGAGGGTCGAGTTCTCTCCGCTCGTCGAGCACAAGGCATTGACGCCATACATCCTCCCACCGTGACTCGTGTTCACCCGAACCGCACAATTTATTCGAAAATAAACTGAAATTACACAATAATAAATCGCCCGTCCCGATCCGGCTTGCTGCCACGCGGCGCCCCGGAGAGATATATGTATATGTATATGTATATTTTGAATTGCATAACGACCATCGATCCGATAGATTAATCGTTTTCCCACCGATCGAGTGTCCCAGGCGCCACCGGGCGCAGAGGTCGGCGCGACGGACGGGCCCTCATTCTCGATCGTCTATGATATTATTGCATACCCATATTAATTTTAAAAAAAATCTTGTATATAGCGCGATGGAGAGAACAAACCAGGCGAGTTGACGTTGACGTAGGTGACTTCTGTCGGGCACATAGGAACCACTATCCATGATCTATTTATACACGCTTTTCGCTCTTCTTATATCCTCATATCCTTATATCCCCCAGTTGTGAAGTTTAATCCTTTTTTTTTTTAATATACATGTACGTGCATATCAACAGGTTCGTGGACGACGATTTCGTCATATAATTATAGGCGAGAAGTGATCGTATCGGTTCCGAGTGTACACACGTACAGTTCCCGGGTGTATAACTATATAGGAATCTGTCCGAGAGAGGTACGCACAGCCACTTATCGTTGGTCGGTGCGTCGATGGTGTAATACCCTCGATCCGCTGCCAGTAGTCTCTCTTTTTTTTCTACATTTTTTTTTTTTCTGTTCCTTATAGTAACTCTTCTGCTCTTGTTCCCTCAAGGTGTCCAGTCTCGGCGAGCCGGGTGGCGCCAGCGCCAGCGTCGCATTGTCCATACATTATCGAGGCGCATTCGCAATTCCCGGTGGCGCATCTGATTGGAGAGTGGTTGGTGAGCGCAGCCGATAGGTCGAACGCTCGATGCTAATGGCTCTCTAATGCTAGACATTCTCGGTCGGTCTACTCGACGAGAATTAACGAGGTACAATATCCCGTTAACGCCCATCTTAACCCCCCACCCCGCCGGGCACGGACTCTCTTCGCGAGAGCGTCCAATTCTCTTATTCCGGACAGCGCGTGCAACACTCGGACCCCACGAGTGCCTTCGGTGTTATGGTGGTCTGGATAACTCCTCCGCAATAATAACGTCTGGGGAAGCTCACCGCGCGGATCTGGGATGCGCGGATGCGCCGATAAATCTTCGGTAAGGTATATAACGAGGTGGGGGTGTGTAATAAATCTCGAGAGAAACTAGAATAGAAACGTACAGAGAGCTGTTTATTTCCTGGGAGATAGAGCTCGAAGGTAGGAGGCGTTTGGCAATCGAGAACTTCTTCGTTCTCATCTGTCTCCCGTCGTTTCCCTCGTCGTTGTATCTTAGAACCGACGAAGTGACACGATTCTAGAAATTCTAGACCAAAATATTAAATTGGCAACAATGCGGCATAAATAATTATCTACCCGAGTCTTGTTTACATTTGTGCTCAATTCGTAGATTGTTGTCGAGTTAGCTCTGCCACTTATTGCTCTCGAAATTTGGTGACTAGACGAATATTTGGTATTTTGGCACTTTATAACCTTTAAATATGACTTCTCTTATTGTTATTCTTTCGCTTTGTCCGGCGAATAATTACTTAGTTCTGTGGCGTACTCTCACAATCTACTATTCTCAGTTTGGCCGATACGTTTACGTATCGCGCCTGTAATTGGGCCCAGCCCGTTAATATATCAATAAATAAATAAATAAACAAATTATGATTATTAGGATTATGATGATTATGTTCATTATGATCATTATGATTATTATCATTACTATGATTAATGATTCAGAAAGGCACGGTCAAGTAGTTTATTTCCAGAACAACTATAGCTGTTCCGTCGCTTACGCCGAGAAGGCGGCGTGCGATCTCCCAGGCGTGTTAATCGCGAATATCGATCTGGCGCCAGTGATATCGATCTCAGCTGTGCGGGCACCGCGACAACTACAGTATTATAAAATATACACCGTGCACTGTTGTAGTGCAAGTTCTCAGCGGTGTTTCGTAGATCCGTCGTTGTGGTCACTATACGTAGGCAAAAGAGTATGTAATTACGACGGTATGCGAGAGCGGACTACTCATTTTTATCCGGCAAAAAGATATAAGCGGTAAAACATGGCAAAATCTCCGGAGGGTACGACGATCGACGGGGAGGGAGGAAGATGGAATCCGAGCCTCTCCGATCGATAATTATAACACATAGTGGACTCCTTTGTGGCCAATCCTGGCACGAACGAACGATCTCCATCGTCAGCAGCGCCACGTATGTCATAATAATCGCGGACAAACGAGAGTCCAGTAGACCGACGAGATTGAGATACGGAAACGCGTACGGACACAGAGTGGTTGTTCGAAGTCGTTTAACGTGTAAGATTAACGCCGTTGCTAATTTTATACTCGTGGTATAAAATTAGCGGTAATGCACCGCAGTGAATTGACACTGCAGAAGAAAAGTGAGAATGACGAGCCATCGGAAGGTGGTAGGGAAAGATGGATAATCGATCGAGGAAGATACAAGTGTGTAGAATGCAGGTCGATAAACCTTCGCGGAGCTACTTTCGAGATAATAATATGCTAATCGGTAATCAATCGGATAACGCTGCGATTTATATTATATCTCGTTTATAAGCTCTATGAGGAAATATATAATGAAGAGATATGTTACCCCTCGTGGAAATGTAGCATGCATATCTTATATATATTTAGAAAAGTTGTTTGCTTGCTTGTCCCAATTTTCAAGCTACATAGATAACCATTTTCCTATTATACTATTTTGTTTATACTATTCCGGTCACTTCCGGTTTGGAAAAATAGATTTTTAAACCGGAAGTGCCATATTTCCGGTATGACGTCACATCCGGTCAATAAATTAAATTTTCTAACCGGAAGTGACTTATTTCCGGTATGACGTCACTTCCGGTCGAGAAATTAGATTTTCAAACCGAAATTACGTATTTCCGGTGTGAACTCAATTTCGATCGAAAAATGAAATTTTCAAACCGGAAGTGGCGTATTTCCAGTAAATCTCGGGATTCTAAACTTCCGGTTTCTAAATTCCATAGTCCATAGGCAAGGGCACAAAGCGCCCGAGTCACACCAACCTGCTAGTGTATATATATAAAGAAAAGAATATAATTTTCCACAGGTTCAGTGAACTGTTTAAATATATTCGAACGCAGCTTTCGTAAGTGTACGATACGGCAGAGCGATCTAGTTCCGCAAGCCTGGACACCCACGTTGGGACGGCGGGTAATGCCGAACTGTCTACGCACCTTTGACTTTTATCGCGAGCAGAAACCCACGCGAGATTAGCTCTCTCCTGCATCGATAAGTTCGGTACATTTGGCAGTTGCTCGGAATTGCTCAATTGTTTTCGGCTAATTCCTGACGGCATATTTTGCATTTGCGATTAACTTCGTGACAACATTTTTTTCAGACCCTTCGATTTCACGTAAAAAAAATGTAGCTGTATATTCACCTATATATATCTGTATATTTATATAGATATATAAATAAACGGGATAGCCGGCAACATGCGGTTCGTCGCGCAATATCAGACGACAGGAAATCGCGGAATCCGAGACCGCAGGCCGATTCGATGACGTTGAATCCGTCGCGTGTGAGTCACGGTAACAGGCTTTTCTCTTTTTTGTTCATCCCACTTGTTCCAGCGAAAAGGTTATCGCTTCTCGTCAAAGGCTTCCCTCGAACGGGTATGAAATAAAGGGATAGCGGATGACACGATCTTCCAGCGACGCCGGTACATTCCCAGTCGCTGCTTCGCTCAATTAAAACACGAAAGAAAAGATAACCGCCTTATCGACACAGTTTCAAAAAACCCCGTCTCGATAATCATCGAATCTTTGCGCTCTGAATCACACATCCTGTGCGCCGGAATTTAACGGCTAAATATTCCAAGGTCACCTCTCCCCCCCACACATGCCCTCTGCTGTGCCGCTGGCTTTCCTATTATACATCCCGTTCGCTAAACGAAATATTTCGCTATTAAAATAATGAAATAGGCTCAGTTGGTTCCCTCGTCGTATTCTTAGATTGGGTAACCACTATGGCGCCGCAATACCTCTGTTCAGGGGTTTCCTATTTCGTTTCGGAAGCAGGCTTCTTTAAATTAGCCCCTCCCCCCCCCCCCCCGGCTAGTCTTCTTGCCAATTCTTCGCTACTGTGCTCGTCTCAGTCCCGTTTACGATATTGCTGCGATCTCTCTTAGATTCATAATTTTTCTACTTTTTTTCTTCTGTTCTTCATTCTGTTATGTACGACTTTCAGCCCCATTGTACGGTCCTGTCGATGGGTTTTCCTCTCGGCTTGTAATCGGGTGTAGCCAGTTTATATATATAAATCAATAAAGTAGTAATAACCGTTTGTTTATTATTGTTTAGATGAGATTTTCCCAAAAGGATTAATAACAATAATAACAATAGATATATCAATAATAAAGTTACCACGCCTTTATCGTCATTACTTTGCAATCTTTTAATTTAGAAATTGGCTCTACACGATCGACAGAGCCAGCGCGCTACTGCATCAATAGTAAATCCCCCCCATTGAAACTCGAGTTGGCCGCTCGAAGGTCTAAGGCAATTGGTCTGTAATAATACTCGTCAGTATGTTGCACTCGATATAAAATGCGTGCAACATGCTTCCACACGCTGATGTTCACAATTTACATACATCTACCGTGAGCTACTTACACACAAGCTGCCCTTTGACGGAATACACAGATATATATATATATATATAGAGAGATATATAGACGGTGTCGTTTATTCGTACATATACATATATATATATCTATATTCGGCCGAAATATATTCCATCGTGACAGTTTTCGTCAATGCGGATCGATCAGTAGAAGAACAGATCGCTCATAGACGGAGAAACACGAAACTAATGGATACCAGCTGTACAGCTGATCGAACTGTTTTCACGATCTCGTGTGTTGTCGTTAATGGCGTGTAACAACGCTACGGACGACGGGGAGCGCAACGAGCCGTAATTATTGGCTCCGCGACTGGCGGGAGCGTGGGTATATAACAAGATATTATTTAAGGATTATTGCCACAAATATCGTCGAGATAAGGAGACATGTGGAAAATGCGTGTGGCGACACGACGCTCGTGCTAATTGGAAACTTGATTGACAGTTCTGTAATACGCGTGCCCAGAGCGCATGCGCGACTCTCGGTCGGTACTCTCCGCGACTTCCTGATCTAAACGAATACACCGAGACGCGATGCGTTTCGCCGAGACGCGAATCCCCGAGATCTCGTTGCTGCGACTCGTTACTTAAACGCTGACGTATCGCAGAGTCTCGACGAGTAAACTACATAGGTTTTTTTTACTCGGCGTTTCACGATATTCTCCTACTTTCGAGCGTTCGAGCGAGACTTTGCTTTCTTAGGTCGGGCGGCAAACGAGCGCTGTTTTGTCAAACTCGATTTTTTCAATTCGCGGACATTTCTCTGCGTTTTAAGTGCGCCGTGTCTCGAGTTCGTAAATCACTCGCTACCGTGAATCCTTGCAAGGCCGCGTATCTACCGTGCACGCATAAAACGAACGGCGATAAAATTTAAAGAAATAAAAAATTACGTTGCCAACGTTGGGAAGGAATTCTTCTAGATAAATTTCGAACGGTATATATATGAGAGATATTCGTCTTTTACCTTCGGAAACAGAGGCGAGAGAACGAGTCTTGGACCTTCGCGGATTGGAAAATTATTTTAGTTCTTACAACTTCGCGACAATTCCACGACGGGTCCATACTCTATGTAAACAAAGTTATAAGGAATCCAATAAATTCATTGAACAATCAATAAACACGACAGGATTCGATTAATTCAAAAACTCGCAAAGAATTAAGTTGTACATACGCTGTAAAAAAATGTTTGTTTGAAAATCAATGAAAGGTATCGGAACTTACATTTCCTTTCTTACATAAACTGTTTCCGAAATTTCAAACACATGTGCGTTGTAATTTTTACTTAAAGATGTCTAATTTCAATGAAAATCTTTGTAAAATTTCAGGGTATAAGATTTGTAATGTTAACATCTGATATTTTTAAGCACACTTTAAGTTCCAGTAAATTAAGTTTACAATTTATTTTTAAAGTGTATGTTGCGTTTAAGTGCGTGTACACCGTAAAAATAAATTGTAAATTAAATGCGCCATACTGGAAGTTGTACATGAAATTTAATATACGAGTTTTTGCACAAAAATTTCCAGTCCGGCAAAGTAAATTTCGGACGAAGTTTTTTTTTGTGTAAATAGCACAACATTTCTAGGACCCACCTTGGCAGGGTTGGCAGTAGCGCCGCTCGCGACGACTTGAAAATCTTGTTGGACCAGAGCGATAACCGCCAGTATAAGTATCATCGTGGAACGTTCCACGGACCCTGTTCAGCTGCTTGGCGAATAAGTCAGTTCACCGGAGGCGCACGATCGGGATCACGAGGATATTTTTCCCGCTGCGACGCGCGTTTCACAAAACGGGTCGTTCAACATTCGCGATCGGGCGCCGTTTCGCTCCTTCGAGTGTACACTGAAGAGTTCGGCCCGCCGGCGTGCCGCATCCTCCCGCGCACGAGGAGTTTAGCCCCCTTGTATCGTTGCCGAACTCGCCTGCGGCGCGCTTCTCGTCCGAGAGGCCAGAAAAACAATCGTCAAAAAAAAAATAAAAAAATAAACAACTCTTCCGTCACTCACACGTCTCTCGTTTGTCACAACACTTCATCTGCGCAAAAAATCGTCGGAAAGTACGATAGCACGGGGTTTAATTGCCGGTCGAGTAGACAGTCTGCTGCAACGTATCGTGGCATTTTTTTTACATATTCACATCCCAACAGTTTTTATTTTATTTTTCTCCCACGAGAACGAGCGACCGAACTGCTGTCTGTTTCAACGGAACGCCGGTTCGAGGAAAAAAATCGTTCGGGAATTTATCTATTTCTTATTTTTAATAAATTATTTAGAGAAACGATAAAATTGTGTTCACAGAAATCGGTCCCGTGTCCAGCCGCGGCAAGTGCTGCTGAGCAACTGGCACTTGCCACTTGCCGTTCGTGCCTCTCTCGGTTCGAGCTTCGCGAGCAGCAGCGGGGCAGCGCAGCGGCAGGTCTCCTCTCGGCTGTGTTGAACACAACTCGGCGCCCGAACAGCAGCGGGCACTCGGCAGGCTACAGGCGAGAGCATCAGCATCCGCGCGGCCAGTACACCGAGAGCTAACGAAGAGAGACCCGCGCGAGGAGAGCGCAGAGCCGAACGAGAGCGAGTTTGTACGCGTACGCGATATCAGCTCTTCGGGTGAGGAGCTCCGAGACAAGGCAGCGCAAGCCGCGCGGCTCGCCTCTCTCGCCGGACCATATATCTCTCGTCTGCATACTGTACATACCATAAGCCCCCCGAGCTATGCAAGTATACATAGTTATACACAGCGGTACCGCGCCGTATGATCAACGGGCAACGAGCGAGCCCCCTCCCCCGCACTGCGAACATCTTACCACCATCGATAACGCATAAGCGTATTTCCCACTTTCTTATCTACAACCCCCCTCCCCCTCCCGCCTCCGACGCCTCTGTTTTCGACCCAGCGTTCCTCCGTTACACCGACGTGCTCCGTTGCACATACTGTTTTCTCGTAAATTTCGTTAGTTTGCCCAGAGCCGATTTGCCCATGCGTGGACTTAATTTGTGCCTGTAAATAATACACGAGAAACAAGACACGAGAGGAACGGGCGGAGATCTCTTTATTTCGTTAGTTTGTCCAGAGCCGATTAATTTAAATGTCCGCAAATAATAGTCCTTAAGTTAATTATCATTGTTTAGAACAATAACACGAAACGAACGGACGAAGATCTTTTTCTTTCGCTAGTTTCGTTAGTTTGTCCAGAGGCGATGTGCGCATGCGTCGAATTAATTTAGATGCCCGCAAATAATAGTCCTTAAATTTGTATTATTTTTGTTCAGAACAATAACACGGGACGGACGAAGATCTTTTTATTTTTATTTTTCGTTAACCGTGTCAGGTGTTGGGGATTTCGGTACGCTTGTCGGGTTTGCTTTATGTGAGAAACGAAGGGGGGGGGGGGGGGGGCGAAGATCTTCGGTCTCCCTTTTGCGCACACACGCGCTCCTCCGCTTCGACGCTCGATCGTAGGTCCCGGCGTTTGTGTGTAGCTGCAGTTCTTCTACTCAACCGCTGCTAATTATTCTTCCTCTCGAGGGCAGAGAGTCGTCGGAGAATCCCTCACGTCGATAGCTGTAAACTTTTTACGTTTCGAAAAATCATCTGCCCTGCCGTTGGGACGGGCTCGCAGCTGACCATGCGAACGGTGCGACACACCGTGGGCGCGCGAGCGAGTTCGGACTCCCCCAGAGGCCTCTGGGGGATCACTCTCTCTCGCTCCCTCGCTCTTGTAACCCGAGATCCGATGATAGGGCAAACGAGGAAAGCCCCGGAGAAGAGAAAAGGAGAGACCCCGAGAACCGAGACGAAACGATTAGGAACCGAGACCAAACGACGTCCCTGTCGATCTTTTTATCTTTTTTTTTTTTTTTTTTTACGTTGGCAATCGATCGGACACTCGGCGAGGCGGAGAGGAACAATTCCCCCTCGGTCAGCGATGCGGCCTCGGCGTTCTACAAAAGACTCCAATAAAATATAATGACACTGTAATTGAGCGAGCAGGTTAGAATTAACCCTCTAACGCGATAACTCTCTGCGGTTGAACCGCTGCCCGTCGCACGGGTATTTATCGCCTCGTTCTCGAGTAAACGGCGTCGATAAATGAAATATATACCATAACTGGACGGTGTATATTGGATAACAACCTAGGGTATAACGATGATATTGTTCGTGCACTCGTCGATTCTCTCGATCGTTCCGCACCGAGAACGGCCTCGATTATTGTTTAACGGTACAAAACCGTTTGACTCTCCCGAGGCGGGGGTACTTTGCGGAGGACGTACGGTGAGAATTATAATAAAAGCCGAGAGGCGAGATAAACGAGTAGGGAGAGAGATCCCGAGTCACCCGCGCACCCAGGGCGACGCTGGAATACGATGCGATCCCGGTGACTCGAAAATCGATTCAGAACTGGTTACGGACATCGGAATGTAGCTCTTTTAACGCGAGCCGGGGGGGTTTCTCGTTCGGGGGGCATCCGAGCCGTACGAGAGACGAAAGGAGAAAGAGACCCGGAGAGCGCGTCGGAGCTCGTCCCTGCCCGCTGTCCAGTGTATCGGGTGAGGCCCCAGCAGAGAGACCCCTTCGAAGAAGCGCTTCGAGTTTCACGAGACCTCTCGGCGTGCACCTGTGTACCGACGTGCCGGCCCCACGTTCCATGTGGAGGGAGCCGTCTTCCCATTCCCCACCTCCCCCTTTGCCGGCGCGAACGCTCTCAGCTTGTTAAATTTTAATCGGTGTCCTGATTTATTCCACCTGCGAGCTCTCGCCCAGCCAGTTCAGCCCCCCCTCCGAGCTCTCCGCGCACCTGTTGGGAAACCCTTCTCGAGTCTGTCTTTTTTCTTTCTCGTTTACCGAGAGAGTTATACGTAGACAAATAATTATGTTACGGGGATATTTGTTACTTTTTTTTTTGCAGGTATGCAATGCTGCAGGGATCGACTGTACCGATCGCCTCTCGAATATGGCCAATTGAGCTATAAAAATGTCGGTGGTCGTACCGTGCGTAAATTGTACAAATGTAAGTGGGTATTTTTTTACAGGGTGTTGTATAACACAATTTGTTCGAAAGTGACTTCGGGACTTGATAGCGGCAATGAAATTTGTTGACTAGCTTCGATCGGAGACTCGTAATCGAAGCTCAAACATACCAACTTTCGTGCTTGTAACAACATCTAGAGCGAGGATTCATTATTTTTAATTAATGTTACACGAAAGTTGCTCGATTGTTTGCGTTTAGGTAAAAAAAAAAGCTCTCCGCGCACCTGTGGGGAAACGCTTCTCGAGTCTTTCTTTTCTCTTTTTCATTTACCGAGAGCTTTACACGTAGACAAATAATTATGTTAATATACTCGATATTTGATGTTTTTCTTTCGGGTATACAATGCTGCAGGGATTGACTATGCCGACGGACTCTCGAATATGCCTCATTGAGCTATGAAAAGGTCGGGGTCGTACCGGTGCGTAAATTGTATGCATGTAAGAATTTTTTTACAGCGTGTTGTATAACACAGTTTGGCTCGAAAGTGACTTCGGGACTTAATGCCGGCAATGCAATTTCGTCGATCGTTTGCGTTCCGATGAAATAAAAGAAACCCTTCTCGAGTCTGTCTTCTCTCTTTCTCATTTATCGAGAGAGTTATACATAGAAAAATAATCCCAGATAGACAGGCACGGCGAAATGGCAGCAGTTGGGCCCAATGTTTGCGACACGCACGGCACATGTCGCAAATATTCCTCGAACTGCGTTCGTTCGTGGCGCTTGTCTATATGGGATTATGTTACGAGTATATTTGTAATTTTTTGCCGGTACGTAATGCCGTAGGTATTGACTGTACCGACCGACTCTCGAATATGCCCAATTGAGCTATAAAAATTTCGGGGTTCGTACCGGTGCGCAAATGATTTATTTTTAAGTAATTATGTATTTTTTTTTACAGTGTGTTGTATAACACAGTTTAGCTCGAAAGCGACTTCGGGACTCGATACAGACAATAAGAATGCGTTGAGTGGCTCTGATTGGCCTGTAATCTATACCTAAACATAACCTCTTTCTCGTAACCGCGCGCCGTTCGGCGTGCTTATAATATACACCCAGAGGGCTTCATTATTTTTAATTACTGTTATTACACGAAAGTCGCTCTATTGTTTGCGTATCGATGAAACAAAAGCAAGCGGTAGTTGCGTCCTTGTGGCGAGAGCCAGAAGGGACTCAACAGGCTGCCGCCCGTTGGCCACTGCCAACGACTGGACCGCCACAGCTCTGATCAAGAGCCGGGAGAACCCGCGCACACCTGTTCACCCAGGTATGCGGGGGTCTCTCACTCTCCGCCTCACAGCGGGAACCCTCCGGAGGTGATTCGCGGCTGCTCTCTATTCCAGTTGTGTTCCGGGCTGAAAGGAGTGAGCCGGCACTCAGGCCACTTTGCTAAAGAGGAACAATCCACGCCACAACTATGTATCCGATGAATCCGAAGAAAATCTTAACGATATCGAACGTAGTGTAAATCTGCGATACGTCGAGGTAAATCGTATGACTAAAAATACACCGTAAATTTAATGCTCTCCACAGCGTTAAACTTGACATTTGCTTAAGTTCCTTATATCAATTGAACATTAAAATAGACTTCTCGTAAAATTATATATGCCAGATATTAAAATTACAATTCGTTTGAGTGGAATTAAACAAATATTTCAAAAGATACAAATTTTACTGTTAAAAATTGCAACACTCATGTGTTTGGAATTTTTAAAACACTTCATTTAAAAAAGCTTCCAAAATCGTTAATTAATTCTGAAACTTTTTCAAATATTTTTACAGTATATTATCTAACCGCATAGCTGGATTGTAAATAAACAAAACAAGTATAACAATAATAACATGCCCGAGACCGTATCGTGACGAACCCTCGGCGAGCGTCGGTACCCGCGGTGCACTACAAAGCTCTCCTCTCGCCGTCGATCGCGATAGGGGCTCCCCCGCCGGGCTTGGAAGGAGCTACGCGTCGGTCCAGAACGTATCGGTGCGCCGCAGTCGGAGGGACAGCTTTCCCGGTTCGAGCCAGACAATAGGACGCCACGAGAGAGCCGAAGAGAGTTCCTACAGTACAGTAACAATACACTACACGGAGCTGGTGTTGGTCGGCGGATACTGCGAGAGAAAAAAAGAGATACAAGTCCGTCGGGTTCTCGGCGACCTGTCGGCATCCACACGTCACGTGACGCCGCGCAACGGCAGATTCGCAGGCTCGACAACGAACGCAGCCAGCAGCCGAGCGCGCTCTCCCTTCGTCGGCTTCGTCCGCGGCTTGGAACCATAATTTACGAGCGGTAGCCCCCGTACGTGGGCAGCTCTCTGCACCTTACCGACACACTATACTCTTGCCGCAGGAGACGGGGCAAAGTTGCCGTTCCGTCCTTACCGCACGACTTTCAAGCTGCCTTATAAGTCAGATCTCTTTCTCTGCTTCTACCCCGCACACGCGCTGTGATACGACGATGCAAAAAGTTACCGGGCGCTGGAGAGTCTGACAGATAGTACATATCGACAGGGTATTTTTTGGTCATACTCTTATTATGCACGGCTATTTTGAACACATCCACTCTGTGGACATTTTGGTCGTGCATAACTTTTATTGAGCACAGTATAAATATGCACATCTCTGGAGTGCACATGACAATGTATTTAAAAAATGGACAATTTTTAATAGTACACAATATTATTGTGCACAGGTCGATAGTGCACAGCACTATTGTGCACAACTGATAACTCCCTTACATCATGTAATGAAGCGTACGATAGTGCACGTCGTTATTGTGCACAATTCAACCTCAAGTGATGTTTGTACCTCAAGGGGATCAAATATACGCTGTGTTGGTAATCACTGAAAATGGTATTTTCGTCATTTTTCAAGTTAATTGAAACGTGCCTGTGGGCTCTTTTTAGCGAGTGTGAGGGTCGTGTGGGGATTTTTAGTGATTCACTGTACGGTATCCGAAATTTACCACCCATTGGAAGAGGAAACTTTTGAATGTATGCTGGCTTCTAGTTATCATCCGGACGGACATATGTGACCTATTTGTGGTCGAATTTTAGGACGCTAGTTTGAACTTAAGTTCGAACTTAAGATCGAACTTGAGTTTGAATTTAAGATAGATCTAAAGTAAGCAATGAAGTTCGAGCCAAACTTCGACCTCAAGTTCGATCTTACAATTCAATCGTTAGGTTACTTTTTCATACTAGATGTCTTTTGGCTACCTGGGATGTGCGCCGCTCGCAACCGGGATAAACTGGATTATTTCGGTTCTCGGTGACGGACGTCCGGATTCACGATTCACCCGTTTTTATCAAGCCCGACAGCATTAGGAACGGGGATACGGGGGGCCGGGGCAAAATACTTCTACAAAATACTACATACTAAAATACAAAAGCGTTGTTTCTCCGGAGGGTCAAAATACTTCATTGTGACTCTCAGGGCCATGAACGGAGAAACGAAACAACACTCTCGCGCTTAAAATTTTATATGTAAAATGACACGAGTTCTTTCTCGTGAAAAACTATACCCGCCCAGTTTGAATAGGATTGTGGGAACGAGTCCGTTGATAGGTCTGGGTCCCCCCCTTTTTTTACCTGCGCGTCAAAGGCCCCGAGACACCTCATCGCCTCGGATGTATAAAACTATATAAATATACAAACTCTACGATCTTTGCCAACTTTCGAAATCTAGTCCCATTTATTTGCGAATATATGAACTGCACTGTTTATTCACGAGTTATAAAATCATGGATCGAGTTGGCAGGGGCACGAGACCACCAACGTAGCACGAAAATATTTTTGAAAGGTTTCAAAAATATTTATTTGAAATATCGAAAATATTTGTGAAAATATTTTTTTTTCCGCTCATAAATCTTACATTTAAGTGTTTCCGAAATATTTTTTTTTTTTTTAATTCAGCGAAATGTAAAAGATTGCGCCACTAGTACAGTTTGCATCTACACATCCGCATAAACACGGAAACAATCGTGGAAATATTTCGGTGAAACATGGAATTAAAAACATTTCAACATTTACATCACTATGTTTCTGAAATATTTGAGAAATTTTTCATTGGAACATTTTGATGGAATATTTCAAAATATTATTATCATATATTTTCATACATATTTCGTGAGATTTGAAAGATTGAAAATATTTCTAAAAATATTTCAAAATATTGCTTGCTATATCGGAAACAATAGCGAACTACCCAACAATCAATTATAACCTCGATTACCACGTTCGCGATAGATCAGTGAGACTGTGTGTCAACATACTATTTATTTTTATTTATCTATTTGATATACCCAGATAGAAAAATGACGGCACGGAGACGGAACGGTGGCGGTACCAATGGTAAGATACCCGTTTGACCGCACGTTTTTCTATCTGGGTATAGTCGTGCAATGGCCATTTACAGACCGCGCGGGGACGAATCCGACGGTCAAACAATCCTTAGCCAATGGGGAGAGTCGCTTTTGCAAATGAACCTTAAGTTTAAAATGTACGCTTCTACAAATGACAATAATACAAATTAAGAATTTGAAAAGAACTCACAGTAACCAGAAGAAAAAAATTATAATCCTCAAAAGCTCCTCGACTGCTCAGCTGTGAGAGACAAACTTCTCGGATATTTCTTTCAGTATGAGAGTCCGATCGGCAAGACTTCGATACTTGTATACTTTTCGCGTGCAGCCTTCGAGATCGTCTTCCCGTCCCTCCGAAGATAATTCGATGTCCTGACCGCCTTCGTCTTCACCGACGATCCGCAGATGCCAAATTTCACCGAAGTACATGGGGTAAGGAGTTTTGGCAGTGTCGCGCGTCGATGTCGAGACGCACAGGTGCACCGGGCGCTTGAGGATTCTCGAGCATGCGTTGATCGAGTCTTGAACGATCGCGCATAGTTTCGCAATGCCAACCTCCGACTGCTGCTTTGTCGCGGAGTCCCTGGCGTACGTGTCCATATCGTCGATCAGCAGGACCGATGGTAGAACCGCGAAAGTGTGAAGAATCACGAGCTGCTCGACCAAGATCTCGTAAGTCGGCAAATACCTGAAAACAGCACGAATATGCGCGCGCATGTCAATCGTCTAGGGTTGCTCGTGCACGAAGCAAAAAACGTAACTGTTATTATAATGATAACATTATAAACATAATATTGTAAATCACATCTGTTATATACACGAGCATGTAATTTTTGGATTATGTAAGAAAAGGGCTCGTCCCGTTTACACACTAATAAATACATACTTAAATTAATAAATAACATACATGAATCTCATGAGCTTGAACGCAGCCGGCGAAAGATTGGGCCTGTCGTGATAAGTGGCCGGCAGCGATTGTATCTGAGCAGTTGCGATGTAAATAACCCGGTGTCCTTCCTCGGCCCAGTGGATCGCCGCCTGCGAAAAAATTCAACCGGTGAAACTTATCGGAAAGCGAAAACGCATCCTCTCGATCGCCATTTTGTTTGTCGTCTTACCTCGAACAATAGGGACCTGGTAAGCTCCGGTTCGCCGCAGAGGAGCGTCGATTTTGTTGAATTCGCCGCGGAGAACATTTTTCAATGTCTCGAGACTCCGGGAATCTCCGGTCGCGGTCTTTTTGAGGTTATAGGACCGGAAGTGAAGAATGCCGGGCGGGAGAACGGAAGTGGAAGAAAAAAAATCCGCCGCTTCTCTATACAACATAATCGACTCTTTATTCGCTTCATTCACATTCCAAAAATATTGTGTACGGATCGACGATTCCTCATTCTTCGACGAAATTAAACAACTGTCGAGGCCGTCCGAAATACACATAGGGAGGGGGTACAAATTACACGACGGTATGCGTCAATATAAGAAACGCTAGTAATAAATAATCACAGTGAAAATAAACAATGGCAATAATAAATGATAAACGCTAAGTAAGTCCATCGAAACAAATCGGATATATTATCGTTAAAAAAATAGATCAAACGATGTTCGTTATTGCTATAATCGTATTGTCGCATACGAAGTTACGCGTGGACTACGACAGTTCTAAGTACAAACTGATATTGTGGTACCGAATATAATCTCGCTGGGATCATCGACTGCCGCTGTGATTCGATTCTCCGATCGAACTTTCCGTTCGTCACGACTATACATCTACTGTTTTACAACGAAACACTTAAAACTCAATATCGTTATCGGCACATTGCTCCGACGATCGCCGTATCTCTCGGCGTCGATCTACGATCACTGGTTTCGTCGAAAATAATTATTATCTGAACAGGAGGATCGTTAAAGCGCGTTTCGACGCCTAGTTAAAGCTACGAGAAGCTGCTCCGCAAGCACGAGATTTTCGATCTCCAGACTCCTTCGTTTTCTACGACAGATACAATTATTGCTAGACATGTATAGTTAATCAGGTTCAGGTTGAAGCGAAAACTTCGTCAGTCCGGATGGTTTCACGGGTGGAAATTAGTCAAGTCTTTGAGGCGTTCACCTGTAACAGAATCATCGTTTACGGTAATCGTTATCAACGTCGATCATCACCCTGAAGATATTTGCGCGAGACTAAATTTCTTGCCAATGATGAAACTTGAGATTTGCCAAAGATGAAATTTAAGTTTTGCCAAAGATGAAATTTAAGTTTTGCCAAAGATGAAATTTAAGTTTTGCTAAAGATGAAATTTGAGTTTTGCCAAAGACGAAATTTGAGTTTTGCCAAAGATGAAATTTGGTTTTTGCCAAAGATGAAATTTGATGTCATGCAGATATCTTCGGGGTCATCGTCGATCCGAGCTTCCAAACTCACTGCAGTGCGCACTTACCCAGAGTCTTCTTTTTGGAACAGCCTTTCTTTGATTGCGCGTTTTTGTCGGCTCCCTTTTGATACTCGGCGACTCGTTGATAAAACAATTTAACGTCCTCCTTGCCGTGACTGGACGAACCCTCCATTCGCTCAATGCAGTCTTGTACGAAAATATTGAACATCGTTGTCTCGACGAACCACTCGAGGAAGTACTGGACGGTTTTCGATGAGGAAGCCTTGGCGAAAGATTCTTTCTGCGATGCGAGCGGAAGAGACGTTCCAATACAGTTCCAATACAGTTATCGGACTTGCCGTGCGAATTTTATTTTTTATTTTTTCGTCTTACCTGAAATATCACCTTTCCGTCCTGCTGGATTACAAGATGAGAGTCGCAGTGCGAGCATGTCTCGATGAAAACCCGCATAAACGCCTCGGACACCAGAAAGTTACGGATTCCGTCGCCGGACTTGGTGTTACTGGACACCAGTTGGAGCGCCGATCTGATGCCCTTTTGCAGTCTCGACGGCAATATCGACGATTCGTCGCCCATCGCGTGCACGATCTTGGACGTATCCAAATCCACGACTATAGCCTGTTAAAAAATATATATATTACATTTGTTACTGTAAAAAAATAAAATAAAAAACTAAACACACGATAAAAAAAAATTCGTTTGAACAGTAATCAACGGTATCGGAAGCTTTTTTTTTACATAAACCGAAATTCAAACACATGCGCGTTACAATTTTACAGTGAAAGTTTATTTTTAATGAAAATGTTTGTAAATTTTGGGCAAAAGATTTGTAATTTTAATATCCGGTTTTTTAATTTTGCGACAACAGTACATCAATGTTCAATTAATGTAAATAATGGAAGCAAATTTTAAGTTCCAGCAAATTAAATTTACAATTAATTTTTGCAGTGTATGTCTGAATGATCGATAAGAACATAAGCAATACCGCAGTCGATAATAAAGCCTGTAATGAACATTTCTCACGATTTATGGAATACACGAGCGAAAGAAAAGTTCATTACAGTTTGTGATACCGACTGAGCGAGGGACGGACGTGGAGGGATTTTTATACGGTCTTGAGACGATACTCACGTCCTGCATGGAAGCGACTTCGGCGTTAACCGAGTTCTTCGACTTGAGAATGCCGATAACGAAGGGCAGAGGCGCCTGAAGAATCTCAGACAATCCCGGAATGTCGGGCAACACCGGTATAAACGTGTGAGGCCAGGTGAACGGATAGAGCAAACTCTGCAGAGCCTCAACGCACGAGGAGAGCGTGCCGAGCTTGTCGCAGAGCAGGACGACTTTGCGTTCGAGGAGTAAACTCCCGAAGAGAATAATGAGTACTTTATTGCTAACGGTGTCGAACAATTGGCTCATGTCTCTCTCCTCGAGCCTCGGATCCCCCGACCGTATGATAACGCTTTCATTGGAATCCGAGTCGTTGAGAACGACCATCATACTCTCGGATATGGATCTCTCGTTGTTAATCAGCGCCGAGTTCAGCTCGGCGGTGCTGTGGCGAACCGGACTGCCGCCGGAATCGATGAATTTCGATAGGATAAAATTCTTGTTGCTCATACTGTGTTCGATCGGCATCGAACGAACGGGTACGGATTGTTCGTTCTCCTCAACAGCGATTCGCAGACTCTGTCCTGGCTTTGGCATGAGGCTGTTGTACAACTCCTCGATGAAACTCCTGCGCCGCTTGTCCGGCAGGCCGTGCCGGGATTCGAGTTCGAGCAGTACCTTGTGATAAAAGCCACTCGCCCGATGCTTCGTTATGAGACAATAGGCGAGAGGAAGTATCGGTCCGTCCTCCGGTCGGACCCGGCAACAATATCCGTAACGACGATTGCCTCTCTCGTCCATGAGGACGAGAGAGTAAAACTGGTTCTGATTGGTGTCGCTAGGTGGCCAATCGGTCGCGTCCGGGAAACAGAAGTTCTCGATCCAAGCCGGTGTCTTTGCCTGCAACACCGAAGATCAATATCAACTCGAGGACGTCGATGAACGGTTTCTCTAGGGAGACTCGAGTCGGTGCACGATAAAAAAAACTTTCTACTTTGTACAACTTATTGTCCACAAAGGCCGACAATTTTATTTTTTTTGCTAATTTTTCGATCGCGCCATCCGGCTTTAGTTTCACAAACAAAAATACAAACTAAAATTGTTAACGACACGGGAAATAAATGGACAAGTTCGGATATTCAAACCTGAACAAACAAGTTTGTCACTTATTTGAAAAAATAATTTTTACGATACTTCGTGTACCGATTTTACGAAACTTCATGGTCCGGTTTTACGAAATTATTATTTTTACGAAACTTCGAATTCCGATTTCAGGAAATCATTTTTTTACTATGAGACACTTACGTATACAGGATATTTGTCCTTGATGTACGGCTCGCGCGTGCTCAAGTTCAGCTCGACCAGCAAGCATACTTCGAACAATTTGTTTCGTCTACTGACGAGACTTCCGCCGTCTCGTCTCTCCGAGAATTTCGACGAGACCCTCCTAACGTAATTCTTTCGTTTCTCGGTCAAGCTTCGATGCACCTCGTCCTTCGAAGGCCTGATACCATTCTCACGATTCTTGAAGAGCCGTAGCTTCTCGTTGAAACTGGAGAGCTCGTCGCTTATCGAGGGACTCGAGGCGAGAGAATCCGTGTCCGACGATGTGTTGGAATCGGTCGGGGTCTCGGAACCGGCCATCACGAATTTTCCGAACGCTTGATTCAGCAACTGCTCCACCTGGACAAATTAATGATAGAGCTTTAGAAGAGACATAGACAAATGTTACATCAGCTAATACTTTGCTTTTTCACGAAAGGTCTACCACCACCGAATGCCAATCATTACAGTTTTTGTTACCGACTGAGTCTGTTTAAGGGGAAGTGAAATATCGCGGTCGGTAATGAAAACTGTAATGAACTTTTTTCAAGGGTGCTCATTTTTTTGACGAAAAAGCAAATTCGAGCCGATGCGCACTGTAATTTCGCATCCGGCCCGAATTCATATTTTTCTCAAAAAAATTAGCACCATTAAATAAAGTTACTTTGAAAATTGCAACTATCTCTCTCACACTCACGGCCCCGTCACGTGACTTTCATTACAGCTTAAGGTGACGCGGAACCCCCCCCCCCCCCCCCCCCCCCCCCCCGCCTGCCCCGCGCTCGGTCTGTAACGAATCGCTGTCTCCATTTTCCTTCGAGAAGGTTAATATTTCGTTCAAAAGCAACCGAGTTTTTCGTAGACAATTAGCTTCCTTCCGAAGTATCAGCGGTCTCTGATAAAGGAGGAAAGTCGATTAGTTACCGACCGAGCCCGGCTCTCCGGCTCGCGAAGCGCGACGAGCCAATATTTATTTATATGCATCGGTATTTAATCATTACGATCACGCGATGCCATGTGCGATTCGCGGACATTGAGTCACGACACGACTGTCAGCGTGACTCTATCGGGGCTCCGAGGAATAAATTGCTTTACGTCATCGCCATGCAGCCGCGGCTCGGACGGAAACTTGAGATCGTCGTTCTCGCAACAGATCGTTGGTACTGTGTATCAAGACTCTTCCCTTTCAGGAATTTTGATGAGAGTAAATTGTGCAAAGAGGAACATTGGTTATAACGCTGACCGCCGATGTTTACGAGCTAACTGGAGAACCAACATCTGTCGACGAGCAAACCAAAGAACCAACGGTCTGTTTACGAGAACACACGCGACTCGAACCGCGTCTCTACGCGTACCTTCATCCGCACTCAGAGTCGTCTGCTCATACGGCGAAATGTTGAAAGTCCGGTGCAATGCGTCTGCGCTTCGTTGCCCACGAGGTCCGACGTATAAGCCCGTGTGTAAATTCAGCATCGATACTCTTTAGTGTCTACAACAAAATTCGTGCTGTACGAAGCGGCGCTAATGGCGCCTGACGCGCGACCGGTAAAGAGCAACACTAATGGATCTCGTGTCCGAGAAACCGGATGGGATAGACTGTCGAAACCTTGGAAACCCGCGCGCCCCCCGCTATGCGGACCTGCCCCCCCCCCCCCCCCCCGGCCATCGCCATGTTTACCTCCCACTTCTCTATTTTCGTTTCTATGAACAGACGAATCTTTATTAATCTCGCCGGCGTTCCTAGTCGATCGCTCGTCGAGCGGTTTGCGGCGACGATTTACCTTGATTTTGTTCACCTTGTCGGCCTCCAGTCTCGCGGGATGATTGTCCATGTTCAGCAGCGGACTTCCCGATACGTCGCTCCGCCGTTGGATCTTCGATCCTCCCGAGACATCGTCGGGCTCGTTGTTGTTGTCCTCGTAAACGAGAGGCCGTATCGACGTGCACTGCAAGGCGAAGGGAAAGAGATCAGAGAGAGCTATTACTGTGCAAGCGAATGAAATTCGTTCGATATTTCAGGATCAACTTACTATACCGTAAAGCATAACGCCTACGGCAGGACTACGCGCTATATCTAGCAGACGCTTTCGATTGTCCTTCGACGCATAAACCGAACCGCGGGCCTCTCGAGCTGCTCGAGGCTCGAGGGAGAATTCAATTAGTCGGCTTATAACGATAAAAAAAATTGCGAGTATCCCGTTGTTTATACAATCGAGAAAGGGGAGGGAACGTTTCGTTGGTGCCAACTTCGCGGAACGCGACCCGGCGAGGAAACTGCAGCTCGCAGCTGTGCCTCAGCTGAGCCATCAATACAAGCGGTATAGCCACTGGCGTGTATACAGAACGACGGTGTCGCCGCTACGGCGAAGGTGGATGCTCGATGATTCTCGTGTTCTATCGTATTTCATTTCGAATAATTAATTTACCGACGACTGAAAGGGGGTGGAGGGATGGATAATACCCAGGTAGCACAAGAAAATTAGTTATCAGAAAGTGATCTAAATGGGTTACATATGTCCGTCCGGATGGTAACTATAAGCTATTCTACGTCCAAAAGTTAACTTTTTGGATGGGAGGTAACTTTGGGATACCGTCCAGACGGACATATGTAATCCATTAAGATCACTTTCTGATAACTAATTTTTTTGTGCTACCTGAGTAACAACAGCTCTGCGAGAAGCGTGAGAGAAGCGGAACGAAATTTGATTAAGGAGGGTGTCTCGTTACATTCCCAGCCAGAAGTGAGATTCAAAGAGTATTTCGAATACTTCGTGATGGCACAAAAATCTAAAAAAATCAACCATTCGGAAAGTGCTAAGAGCATTGGTTAACTTATAAATAATTCCAAAAAGTTGTCAGCAAAATAGTGAAAAGAAAATTGTTCAACATGAAAACCGGCAACCTAACTTTTCTTTTTTGCTAAAATTGATTCCTCAATTTATTTCAATATTTTTCCGATTTTTTATAATTTTCGAAGACCTCATTTTCTGAAGAATGTTTAAGCTGTATTTGCGAAGCTTTTCGATCAATTATCCCGAAACTTCTTAAGTGTAGTGTGGAGTCTTTGTGCGAAAACATATAAAAAATTTTGTGACCTTTTATCCATTTTTCAGAACAAAAAAACATTCGACAATTTTTAAAAAATCTGAAAAAAATGTATGTGTATTCGGACGAAGCGCTGCAACCTCCTTAAACAAGTTATTATCGGTTACGATTATCTCCCTGTTATTTGCGGCTATTAATTTCTCCATTTCGTATTGCTCTCCCGGCGAGAAACGAGAAACAACGAGCGCTTATCGATCGGGAAACTGCGGGGTCGCCGATAACAAATATCTCAGACACGTCGTGCAACAACACAATGGAACAATCTCAATCGCCTTATTATCAGAGCGCGCTGCGCTCGCCGTGACTTCGCCTCAGAGATTCGTTCTGCAAACATGGTTCTGCACGAGCTTTTCGATAATTGTGAGAAGAGTAAAAAAAAAAAAAGGTGCACGTAGGAAGAAGCACATAACGAGGCTCTGGTTTGAAACGAGCCGCTTCTCACGTTAACGCGATTGAGATTAATCTCTTTAACGGAGCCTTCCACCGTTACCCTCCCATTTAGTAACAGACTGTTACTGTTATGCCACTGGCTTCGTCGACGCGTACAGGGCACATCGGACATTACACCAGAACTGTGGGAACCGAGAATGCCTTCGCTTCCTCGACTTTTAACAGTTAAACGCTCGGTCAAATATGACACAATCGACACATCGAACTAGGAAATTCCTCGGTTCCCGGTAAGCGCGTGACGCGCCTTGGTAATATTTAGGAATGGAAACTCTATATATAGATATATACATGTATATATAAAGCTTACTTACCCTGATAGACAAGAGACACAAAAAGTAGCAATATTGGCGCGATATTTGCGACATGTGCGTCACATGTCGCAATTATTGCGCCAATTGCTACTTTTTGTGCCGCTTGTCTAACAGGGTAGTCTTCCTGTGCTTTTCTTTACTAGTTCTTATTATTACCCTTTTAAACGCATTAAACTGTAATTGTAAAGTGCGCACTATTCTGTACTGAAACTTGTCTTCGCTTTGCTTCATGTACCGCCTATCTGGATTGCTTCGTCCTCAGGGGATTTGTCCTAGGATTCAATAAACGATCTATCTATCTTTATATACATGGGGCATTCCACGTCAAATCAGCCGGCCCGCTCCGGCGCAAATCTTGAAATTTTTTATACGTGACACAAGATTTTTTAGAATTTTTTAAAAAGATTTTCCCGAAGTTCTTTTTCACTCAAAAACCTCTTCAGAAAAATCTGAAAAAATTCTTAAAAATCCAGTGTTGCATGAAAAATGGTCAAGCGATAGCTCATAATTAACTGATATTTCCTTCTAATTTTTTTCATTTTCTTTCGATTAAAATAGAAGGTAACGTCGGCCCACCCCGCCTCAAATCTTTAAATTCATATACGTGACACTCGATGTTTCAAAAATATTCCATATTCTTAAATTGTCGCGATCGGTAAATTCCTTTTTTTAATTATAGATAATTATAAGCAATCTGAAAACGTATCTGAGTGCTTTTGAGAGTTAGTTGAATCATATGAAAAATCGCGGGCCAAATCCAAGAAGTGAGTGGTCAGTCTCAGGTCGATTTGGTATGGAACGCCTCGTATATATATATATATAACGTCACGGATAATTTTTCCGGGTGCGTGACCGCCGTCGCTCGTTGTTCATCTGACGAAGCGGTATCGCGAATTACGCGCGATACGAGTAGTGCAATCTCGTCGGGTTAGTCTCGAAATTGCCGGACAATGGCTTTCCTTGTGATTCAATAAATGAGGACTATGCACACAGCAATTGTAGAGCAATTTCGCTCCGCTCCCCCCGACAGAGGGCGCGCGCTCTCTTCACGCCGGGGGAATCCGCAGCGTGTACCGAGTCATTATCCTGTTATCGAATAAAAATATACGCTACGGCGTTATGCGAGTCATTGCGCTCTCACCATGTAGTGCAGTTCCGGCTTAGCGCTTCCGGTCTCGTTTGAATTGCGTTCCGATCTCCCAATCGAGTTCTCCTTGCAACTGTCGAATCGCTCGTCGCGCAAGCTCCGCGAAAAGTAATTGTGCTCTTCCGGCGAGAGCATTCCGTATCCGGTTATGTCGGTGCCCGAATTTTTGTCGAAGGCGAAGGGTTCCGCGTAGACGCGCTCCTCGCTGTTCGCCGCATTTTGGCGCCTCCTGCCGTCGAGGAAGGTCGAGAGTTCTGTGGAGAGCCTCTTCGACGCAGGACTCGAGGCGAGATCGTCGTAGAATTCCGAATTCCCCAACAAGAGATTCGATATCGACGTCTCGAGCGAGTCCTCGGATTTCGATATCGAGCTCTGCGACTCCCTGAGCGACGACGTCTCGGCGAAGTAGCTCTTGAAATCGGGACTCTTCACCTGCTCGTACATCGAAGAAGTGGCGCAGTTCAACGACGGCAGACAGTCGAAGGTCGAGTGCTTCCGGGTTTTCGAATCCGGTCTCTTCGGCAGCGAGCCGAGTTTCTTCGAGTCCTCGAGTGTCCTCGAGAGTCTGTTGCAGAAACTTCGTTTCTCTCGTCTCTCGCCGTCGCTGGTCGTCGATTCGTGAACTCCGTCGGTCGTGTCGAAACCGTTCGCTATGTCGTGCCTCTCCTTCCGAGCCATTATGACCTTGGGCCCGAGAGCCTTCTGATGCTGGATGAGAACGTGCTCGAGCTTCTCGAGCATCTTCTTCGAGTCCCTCGACTCCCTGGACTTCTGACCAGGGAGCTTCTCGCTACCGGACGAGCGCCTCGACGGGTCGCTGATTCGAGGCCTCTCCTGAATCTTTCTCTCAGTCCTCGGCAGCGACCTCGTCTCCACCGGCGCTCTGGAGTAATCCTCGTCGCTGTGGCTTCCGCTGCCGTCCGGCCTCTCCGTCCTCGCCGCCTCGCATCGAACCGTGACCGGACTGTGAGCGAACGTCCTGGGCGGCTTCTTCGGCGGAGGTCCCGCGGGCAACGGCGCTTGAAGAGCCGCCTTCAGAGTGTCGGTCAACTTGAGATCTACGATGCTCTCTCGAGCCAACGATCTTTTCGACGAATCGTCGTCATCGGGGCGATTCAATTTCCTCGTCGTAAAATCATGCTCCTCCCTCGCTACTTCGCCCGTTCGGTAAAGCGCGACCTCGTCGTTGCTCTCCGCCGCTCGGCATATCCTTCTCGATAACTCCTCTCTTATGTCCAATATACTCGTGCCACTGCAGGCGTTGTACTTGGAGTTTTGGTGCGCGCCGCTCGGTCTCGCGACTCTCTCGTCGACGAAGGATTGTCTGCTCTGTTTCGTCACTTTAGTGTACTCGGCGCCGTTCTTGAAGAATTTGTCGAGTCGCGGAGAATCGTCGGGTCTCGCGTGACCCGAAACGAGCTCCTCGTCACGCGCGTAGATCGGCGAGATGTTCTTCTGGCGCGATATTATCGTCGTTCTGACGGTGTTCTCGCCGGCTCTCGGTTTGCAATCTTTCCAGCCGTTGTAACGACTGCCGGCTCTGTCGATCGGGACTTTTGCTTCGTCTCTGGGCTTCCCGACGGACGCGCTCGAAGGGCCGACGACCTCCGGACTCGAAGTTCCGAAATCCAAAGTCTCGGGAGATTTTTTCTTAACGTTTCCGAGCTTGCCGTACTCGGGCTTCTCCTCGAATATCTTTACGTTCTGGTTGACTATCGAAGGGAGTCTCTCCTTCGTGGGAGACTGGAGATTCTTGGTTCTGGAGAGTTTGTCGCCCCTGAAGGCTGGTGTTCTCTTTATGTTCTTGCCCGGATTGGAAAGCTGCCGGGAGACATTGAGCTTGAAATTCTTCTTCGACTTAACCGGAGACGCGCTCAGCGAGCGCCGCAGCGAGTCCTTCTGCTCGTCTGCGGCTCTCGCGGCAGGCTCTGTGCGTTTCTCCTTTGGCGACGAATTGCGCTCAAACTTCTGCTTTATCATGTTGACCTTGGTGCCATTTTCGCACAGCGGATGGTGAGACATTGTGCTGCGATCGCTATTCAGCTTTTTATGTTGATTCTACATTGTTCGGGTCACGTCCGTCCGAATCCCTGCTTAGTCCAGTAACACCAATCGAACTCCGGCACAGAGTCGCCGGCAGTGTTTCTCAATGAGTCGTGCATCGTTTAGCTGTAACAGATGCAAAGACAATTTTTTGCGTGATAACAATTAAGTTTACGAACTCTAAAAATTACGAATATAACGGCATGATTCCATGTCTTATATGGTCGGATAATGAATTCAGTGATATTGACCAGTCGTCCAGTGTCTCTCGTTACACTTTTAAGTCCTCTCAATTTTTGCCACCGCGACTTAAAAAATAAAATGAAATATTATATACTACATAATTTAAAATAAACACATGAAAAAAAAAAATTTAATAAAAAAACGCTTGCATAGCATATTCGCATACTGGACACTACTCGTGCATGTATATCGATGCTAAAAGTGCTTGAGCCGTACATGTTAATAATAAATTTAAAAATAAATAAATTTTGTACGTCGTGAAAAGATTGTGGTGGAAGGGGGGGAGGGGATCGAGTGTTCGGTACATTGTCCGACCGACGAGTCAAGCACCTGTTGCATTTGTTTGTCTAAGGTTATGTGAGTTTGTGCGCGTCGTTCGCATATGGCTCGATCTCGGCTCTACTCACGCGTAAACCTCTGCAACGCTTCACCGCAGTGTAAAGTATTTACTCCAGAGATGCGTCGAGAACTATCGAAAGCTCGAAGAGTTAAAAAAAAAAATGAGTCTCAGCGATTCTGTTTCGAAACTTCTCGGAAGCAAATGCGGCACCCTGTTATCGCTTCCGTTCCGATTAATCAATTGACTCAACAACAAAAAAAGTCGCGTCCTCGCGCTCGGTCAGTTGGCAATCGCCATATCTCCGATAGTGAAACACGCTTAAAACGTAACGTGTCACGGATCGTATTATTCGAATTATTTTTAAACACGCGTCGTGGATAGTTTTAGGTAAATTTTTTCGCGGAACGCACTTTTCATTGCAAATTTTCCTTTCGCACACGCGCGCACACACACGACCGCCGGACTACTGGAACTTGTTACACCTTTGGCATTCGGTATCGGAGCATTTTACTATTCGTAACGCGTACACGTTCGCGTACACGCGCGGAACACTTTTCACCCGAGTCGCTCGAGTATGCATGTAGGCAGTGAGTTTTATAAATAAATGCAAGGGAGATAGCAGGAACTGCGCGCGAAGGAAAGGCGCCTTCAACAGCTACGAGGCTACTGCAGCCTCGTCCAATAGTGACCCGATATGCAACGAGCGCCGAGTGCGTCTGCTATGCATCGTTCCCTCTCGTCGCTTCGTCGCTGTCACTCGAGCGACTCTCTCTCCGTCGCCCTGTCCCTCACGCTACCAGGCAAGACACCCGCTAATTGTCAGAACTAGATTGAAGCGTGCGACATCGACGAGGCACGGCGTTCTCCGGCCGGAGTTTCGCGAACGAAATGCTATCGCACGCTTCTCAACCGTGCGGCATTGCCGTGAGGCGGCGATATTGTTTTGACGGGCCGATTAACCGGCGTTATTGAAATTCAAGCCGTCGCCGTAACGTGAGGTTGCACGTATATTTTTTTCGTTATCAAACGCAATGCGTTTCGGTTTTTTTTTTACGCTGCGTTTGCAGCAATCTGGGAGGTATTTTACAGTGGCGTAGTTTTGTTAAAACAAAAAACAATCAACGTGTATTTGTCTATTTACAAAAAACGTATAGCACTTTATATTCTGTACATCGAAGACTTTCTCGCTTCCACGGCTCGCGATTCCAGCGTCGCGCATCTGTTGTCCTTCATCTGCAACAATTGATACTGTAGCAGACTGCAAACGCCCCGTACATGCGGAAGTGTGTTTGCGATCGTCAGACCGATAAACGTGCCTTTACATGGGCGTATAATATTATTCCAATCAGAGTCAGGGTGATGCCTATAGCTTGATTGATGGCCAGAGATTCGTGAAAGACGACCGATCCGCCGAGGAGAAGCAGACAAAATTTGCAATGACCGACCATGTTGTAAGTCAGAGGCGACGTGTATCCTATTATCCAGTAAGACGTGAGATTGACGAAAAATGCAACAACGCCCGATACGAGTATCATGACCTGAAAAAAAGAATGAAACCAGTATTGAAGGTTCAAAAACGCCGCGGATAACATGCGCCGTATTGGGTGCGCAGTACACATGATTCACACATACTTTTTTTTAAAGATTCTAATGAACTTAATTAAAAAATTTAATTAATAGCACTACTTAACTGTAAATCGTTTTCGAAAAAAGGTTTTTTGGTTGCATAATAAAATCATAAAATAAATAAATAGATAAGTAAATAAATAAATAAACAAATATATAGATAAATAAATAAAACTCTGTCCAGTAACGTATATTCTCCTTGGCACTTACAATGTCCAGTAAGGACCATTCGTGTGCCAGCGTGTTTCCGACAGGCTCCAAAATTGGCACCAGAACGAGCAGCATAGCTGCGGACAGAGGAGCTTGGTAGTAGAGCAGTTGCATGGGATCCATCTGGAACTCTTTCTGCTTTCTATTGACCCACTGTCAATGAAACAAAGACAACCAATAAACTATGTCCCTTTGTTGATCGAAGGTTATCATTAGCCGACTGTAAGTTTCCTACGTACAACTTGGTACAGGGAAGTGACCAGCACTCCCAGCGTCGCGTACACAGTGCCTGCGACGTTGAATTGCAGGTCGTAATAGAAATTAATGACGACACCCATGACGATGGGAACGAGTGTCATTTTGACGAGTGTACCGAAGCGCTTCTTGTAAAATATCATCTGCATCGCAATGACGCACGGAGTTGTGAGCATCTTTGCCACCTGATAAGTGCCCACTGTGTTGTGCGCCAGGCTGAGGTTAGTGAGCACGACGAAGCCGCAAAAAGTAACGGCTATTGCGAGCATCTCCTTAACGGCTACGTCCTTTATGCAAAATACGTCGAGTTTCTCGCATATTATCAAACCGACGAAGGTAACGACGAAGTGTATCATGGACAGCGTTATGTTCGGAAAACCAATGTTTACGTAAAGCCATTTATTGAGAAGAACTATTATTATCGAGAAGACTATGTTAAGAACGAGATAAAAAGCGGTCGTTGTTTTTTTGTGCATTCTCGACGACGAACGATCGGATTATAAATCCTTATTGTAAATTATACGTATATTACAAATCCTTGTTGTTTTAAAATGACATCACAGTGTTTCGTCACATACACACGTTGACAGCCGGCTTCAACCGACCCCACCATCTTTACTCGCCGATAGCGAAAGATAAGGGTCGGCAGGAGAGTTCGCGTACTTACCGACCAGGCCGAACTACGCCATAAAACGTGCGCGTTCCTTCGAGATATCGAAACGCGCCCCGGTTGCGCACACCGTGTGTGTGTGGTTAGTGATGATCTGATGATTATGAAACGATAGCCCGAGAAGTTCAGTGTTCTCACTGCCCCTGGGTTCCCTCTTCGATCTCTAACCCCCTTATTCACCTTCGAAGGCGAATAACGAGAGGTCCACGATGCAGGCTAACTTGTTGAACCTCGTCACGAGCTCCGTCAGGGTAAGAACATTCGTTAATAACATATTCGTGCCCGACCGACTGTTACACTTATCTCGCTGGTTACCACGTCGTTCCGAGTCTCCTTCCGAGCTTCCCGAAGGACGAGACTTCCTCGTAACCCGATCCACCTTGCCTCCCAAAGTTAACTTAAAAACTTTGATAAGAACACTAGAGATGACAGCTTCCACTCACTCCTCCCTATTCGGTGCGAATCTGATGGACAGCGATCCGTCGTTCCAAGTCTCCTCCCAACTTTGCCGAAGGACGATCGTCCTTCGGGAAGTTCGCAATAACGCAGTTCGATCATTACTTGCTACATAAATAGCATATATCGGAAATGTTGCGCCACCTGCGTCCGTTTCGTGGTTCCTGGCTATCTGTGAGACTCCCTCGTAACTTGTTCAATTTGCGGCCCAAAGTTTAACTCAACATTTTTTATAAGAACACTATCGATGACAGCCCCCCCCCCCCCCCCCCCCTCCCTTCCCTCTGTTCGGTACAAATCAGACAGTGACAAAATTGAACAACGCAGTCGGAGCAATATTTGCGACATGAACATATTTTGTAAATATTGTGCCAACTGTGTCCGTTTCTTGGTGCTTGAATACTTTGCTTCTCAAAGTTAATTCAAAATTCTAGAAAGAACACTGTAGATAACAATCTTCCTTCTCACTTCTCTCTATTCGGTACAAATCGCACAGAAAGTGACAAAGTCAAACAACACAGTTGGAACAATATTTGCGGAATGTGCAGCATATGCAGAAAATATTGGGCCAACTGCGTCTGTTTTGTGGTGCCTGTTCATCTGGAAGACCCTCTTGTAACGTGGTTGTTAAAGTCTGAAAGTTAACTTAAAAACTTTGCTGAGAACACTATAGATGTGTAGCACCCATCCTGGCTCCTCCATATTCCATATGAACCAGCCAGGCAGTAATAAAATTGCAGATAGTACGGGTATCCTTGTCCTTCCGGAAGCTTGCAACAACGCAGTTGGAGCAATATTTGTGACGTGCGTAGCAAACATCACAAATATTGTGCCAACTGTGTCCGTTTTGTGGTGCCTGTGTATTCGGGAGACCCCTCGTAACTTTATTATTATTATTATTAATATTTACAGAAAGGAAGTTTTAAATTTCTATAATCTGCTTCAAAAAAAATATATACATATATTTGATATCACATTGATATATGAGAGTCGTCTGTTTTTGAACTGAGCTTGTCCACTTTGCTTCTCAAAGTTAAGTCAAAAAGTTCCAGAAGACCACTATTTGCGGTCGGGACATGATATACGTTATAGTGACGAATTGATTTGATTGGTACATTCTGTCAGATGATGCTAGTATCTGAGAAAAGGGACCAATGAAATCAATTCCTCATTTTAACGTAATAATTTTCACGATTTGATACAAAGCGTCAAAATGCACAGACTCCGAGTGTACAAAGTCGTTTTCTTTTTCCAGCCTGGGTGCGTGAAACATGTCGTCAGACCGGCGCTGTCCGTCGCTCAGCAGAGGAGGTACGCCAGCACCATGGACGCCGATCTGGTGGTGATCGGAGCCGGTCCGGGCGGTTACGTCGCGGCTATCAAGGCCGCTCAGTTGGGCATGAAGACGGTCTGCGTAGAGAAGAACCCCACGCTCGGCGGTACCTGCCTCAACGTAGGCTGCATTCCGTCCAAGTCCCTGCTAAATAATTCTCACTATTATCACATGGCTCATAGCGGCGATCTCAAGAATCGAGGAGTTATGGGTAGGTTGGTCGTTTGATATTTTGCCGAGACGGAGTTGTCGAGCGGAGCAGTTAAATTTTGCTTTTGCAGTGGACAACGTGAGACTGGATCTGAATAAGCTGCTAGAGCAGAAGGACGGCGTAGTTAAGGCACTGACCGGCGGTATCGCGGGTCTATTTAAAAAGAACAAGGTCGAGTGGGTCAAAGGTCACGGAAAGATAACCGGCAAGGGTCAAGTGAGCGCCCTCGGTCCCGACGGCTCGGTGCAAACGACCATAAACACCAAGAACATCCTGATCGCGACGGGCAGCGAGGTGACGCCGTTCGCCGGCATCGAAGTCGACGAGAAAACGATCGTGTCGTCGACCGGCGCACTCTCCCTCAATCCCGTGCCGAAAAGACTCATCGTCATCGGAGCCGGTGTTATCGGTCTCGAACTTGGCTCCGTTTGGCAAAGGTAATTCGTCGTTCCGGTAAAAAAATATAATTATATCGATAATTATCAATGATATTAATATTATATTATTTATTTATTTACTTATTCGTTTGTTTACGGGACACACCCTTTTACAATGAAAAAAATACACATGTAAAGAGAAAAATAAGGTTTCGTTTAATATAGTATATCTCAAATACGTGAAAATATAAGATCACAATATATTACATTCTGATAATGGGGAAGCGACGTTTGGAAAGAAATTTAATAGTCATTAGTATAGTTATTATATCATAATAAAATATAATATAATAAAGTAGAAGATAATAATAAAGGTAATAATATTAATATTAATAAATTTAAAAAATAAGCGCCATTGCGTCACGAAGGCATTGAAATATTTGCTTGCAGGCTGGGCTCCGAGGTCACGGCTGTGGAATTCATGCCGTCGATAGGCGGTGCCGGTATCGACGGCGAAGTGAGCAAGGGGCTGCAGAAAATTTTGAACAAGCAAGGAATAAATTTCAAGCTCGGCAACAAGGTGACTGGAGCGACGAAGACTGGGGGTGAGATCCACGTTTCCATCGAGGACGCGAAAGATTCGGCCAAGAAAGAAACGTTGCCGTGCGACGTTCTCCTCGTCTGCGTCGGCAGGAGGCCGTACACCCAGAACCTCGGCCTCGAGGAGATGGGCATCGAACGGGACGAGAAGGGACGCGTCCCGGTCAACAACAGATTCCAGACCGTCGTGCCGAAGTACGCGATTATATTTTTCAACACACACATTTTTTATCGAAGTTTCACAACCGACTTATCAATCGAAGTTTCACAACCGATGTATCGATCAAAGTTACACGACCGATTTGCTAATCAAAGTTTGATAGTCGATTTATTATTCGAATTTTTTCAACCGTTTTATTAATCGAAGTTTCACGACCGATTTATTAATCAAAGTTTGATAATCGATTTATTAATCGAAGTTTTACAATCGATTCATTGATCGAAGTTTCACAACCGATTTATTAATCGTTGCAGTATCTTCGCCATCGGTGATTGCATTCACGGCCCCATGCTGGCTCACAAGGCGGAGGACGAGGGAATAATAACGGTGGAGGGCATCGCCGGCGGTGCCGTCCACATAGACTACAACTGCGTGCCGAGCGTCGTCTACACTCATCCGGAGGTCGGCTGGGTCGGCAAGACCGAGGAGGATCTCAAGAAGGAGGGCATCGACTTTAAAGTCGGCAAGTTTCCGTTCATGGCGAACTCCAGGGCAAAGACGAACTTGGAAACCGAGGGCTTCGTAAAGGTTCTCGCCGACTCGGCGACCGACAAGATCCTGGGAGTTCACATGATCGGGCCGGGTGTCGGAGAACTCATAAACGAGGCCGTGCTCGCGATGGAGTACGGAGCTAGCGCCGAGGACGTCGCGAGAGTTTGCCACGCGCATCCTGTTAGTAGAAAAAAAACATCTCGGGACACAGTCCCAGTCTGCATATCGAGGAAAGATGATAATTTTATTGATTTCATTATTTATTTTCAGACTTGCTCCGAGGCTCTGAGGGAAGCTCATCTCGCCGCGTATTTCGGCAAGCCCATAAATTTCTAAGCTCGCCAGTTCGTCGAGACAAAAATCAATTCTTCGACTCGACGGTCGAAAAAAAAACCTCGTCTTAGCTTCTACCTAGTCTACTAAGATTCTCGCACCGGAGAGAGAGAGAGCTGCACCCGAGAGCCGAGAAGAGCGTTGCGGCTGCACCGCATCGATGGCGCCGACCGCGCAAGAGATGAGGGCTGTAAATATAATCGTCGAAAGAAAAAATCCACGATAACCCAGGAGGGGAGGGGGATGAGACCCTTTTGTAATAGATATGTACCGTCGTCTAACGAATCATTGTATTTATTTAAAAAATAAATAGTGAATTAGCTCGACGAATACGAAATCTCGGCGTCGCCAATCAAATCCACTTAAGACGATTTCCCGGTACGTTTAACGACTCGCGGGTTGCGCAATTGAACCGCGCGAGTTTCTTCGGTAATATTCGTTTGAGGAAACGATAAGTCGACGGGGGACAGCTGCAGTTCGGCGTCGCTCGGCTTTCACTCGAGTTCCGTGGCGTCGAGAGCCTTGACAATAATTGCCGGCGATCGTCCCATAAGAGCGGGTAAAAAAGAAAAATGCAAAAAAATTTAAATACGTTCGTTCGCCATACCGAATTGCTCCATCGCTCTCGGTCAACTTCGGCAAATAAGCCCGCCGCAGGGAGCAAATCGCGACAATAGAATCTTTTGAAAGGTAACAATGAGAGAGTGGTGGGGGGGAAATTCCAGGGACGTGTGTATTTACCGTTTTATCAAGGCTGTCTGAGCTGTGCGCGCTTTACGCGACGGTATCTGTTTAAGGTACACTGTTTAAAAAAATGAACATTTAATGCACCGGAATGGAAGTTTTTATGCAAAAACTGGTACATTAAATTTCGTTACAATTTTTAAGCAAAAAAATGTTTGGCGTATTAAAAACATTGAAAATACTTCAGTTTTTAAGAATTTACTCTAATTTCAATAAAAAAGTATATACATTTTTCGTCACAATCGTAAATTACATTTAATGTACCAGTTTTTGCATAAAAAACTTCCAGTCCTATATATTAAATTTACAATTTTGCTTCCTCGTAAGGAAGCTTTGTTTTCATGAAAATTTTTACAGTCTACCTATCTCTCATACACTGTAAAAAAAAGTGTACTTTTTAGAAAAATGTATTGTCGACAAACGTCGACAGCTTTTAATTTGTTGATTTTCCGAGCGCACCATCCGGCTATAGTTTTAAAAACAAAAGTGCAACCTGAAATTGTCAATGACACTGGACATAGAAGGACAGGTTTGTACATTCAAACCCAAACAAACGAGTCTGTCGCTCATTCAACAAAAATTATTTTTACGGAACTTCGTATTGTGATTTTGCGAAATAATTTGTTACTTCGCATAGTCTGTTCGAAGCGTTATCGAATTAGCGTTTTTTGTTATTATAACGCGACTGCGCATGTGCACGGCTGTTTTCTGTAACGAATTCTCACCAAAAAACGACCTTGCGCATGCGCAGTCTACCTTGCAATAACGAAAAACACCGAACCGAAAGCACCTCAGGCCGTTCGGAAACGAGGCGCCCCGGGGTTCGGACGGAAAATTTTCATCGACGCGGAAAGAGGCGATATCCCGGTAGACGTTCCTGGGCACCCACGTGACATCTGGTAGCCATAGTTGCCGGCACACGGTCTCGGGGGGGTTCGCGTGTCCACACAACGGCAACGCCGCTCTCGGCACGTAGAGCCCAGTGTGGCACTTGTGCGGCAGCAACACACCCAATGTTTGTGTTTTCGAAATTTGACGGTGTTACGCGAGTTTAAAAGGATTATTTGAAAAATCGACGAGGCATGTAGTCCCTCGGGGCTCGTTACAAGCCGAGATGTGGACGACGACGAAGACGACCAAGTACGCCGTCGGTGAGTCTACCGAAATTAGCCTTCCGCTGCTTTTTTATATGTGCTCGACGCACACCGCATCGAACCCCACCGCGCTTACTGCGAGCTGTCAAACTTCAACCCTCGCTTCGAATCTCGATTCGAATCCTCCCGACATACATTCGCGTTTCACTGCGCTCCAGATCTCTCGGCACGGACGTAAACGTCCTTGCGAATACCATCAGAGTCGTGTTTGTCATAAAAAAAATAATTTTTTAAACGAAACAACGAGGATCGTGCGATTGAGCCGTAGAATGAAAGCGCTGCTGCTGGGCTGCTCCTGTCGGTGGAAGAGACGTTCGTGCGTGAGCGCGGCTCGTGCGCGCGCCCGCACTCTCTTTGCATCTGTGTTGCCTCCGTGTAACGTCCCATTCATCCATTGATCGTGGCACACGAGAGAAACACGACGAGTAGTAAAAGGGACCTTCCTCTCCCCATGGTTTCATAAGGCGAGCCGGTTACATAGTTTATACGTAGACCGGGAGCGGTGAGGAAGAGAGAGGGGGGGGACTAACTTGCAATTAGGTCTAAATAAATTCCCGCGGACGGGTACGCCGAGCCGGTTATCCCCGGGGATAATCGAATCAGACTGGCCGTGCTCCTAGCGCTTTTACAACGTTCGTAATTGGCTTATCTCTGTCACTGTCCCAATGCCATTCATACCAAAGAGGGAATAAAAAAAATTTGAAAAGGTTTGTTATTGGACGGCGCGGTTTGTGCAGTTCCTCGTTTCATTTCATTTGTTCGACTTTATCGATTTCAATTTCCCTTCGGATTTTTTGCGGTCAAGCCATGAACGCAGACAGCGGTGAATCGCGACGAATCGCACAAGCAGACGAAGCAGCGAGGCTGCACCTGCTGCTTTTTTCAATATGTTTATTTTCAAAGTGTGTTACATATATATATTATAAATAGGTGGTTGCAAATACTTGAACGAAAAGGAACAGCCGTTATGGGTACAGGTTGCTGGCTATCGTCTATTGAAATATTCGTTATGTGACTATAAGTAGGTAAATCCAATAGCTGCTCACTGGAAAAAAAATTGTATAAAATTTAATGCACCGGACTGGAAGTTTTTATGCAAAAACTGGTATATCAAATTTCATGAGCAATTGTGATGAAACATTAATGTTCAGTGTATTAAAAACATTACGAATACTTCACTTCTTAACAATTTACTTTAATTTCACTGATAAACTATATTAACTATTAATTACAATTGTTTATTAAATGTAATGTACCAGGTTTTGCATAAGAATGTCCAGTCCGCTATATTAAATTAAAATTTTTTTTACAGTGCTGAGTCTGCACCTGCTGCTTTTTTAAAATAAGTTTATTTTCAGATTGTGTTACAATATTATAAATAGGAGGTTAAAAATACTATAAACAACCGCGTTATGAGTACAGGTTGCTGGCTCTTGGCCCTCGGCTTACGGGACTCTGCGTCAGGAAACATTCATTACGTTAATATAACTTTAGGCAAAACCAATGGCCGTTGAGTCTGCACCAGCTGCGTACTGCGTAGACCGTGCAAACCGTGTGACGAACTGTTTGCCCTGGAAAATTCATGAAGAGCCTATCCGCACGTAACACACACACATACAGCCACAGTCACATTGATAAGCAATCCCTCGGTGACTCGTGTTTCGATAATCCCGCACGAGGAAATTACAGGGAAGGAGGTTACGTTGTTAGTCAGACGAGGATCGTCGTCTGCTGCAACGGCGCGAGAGGGCTAATTACACGACGACACCGGAGTGGTGTGTAGCACGAGTGTGACTTACTCTCGGTGTGCCGTACGGGCTTCAATTATAATCCACGTGTTAAAGTCGAGCGAACGGCCACGGTGCGAGAATGTACGTAGTACGACCAGCAGCGTGCAGGACGCTCTACAAATACACACCCGGAGTTATTCGCCAGTGAAATGTGTCGAGATACAGCACCGACGTTTTACCTACCGCTGTGCAAATGTATGTGAAACACGATAGCGACTCGCTTTACCGGGCCGGAGGGGCAAGGAAGAAAACAAATTCGTTTATGGAAAATTGATGATGTTCGCATCGTGAAACGAGACTATAAATTCATCCACAGATTTAACGTCCAATCGATCATACTGCGAATAAATCCGGTACGCGTTACGACTGACGTTTTTCCGATAGATTTGTAGGTTTTTTTTGTCTTCAATTTTTTTCCTTTCTTTGTTTCGTTAATCGCAGAGAAGCGTGCTCGGAAAAAATGTACGGTACGATGAATTTTATTCGCTCGCAGATTTGAATCGTTCGTACACTCGAGACTGTAGAGTCGATTAATTAACATTGGCACGAATATCCGGTTGTTCGATTTTCACGTTCCACCGGAGGCCTCGAACTTCGCTTCCATAGCGAGAAGTTCCTCCGCGTGAGTATCGACAAGACGAAAAAAAAGGTTCAGCGCGTCACTGGTGTTCGGGAAGTTCGGAAGCGTTTCGGTTCCGAATAACGACTCTTTCCTGTCGCGGAGGTTAGTTTTCATCGGAACTAACGGTGCTTGCGGGACACGTTCTATCTCACGTAGAATCAGCGTCAGGTCAGGCCAGGTATAGACCAACTGAAAAAAACATTCTATGTAGGCATCACTCATCGTATCCTATGTATGCATCACTCATCGTCACCTGAAAAGTGCGTTTATCCCATAAGAGAGTTTTATTCTCGTGGTGTAAAGCCCAATTTGCAAACGACCATCTGCGCGTCAGCGAGGTTTTCTACAAGCAGTCACTCCCCCTCTCCCCGCCACTTCTCCTCGTCGCCTGTTGGAATAACAACAGGACGGCAATCACGGATGTGAAAATGATTCGTGCTCTAAGGTTGAAAATTAATCGCAGGCCCCCACCACCGTTCGCCGGATAATCACAAAACCCATTCGTTCTGTTCTTTCTACCGTAGTCGCACTTTAATCTATCCCTTCGCTCCGGCTGCTCGGATGCGGCGGCGGAGGGGCAGGAGGGGAAAGACTTTTCAACCAGCTGTAAATATCCCGATGACAAAGAATCGTAGCGGCCGCCGGTAGTGCGAGAGATCGATATAGGAGGCTCTTTGCGTTTGGCTGTTGCGTTTTCGTTTTCTGGCAACGGGCAACGTCGCTCACCCTCGGAGCCTGCGATGGATTCGGTGTAGCCGAAGCGCACATTGTTTATGTCCAGTCGGTTCATTTGTGGCCGGCTACCCGACCAATTAAGGTAAAGGTGCCGATTTCAATTCCAAAGTACCAATGCTCGGACGGACAACCCCAAGAGCAACCCCAGATTCCAACCGTTATTAATTGGTCAAGAATACATTTGCTGTGAAAATAACTGAAACCAATGTCAAGCCGATAGTTTCTGGGTTTCTGAAACTCACCGATTAATTACAAAGAGATAAATATGTTTTTTAAATACGGAATAAAATAATAAGAGTCAAAATGTACCAGTCTGCGAACGCGAATTTTCGGCACGTCTCTATATTCGGACACTGTTAGGTGAAAGTCCCAACTACCGAACACGTCTCAGTGACTGGACAATGTGTGCGTGAAGACGGAAATACAATTTTTCGGGCATGTCCAAAGACTGGGTCTGCTCCCTTAGGTGTGCAGCCACTCGTACTTTTACCTTTTGTCCCAATCTTTCGGACAATCGTCGATTTCGAGAATTCTGGTGTACAAACTCAGCCAGTTTACATTAAATAAAATAATTTCTTTGCCATTTATTAATTAAATCAATAAACAAAATTACATTTACGCGAAATGATACTAAAGATAAGCTACGTAGAACGTAACTTATCTTATCTTCTAAACTATATCGTCAGTATTTTAACAGAATGCAACAATAGCAAACTTTTTTCTGTGCATCAAATAATGTCTGTAGATACGATAACAAGTGACAAATTGGATTTCTGATACTTGAATTCGGAATAAATCAAATCTGCATAGGCGCGTTCGACGACTGGGACGTTTTCGAGCATTTGGTGCTTTACGTCCAGTCGGTTCATTTGAGGCCGTCCACCCGACGAATTACCGGTCTCCGGCTACCGCGAAACTGCCAGCCGACGATCGACAGCTCTCCGTGACTCTAGCCCTTCGGAAAATCCACCGCCCCCCTCGAATCGAGCTCGCGCCGGGGCTCGCAGACGAATGCTGAACGGTGAGAGGTTATAACACACATCGCACGGAGAGCACAGCCGGCTAACGGCACTGTTCACCCTTCGCGGGGAATGCTTTATACCGAAAAGGGAGAGCTGTTATTGATTCGATTCCCGGGGAAAAGCTAGGAAAGCGACGGTGAAAGCCTTCCAGCCTGCCGCTGGTCCCTAACGTGTCGCTTCGACTTCCTTTGTTCGCCCCCCACCTTCCCCTCCCGCGCTTCTCCCCCTCGCCGTTTGTGTTTGCTACTATCGCCATATTCGCGCGACAAGCGAGCAAAAGAGTATTCGAGTCTCGTATTCTTTTGCAGAAGCGTGTGAACTTGGCATCTCGCTTCTCACACTTGTATATGTATACGTATAATGTAGATATATACATGTTCCTCCGATTCGTGCCAATCCAGCGAAAACTGCCGAGCTCTCTATATTTGTATTTTTGTCGTTGAGCCAGGTATTAAATTTTTTTTTATCCACGACGGCTCCTCCAGCCATCTACTCGTCTCCGACCCGTAATAAAGTTGTACCGTGGTTATTTTATTGATGACGTCGAGGCCACCTTGGGATTTAAAAGAAAATCGGAAGCGTCGTCGCCTGACTCAGAATGCCTTGGACATGATAAATGCGTATAATATTCATTTCCAATATGGCGTGGTATCAAATTTTCAGTTTTTTCATTCTGTACGGAAGTTCTTAAATTCGGTCTGACCATGAAAGTATCAACCGAGTTTCTTTATAATTTTTTTTTGTATATTTGTATTTTTATCGCTGAGCTGAGCTGAGTATTACTTTTTTTATCCACGTCGGTTTCTCCAACCGTCGTCTCGTACCCGACTCGTAATAAAGTTGTACTGTGGTCACTTTTTATTGATGACGTCGAGGCGACCTTGGGAATTGAAAAAAAATTGAAAGCGTTGCCGCCCGTCTCAAATGTCTTGCAAATGATATAATGCATATAATATTAATTTCTAATGTAGCCTAGATTTTCGTATAAAATTTCCATTTTTTTTTATTACTCTGTAAATACGGTGCTCGGAATACATATAACTTTTTACATCCTGAAGATATCTACCGACTTTCTTTATTAATAAAAAAAAATGTATTTGTATATTTGTCGTTGAGCCAAGTATTAAATATGTTCTTTTTACGACGACTTTTTAAAATCCAATCATCGACTCGTGCCCGACTTGTAAAGTTGTTCGGTGGTCATTTTATTGATGTCGCCGAGGTGACCTTGAGAATTGAAAGAAAATAGGAAGCGTCGCCGCCCGGCTCAAAATGTCTTGTAAATGACAAATGCAAATATGTAATATTAATCCAATATAGCGCAGATTGTCTTATCAATTCATTAATTTGGCTTACTCTGTAAATACGCAGCTCAGAATACATGAAAGTTTTTTAATTCCATCAGACGTCATGAAGATAACCACCGAGTTTCTTTATCTATTTTTTAATCTTCTTTTTATTGCCCTTTTTTTCCTTTAATAATTCCACCAAGCCAACCGCATATTGTCCCTGTGTGGATAGAAGGCATAAAAAAGAAAAACACGCGATACGTGGACAGGGAAAATCTCTTGTAAATGATAAATGCATATAACATGAATTTCCAATGCAGCACAAATTTTCGTATAAATTTTTATATTTTTTTCCTCTCTAAAAACGCAGCTCCGAATACATGAAAGTTTTTGAATTCCGTCATTCATGAAAGTTTTTAAATTCCGTCATGAAGATACCCACCGAGTCGCTTTATCTATTTTTTTCCCCTGTTTTTATTGCCCTCTTCTTCCTTTAATAATTCCTCCAAGCCGACCGCATGTTGGCCCGGCGCGGATAGAAGGCATAGGAGAGAAAAACACGTGTTGCGGTCGTCGCTCGTCGGCGAGCGTTTAGCTGGTATATACAGTTGCCGGAACGGAACGATCACCAAACGATTCACGAGGCGCGGCGTAGCCGGAGCGGCGAGGAGGCAGGATGCGTGTGACTGGCGCGGCGAGCACGGGGCAAAGAGCGAGCGTGAAACGAACGAGACTTTATCTGAACTACGTACGGACCCGACCGCGACGGGGCGTAAATGCTCATTGAGATGCATCTCGCGTACGCTACTCCTAGCTTCGGCCGGAAGTCCGTGTCATACGCACGTTGTCCCTGACATCCGGTCGCCCCGGGTTCTTATTTGCCGACTGTGAGATTCCTTCTCGTTGCCTCGCCCACGTCTCTTTCCACTCTCTCCTCTTATCATCTTCCTCGTTTGCCACTTTCCATAAATTAGCTGTTATCGACGGCGTAACGGCGCGAGGCCGCGCTGGGCATAAAGCATATAACCTTCTGACCTTGGATCATCGATATGGTAAAAAAACACGATAAACATTTTTTTTTTTAAGAAAGAAAAAAACGATGATAAAAAATGTCAACACTTTTGGGCCGGCTCGGAAGTGAAGAGTGTGGTGTGAAAAACTTGGGTGGGACATCTTCTAAGCTCTTTATATCATCATCAAATTTGACCCATCATTAGTCACGGACATTACATTTTTTTTTCAAACAAAAAAATGATTCATAATGATTTTGTATTTTTTCATAGTATTTATTTTTATAGCTTTCCAATCTAACCTTCCGACCTTGGACCATCGATATAGTTGAAAAAAAAACATTTAAATGTTTTTAAGAGAAAGGAAAAAAGATGATAATAAAAAATGTCAACACTTTCGTGCTTGCTCGGAAGTGAAGAGTTTGGCCTAAGAAGCTTGGGTGGGATATTATCTAAGCGCTATATATATATATCACGAATATCAAATTTGAGCCATCATTAACCGCACCAGATTAACAGTCAAGGACATTAACATTTTTTATTAAAAACAAGAAAGTTATTCATAATAATTTTGTATTTTTAAATAAATTTTATTTTTTATAGCTTTCTTATCTAACCTTCTGACCTTGGACCATCGATATGGCAAAAAAAAAAAAAAAAAACGCGACAAACATTTTATTTTAAATAAAGAAAAAAACTGTAATGAAAATGTCAACACTTTTGGGGCTGCTCCGAAGTGAAGAGTGTGGCCTAAAAAGCTTGGGTGGGATGTCATCTAAACACTACATATCATCACCAAATTAGAGACCTCATTAGTTACAGCAGATAGATAGTCACGCACATTAAAAAAATGTATATAAAAAATATATATACTCATAATAATTTTGGTTATTTAAATCAATTTCTTATTATTTTTTTTTTTATAGCTTTCGATCCGTTGAAAACCGAGGATTTTCTTTTATGTTGCAGCCGTCTACAATTGGCGAGGAGAGACGCGTTACGGATTGCCTCTGGAGATCGGCGAGACCGTGCAGATACTGGAAGAATGCGCAGGTACCAAAAATATATAACAAACTATAAAAAAAAAAAAATTAATCTCACGGTGATAAAAATGTATTAACAATATTTTTGTATGTCTTCTGTTGATTCAGGCTGGTATCGTGGATTCACGACGAAGAATCGTGCGGTGAAGGGAATATTTCCGAGTTCGTACGTGCACTTGAAGCCATGCAAGATCGACAACGAGGGTCTGTTCGAGTCGGTTATACCGCTGGAGGATCCCGTAGTGCGAGAAGTAACCCTCGTGCTCCGGGAATGGGGTGGCATATGGAAAAGGCTCTACGTGGTTAGTAGCGCGTCGATTGCGTCAAGGTTCGCCGGAACGCGAGCTATTTCAATTTTCCATCGTCACTCTCCCGACAAAGAGGCTCGGCTGGCGTGCTCGACGATCTTTCCCGCCGCCCACTTGACACGCACTCTAAAATCGCAATGGAGAGAAAGAACCTCTTGCGTGAATCAGCGGCGTTGTTTCTTATCGCGCAATTGAACGTACGCGGTTGCGCTATTGCACCGAGAGACTCAGAGACACACAGTCGCCGATCGAGTTCGATCGTATGGAAAAAAAAATTCTGAGAGCGCAGGAAATCGTGACCGGTTGTCGGTCGAACAGCCGGCTCGATGACTGTACCCTCTGTCAATGAATCAGATGCAGAGCGGATATTTTATTTGCGAGCGGGACTCTTATGAAATAGATAATTTCGCTTCCTCATAGAGAAAGCTTTGTTCTAGTGAACATAAAACAAAAAGATTTTAATAAAAACGTGTTCACAATGTTCCAAAACATCGAAAAATCACGTTTAAAAAATATGTTCGGATTTACGTATGTGTCTGTGTGAAAATTCGGGTCGCATAATTCCATCTATTTTTTCATGCACTTTTATGCATCGCGTGCGATAAAAATACTGCGCATGAGTACAAACGTAATGTTTTTTTTTTTTTTTTCTCGCACTAGTGCAGGAATAGTCCGTAACGATACTAGTGCGAAAAACGTTTCTGACGAATGTGAGTTTACAGCACGAGCCGACAGCGAGTGTTGCAATCACACGGGCTAAGCAAACTTATTTCGCACAAGTATTGTACAAAATTATATTTCACAAGGGGTGAAAATGGAGGTTTTGTGAGATGCCACGACTGCCACTTTTGCACCGAGTGATTTAAGGTACCTTTCTGCGCACAATTCCTAAAAACGAAAAGCGTGATTTTCGTGAATTTGTTAGAAAAAATTATGCGAATAGCAGGGGCGCATAAAGAGGTGTCCTGACTCGTATGAGGCATTTTCACACTCGTCAACTGTCACAGAACTCCATTTCTACGCTCTTGCCATATGAATAACTATTGTGATCGTCGGATCTCTTGTAAAATTGATATTTTTTTTTTGTTAGGAGAGAGAACTCTACAAATTCAACACCCTACGAAAAGTCATGCGAGAGTTGCTGGAATGGAGAAGACAACTGCTGGCCGGTACACTGACGACCGATCAGACGCGGGAGCTCAAGTTGCGAATCATCAACAAGGTGGACTGGGGCAATCGGTGAGTCAAACTCGACCGGCTGGCGAGCTCGCTGCGAATCCTGCGTCCTCGTTTGTCTCGTTCAAACAACGCGACTCTGTACCCACGTACGCATTCGAATTTATGACCGTCTACAGCGAATAGACCTTTGGAAGCTTAGCGCGAGACGAATGAATACGCAAACAGCGAGCGAGCCTTTTCTTCATTGCCCACTCGCAATACTCAAGTATTACGTACTTCCATTTATTTTCGTCATCGTCCGTGTCTCACAATCAGCCTCGACGAGCCTCAAAGCGGATTGGCAATTTTTTTTCGACGTTATTTAACTCGAGCTGATTGTTTTTTTCGACATTATTTAACTCGAGCTAATTTTTTTTTCTTCGACGTTATTAAGTCGATCGAATTTTTTTAAGACTCTTATTATGCACTTTATTGCTTATTTATTCTTTTACAATACGTATAAACGCTAAGGGAGGCACGTAAAGACGGCGTTAAACACAAACGCTAATTAAATCTATCCGTCTCGTTTTTTTTTTTTATCATTCAAACAATTATAATCGATATATCACTTAGAACAAGACTACAGCGCCGAATATACCATCTCTCATCGGCGCGGCGCGGTTTACACTTAAATTGCATATGTTGAACAGCTTCGGAACGATAATACATAATAATTATTTAGCGGAACTTATAGATTCTCTACAGGCGATTCGAAGACGCGAGGCATACTCGTCTCGAGCTCCGACCGATTATTAACGATATATATATAAAATTGTATATAAAAGCTTTTTTTTTTTATTTCCCTCCCGTTATCGAGAGGCAGTGGGAAAAAAATTGAGCTCGAACGTGTAAGCGAATGGGTGTTATTGTCATAGAGAGAGAGAGGGAATAAAGGAGCAGCTAAAAGTCTCGATCGAATGCGTCTCGTGTACGCGACGCGCATCGAATACGCGTCAGCAACCGTCCAGGGCGAACGGCATTTACCTCGGCGAGACGAGCCTCGGACAGTCATTCCACGCCTCTGCTATGTTTAAACTAAAACGGAGTACTTTAAATCGTCCCGATTCCGGAGAGTCGACGCTCGTACAACGCGTAACTCCATCCGCGAGTTCGCTAACTTGGCACTGAGTTTACATTTTTTATTTATTTTTTTTCCTTTGAGCAACTATTCTCTTATTATGCTATTCGTAGTATGAACAATGCGAATGATCTGTCGATATAATCAATGGGTGCCGATTAATGAAGAAAAAAAAAACATATGAGTAAAACAACGATGCGTGCAACTCGAACGTAAACTGCATACGCTGACCTACTCGCGGGGCCCTGGACGGAATGTGCGTTTGAAGCGAGTCAAGGGACTCTTGTCTACTGGCTCCTGAACAACGATCGACACAGGATTCTTCGTCGCGACGAGAGATATCGCACTATCGAGGAGATGTCTATGCATCCGTGGGCCGGGAACGAACCGGTTCGAGTTTCTCTTTGCACATAGAACGATCGAGTCACAGCCAACTGATCCAAAGGGAGTCGAACCGTTTCCTCTTTTACGTCGCTCCGTTCGCTCATTCTTCGTCGCGAATAATTAAAAAAAAACCACTCGACACGCTTATCCCGAATTGAATCACATTGATTTTTTTTTATCTATACGGACGTTGATTGCACCAGTATATCTTCTTTCATATTTTTTATATCCAGTAATATAATAGTACTTTGCGATACTAGTGCGTAAAAGCGTACTTTCGGCGAAGGTTGGGAAGTGGCTGCACGAGCCGGATCGAGCGCTACAACGGCACTCGAGTTGAAGCCGAGTGCTGTTGTAGCGCGAGAGAAGGAAGAAAAAAAGGTGAGTGCGGCTACTTCACAACCGCCGTCGTGAGTCCGTTTTTGCGTACAAGTATCGCATACTACTTTTTGTGACGAATGCATGAAAGATGCCAGGTTGTGTTGCTGGCCGGGCGCGACAATAAAGGACAAAAAGACGGTGTGCGCATGCGCACAGTATTTACGATACGCTTATGCGTTGCATAAATACTCGAAGCGTGTCGTAAAACTCATTACGACACGCTGTCAGTATTTATGTAACGCCTTCTCGAAAACCACCACTTTATGTCGCGCCCGGCCCCCACGTAAAGCAGCACTTTTCATGCATGAGTTACAAAAAGTCATCAGAGAGTATTAAACGTACTACGGGACGGAACGTCCGATAATCCCGTTCGACAGTGAGACCTTGTTCTATCAAGCAAGCGGTTAATCCACCGGATCGGATGTATCGACTATGGAAATTATGTGCGACATACGCGTACACACGCTTTCTTTCTCGGTCTCTCCAGTTATCGGGGAGCGTGTAATCTTCGCCCTCGGACTCGCCCCGTTATTTGCACCTCGGTCCTGGGCCAACTTTAAGCTACGATGGACGAGCGTGTGCAGCAATTATGATACCGGGTTCGGTTTTTTTTTTTTTTTTTTTAATTCTCTACGTGTCGACAAGAGTGTGGGTGTCGCGCTTTGCATCGCCAGTTTCTACTCGACCCTTACCGCTCGTGCTATGGACTAAAAAAAAAATAACGATCCAGCGACGATCACCTGTTCGCATGGTCAATTATACTACGCTATCGATATATCTCGTAAAATTTAACGAGAGACACTCTCGAGTCCATAGCGCGAATCTATCTCGCACGTTTTTTTTTTTTTTTTTTTTTTTTTAGAATTCGATGGAGACCATCGGCGTCCGTCGGTTTTACGTACGTGTGTCTCTGTGTGTGTTTGTGTTTTTGTTTGTCGATATGTCGTGTGTGTACGAGCGTGAGGGTGTCGACGCGTATTATCACAATAGCCCCGTCGAATCTACTCAGATCTCCGTGTCCTTGGAGAACTTCTCTATTTCCGGATATATCGGCGACATCTCGAGGGTGGACGGCGCTGACGGCATCGAAGCCGGCGACGCGCCGCTGCTCGAGCCGACGTGAATCCGGCGCGAGAGCTCGTCCAGTACCTCGTTGAACACCATCATGTTCATGTTCTGGCCCAGCAAGTGAAGCAGCAGGAAGTCTCCGACCTGAAAACGGGACGGAAATTGTTATATTAAAAAAAAAAAAATTCCTATAAAAAAAATTGATAAAATTTTTTCTTTTTTAAGCTAAACTAAAAATAAATAAATCATGAAAACGGTAGCAGACTACCGAGAAGCAGTGGAATCTCTCGCGCGGAGCCTCGACTAACCTGGGTTTCGCGGATCAGAGCGCTGACGCCCGAGGGCGTGCCGAACTTGAAGCGCTTCTTCAGGATAGTTTCGCGGGTGCTCGGCAGCAGAACGACTGCGATGCTGTAGAGCAGCGCCAGACCGGACATTAATGCGAGCAGTATAAACCAGAACCACAGGAAGATGTATATCTTCTCGTTGAGAATGTTCAGTGCCAGAACGCACAGAGCGTCCAACTTCTGAATCGTACCGGAAGCTCCGAACTTGTGGAACGTGCACTTCGTTATTCGCGGAAACACCTCGACCATCGGATCGCTTCGCTGCTCCTGATTCATGTTGCTGAACTTCACGACGTCCGTGCCGTACGTGAGGAAAGCTCCGCCGAGGAAGGTGTCGACGAAAAATATGTTCCCGACCTGGAATTAAAAAATTAACGATAAAAATGCGAACAAATATTTCGAGATTTAAGAAAAGGAGGATCCAAAATTATTTTGAGATCAACAAAATATGAGGGTCAAAAAATAATTTGAGATTAAAAAATACGAGGACAAACAAATATTTTGAGATAAAAAATGAGGACAAACAAATGTTTTGAGATAAAAAATGAGGACAAACAAATGTTTTGAGAAAAAAAAATTGAGAGTCGTGAAGTATTTTGAGATAAATAAAACGAGGATAGTAAAATATTTTGAGTTCAGAAAAAAATGAGTATCGGAATGAAAATATAACTTCACGATGGGATAATTTTGATACTTACGACATTAACGAAGTTCAACGCCTCGCAGAAGAAGTAGCCGGCGGCGTAGCTATTGTGAAGATGAAGAGTGTCGACGATATACTCGACGAGTCTCGATGTCCTGGCTTTCCTTTCGGCCTTGTTCTCGACCATTGCGCCTCGCATACCCTCGGAGATCATCCGGACCTTGCCCTCCTCCCACTGCTTCCACATCCAGTGGGGCACGTAGAACAGGACGCCTTGGAAGAAGAGCATGAACGGCACCCACTGATAGTACGAGTGATACCTCTTCTCGCCGACGTCCCCGCCGAGGCCGGGATGCGCCACGTGAGTCCCGATCGCCTTGTTCTGGTTCTCCGGGAGAGTGAACGTGTACGTTATCCAGCAGTACGTATTTATCACGTGGCCCGGAACAGCTCCGTCCGATATGCAATTTATCGGATCACCTGCGAATTTTTTTTATTACCAAACGTTATCACACGCACCGTATCGGTGGATGAAAATATTTTGAGATCAAAGAAAATGAGGATCGAATAATATTTTGAGATTAAAGGAATGAGGATCGAAATATATTTTGTGATAAGAAAAATGTGAGGATCAACAGGTATTTTGGGATTATGAAAATACGAGTGTCAACAAATATTTTGAGATTAAAAGAAAGAGGATCGAAAAATATTTTGAAATTCAAATATTTTGAATGGTGATCGAAAAATATTTTGAGATTAAAAAAATATCTGAGATAAAAAAAGGTTTAAAAAATAATTTCAACGGTTCTTTCTAACGGAACGGCTCTTCGCAGCCCGTGTCGTATTTGTTCGCCGAACGCGTGGGTTATACGTGTGACTCGGAGGCTCTGACAATCTGTTCTCCACATGCCCGTCCATCATTATCGCTGTCAGCACACGTTGCCCGCAGTCGGCCGGTATGCGCGACTCGAGGATGAAATAAACGAAACCACGTGTCGAATGTGGAGCAACGCTTCGTGCTGATAAGCGATGCGACAATGGTGCATAGAGAGAGCGAGAGCGAGTCGCGCCTGTCTATTTGATTATGCTCAATAAAAAAACGACACCGGCATCTCGTCGAGTTTCCTCACCGATAAGATTGTTAGCCGTGACGATAATGCAGCAGGCGAAGAGTATGGCCGAAGTGATCCTGTAGTGAGCCCTGAAGATCATGTTGTCTATGATGGCCTTGTCGATGAGGTATCGCACTTTAACGAACCCGGCGACCGCCGACACGAGACCGAATACCGCCATGCTTGCGCCGTTTGCGTCGTCGTCCTTGTATGGAGCCCTGCAAAAACATCAAAAAATATTGAAGGTCGTAAAAAAAAAAATTCCCGTTTTATCGTCAAAGGCACTGGAAAAAATTGTGAATCTAATGTACCGGACTGAAAGTTTTTGTGAAAACTTAATGTAATGCATGAAAAATTAATGTTCAGTATATCAAAACCATTGGAAGTACTTTATTATTCAATAATTTAGTTTGATTTCAATGTAAAAGTATATTCATTTTTCATCACGATTGGACATTAAATTTAATCTACCAGTTTTGGCATAAAAACTTCCAGTCCGGTACAGCAAATTTTACAATTTTTTTATTACAGTGCACTGTAATAGAAATTGTAAATTCAATGTACCGAACTGGAAGTTATCATGCAAAAACTGGTTCATTAAATTGAATGTATAATTGTGATGAAAAATGAATATACTTTTTCATTGAAATTAAAGTAAATTGTTAAAATTTAAGTACTTGTATAGTAAAATTAAAGTAAATTATTAAAAACTAAGCATTTCCAATGTTTTTGATACACTGACAATTAATTTTTTATCACAATTGTACATGAACTTTAAGGCACCAGTCTTTGCACGAAAACTTCCAGTCCGGAACATTAAATTTCATACGTTTTTTTTTACAGTCCCAGTTTATGAGAAAATGAGTCAAGGACGAAGTTTCAAGGTCGAATATAGAAGCAGGTCTCGGAGGGTGGCGCAGCTCGATGGTAATCCGAGAGGCGCGCATGCGCGAACGCACTCGGGGACCGGAAGTCGCGCAGGTGCACGGGCGGCTTGCCCGGCTCGCCGGATCCTAACGATAATATATTGTGGGAGCGCGGCTGATAGCGCTCGATTTAATACTCTTAGCGAGTAAGGCTCGTGTGTCAATGGAAGCTGTGTACGGGAGACACAGGAGAGACCGAGTTGTACGTCGTTAGAATTTTATTGGTCAATTAACGAAGAGAACGGACAGGGCGCGTGCCGCAGCAAGGGGTCAATCCTCGCGGCTGCGGCTCTTCTTTCGGTGGCTCGTCTTGCGTCCGGCGGCGACTTGAACGGGAAAACAATATTTTCCGGGCCGTCGAAGCTTTGATGGGCGATGCTTTAATTAATTCCCGAAGAATCGGTACGGATTTTTTTATAGTAAAAAAAAAAATGTCCTTATGTTTCATTCGGACCAATGATATTATTTTGGTAAACGAGATAACCGGAGCTGCTCAGACGAACGCGTGATTCTTCTTCTCGTTTAAGGACGATATTTTAATTGATTGTTCCCGAAGAGTCGGTGGGGATTTTTCGATAGCAAAATAAATCTTGGTCATATTTCATTGGGCGAATGATATTATTTCGGTACGCGAGATACCCGGAGCTGGCCAGACGTCCGCGTGACTCTTCTTCTCATTAAGTTTCTCGTGGCGTCCTTCGTTTCAACTCGAATCCCAATTGAGTCCAATAATATACTCTTGGCTCGACGTGGCTCCGGGAGAGCCCTGTAGGTTTCCTCGTCAAACCTCGTCGTTTTGTCGACTCTCCGTGCGGGAAGTCGAGAGAAGAATTCATCGTTAACTTTGCTTCTTCGGAATGGCCAAAGTAAGCTGCGAGGCTCACGTGCGGTCCTTTGACCTTTGTGGCATTCCGTGCAGTCGACTTGCATAGTCCGGCTAGACTTGCAGTCGACTTCCTCGTCAAACCTCGTCAAACTTCGGTTCTGGTCAATTTATCGTTCCACTCTGCGTGCGGAAAAACCAGAAGAATTTATCGTTAACTTTGCTTTTCGGAATAGCCAAAGTGAGCTTCGAGGCCCACATCCGATTCCTTGACCTCTGCAGCATTCCAGATCATTCAATCGACTTGCATAGTCCAGATCGACTTGCATAATCCCGATCGATTTGCAGTCGACATCCTCATCAAACTTTGGTTCTAGTCGATTTATCCTCCGATTCTCAATGACGAAAACTACGAGAAGCGCTTATCGTTAACTTTGCTTCTTCGGAATGGCCAAAGTAGGTTTATTCCTCAAACCTACCAAAGTAGGTTTATTCCTCAAACCTACCAAAGTACGTTTATTCCTCAAACCTACCAAAGTAGGTTTATTCCTCTAACCTACCAAAGTACGTTTATTCCTCAAACCTACCAAAGTACGTTTATTCCTCAAACCTACCAAAGTACGTTTATTCCTCTAACCTACCAAAGTAGGTTTATTCCTCAAACCTACCAAAGTACGTTTATTCCTCAAACCTACCAAAGTGGGTTTATTCCTCAAACCTACCAAAGTACGTTTATTCCTCAAACCTACCAAAGTAAGTTTATTCCTCAAACCAACCAAAGTACGTTTATTCCTCAAACCTACCAAAGTGGGTTTATTCCTCAAACCTACCAAAGTACGTTTATTCCTCAAACCTACCAAAGTAAGTTTATTCCTCAAACCAACCAAAGTACGTTTATTCCTCAAACCTACCAAAGTAGGTTTATTCCTCAAGCCTCGTAAAACTTTGGTTCTGGTCGAATTATCGTCCGACTTTCCTTGCGGAAAGCCATGAGAAAAGTTGTGCGTTATCTTTGCTTCTTCGGAATGACCAAAGTACGCTGCGAGACCACATCCGGTTCCTCGACCTATACGGCCTTCCGGACTGTTCAGTGGATTTGTCACGTCGGCTGAGTAACCGCCCGCATGAAATTCCACGGATAGAGCTCCGGGTGATTTATGGACGGTCTGGCGGATTGTTGAACAACAGGGTCACAAGCGTGCCGTGGCTTGCGCACACTCGGGCACCAAGTTTTTCCGGTCGGCCCTGTCCCCCGTGCCCACACACCTTGAATAATCTCACGCGGGACTCGGCCCCCTCTTCTATCGAGGTTTCTCCTAAAGTCAAGCAATGCGACCACTCGCCTAGCAATGCTCGTCTCAGACTCGAGAAGAATAAAAAAAAAGACAGAGAAGAAGACGATGAAGAGGAGTCGAAGAGCCAACTTTGACAAATTGCTCGTCTCAGACTGGAGAAAAAGAAGAAAAAAATGGGGTGTCGGTAAAATGGCAAGTTGGATCGACGAACCGACTTTCTGGTTGGTGCAACTTTTATGCAGTGCTATTTTTTTTTCACGGACACCAACCGCGCTCAGATCGCGTTCAGCGAGAGTTGAAACTCGCGCTGCGAGTGGGCTGATGATGGGTGGCCGGAGAACATGGAAAAAAAGGAAGCGAAGAAAACGATGAAAAGGAAGAGAAGAAGTGGATGAAAAGGGAGAGAAGCAGATGAGGAAGATGAAGAGAGGAAGAGGACGAAAAGGAGTCGAAGAGACAACTTCGAAAAATGCTCGTCTCAGACTCGAAGAAAATAAAAAATAGGGTGTCGGTAAATGGCACGGTGGATCGAAGAACGGTGATTTTAGTCGGTGTAACTTTTATGCAATGCTATTTTTAACACCAACTGCTCCGGTCACGTTCACTGGGAGTTCAAACTTGCGCTAGGAGTGGGCGGATGATGAGAGGCCGGAGAAAAAAAAAAACATAGCTTCCTCTACGAGGAAGCAAAAAGGAAGAGAAAAAGACGATGAAGAGGAGTCGAAGAGACAAGTTTAGCAAATGAAGAGAAAACTTTAACTCGTCTCAGGCTCAAGAAGATGAATAAAAAAAAAATAGGCTACCGGTAAAATGGAAAGTTGGATCGAAGAACCGAGATTCCGGTTGGTGTGACTTTTACGAATGTTTTTTTTTTTTCTACGGACACCAACTGCCTCCATTGCGTTCACTGGGAGTTCAAACTCGCGCTGCGAGTGGGCAGATGATGAGAAGCCGCAGAAGACGACGAGGAAGAGAAAGAAGAAAAAGAAAAAGAAGAGGAAGAGAAAAAAGGAAAAGAAGAAGAGAAAGGAAGAGAAAAAGACGATGAAGAGGATTCGAAGAGACTCTTCGGTTATTGTTTTAAGAATATACAAACTATGGTACACTGTCACGTACATCTTAATAGTATGAAATTTCAGGTCACACACGCTCTACAATGCAAAAACAATTCGTCCCGGACCAGTTGAATAATGGTTATTTACTGGCTCGCCGTGCGCCGGCCCAAGTCCCTAAGTATGCACAGTCTGTGGTTACTGCGGTAAAGCAATGCTATTCGTGATTCACGCTCGTGAAACGGTCCTCCGCATGATACAAAGTCCTTTGACGCTCCATCTTTTAGAGTGTCATCGCAACGCGGAGATTCACGAGTTTTGTCCGGATGACTACACAACTCGCCGAGTGGCAGGAAAATATTTTTAGCATGCGTGCATCTTTCTCCATTGTAACGAGCGAATTGAATCGCCGTACAGTCTTGGTATGGCTCGGTAGCAAGGTAAAAAAAATTAACACGACTGCCAGGCAAGGAAGAGGAAAACAAAATTCCAAGCAGATACAAATTTCTGTAATTTCTCAGTTTCAAAATATTAATTAATTTTCGCCGAAGGTAGAAAGTTCGACAAACTATGAAACTGCATAGACTTTATTTCTCTTCCGTGCTTAGCGGGTTTTTTTTTTACTGGGCAAGGAAGAGAAAAACAAAATTCTCAGCAGATCCTAATTTCCATAATCTTTCAGTTTCAAAATATTCATTTACTTACGTCGAACGCAGAAAGCTCGAAAAAGTATGAAACTAGATAGACTTTACTTCTCGTCCGTGCATAGCGGTATTTTTTTTCCTCTATACTTTTGTAGGTACTCTAAAAGCCATAATTTTCAGGGACCAATTTGAAATACCAATTATCATTATGCTCGAAAACGGTTTTTCTCGAGTCTCCGGATAGACGCGGATGCCCGAGGAAAGTTCTCTTTCGGATAAATCGACGTTGGGCATACGTGCGTAAAATCGCGTATTAACTCTTTCCGTCCGTCCCGCCCAACGCTCGAGGATGGTGGATGTCGGCGTGCTCGACCTGGCCCGCGTGCCTGGTTGCACGGTGAAAGGACAACGCTCCCTCGCCTCTCGCACTCTCGGCGCATACACGAGGCGCGTTATGGCATTTACGATGTGTAATCCAACCGAGAGTCGAGGGAGTTTAGCCGGCACGGACTTAAGTTACAGTGTGTACAGTTAGATCTTCGGGCGGACAACCAGTCCCAACGACTCCACGACTATGTCCATAAACTGATACACGCCTCTACCAGCTCGTCGTCGTATCTGCCCGGACACTGTCCTCGCATACGGTTCGAGGCCATCTTGAATTTACAAAATTGGCTGGAACGAGCTCTCCGAGTATTCGCTATGTGCACGACCCACACAAGCTCACCGGACGAGTGTGTATTGCCGATACATGCAAAGAGCTGGGTGTGCAAGTTGGGCCGGAGCTGGCCGGTAGACGGCGCTGATAGAATGCATGTACACGGCAATACACGCTCAACTGGAAGCTCTGCGTAAGTCACGCGCATAGCGAATACGCAGCGCATACGAGAATTTACTAAATAAGGGGATTTATGTAGTAAATACGAGAATTTGGTACATTTAGTAAATACGGTAATTTACTCAATACGATCGTTTATTAAAATTAAGAATTTACTAAATACGAGTATTTGCTGAATACGAGAATGTAGTAGATACTAGAATTTGGTAAATGCGAGAATTTACTAAATACGAGTTTTTAATAAATACCAGAATTTAGTAAATATCAGATTTGACTAAAAACAAGAATTTACAAAATACGAGCATTTACAAATTGCGTGCAGTTAGATGTTCGTACAGTTGGATCTTCGACCGAACAACCAGTTCCAACGTTTCCACGACTGCGTCCCTAAATTAATACACGTTCTTCCTGGCCGTCGTCATATCTGCCCGGACACTGTCCTCACAGAGGACTCGAGGCCATCTTGAGTTAACAAAATTGCCGGGAACGAGCTACGCGAGCATACGCAAAGTATACGAGAATTTACCGAATCTGCCCCCCGGCCGAGCGTTCAGGCTTGGCCGACACCGGCCGTAGGAAATTCTTTTCCCACGAGCAGCTCCGAGCACTCGTTGAAGGGGGGGGGGGCTGCATCTCGTGCGTGCATCTCGAGTGTGATTCTCGGCCCGTCGTCTCCGACGGAGTGACGCGTCTAGGAAATTCACGCCAAGGGAGAACCTGCTCCTATTGGCCTCGAGATAAATCGCGCCTTCGTAAATACCGAAGTACCGGAGCCGAGGTACGTTCACGTTCCAAAGTCGCCGGGCTCGGGCGTACGTGACCCCGAGCACAATATCAACCGGGCCTCTCAGACCCTCGGGAATTTCCCGGAAAGGCTCCGGGAAGGTAGCGGATTTTCCGATCGCCTCAACGAACAATGAGGCTTTTCCCAGAAACTGCATCGTAAAACTGGCAACGGCCAGCGAATCAAGGCTGCTGTGCTGTCGAAGAGGAAGGGCCGTAATGTACGGGCGATTCTCACGTGGGAATATTGTACGTGCGTATACTATACTTCGTATAGTTTATATATAATATATATATATATAGGGCATTCCATGCCATTTCGACCTTGGTCTAGCCCTTCACATCTTGGATTGCGTCCCCAATTTTTTATATATTTTTTATATATGAACGAACTATAAAAAGCACTCAGATTTTGAAAAATCTTTTATAATTATTTATGATAAAAAAAAATGATTAAGATAAAAATGGTCAAGCGATAGTCCACAATCGACTGGTTTTTCTGGTAATTTTGATCAATAATAATAATAATAATAATAATAATAATAATAATAATAATATTAATAATAATAATAACAAGTTCTTTTTCTTAATCATAAATGATTATAAACCATTTTTTTTAATATAATAAAAAGTCTGAGTGCTTTTGAGATTTAGTTCAAGCATATAAAAAATGGTGGGCCCAATCCAAGATGTGAAAGGTTAGACGCAAGTTGAAATGGTACAGAATGCCCCACATATTATGTGTATATATGTATATATTTGATACCCGGAAGACGTCAAGAAATCGACGAGTTGCACACGCTTCGAGTACCCGCGGACTCGTTACCCTGCGAGCTTTAGCTACTCGCCGAGAATACTATAAGAGAGTGTTTTACTACGAACGATGTACGCATGCGCGGCGCGCAACGAGCCACAGCCGTGCGCCTTCTCTCGTTCATGAAGAAACTCGAGAGTCGCTGGCTCTTCGAGAGAGATTCTCTCGATGGAAATGTGAAACCTTTCCCCGACAACCTCGACCTGTCTGGCGCTCTCTTATTTATTTTTTTCTCCTCTCCTCCCCATCTCGTTACTTCTCCGCCGTTTACCGCGTTCGGACCTTCGCTTCGCATGGGATGTCCGGCCAAGATTTCTTTTTTACTTCTGCGTAGAGTTCCAACCGACGAAACTATTCCAACATTTTAGACCTTGTAGCGCCGGTCGGCTTTCTCGCATTCCGACGGTTGAAGAAACAACGGTTCAACATTTTTTTTTATTAGCATACTGGATGTAAGGTAAAAGTACCCATTGCCGGACATCTAAGGGCGCAGTCCCAGTCCTCGGACATGCATGTAATATCGTTTTCGTGTAACTCATGGATGAAAAGTGCTACTTTTCGTGCTTGCCGAGAGTGGCGTAAGTGACGCTTTCCAGTCAAGTCTACCATAAATACCCGGCGCATGCGCACACCAACCGGATGTTACTTTACGCACGCTTCTCGTGCTTTGCGCACGCTTCTCGTACTTTACGGACGCTTCCCACATTCGTTACAAGAACTATAATGCGATACCAGTGCGATATAGCGAACATTATACGCGGACCGTAAAGTAAGTCGCACTCGCTTCACAGTGTGCGTATAAAGTTCGCTTTACCACACTCGTGCCGTAAATTACTGTTCCATCTCTCTTGCACGCACGCGTTGTCCGGCCACTGGGACGTTTACCTTAAAGACGTGAATTTCAGATAGTCGGTTTAACCGTTCTTGCGGTGTGTTTGCTCAAGCGCGAGGGAAGGAGGGGGGAGGAAGGCCTCGTTATCTCGAGATTTCTATCCCGCACGGATTATTAGTTTACTCTGAGATATCCTTAGGAGCGCGATTCCCCGACGCGCCTCTCCCAGGTAGTCCGGATTTGCCAGCCTCTCCTCGAACCAACGTCGAAAGAGTCCGATGGTTCTCCACTCGCGACAATTGTAATCGCACAATAAAGTTTTATCTACATTTTACGACGTTGCGATAAAACGAACGAAAAAAAAGTTATTCGTTACATCGCTTGTATGCGTCATGGATACGCGCAGACTCTGGGATCCCGGAAGCCGGTTTAGAATTTCCAAGATGTCACGCATACGGTTGAATCACTTCGAGCCGCAGTCAGAACCGACGGAATCGTCGAGGGGAAAAATGTCCTCGCCACCGCAAACGCCCGATCGCGTTACATCTCGGTATCGAACCAAAATACGAGATCAAAATATCGATCGGGGATTCCGGTCCGCCGACAGGAGATTATCGTGTTACAGCCACTGCACCGCATCGACGAGGGCGAAGAATTAATCGGGTACCTCGCATAATCGAGGCCGAGTCGTTGGATCGTCGCGGCGCGGCGGTGAAAAATAACACAGAGTAAACTCGTAAAGCGTTTGTAACGATAAACGCGTTAGAGGACGCGGAGCGAACGAGAACAGAGTTGGTTTGTATAAAGGAACGTGTCGCCGCTACGCTGAAATCCCAGCGCACGTGTACTGGCGTCTAGAGTCGAACTCGAGTTACTGTAAAAAAAATGGTAAATTCAATGTGCCGGACTGGAAGTTTTTGTGCAAAAACTGGTAAATTAAATTTAATGTAGAATTGAGATGAAAAATGTATACACTTTTTCATTGACATCAAAGGAAATTATAAAAATTAAAGTAAATTATTGAAAATAAAGTACTTCCAATGTTTTTTAATACACTGGACATTAATTTTTCATCACAATTGTACGTTAAATTTAATATTGCAGTTTTAGCATAAAAACGTTCAGTCCGGTACATTAAATTGCATACTAATTTTTTTTTGCAGTGAAATAAGAGATTGAAATATCGACGGAGAATTCAATCCCGTCCGCTGGAGATTAACGTGTTACGCACCGATGAAGCGGGCGATGAATTTCTCCAACCTCACATAATCGAGTGTAGTTTGAACAGTGTCAAAGCCCGGAGACGTCCCATTGATTTATTCCGAATTTAAGTGTCAGGTTCGAGCGCAAATTATCTTCTATCGTCGTATTTTGTTAAAAGACCCACGATATAGTGTCCTGAAATTGGTGCAAGCTTTACTACACGCGCGATCCAATAAACAGACGTTTCGAAGAAGTTAGGTTTGCCAGCTTTCTACGTAGCTCATCTTCAGTATTGTTTCGCGTAAATATAATTTTTTTCGTTGATTGAATTAACAAATTGCAAAGAAATTCCTTTAATAAGTACGAACTAGTCGAGTCCGTAGATCAGAATTCTCAAAAACTATGATCGTCCGAATACAGGGACGTGCCGAAAAACCGCCTCAGTAGACGCGGTTTTTTCCGTAATTAAAAAAACATTTATCTTGTAATTAATCGATGTGTTTTGCCCGTTCCATCTGCTGACTCTTTCATGCCGTCAGATCGATCTGCTGACTGTTTCATGCCATTGGATCCTCACGGCTCGACAGTGTAAAATAACGCAGAGTAAACTCGTAAAGCGCTTGCAACTCTCAACGTGTTAGAGAACGCCATTGGATCCTCACGGCTCGACAGTGTAAAATAACGCAGAGTAAACTCGTAAAGCGCTTGCAACTTTCAACGTGTTAGACAACGCCGAGAGAGGAGAACAGAGAGTGGGTTTTATATAAACAAAAGTGTCGCCATTATGCCGAAGCCCCCGAGCGCACGTCTTGCCGTACACGGCGCACCGTAGGCGCGTACAAAGTATGAGCTACGAGCGCATTGCTGGAAATTCTCTCAGTGATGTCATTTGCCTCTGTTTAATCGCACACACAGCCACTGTTATTCCTCCTTCTCTTTCACCACGATTTATCGAATCGGGTGCCGCGAGAGACTCTCCGCGTGTTCCAGTTTCTCTCGATTATTATAGTGGCAGTGCTGGTACTTCGCTCCCTGCGAGCGAACTGCCGCAACGTTCGGCGATCGAGGCTGTTGCTCCGTCGATGCCGCTGTTGTGCTCCTGGTTTAACGCTTTGCACCTTGTAACGAGCGCGCGAAACGATGTTAAGGAGGCAAACCAAGACAGAGAGTGACGTTGGAAAAAATTTGTTTGTCTTGCAATGAAAAAATAACTTGTGTTGCATTGTTATTATTATTTCTCGTCGACGATGTCGTTGCTCTCGGTTTAACGCTTTACGGCAACGTGGGGCTAAAATCAAGAAATCTCAAAACATTTTGAATCCATTTTTTTCCGAAACGGTTTTTCATCGTATAGAATTGTTTCAAAATTTTCACTCGGTCCCTCCCGCACTCATACGTGTTTAGCCTCCCCTTAATGAGACGAACGAAGAGAGAGAGAGTGACTTTGGAAGGGAGAATTGAAAAAATAAATAATCGAGCTAGCCTTGCAATGAGAAAATAACTTGTGCCGCATTGTTATTATTATTTATCTTCGACAATGTCGCTGCTCGCGGTTTGACTCTTTACAGCTTACAACGAGCGCGCGGAACGATGTTAAGGAGACAAGAGAAATTACTTTGGAAGGGAGAATTGAAAAAAAAAAAAAAAAATGAGCTGGCCTTGCAAAGAGAACATAACTTCTGTTGCGTTGTTATTATTATCATTATTTCTCATCGACGATAGTCAAGTTTCATTTTCGCGCAGATTCCGTTGTCATGGCAATCGACGCTTCCACTGTCAAACTGAGATACACTTTGGTACCGCGGGTCACGAGACGTCGGGACGCGATTTCACAAGCGTCTCTTCTAAACCACCAAGCTTTATTTATTTCTCACGTCGCTTCGATCCACGTGCTTCCGCACTGAACTGAATTCAACTCACCGATTCCTTGCCACACGATTTCTTACTCCGGTCACAGGTTAATTGACAGTTAAAAAAATTGCAGTTACAGGGATATTTTTTTAATATATAAATTGATAGTCTTAGGCGTAGGACGGTCGGCCCGAAGATGGGAAAAAAAAATCGTGGGACTGGCAAGAGGGGCGAATGTGGCGCCGCCGAGCGAGTCGATTTTCGCAAAGTCGAAATTTAGTTAGCGGTGTAATACAAGCCTAGCGGGTTGGAAAAAAAGAGAAACGTGTCCTGAACGATGATCTCACCTACGATGGATCGATGAGCGTCGATCTCCTTAAAAATCCTTAGTTACAGAGATTCCGTGAGGATTTACTCAGTGCACGAGTATCGTTGTGCAGCAGTGGTAAACAATGGAGATAAATAGAAAAAATAAACAAAACAAAACTTCACGTTCGCGTGGTTTTACGGACCGCAGATGTCGAGAGAGGGAGATACGTTGGTAGCGTAAGGGACACGACTGTGCGTTGCGGGACGCGTCGATCGCGCCAACGGGGCCCGGAGAGCGACTCGGGAGCGACTGACTGCCTGCGCTCCGCTCTCTCGGGGCCCCCTAACCTCCGACGTCGACCCACCATTTTGCCCGTCGCCACAGCCGAGTCCGCCGCGCGGTAGAGGGATATTATACCAGGTGTAGAGTAGTAGTACTACCATGCCATAGTCGCCCTCCAAGTGCAACGTGTTCGGGCTATGCCGAACCCGCCACTGCCGATCCTATTTCGTCGTGCGAGCATCGTTTTTCTTCGCTTATTCGGCAGCGCTGAGCCTCGCTGTTATTACTGCTAGGACCGACTCTCGCCGCTGGGTTAATTTTGAGGTTTAGATATAATAACTGGAGTTTTTTTTTGTTGGAAAATCTTTCACGTACAGTCAGAGTTATCGATGCATCGAGTATACTTGACGGAGTCGTAAAGTGAAACGTTTTCTTCGCTTATTAAGCATTGTTTTCTCCGCTTATTTGGGAGCGCTGAGCCTCGTTGTTATTACTGCTAGGACCGACTCCGCGCGCGAGGTTAATTTTGAGGACCAGATATTACCGTAACCAGTTAAAATAACAACGGTGTTATTTTCTTTTTTATTTTAGATCCGTACAATCTCTCACCTACAATTCGAGTTATTGATGCATCAAGAACACTCGACGAGGTTGTAACATGAAACTAACCATTCGTCTCTACGAACCGAGGTGGAGGTCAAATGACTTTATTCGCGTTCGTTACACGGGTACATGATTGCGTCTCGGGAGAAAAAAAGAATTCGATTCCATAGTTCGCACGACTGTAAGAAATAAAACTAGCACGTCTACATTAATATACGTCCTCACAATTCCTTTTTCTTTTTTTCGTTCTTTCTTTTTATGTTCAAATAGGTATAGGACGAACAAAATATTCCTCCTTTCATCGAGTAATCGCCTCCAGAGAGGGCATTTCATCGCCAATTAACGGATAGTACATTTTTAGGAATTTTGGTCACGGACTGAAGCCGGTTGAGCGTCGCGGGAGGTCGAGCTCGGTCCTCTCCGGGCTCTCATCCGGGCAGTCTTGAGCGCGGGGCATCGCGTAACTCGGCGCTCGGGACGGGGGATCGTATAGGAAGGAGCGCTCGAGGGTGGGGAAGTCGCGAATCGCTCAGGAGCATCCTCAGCTCCCCGCAGAGATCTCCGTCTCTTTCTCCCTCGCGTCCCTGGGCCTCGAACGGGTCTTTCTCGTGAGCAAGAGGGAGGGGGGGGGGGGGGGGGGAGTAAACTACGAAGGAGGACTTCGCCTCCGCGTCTCCGCGTTACTCGCCGGCGGACCATCGGTGGTCGAAGGAGCCAAAGTTTTTAGCACGGTGAATACGCGTGTAACCATGCCGAGAACCTGTTCCCCCGTGGTGAGCAGCTCTGCCGCTGCTGCTGCTGCATCGCCCGAGTGCCTTTTCAGAGAGCAGCTCTTTAAAGTCGTTTCGCTCTTTCTCTTTCCTCGGCTCTTCGTCTTTCTTTCTTGCCGCAAGTTCCTTTCGCAAAGCGGACGCCTCGGTTGAGCCGGCGCTCTCTCGCAGACCGCAGACAAGTTCCCTCGAGTCTGGCCCGGGATTGCACCGGCTCAGCGCCTTCTTCATTATTAATGCAGGATTTCTTACCGAACGGTCGGCAACTCCGCTCTCGGTTCCCCTCTCATTCCAATTCTCGCTCTGCGAACGGTATGGAAAAACGGCGAAAGTTTCTATAAGGAGGATGAATAATTAACTGGAAACCGTCGGAGAGAAGGCTCGAGTTGGATCGACTCGACCGCTCATCGCCGTTGGATAATCACCCACAAATCTCGGCATCGTTACAATTGCAAGAAGTCGAGTGAACTGAATGAGTATTCTGTAGGATGCGATCGGCGTCGCTACAGTTTAATGTTACATTGCAGATTTAATATATAACAGGTATATAAGTAAAGGTCAGCAGTGATGCGAAGTCACGTGACCCCTCTATGGACCATCAAGTGACCGCCGGAGGGCTGTTCGTAAAATAACTGATTCGACCAAATTGATTTGCAATTTCAATCATCAAACATTTCTTCAAAGTTACGGAAAAATAAACGACTAATTTTTGCAAAGCCGCTATTTTAATGCTAGGAAATTTGCCATCTTCTTGCGATGTGTCACGTGACGAGAGGTAAAAATAGCCGTCATGTTACACAGAACATATATACACTGAAAGAATTACATAGTTAGGGTCAAATTTTAAGACATTAGTTTGACCTTGAGATCAAACTTAAATCCGAACTTAAGATCAAACTTAAGCACGCAATGATGTTCGGGCCAAAATTCGATCTTAACTTCGATCTCAAGAGCGATCGTAAGTTCAACCTAATATCTTAAAAGTCGACCCTTAGAGTGACCGTAGTTACTTTCTACCATAAAACATAATTGACGTCACATGACGGGTCACAAATAGGCCTGACCGACGCTCGTTGAAAATGACGGTTGTTTTACATCACGCGAAGGCTATACAAGTCCGAGGGTTCGCCGTTTCTCGGAGACTCTTCGTATACGGCAGTTCCCCAGTAGTATCGCAGCCCGGAGAGGGCATCGGAGGAGAGGCAGCCTCCCTCTCCGCGCGCAAGCTGGTTTCCTCTTCCTTTGTGTTACTCCTGGGCCGAGAGGCCGGTCGCGGAGCCGGTGCCGCGTTTACGCGGGTCCCGTGTCTCTGTCCGTTCTCGTCTGCCGTATAAGCTCGACGAAGCCGAGCCACGAGGCCTCGGTGAACGAGCGAAAAAAAACCGCCCGCGCCTCCCGAGCTACCAATCTTCCCGCGGTAGCTCACTATACAGTCCGCACCGGCCACGTTGTTCCTGTAGTAAGTCTTTACGATATTTCTCCCGCTGCCGGTGTGTGCGAGAGAGCGTTACCGGCCGAAGCGCGTAAGCGCGCGGCTCTCACGGCTACCGGGTCTGCCCCGCTCGTTCGAGTATGCCTTCGGGAGAAAAACACGAAGAAGATTAAAACAAAAAAGAACAAAGAAACAAAAATAAAAACTTCCCCGAGCGGCTAATGAATGAAGGCAATCGTCGTTTCTTCTTTTTCTCTTCAGAACACGGCGAGAAACTACGCCGGAGAAAAAGTAGTCAGTAATCCCTTTCATTATGCAACGAGAACACCTCTGATGCCATTTAGTTGGGTACGATTCTTTTTTTTTATGGTACAGCGATCCGCCGCGAGGGGAATTTAGTTCGCAAGAACACGGAATAAGCTGAGGGCGTTACGGCGCATAAGTTTCAGTTTTTTACTACGCTGTGAGTGCGCTTAATCACGCGCCTATTTAGCCTAATTGAGACTGTGCGCTGGGGCTTCGTCGGGGATTTGACCCTGACATCCATTACCTTTTACCGGGTCGCATACCGCTCTCCCGCCGGTGCTGCCGTACCGAGCTGCATCCTGCGACCGAGTGGACCACAGCTTTGCGGACCGCACAGTCACACCGACTCCTGTGAGAGGCCCGAGTTTTACGAGGGGGGAGCTAGATTATTATCCGGACGATCGTTCGACACGCGGGTCGTCCTGCGAATAGTTTAATACCGAGTCACGATTTTTCGTCGCGTTTTTTTTTTTTGTTCGAACGAAAACTCTCGACGCCGGACGGTGTGACGGTCGGTAAAACAGGAATTTCACTGCTGCGTTCATCGTCGCGCAAGCGAGGTCGCCCCGCGATCGTCCTCGTGATTTCTCGGCTCCGCTCGGCTGCAGCTCTCTGACGCACGTATTTTACGTACGAGTGGGGTCGAGCACGCGGTCTCCGGTGTCCTGAAGCTGTGGCTGTGCAGCATCGCGAGTTTCAACCGGTTATCGAGTCTCTCGCTCTGAACGGGCGGGATTTATTCTCTCAGCGGCTCGAAAAAAACGCACGGCCTCGGTGTCTCTGTACAGCGCTCTCGTCACTGGTGTGACATTGTTATCGCCCGGACATTCGTATCTATTCTCGACGCCACTGTGTATGTCCGAACGAAACGATGGAGCCCTAAGCTTACTCGCGGCTGCCGAGCACGATCCTTCTGGGCGGCCATCATTGTTTCTAATCGGTGTATTTTCGCAACAACGGAACTAAAACCCTTTAAAGTCGACACATTTTTCGATACTACGTACGGTAAACCAGCCAATAAATGGACACTTTCCATAAGAGCACGTGCATAAAAAACGTCTATTCACTGGCTTTTTCGTCCTCTTAACGGTTCATTCACTGGCCGGTCTGGCCTACGCAAATTGAACAAGACTCGTGCTTTTACATCATGATATGACGTAAATATCATGATATTAAACGTATCCTCTTACTTTTGCTAATTGCACTGAAATACAAGTGTCACAGTGTAACTGGTATACCGCACAGTACGATCGAAGATACATGGTGCACGTTCAGCCTCCCGTTACATCCTAATATTAGTTATAGACACTGCTGTGTGTAAAACATAGACGATTCGACATTGCACATAGTACGTACATGCACATTATAAGCGAAATATGCTCGGACGCAATGAACAAAGATAGCTGACGAGGCTCACTCTTGCCCCGTTGCCTGCCAGGAGAGTCTTACATAAAACCAACCAACGGCACTTTCGTACGTCCAGCATTTCGTACGCTCCTCGAACACTTTTTTTTAAGCCACTTCTTTCGACAAATTTTCGATTCGATTAGCAACTAATTACATAAACATAATACATAGTTAAAAATAATTAGTAATTAATACATTTTCGTTACTATGTACCAATTTAGCAAGATATGAGGGCGACTCGTGATCTTACATCGCAATATTAAATCTAGGGTAAACCAGCCATTGAATGGACAGGACCAATGAATGGACACTTTCCATACGAGCACGTGCTTAAAAAAACGTCTATTCATTGGCACTTTCGTCTGCTTAAATGTCCATTCATTGGCCGGTTTACCCTACCTCCTTGCTTCTGATAATTGTACTGAAAAACAAGTGGCACATTGTAACTGGCAAAATGCACAGTACGATCGAAGATACATGGCGCACGTTCAGCCTCCGTCGACCGTTACATGCGAATATTAGCTATAGACACCGCCGTGTGTAAAACATGGACGGTTCCACGGTTCGACGTTGCACATAGTACGTACATGCACATTATAAGCGAAGTATGCTCGGACGCCAATGAACAAAGATTGCTGACGAGGCTCACTCTTGCCCCGTTGCCTGCGAGAAGAGCCGCGGCATAGAACGAACCAACGGCCCCTTTGGTACGTCCAGCACTTCGTCATCGAACAATGGAACACGTTTACTCGATATAATGGAGAGTCTCGATGCCATTCAATTTCAACAAACGAAATATTCGTCGTTCAGGTCACGATTCTCTTTTCATTTTTCTTTTCCGTTTTACCGTGCGACTTTTCCCCTCATCGTTAGCCCAGGGACTTTACTGGCGTCGAAACTCTTATGACCCGACCGTCGTGGACTCGGGATTGGGATGCGTTCGTATAATCGGCCGGTCGTTGAAATCACTTATCGCGAAGGAACGGATTATCGTACCGAGGGATTTTCAACCATTCGGAAATTAAATGGCATTTCACTACGTAAAGTAGTTGAAATGGAATATCCTATAAAAAAATAAATAAATAAAATAATTACAATAATAATCATAATAGTAAATGAAAATAACGATAAAAAAATATAACAGCTTAACTATTAATACTATTAAAATTTCGTGGGCTTCAATGAACTTGAAATACTTTCGCCCGTCCCTTCCTCGCGCCGGGAGCGATTTTTGGGAGTCTAGTTACTCTGAAATAGCCAGGAATAGTTACGCTGAATACCCGAAATAGCCGAGATAGGATATTCGACACTAAATAAATAATAATAATAAATGAAAACAGCAATAAAAAATATAATACTTATTTAATAATACCCTATTAAAATTCCGTGGGCATCGATGAATTTGAAACTCTTTCGACAGTTTCACCATCGCCCCGGGAGCAAAATTTCGGAGTCTAGTTACGCCGAAAAGCCACAATACCTGAAATATGATATCTCATACAAAAAAAATTATATAACAACGATAGTAATAATCATAAATGAAAATAACAATAATTAAAAAAAATAACGAAATGAAAATAGTAATTAAATAATACTATACAAATTTCAGGGCCGTCAATGAACTTGAAACTCTTATGACAGTCTCCCCTTTGCGCCGGGAGCGATATTTCGGAGTCTAGTTACGTCGAGTCCAGGAGCTCTGCTGAAAGAGCCAAGCGGACGCGATACCGGCATGGGTTTTGCTCCTGTTGTGGCCTGCGGGGAGGGCGGGAGGGGTGGGGGGGGGGGGGGCGGTAGTGCTCAAGCTCCCGCCACAAAGCGAAACCGCACTCTCCAGTCTCTCTGGCGTAGCCAATAATCCGGCGCTGGGGCCTGACCAGCAGCGATTCCAGTTGCAACGAGAAGATGATTCCTCTCTCGCAGTTCTCGCCCTTCACGGATTCCCCGGAGTCTACGAGAGCTCCGAGGACGAACAGCAACGGACGTAATTACAGCGTCCAAGCTGCCCCCTCGCTACCGAACAACGCATGCTAAAATATACCGATCTCACATTTAAACTAACGAGAGTGAACCTTTTATTTTTTTTGCTCAACTACGATAATTAGTATAATCCATTGAACTATAAGTTCGGCGGAGGGATCGATCGTAATTCCTACACCGCGGCAAGCGCACCGGCAATCATTTTGTGCATACATATATATGTATATATATGCGTACGTTTTAATTCCGCAAAGTCATCAATCAACTCTCGGGGTCCGTTCACGCCTTTTTTACCGGCAGCCGCACCAGCCTCGGTTGTTGCATCGGCTACTCGCGTACGCACTGAAGCTTGGCTGCGCGTGGACTAATGCGCGTCGGCTAATGGGATAATGGGCGTATAACTCGACCGTTTTTTTTTTTTTTCCTTACACAATTTTCCTTTTTTCCAGCGGATGTACAACGATGGACTGTAACAATTGTTATGCTGTAACAAGCAACTATACCGTAGTTGCGAAATATACCATATACAGAACGATCAAGCATAGTTGCGAAACGTGCCGTGCTTAAACTATTTTTTCTGTAAGTCATGCACGAAAAGTGCTACTTTCGGTGCCTGCTGAGAGTGGCGTAAGTGGCGCTTCACACCCAAGTGTGCTATAAATGACCGGCGCATGCAGACGTTGGGCGAATTTTACTTTACCGCACGTTTCTCGTACTTTACGCTCGCTTCCCGTACTTTACGCCCGCTTCTCGTACTTTACGCACGCTCCCCGTACTTTACGCACGCTTCTCGTACTTTACGCACACTTCTCGTACTTTACGCATGCTGTACAACCCCACAATTAGCAGGCACGGAGTAGCACTTCTCCTGCATTAGTTACACAAAATATTATGCGATACTAGTGCGGTGTAGCGAACTTGTATCGCAAATTACTATTATTAATTTTTTGTTAATTAATTCGCAAATAAATACAACAGCAACCGAATAGATTTAGAACCGTTCTGCAAGAAGACACTTACTTGTGTCGCGAACGTGACGTCATTTTTTACTAAATCTTTATATGCATATTTGTCCTCCCAAATCCGTGCATATTTATCACTGGTTTATCACGAGTGTATGTTACTTTATCGGTTTACTTTAGCATAACCCGTTACTCGGTGAGATGCAAATTTTGCCTCACCGTTGCAACGTCGTCCGAATAATGACAAAACAATAAATAAACGAAACCACTTTTCCTGCATAAGATTAGCGGTTCGATCGGAGCTACGGACAATTTGTCCGTAGCTCTCGCGCATGCGCGGAAGTCTTCGGGTTCCACGAGCGCACGCACGAGAGAATTCGAACGTGAAGGGGTTTCCTTTACACCTTTTTTCAACCAGGGCGATCTACCCGCTGAATATGCATGAAGGAGACTTTGGCTAAATCGAGTTTCGAGAGACCATCGTAGGTGTATATACGCTTATACGGCCCGGTGTATTCGTGGTGAGGAAGAAGAGGAGCCCACGAGGAATATCCCGATATCTTTGGAAAGGGGCATAGGTCCCAAGCAAGACTCGGCCCGAGCACAGACATTGCCTGAACCTGTCTCCACGCATTGAAGTCTCCGCGGCTCGCCTGCATTCCATCAAGCGAGGGGGCCCCCTTTCGGGACCTCAGTGACGACCGTTGCCACGAACGAAGCCCCGGCCCATCGTACTAAAACTATTCGAGTTTTCGGTAGCTTCCATCAAAATCTCATAAAACAAAGCTACACAAATAGCCCTTCAACAAAAAATTTGTACACATGTATCGTTTCCAAGTATTTATCATTTTTATTAAATTAATGTTATTGTTTTAAAGGGGCAAAGGGGCCTTTTTACAAATCAGTTGTACATTTGCGAGTGTTTTTGCATTCGTGATCTCACTTAGATTTTAATTTTTATTTAAATTTTTTGTTTCGAACCTTCGGCGATTTTTTTAAAGGTTGAATGGACATGGTTTGTCTTGGCCTAGCGGAGGTTTTTTTTAGCCCGGTGAGACGATCGGATTTTCGGGGCCGTTGGATCGCATAGCGATGTCTTGGTGGGGGCCCGTCGATGGCTCGAAGTACGTACGTTCCTGGGTACCGGGCGAGGGTGTAGGAGTCGTGCGGCACCGAAAGGCTGGCCGAGAAGCGACGACGCTCTCGGTGGCGTGGCTCGACTCTCTCTTTCTCGCCGCTTCGTGAGAGACTTTTTGGCGGCCCACGCGGGTCAGATACCCCGAGGGATATATGGCCCGTGGAACAATGGTAATCGGCCAAGAGTTTTTCTAATCTCGTTCACCGCTGTTCTTTATCTCTGGGTGTATTTGCAACGAGAGCCTACAAAAACGATTTTTGTGAGCTCTCTTCGAAAGAGAGCCTGAGGATTAATATAAAAATAGGCGTTATGTTACATTTTTATAAATTAAAAATCGACCCTACATGAATGACTTGCCAGCTGTCTTGGAAATAGACCCTGAGGATTACCATGGCGTCCAGTAAAAAGTCCTCACGAAATTTAAGGACATTCAAGGACAATTTCCAGGACATTTCCAGGTTGTGTCGGACATTTATTTAAAAAAAAATGAAAATATGCATAGCGCGCGACATACGAAATAACATTTAGTTCGATAACCGCTTTCGTTTACGTTGGAATGGGTTCAGAAATCAAAACCACTCACTACGCACGAATGTATATATGTATCTCAGCGGAACGGAGATACACATTTTTTTAAGATTGTCACTAAACACATACACTAAAGAAAAAAATCAAAGGGCCCAAAAAGACAAAAACATTTGATAATCTAAATACACATTTTTAAACAAACTCAAATTTTCGGGGAAATAGACAATTCAAGGACATTAGGCGAAATTCAAGGACATTCCAGGACTCCAAGGACTTGAAGGACCGCTGAACACCATGAGAGTCTCATCAAATTGAGAACACGTTGTCCATCTTACCCCGCACTGTCTTCGTCGAAGAGAAACACCATGGATTAATATAGACAAAGACGCATTTGTACAGGAAGATGGATAATGTAGATGTTTAATTTTTTTTTTTTTAATTAAAAGTCGACCTTATGAGCTCTCTTCGAAATGGACCCTGAGGATTAATATAAAAAAATAGGCGTATTTGTACAGGAAGATGAATAATGTAGAACGTTAAATTTTTTTTTAATTGAAAATCGACTCCTTTATTAATTGCGCCCGATTGTGAAAAAATGTGAGGTTTGAATCTGAAATGTGAACGAATGAAGTTCTCGATGGTGATGCTGCTGTCGCCTATGCCGAATATAATCCTTTATGTAGCGGTTGGCTTGAGGTTGGCGCGTACGCGATCGAGCAGGGTCCTCGGGCATTTACCTGCATTCCATCAGGGAGAGGGGAACGGTCTCTCTCACGACCGTGTATCCCTCTGCGTCCCTTCTCTTTGCTCGCTCGTGTGCTCTTCGGGGCCCGGCGATTTGGATGCATCGGGCGTGCGGCATGCACGCCGAGGTCATGGGAATTCGAATAACTCGCCGGTGGCGAAAGCGGCACGAAGGAGCTAATAAAATTCAGACTACGACGCAGCTGTTTCTTGTCACCCCTCGTTTTAATTGTCCACCGTAATGAGACACGGATATGGCTACTGTTTTAACGTTACGCAATAAAACATACTGCGCGTTCTGACGATTTTTTTTTCCATGCGGTATTACTGATTGCCAATTCTTCGTTTCCATGCTTACAGAAAACTTGGACTCGATCTGGTACCTCGTCAAGGTGCTCATATGGTGGATCCGGATACGATGTCCGTCGTCGAGCTCTATCATGTGGTAATTGGAGATTTGGATAATACAAGGGACGATCTTAATTCTAGACCGGAAGTGACGTAATAACAGAAACACGTCACTTCCGTTTTGAAAGTCGTTTTTCGACCGGAAGTGACGTCATACCGGAAATACGTCACTTCCGGTTTGAAAATAGAATTTTTCGACCGGAAGTGACGTCATACCGCGAATACGTCACTTCGGGTTCGAAAATATCCGTTTTCGACCGGAAGTTACGTTATACCAAAAATGAGTCACTTCCACCTTCAAAATCTAATTTTTAGACAGGTTGTGACGTCATAGGGGAAAACGTAATTTCCGGTCGAAAAATGCGATGTTCAAACCGGAAGTGACGTTCTTCCCTATGATATCACTTGCGGTTAAAGACGGAGATTTTCAAACCGGAAGTAACGTCACAGAATTATGTTTAAAATTTTTCCCCGAGGGAGTTTTGAAAAGATATAATATATATAATATAATCCGAGTAAAACAAATGTTCCATCGTAAATGCGCGTGTTTCAACGCAATAAACTCGACGATATTTTTCCAGCACGTGCAAAGCGCAGAGAACTCTCAGGGTGCCTCGGCGAGGGGTACACTTAGACGGAAAGAGCACAAGAAGGTGTTGACCCATCATCTTTACTTCTGCATGAGAGACTTCGGTCACTCGGTGGGCGAGGATACCGAGATATATTTCTCACTTTGGGACGCGCGACGTGGACAGTACCTGAGCGAGAGATTTCTCGTTAGAATATCGAAGGAGGGATTCTCGAATTACGTCGAGAAGTTGCACAGCAACTGTACGATCTTCACCGATCTGGGCAACGCGGATTTGAGCCGGGATCTTTACGTCGTCGCTCACGTTATGCGATGCGGCAGGATGCTGACCGATTCCGGAAAGAACAAGACCGGAAGCGCCGTTTACAGGAGGCCTCACGGGGTGGGTGCGCTCTCGTTGCTCGACGCCGCTCAGGAACACGCCGAGGAACTCGAGATGACGTTCAAGGTAAATTCCACATTTTTCGGGTAAATTCGAATCCCAGATAGATGCACACATTTTTCGGGTAAATTCGAATCCCAGATAGATGCACACATTTTTCGTCGATAAATCATAATATTTTCACCCCTTTTCGATCAGGCTTTCCCATACATTTTACGCGTCATGAGTTTGAAATAATTTTATAAAGATTTTTTTATTTTTTATATTTCTGAAATATATGTAAATAATATTTTGAAATATTCTATACAAATATTCCAACGAAAGGTTTCTTAAATATTTCAGAAACATACTTAATCTTTCAACACATCTGAAATATTTCTGAAACATAGCGATTAAGTATTCGGGAATATTTTTAATTTCACGTTTCATCGAAATATTTCTACGAATGTTTCAGCGTTTATGCGGGTGTGTATATGCAAATTGGATTGGTGTTGCAATTTTCCACATTTCGCAAATATTTTTTAATATTGATAAAATGTTTTCAATATTTGACAAAAATATTATTGTAAGCTTTCTACGAGCCGGAAGTGATCTGTATAATATATAAATAAATAAATAAATAATATTTTCCTACTCCAGGTATTCCAAGGCGAGGAGAAAGAGTTTCATCAGCTGCACGAACAGATAATACGCAACAACAAGTGTTCGCCGTTGACTGGTCAACCGAACTACGGAATTGTCGTTTCGCTTCGTGTTCTTCACGGCGAATTGTCACAAGTTCGGGAGGAGAATCCTCTGCTGTTCAAGAATATCTGTCTCACAAGGAAGCTGGGTTTCTCGGACGTCATTATGCCCGGGGACGTCAGAAACGATCTTTATCTGAGACTCGAGAGGGGCGAGTTCGAACGCGGTGGAAAGTCGACCGGCAAGAACATCGAGGTGATTTGACGAGCCGATCGATTTGATGCAGTTGAAAAACTAATTGGGTGCTTCGGTCGGTTCACTCCGTCGATATGTTGCCTTATCTTAATAACGACCAGCAGCATCGTCGTCGCGCTTCAGAATTTTTAAATATTTTTATCTCTTAACATATTATTTTTTAAATTGTAATTATCGGCTATTTCATGTTTTTATATTGGATTAATTATTGTGATTAATGATGAATCCTTATTCGTTTATTAATTAAATTTAAAAAGTTATCATTCATAAGTCATAATTCATAATTATTCATTATGATTAATTAATCTTTCGTAGGTGACTATGATAGTTCTCGATGCGGAGGGACAGCCGCTGGAGGGATGTTTATACGGTGCCGCAGGAATGGACGGTAGTTCCGACTATCAGAGTTTAGTAATATATCATCACAACAGTCCGTCGTGGGCGGAAACCGTGAGATTAGCAGTGCCAATAGACAAATTTTACGGGAGCCACGTGCGTTTCGAGTTTCGCCATTGCTCCAGTTAGTATGAAAAAACACCACCCAGCCATTAAGGACCTCTTTGATGTAATCGAGCTAATTGACTGAAACTTTGCAGCACGTGAGAAGAACGACAAGAAGCTATTCGATTTTGCTTTCGTTCGTCTGATGGAGCCCGACGGTGGAGCGACGATTCAGGACGGGATGCACGAGCTCTACATATACAAGTGCGAGGAACGTGCCAAATTAGATTCTCTGAGTTACCTCTCGCTGCCGAGCAACGCCCGAGAACCTTTCTGCCCAGGTAAAAAATTGTTGCCTCCTGTGGTAGAAGAAACTCATGAAAACTTCATGATTTTTGCCCACTGATGACGAAACTCGTTATTTTACTCCTAGAACGACACTTGATGCATAAACTTTTGTCGGACATAAAGTACAGATTTTCCAAAAAAAATTCCACAAATGTCAGAATCTTATAAAATTGAAACTAGAAGAATTTTCGCAAAATTTTACACCAGACATTGTACAGTATCAGTTCAATAATTCACTAAACTTGAACTCGGTACTTCTAGATTTACTAGAACGAGACTATTTATAGTTATTAAAAAAATCGTAATTCCATTAAATCTGACCGCTTGGATAGATTTCTGCCAAATTCAATAACCACAGAACTTTGCTCATATTATATTTGTATGCAGTTTCAAGACGATAGCTCAAAATGTACTTTTTGGACTAATTTAAGTACTCTGACATTAAAATACTTTTTTTTAAATATGAAAACATAGCTTCCTCTATGAAGAAGCAAATAAATAACGATTTTATGCGATCCGCAGGTGTACCACCGTTTACGAGATCACCGAAAGAAGCGATCTTCGTGACGACCCTCCTCTGCAGTACGAAGCTCACCCAGAACGTCGATCTGTTGAGTCTGCTCCAGTGGAAAGCTCATCCGGAGAGAATAGCCGAGGCGCTCGGTCGAGTTCTCAGACTCGACGGCGAGGAGTTGGTGAAGTTTCTCCAGGACATCCTCGACGCTCTCTTCTCGATGTTTCACACCGAGGACGGAAACTCCACGGCGCACTCGGGTCTCGTCTTTCAGGTTCTAGTTTCGATATTCAGTCTCCTGGACGACCCGAAGTTCGAGCACTTCAAGCCTGTGATGGACGCTTACATATCGGGTCACTTCGCCGCCGCTCTGGTGTACAAAGGGCTATTGAGCAGCGTGCAGCACTGCGCCGACTGGGTGACCGCCGCCGAGAGGCAGGAGCCGATAATGAAGTGCTTTAGATCGCTCGAGTACATATTCAAGTTCATAATACAGAGCAGACTGCTCTTCGCTCGTGCGACCGCCGGTCAGTTCGAGGACAGCTTCAAGAGGGATCTCTACTGCGTCTTCGCCGCGCTCAACAAGATGCTCAACATTCCATACGAGGTGGTGCTCCTCTCCCAAGTGGCGCTTCTCCTCTCGATATCCGCAGTGTTCGAGCAGCTCGTCGCTGTTCTGCCTGTCCTCGAGGTCGCCAAGCTCACCTGCACGATGCTCGATTCCGTGCCGCGCGAGCCACCTCCGCAGCTCATGCAGGCGAAGCTCGTCGCGATAAAGAATCTCACAACTTCGACCCTGTTTCAGGACGACGAGAGCAGAAATCTCTTGCTCGTAACTATCTGCAGTCATCTGCGCATTCATCTGGCGAGACGCGAGGAACTTCGCTCGTGCACCGAGATCCTCGGTGAGATTCTCAGTTTCCTCCACAAGAGAGGACGCGACACGAACAAAGTGAACAATTGCATTCATCACGACGTCGAGACACTCTGCCTCTCCATACTCGACGTTCTCGTTCAGACTATACTGATAATCGTGAACGCGAGCGGTCCGGTGCTCGGATGTCTCGTCGCCTGTCTCATCGGACTTCTTCAGCTACTCGACGAGTATCACTACGATCGACTCTGGGAGGAACTTACCCACGCCGGCGAGAGAAAACCTCTGAAGGACTTTCTGCTTCGGGTGTTTCTCGTGCTGAGGGACCTCGTGCGTCAGGAGGTTTTTCCACCGGACTGGCTCGTCATTCGGATGCAAGCGAACAATATAATTCTCAAGTCCCTGCAGGAACTCGCTCAGCCTCTGGCCTTTCGCTTTCTGCACGGAAGCTTCGACTCGCAGCTCTGGTCGACCTACTTCAATCTCGCCGTCGCTTATCTGACGCAGCCGTCGCTGCAGCTCGAGCAATTTTCTGAAGTCAAACGAGAGAAGATCGTCGAGAAGTACGGCGACATGAGGGTTCTGATGGGCTTTCAGATACTGTCTATGTGGTCGCATCTAGGCGAGAGGAAACTCGAATTCATACCGGGCATGGTCGGACCCTTTCTGGAAGTTACTCTCGTGCCCGAGAGCGAACTGCGAAAGGCTACGCTTCACATATTCTTCGATATGATGGAGTGCGAGCAGAGGGCACGCGGAAGCTTCAAGACCGTCGAGTCCGAACTGATCGACAAACTCGATATTCTCATAAGCGAGAACAAGGGGGACGACGAGTATCGTCAATTGTTCAACACCATGTGAGTCGAGGCGTACATTTAATTCACGTGGAATTTAATTCATAACGCAATTTTTTTTTTTTACTTCCTGTACTAACAATATTCATTCATCCAACGCATTCTTAATCCCGCGACGTTGTCGTGCCGCCTCAGGGAGCATCTCAGCGCCGTGTAAGTTTAGAATTATCATCTAACGATCTCGAAGGCCACTTCCAATCGATTTTCTTGGGGAGATTTTTTTTTTGGGGATGGTTAATCTGATCGATCGTTTATTTCGTTTTCGAAGGTTGCTGGACAGAGTGCAATCGGAGGATCCGGCGTGGAAGGACAGCGGCACGGCGTTCATCACTTCGGTGACGCGATTGCTCGAGAGACTGCTGGATTACAGAAGCGTCATTCAGGGCGATGAGAATCGCGACAAACGCATGTCCTGCACGGTGAATTTATTGGTAAGAAGAAAAGGGTGACAATCGAAATTCTCACGAAGCTTCCTCAGCTAATCTACTTTTGTGCACAGAGCTTATATGAAAATCTTCTTCCGTGATTATTTGGCTGCCTCACGGACGAAGCTTCGTCGGTAAAAGAAAATAATCGTGTTTGAAAAAACGAAAAATCACTAATTTTTGCAATATTCGCTACAAAGATTTCCCATAAAAATTGTAGTTATTCGTCGTCTCGCGGCCACATCTGATGTATTTTTCCCACTGATCACGAATCTGCCGCTTATTTTACTCTTAACCCAATATTTGATACGGAAACTAGCGTCAAAAATAAAATATTAATTTTTCGTAAAATTCAAATAATTCAAAATTTCATGAAATTTAAACGGTTCGATCGATCCGCGCCAAATTAAATAGGGATCATCGGTCGATACAAGTCCCATTGGGTACAACTTTTTAGCCCGATAGCTCAAAAATTGTAGGAGCTAGCGTGCGCACAGACTTTTTCAGCAAAGTTCAAAAATTTATTAAAATTTTTACGACTGAAAGCATTTCGTTAAAAATTTTGGCTGACATTGACGATTGACTCCTCCACCTGCTTCAGTAATTTCAGCTCGGTAGCCGTTCTCAAGTTACAAGAGTTACAATTTTTCGGGTCTTAGACATTTTCTCTAAATATGATTTTCCGACATTCTTAACGGGTTTTCATAAAAATCTCGCTATTAAAATTTTTTTTCTTTCACGAAAACAAAGCTTCCTCTATAAACAAACAAAAAAAGAAAAATCACGTCGAACGCTACCGGGTCGATGCTGTCGCGCTCGTCACGCGCGTCGGGACAATTAACCGCCTGGGATGATAAATACCGGCGCTAATTGTCCGTGAATTTCATTAAGCCACGTGGCTGGCTCGGTTATAAAATGCCGTCCGGCGGGTCGAGCGAGCCAGTGAAGATTGGATCGAAATCGTGCGTGATAATTAAAATGGGTATCTTCCTGTTTTTCATTCAGAACTTCTACAAGAACGAATTCAACCGTAAAGAGATGTACCTCCGATACATATACAAGCTCCACGATCTTCATTTGGCCGCGGAGAACTACACGGAGGCGGGTTTCACGATGAAACTCTACGCGGATCAGTTGAGCTGGGACACGTCGTTGCTACCGTCGGATCACGCGCATCCCCAGCAACCCGAGTGGCAGAGAAAGGAGCTTCTCTATCATCAGATAATTCACTACTTCGATCGTGGCAAATGCTGGGAGAAGGGAATACCCCTGTGCAAGGAACTCGCCGCACTGTACGAGACGAGACTCTACGATTACGCGAAGCTCAGTATAATACTGAAGATGCAGGCGAAGTTCTTGGACAACATACTGACGCAGCTGAGGCCCGAGCCCGAGTACTTCCGCGTTGGCTTCTACGGCCTCAGCTTTCCGCTGTTCGTCAGGGTAAGTCGCTCGCTGCGGGACACAGACGGATACAATTTTGGTGACTCGATGTTATTTTGTTTGTCTCGTTATTCGCAGAACAAACAGTTCGTGTATCGTGGCTTGGAGTACGAGAGGATCGGTTCTTTCACTCAGAGGCTGCAGACGGAATTTCCGAGCGCGCAGATATTGATGAAGAGCGCGCCACCGGACGAGAGCATAGTCTCTTCGGAGGGTCAATGTGAGTTTGTGTGCTTAGCAAATGTCGCAACGTCCGGGCGGACTCTCACTGAAAAGAACTACTAGGCATCCGGAGTCACTACTGACATTGTACTGAGTAGTTACTACACATGTTGTTACTACTTCCTTAGTAGTTACGCCTCAACAGTCACTAATTATTATTGAGGATGTAGTGGCTCCTGCATCAGTAATTACTACTTATAATTAGAACTACTGAAAACTACAAGCAATACTCGGGAGTGAACTACTGGAAACTCATAGTAGTTACGCGGATTTAACTACTGGAGATTTATAGTAGTTTCGGGTAGTTAACTACTCAAAATACCCTGTAATGTTCCGTAGTTAAGTACACAAAATAACCAGTAATGTTCAGTAGTTAACTACACAAAATACCCAGTAATGTTAACTACTCGATTGCCAGTAGTATTCAGTAGACCGCCAATTTAGCACTTGGCAGTAGTTTATTAGTAGCTAACTACTGGGAACCTCCAGTAGTATTTTTCAGAAATTTTCAATACTTCTTTTCGTTGAGGGGAGACTTTTGGAGGATCGATTCGTGGCCGATGGTGTGACGGCTGGTCCAAATTTGAATAATAGAATAGGACTTTGCGATACTAGTACGGAAAAGCGGTCTTTCGACGAAGGTTGTGAAGTTGGCTGCTCGAGAGGAGGCGAGTGCTGCCTACTTCCCAACCGCCGTCGGGAGACCGCTTTTTCGTACAAGTATCGCATACTACTTTTTGTGACAAGTTCACGAAAATTCCCGCTTTTCGTGCCTGTAAAGTGCGTTCGGAAAAATAACTACAGTGACAGATAAGTCAGCGCGAAAAGTAACTAGAGTGTTAATAAAGTGTGCGCAAAAGTAGCTAGAGTGTGAAAAAAGTGTGCGCAAAAGTAGCTAGAGTGTGAAAAAAGTGTGCGAAAAGGAACTAGCGTGTGAAAAAGTGTGCGGAAAACAAACTAGTGTGTAAAAATAGTATCTACATCATTTTTCGCGCATCCTCTGCTAGAAAGCGCCACTTTCGACACACTTTACAGGCACGAAAAGCGGGACTTTTCGTGCACGTGTCACAAAAAAATATGATGGTCACCGGGTTTGGAATGTGGTAGTCTGTTACTAAGTAAGAGCGCTAACCACTGCGCTAACGTCACCCATATTTTTCCATCATTCGAGTTGTCCTCATATGTGTAACGCTGAATCGTCACGATGTTAAGATAAATTTTCAATCGCAATGTCGACTTTACAACTTACAATTGTCGATTTTCAGATCTTCAGATTTGCATCGTTAAGCCAATTCCGGAAGAGGGCAGTCTGGGTTGCACCTCGGCGGAAGTTCCCGATAGGGTCGTCGCGTTCTATCTCGTCAATGACGTAAGAAAGTTCACCTTCGACCGGCCTCTGCACAGAGGCCCGGTCGACCGTGAAAACGAGTTCAAGTCGCTGTGGATAGAGAGAACGACGCTCACCACCGAGGCCAAGCTTCCCGGCATTCTGCGATGGTTCGAGGTGATCGAGAGGCGATCGGAACTGCTGGCGCCCGTCCAGTACGCCTGCGAAACCATGCAGAGCGTCGAGAGAGAACTGCGACGGCTCGTCGCTCAGTACACCGCCGAACCGCACAGAAACATAAATCCTTTCAGCATGAGGCTGCAGGGAATAATCGACGCGAACGTCATGGGCGGAATAACGAAGTATCAGGAGGCTTTTCTGACGCCGGAATTCTCGAGGCAGTATCCCGACATGGTGCCGCACGTCAATAAACTGAAGAATCTCATTCTCGATCAGATGAGCGTTCTCGAGTCGGGACTCGTTCTGCATGGACAAATAGCGCCGGCCGGAGTGCAGCCGCTCCACAAGAGGCTCATCGAGAGATTCACGCAGTTGAAACAAGGCCTCGGACCGTTGGCCAGACAGCGGACTATTCACCAAGACAGTATTATAAAGTATGTCGACGATCTTTTTTTTTGGGCTTTTTTCGACGATGATGTTTTTTTTTACGATTTTTTTTTTTTTTTTTGCTTTTCTCGACGATGATTTTTTTACTGTGCTTTTTTTGACGATCATGTCGACTGTTTAATTCACCTAGCGATCGTTGTTTGTTCAGTTCGCCATTGCCTCCGTTGCCGATAAACGAGAAGCAGCGTCCGGCTACTCTCGACACCGCCGGATGCAGAATATCGAACGCCGACAGCGACGGATTGCCGGAGGACGAAGGTTTTTACACGCGACTCGATGGGGCACCACCGCCGATTCCCCAGCGGGAAGTGAGGCCCCGCTCCGTGGGCTACGGCACGACCCCTTCGCGGCCCACGCATCACAGAACTCTCAGCAAACCGCTCAGTCCGAAATTACCCCTCAGGCACTCGTTGCCCACCCCTACCGAGGGCACCGATCAAACGAACATGAGAAGCTCCTGGAGCGAACCTGGACCGGAGCAGGCTCCGCCTTTACCTCCCCGAGGTTGTAGTACGTATAATAGTTTAAATTTTTTTTATTTTTGCATCATAGAGGAAGCTATGTTCCCGTAAAAAAAATGTTCACCATTTAAATTTTATGGGACTTTGAAAATATTGAATTTTTTTAGAAAAATGTATTTTTTACGCCTGACACGAGTTTCTGATTCAAATATCACGCTAAGAGTAGGATGAGTTACAGTTTTGTAATCAGCGGTGAAGAACAGATAAAGAAAATTGCCTCACATCCGCTTATTTCAGTTTGCGACTTCCTGCAATAAATTTTGCCGCAAATTTTGATGGTTGTAGTTTTATGCGATGTAAACATTCTTTTTTATGTTACAAACAAGAGGTGCAAAGTAATTTGCACAAGGCTTTCACATTTGTTGCAATTATGCGCATAGCTTTCTCTATGAGAAAGCCAAAAGTCGATCAACGAACTTTCTCATAGAGAAAGCTATGCGCAAAATTATGATAAATGAGGAAGCCATGTGCAAATTACTTTTGGTTTTTCAATAGAAAATAATCTCTTGCCTCCGAATAATAATTAAGTTTCGATAGCTCTATCAACAGCACCGGACAAGAGAGAATCTAGTACGAGTTCCGTTGGTCCACCGGCACCGCCGAAGCGTCACACCCACAAGCGCAACAATACCGATTGGAGCACCGAGGACGAAGGCCCCGAGATACTGACCGAGCCGAACGATCTCCGGGACAGCGGTATCTCCACGGCGAGTCTTCTCGACTTTCAGTCGCATCTCACAAACCTGAACAATCTCAGTTACGAGGAGTTCGAGCCACGACTTAGGAGTAACGACATTATGAATATTTCCCCGCCTTCTGTGATAAACGCACTGAACGTCTCAACGGGGAGTTTTCCGGGTACAACATTCCAGGGTTCGCAGACGCGTCTCAATCAAGAGGTATGATTCGCTTGTTTTCACCGAAAAACGTCGGAGAAAGGGATTACCCGACATTTGATCCCCAAAATTGCATCCCGGTCAAAAATATCCCGTACCAAAAAGACCCATAGAAAAAGGTCCATAGAAAAATGTCCCATACCAAAATGTCCCATACTTAAATGTCCCAACCCAGGAATGTTCCACACCAAAATATCCCAACCCAAGAATGTCCCATGCCAATATATTCCCACGCTTTTGTCAAAATACAATACAATTTCACAAAAAATGTGATATTATGTCGTGGAATCAAAAGCCGGGTCACCGGTGAAAGGAGATATCGAATTGTGATTTTTTTTTTTTGTCACTAAAGGTAAGCCCGCCACCGATTCCTCCGAAAGCACATCAGGACACCCCGTCGGCCCCGTCGACCTTGGAAAGAGTCGGGAATCGTACCCACGGCTCCCCTCACACCGAGAACTACTCTGTGCCGAAATTACAAACTCTCTCCGTGGCATCGGACACCGAGAGCACTGTCTAGCAATGATGTATCCTAGTCAGTCCTAGAAGTTAGCGATCAGGCGCGAATGCCCTCGAAATTCGTGACTCGATTTCCAAAAAATCGTATAAAACATTGTAACGTAACACGGGGGTCCAACCCACCCCCGCCATGGTGGCAACGGACAAGCCGCCCGAGATCTCTCGCGAGTGTAATCTAGTAAAAAATTTCTCGTAGCTCGTGCGCGATCGAACGTGGAAATTATTGTAAACCGATAAATCGTGAATTTTTTTTAGCCATAAGTGAATGCTGTAATATTCTTAAATCGATAAGTTATTCGTTAACTGTAAAATGAAGAAAAAAAAAAAAAAACATCGCACAGAGTTTGCAATCTATCGTGTCCGCTTAGGGACTTTGCTTAATTCTAAACGCCAAACCGTAACAGCGGCACATAGTGAAACCTTGCTGGCTTTTGCATCAGTCGCGATCTATCGATCGCCGCGTCCATGATTTCTTGTCCTCCGATGTTTCGACGAATGGCCGCCACTGAACTTTTACTTCGATGACATAGTTCTTCCGAAACTCTATCGACTCTAAACTGTATTTTGTAATTTATTTATATTTTCGAAATGAGAATAAAAAAACAAAGTCATTTTTCCAACGACGACTTGGTCGCGTCCGGCAAGCTTAATATTAATTATATCAGTCGTATAGGCAATTCGAGAGATAGTTTCGACGCATTTAGGATATATAAATTATGTATTTTGTCATGTTTCTTCGTATAAATATATACAAAAGTTTTTGAGTATCATGCCGCACACTCTACGCGCTTTTAAACTAAAAAAAAAAAAAAAAAAAAGTACGTTGGCATTTCGGTTTGTATAAAACCATAAGAGGGACATGTAAAAACAAAAAATAATCTCAGTATAAAACTAACCGTGGAATGTTTACATTGCACAATATTGAATTAAATGTAATTAAAGTACGTTTCATGGGTTTTGGGGAATGACAGTACGAGTACGTGAACGATATTATTTTAAAAAAATGAGCTAGAGATCAATTTTCCCGGGTATCCAGTCATTGCGATTGTTCGCTTTCTCTTATCCTACTTCTATCGTATAAATGTATCGCGACAATCGCCGATGAGCCCGGCTACTTAAAAACAACGTAAAAAATAAAACAAAAAAAAATTGCATCAATTCAAGCTAATACATCGAGAGAACCGAGTTAACTTTAGGCTTATACGAACAGGCACTCACACAATATGGCTACATCTTTAATGTCATGGCCACTGCTTAAAATATATATATATATAATCGTGTCTTCTTAAATCGCATGAAAATGGTTATGCCTAAGGTATTTACTTTGTACGGTGTTTTCTTGTAGACGGAGTCCTTCAGACCGGTGTCTCGGCGTTAGTATCCTTCCTGAAAATTCATCGAAGTCCTATTAAATTTGGTAATCCCTAAGAGTTCAACCTCGTTCGACCGAACGAAGATTGCGGGGCGATTCGGGTGAACGAGCCAGAAATTTTTTCTTACCTCTTCGCTGTTGAATATCCAACACCAGACGGAGAGAGCAAGCGGATAGGAAAGAAAAGTGTATCGTTTAGCTATAAATGTTTTCAACGCCACCATTACTAATCGTCGCGGCTAACGGACGACCACAACGACCATAACCGATATAGCACGTAATACTTTGAAATTATTTTTCAAATAATTTCAGCCATTCAAATCTTACGAAATATTTCTGAAAATATATAAGAATAATATTTTTAAATATTCTATCAAAATATTCCAATGAAACGTTTCTCGAATATTTCAAAAACGTACTTAATCTTCCAATGCTTCTGATATATTTGCGAAAAATAGTGATAATAATTTGGAAAAAAAAAAAATTATTTTGTGTTTCACCGAAATATTTCTACGATTGTTTCCGCGTTTATGCGGGTGTGTATATGCAAATTGGACTGGTGATGCAATCGTTGACATTTCGCTGAAATGCTTAAAAAAAACATTTCGGAAACATTGCAATGTAAGATTTGTGATCGGACAAAAAAATATTTTCAAAATGTTCGAAAAACATTTCAAAAATATTTTCAATATTACAAAAATATATATTTTCGAAACCTTTCAAAAATATTTGCGTGCTATGAGGGAAAAGTCAGTCGGGCGACAACGGGTGCGTTCTTCAGTGCAGATCCGCTCAGCTCTGCGCTCTTTTATTTGTGACTCTCCACTGCTAGTGGGTTTCTTTTTCTAGTCGGATTCTTTCCGCTGGATACATTTCCTGCGTCTCGATAACAACAGAACGCTTTCATCAGAGCAGATTCGTGTAAAAACTGAACCCCGAACCGAGAGCAGATTGGAATATAAGATCGCTTATTTCGGATGCGTATACATGTTGATAGATCTCGAATATTTCCGGATTCAGCCAAACAGAGCAGAACCGCATTAAAGAACGCACCCAATTTTATTGCAGCGAAAGCCAGATAGACCGCGCTTTTCCAATTCACCAGTGAGCGACCAGCAGAGTTAAATATTCTCGAAACTATCGGCGCTACTCACTCAGTCTCAGTGATAGTCTGTTCGTAGTGCTGCTGCTGCTGCTGTTGCTGCCTGAGGGCGGCGAGCTCGTTGCTGTGATGAAGATCGTGCGTCAGCGAGCTCGACAGTATCCTCCCGCTCATCGGCAAAATGTACTCCGGCGTGTCTTCGAGAACGCTCGGAGTGATCTTGCCTCTCTTGAGGCTGCCGTATCTCTCCGATCCGCTGAGATTATCGTGCTGAGAGCCGTGCAGACTCTGGCCTCTCTTCAGACTGCCGTATCTCTCCGACCCACTTAGATTCTCGTGATTGGAGTTCTGCGAGTGATGACTCAGGCTCGAGCCGAGTATCCTCGAGGACATCGATAGCATGTACGGCGTCGGTGATACCGTGTGATCTTCCTCGGCGGTGTACGGGAAGAGATACTTCTCCCCGACGTGGTGATGTTTCTCCTCGCCCTCGGAGCAATTCTCGTCCTGCTGGAGCTTCTGCGGCGAGTTCATGTCCGGATAGGGCAGAGGGTTCGGACTCGAGGTCTTGTTCGACGCCATCTCGTTGTCCGATATCGTGCCGCCCGACCACTGGCTCACGCGGATGTCTGCTGTAACGGGAAACGATCATTTTCGTCAATGCAAGTTCCTTCCCTCGCAGCTGCGGGAACCGTAAAATAATGGAAAAAATTTGCACGTGGCTTCCTCATTTATTACAATTTTGCGCACCTCTCTCTACGAGCTAGCCAAAATTGATCGATGAACTTTCTCGTCGAGAAAGCTGTGCGCAAAATTGTTATAAATGAGGAAGCTATGTGCAAATTATTTTGCGACTTTTTTTTTACGAATATGAGGAAACACAATTACGGTAATTTCAGGTCACTTTTTATACCGTTAAAATATCCGTATTTCAAATTCTTCTCGTGCTTGTGATCGTACGTTTTTTTGATTGCTTAACCGAAGAAAATTAAATTAAATTAAAAAATAATATTTTTTTTTTAATGAGTAACCGCGCGTGCCCAGAAGTTGAAATACGATTATTTTCCGGTTGTTTCTACGGAGCAAAATGTGGCCTGAACTACCGTAATTTTTTCGGTAATTTATATTCCTATTATTGCGAATGCCTGTCGGCAGTTTGAAACGCACCGTTGGATGGCAAGTACGCCTCGGGAAGTTGAGAGCTCCATCGCGGTGCGTATATTGGTTTTATGTTCGGAAATAGTTCCGAGTTTGAGCAAAGTATGTTTAGGTGTTCGCCGGGGTTGCCGTGAATATTTGGCAGGTAACTGTGCGCGACCGGTTGCTGCTGGGTCGATACACCGATATTCTTGTGCGATCTCGAGGTAACGTCCTCGTCGTCGGAACTGTGCGAACTCGCGAGATCCAAGCTCCTGCCACCTCCGTCGGCTTGCGATCCGTCCGAATCCGACTCGGAGTCTCTTCGAGGACCGCGTGGCTCGTTTCCTTCTACAGCAATTAATATACAATGATGATAACTAATGGCTTGCTTTTAGTCTGTTCAAAGCAACGTTGGGCGGTATTTTAAATACGTGATATATTTTAGAATACTCAAACACTTCTCTAGAATTTCGAGTACTTTTCGGGCCAATTGCGTAAAAAATACCAAATATTTTTACATCCACCTCCTCATTTTTTTTTTAAGAATGGTTGTGTGAATATCAGGAGCCAAGATGCTTGGAAGATGTTAACAGAGAGGAACAAAAATTGTAAGTAAAATTTTTGAAAAATTCCATTGCAAGACTGAAATTTAATTAAAAAAATAAAATTGGTATTTTATTGACTTTTACGAAATATTTTAGGAACTACTCAAACGAAGTATTTATCAATGTATTTGAAGTGCAAAAAGTATTTTGTATTCAAAACACATATAGCATTTCGTAATTTGTATTTTCAGTATTTTTTCGTATTTTGCCCAACTCCGGTCAAAAGCCAACGGGCGCGCAACGAAAGTTCTTTTGCGACTACCTTGGCGCGAGTGCAGAGTTGAGTGATGACTCCTCGAGGACATGTAAGGGTCCCTGTCGCTGTTGTAGTTGCTGGTCGACGTCGACGTGTGCCTCAGGTGAGCGTCGCTTCGGTAAGGGCTCGAGCCAGTTTTTGTCGTGCTTCGCGAAGTCGTGCTGCTCGTCGAAACACCGACGTGAACTCTTCTACAGGTGGAATCGGCACCGCTGTACGCCGTGGAGTACGCCAACGCCGAACGCTGAGAAGTAAAAAATTTATTATACTTAAGAATCCTTAATTACTTAAAAACAAAGATTAGCGATACTTGAAGATTAAAAATAATTAAAAAAAAATTTGATCGAGCTACCGATTAAATTTAGAAAGGAACGCGAGTAATGCATACCGAGTGGCCGTTGACGTTTTGACTGCTGCTTCCGTTTCCCATGCTGCCCTCGAGCAAGGGCGCCTTCTTTCCTACGCATCTGAGCAGACTCAGGTACAGGTTTCTTCTGACCCGCCCGTTTATGAAACAGTAGCCTATGAGACTGAAGGCGGCGTGGGTCACGACAGCCACGCTTAAGAGGTAAGATAACATCGGTGAATTCTCGGAGGCATTCAGCACGGCCAGAGTCCAAGTTGTCCCGAGCAACGGCAGCGATGCGACCGATAACCACAGTAGAGTCCTCAAATTCCCGAAACCCATGATGTGTTCCTTGAGGGTGAAGGCCGCGCGGACCGACATTATAAGTATGCAGAAATTGATGAGGACGGCGGCGCACACGGGCCCGATCAAGGCCCAGACCACTGTCTCGTAGATCGACAGCCAACAGCTGAAAAAAGAACGTCGGGTCAATGAAAAACTGCCGATAATATTTAACAACTTTGTCTTCCTTAGCAGCTTCAGCAACCGTAAAAATAACCGAAAAAATTACTGTCACTTGATGTTATTTTTTATACCGTTGAAATAACCGCTCAGAAGTTGATTTATTAGAAGTTAAATTATGCCTAGATAGTTATTGTATGGGTTATTTCTGAATTATGGTTATTGTATTGGTTATTTCTACGGAGTAAAAAGTGGCCTGGAACTATCGTCATTTTCTTCGATTATGCTACGGTTATTCTTTTAACCCTTCACAAGTACCGGGGACTTCTTGTCCCAGGCACAAAAAACGATACCGATCTTCGTAATACATTTTTGGCACAAAAAACGATACCGATCTTCGTAATACATTTTTGGCACAAAAAACGATACCGATCTTCGTAATAAATTTTTTTCTGCCGTATCAAAAAAAAAAAAAACAACACTTGAAGCTATATCTGTGAATTTTTGCAGATTTTTTTTAGCACATTAACTTGTTATTAGAATCGTTCGAAGGTTGCGTCTTGGCAAATTCTAGGTCCTCGTTGAACAAGTATCCGATCCGTAAAGGATTTGAAAAAACGGTTATTCAGGTTTCTAGGATACCGCTGCGAGCAATACTCACAAGTAGAAGTTGCCGTACTGATCGGCGCGTACGCCGATCGTCAGTCCGACAATCACCGCGGGCAAGGCGTAACCGAGTGTGTAGTAAAATCTCATCTGTCCGTGATTCACGTCCCTCATCTCGGTGAGCATTCGATAGAGATGAATCGAATCCACGAGAGTCCACGCGAAGGTGCTGAGCCAGGCGTAATGGAGGCCGATGGCGGTCAGCTTGCAGGTGAATTCGTTCGATACGAGAGGTCCTCTGGCTTTCAAGGCTATCAGGTACAGTGTCTCGGCGATCAGCACGCACAATACAAGATTTTTGTGGATGCTGTTGGAATTGGTACCGCCACCGCGTATCAGCGCGAGGATTAGCAGAGCCGACAGCAATAGCGGCAGAGCGAGCATGAAGGCGCTGTAACTCGTTACGTCCTCGAGAAGCGACGGCTCGGGAACGTACTCGAGATCGAGGACGTCCGTGAGAACGGCGAATGTGGCCAATTGAAGATTACGAACTTGGAGAATTACCCCTTGGCAGGAACAGTTTATTATCTGTCGTCCGGTAAAGGTCATGTCCTCGACTTCTGTCGTACAACCGATTCGACTCCATTCGCCAATTCTGTCGGACCGAATAAAAATTGTATTCTGTTGCATTTTGAGGTCACTTCCAGTGAAAATCTCATTTTTTTAACGGAAATGATGTCATCTAGGGGAAACGTCATACCCTGTTTGAAAATCTCAGTTCTCGACCGGAAGTAGAGGAAACGTCCCTTCGTTACAAAATCGAGATTTTCAAATCGGAAGTGGCATTTCTGGTTGGAAAATGAGATTTTTCAAACCAGAGACTTTTTTTTAACATAAATTAATTTAGCGTAAATAATAGCCTCTCTAGCAGATTCGATCGCCGACCGAACCACGTTCAAATATTGCTCGAGATGAGAGAAATTAAAATGACAGGCGGTAGCGTAGCGTTAAGGTTTCAGGCTAGCATGCGAAAGGTCCCGAGTTCGACGCCAATTTTAGATCGTTAGGTTTTTCTTTCTCCGAAATGCGTAATATAGTAATGTATCTTAAATCGATATAATTCATGCTGATAATTCAAAAGAATTTTTTCCAATATTACCAAACCTTTTTTCGGTACGTGCTAACCACAGTGAAAATAAATAAATGCGTTCGACTGGTGGGCTATTCCGTCGTCAGCACCGTCGAAATTACCATATAAAAGGAATATCGTGAAGCTGTGGTTCCGACAAAAACTTCGTAAACTTTTTGCACAAAACCACCGTGAAAACATGGTGATTTTCACAGTGATCAGGTCCGCTAGGGCTATCGTCTCTGCATCGGCCAAATCACTTACCCTCGAACCATGCTCCAGTGTACGCATTGCGGATTGGCTCTTCTCTTTATACCATCGTCCTCGATTATCCACAATTGTATCTGCACCGGAGATTGCAAGGTATTACCGGCCAGTGATTTAGTACCGTTTTCCGATGGTACTAGAACAGACACCGTGATAACCGGGGATCCGACGGCGACCTCGACTCCCCATCGTACATTAACCGAGTCGTCGAATCTGCAAACAGACATTGCTCATGACAACTTCGGATACTTGAAATTTTGTATTTTATTTATTTATTAAAATTAATAAAAAATTTATTTATATAGTTTTAGAAAATATATCGGCCGGGCTACAGATCTTTGGCAGACCAATTGGCTCATTCAGTGCAGCCGCGGAGGGAAACATCCGTCGTTACGAGTGACAAATTAAATCGAATTGCTAGAGAACTATCAGAAAAAAAAGTTAGCACCCGTTGTTTTAAGTAACAACTGCCTTATTTTTGTAATAATATCTATACCAGGGTTAAACGTGTATATTATGTGTACCATAGTATACGCTTGTCCCTGTTAAATAAATAAATGAATAAATAAATAATTGATTTGTATACCTTCGAGGCAGCAGAGCTCCCAATTCCCTGTACTGCACGTAACTCAGAACGGCCTTCTCGTTGTTCTCGATCTCCTTGTCGTTCAGTTCGCCCTGAGACAGCGGTTTGATGCCGAGCAGGCTGAGAGGCACGCGGATCTTCGAGTACGGATCGAATCTGTGAGGATCCGCCATGTAATTGTTGTACTTTGGAAAGCTGATGTACGGTCCTAGATGAGCCGGAGACGTGAGAAAGGCCGACGTGTCCGGCAATATGACTTTCCTATCGGCCTCCGTCGGTCTGGCGGTCGACAGCGAGGCGTCCTCCTTGTACTCCGGAGTCTCGTAGCCGAAGAGACTCTCCGACGTGACCGTGTCGAGGCCCATGACGACGTTCGAATCGACGACCTCGAAGGGATCCGTGAAGGTGTTGTGCTGCGAGCCCGTTAGAATCTTCAGATACCTCGCCATACCGTCGAGAATCTTGTCTGGACTATCGCCATTGAGGGTCTCGATTCTTCGCCAGTTCTCCAGATGCCTCTTGCTCAGAATCTTTCCCGCGATACCGACGAGATGCGGCACGTAGTCCTTGTCCTGATTGTGAGTGAGATGAAGATCCGCGAGGCTCTCCTCGTAAACGAGGAGAGCGGTGAGCAAAGACTCAGCGACCAGAACATCGGCCCCGTACATGTTCTTCGTCTCGTTGACGGCTTTGTGCAGATCCGCGGCCATCTTAACCGCCAGATCACGATCTATGCGCAGCTGTTCGCTCTCGACATTCGCCAGTTGGTATCTCTGCTCGATGAAGGCCTCCGAGGTGCAGTTGAATAGATCCGGAAGTTGCCAACCGCCCAATTCGTCGTCGCATGTTCTCGAGGTTTTTCCCTCGGCAGTCCCGGGACAATCCTCGACGGCCGTCACCCCAAATTTCGTTCTCGGCCACCAGAGGCCCTTGGAGTAAGAGCGCGGACATCCGTCGTAGACAGCCTCGCAGCCTCGAAGTGTGACCTCGGCGTAGGGATTCGGGCAATCGGTGCAGGACCTCCCTATGACGACCTTGCGGCATCGACACTGGCCGGTCTCGGTGTTGCAACGAGGCCCGAAGCTCCCCGTCGCGTAACACTCGCATGGAATGCACTCGTCCTGACCGGGCGGTTGGTAGTGGTTCTCCTTGCAGTAGCATTCGCCGGTGGTCTTGTTGCACGAGGGATCGTAGCCCTTGGACTCGTCGCAGTGGCACGGACCGCAGACCGGCGAGCCCCACCAGGTCGCCGGACAGGGCTGATCGACCTGTTGCTCGCAGTACTCGCCGGAGTACTCGTCCGAAGTGCATTCGCATCTGTAGCCCTTCTTCGACTCCGGATCCTCGACGCACTTGCCCGAATCGCTGTGGCAAGGATCGACGTCGCATATCGGCTCGCAATTCTCGCCGACCCTTCCCGGTCCGCAGACGCACTCGCTCGCCTGCCATTTGGCGACGCAGACCGATGCCTCGGGACAATCCGCGCTGCACTCGTTGTCGGTCGTGCAGCCGATTCCCACGTTCTCCTGCACTGTCGGACGCTGCAGGACGCTCTGATTGGTCCCGATCCGCAGGTCTTGGATGCATCCGTCGAAGAAGGGCAGCTCAGTGTTGATCGACTGGTCGGGACCGCCGAGAAGGATCCTCCCGACGTAGAGACCCTGAAGCTTCGCTGGCAGGGGCGATATGGACGGTCTGTTTCTGTAGTCCATGTCCAGCGAGACGTGACCGCTCTGCCACACGATCTCGATCCTGTGCCACTCGCCGTCGTTTATCGGCACCGGCGAGGCTATCGTCTCGACCCCGTCGAGGCTGCTCTCGAGCCTGCCGTCCTTCAGGAAGAACAGCGCAGAGCTGTTCTGGCCGATCTGTATGCTCATGAGGAAAGCGCTCAGGCCGCGAGTGCGCAGACTTAGCGCGGTCGTCCACGGAAGCTGTATGGGACGCAGCAGTGGATTGAAGCTCAGCAGACCGTCGCCGTGGAATCTCCAGGGTTTCGCGACCTCGATACCGCAACGGGGACCGGCGAAACCCTCCTCGCACTCGCACACGTAGCCGGACCAGATTTCCCGACACTTGCCGCTGTTGTAGCAAGGCATAGAGGAGCAGAAGCTTCGCTTCTCGGGACATCCGGCCATCGTGCCGTTGTCGGCGACGAAAGAGTTAAGATCGAGGAATCTATGATCTATGTGGAGGTCGCTTATGCAGCCGATGAAGTCCTTGTTCCTCGTCTGAAAGCTCGACGGTATCGAGGGCAGCCCTCCCAGCTGAAGGGGTCCCGTGAGGTCGAGGAATCGATGGCAAGTCTCGGTCGGAAGACCGCAACGAGCCTCGAGAATCTGCTCGGCTCTCCCTGCGCAGGACCATTTCTTCCCCAGTCTATCACCGAACTTGAGAGCCAGAGCGACGTCGCAGTCGTCTAAAGCAACGATGACGGTTCTGTTTATGTAAGTGACCTGCACCTCGTGCCACTGACCATCGGACACGCCGCCTGGTATCGAGGCAGTCGCGCGGGTCACCTCGTCGCCGAGCGAGAAGCTGAATTGAATCCTCGAGTCGATTATCTCGAGAGCGACGAAATCGTGCTTCTCGTTGTATCGCCCGTTGTAGAGGAGCAAACCATCGGTCGCCTCGGTCGCGAATCTCAATCGCAGGTGGAGTCTGTGCCTCTGTCTGAGCGATGCGAAGGTGAGGAAGGTCGCCGGTCCGAAACTTCGGGATTTTAGCTCACAGAGTGCAGTCACGTCCTCCGGTGGCGCAACCGGACAACCCTCGCAGGTGAATCCTCCGCTCACCCTCGTGAGACACTGCGAGCCTCCCTTGCAGATGTCCGACGGGCAATCTCCGTCCTCCAGAGATATCTCGCACTCGTTGCCGGTAAGATTCGGCGGGCAGGTGCACGCGTAGCCGCTCTCACGGCGCTGGCAGCTGCCGCCGTTCTTGCAGGGATTCGAGTAGCAGAGATTCACCTCCATGTCGCACATGTAGGCCTCTCTGCTTCCGGTGAAACCCCTCGGGCACTCGCAGGAGAAAGTCGTCACGGGATAGATCGGCCTGAAGAGAACCGTGTCGCTGCTGGCGAATCCCGAGGCGTTACCGAACTTCAGCACCGTAACGCACTCCTCGAAATTCAGACAGGGCTCTCGCACGCAGAGATTGTCGTCGAAGGGAAGAACCGTGACTATCGCCAGTCTCGCCAAGATTCCGCGATTAAGATAAACGCGCTCCTGAAGAAACTGCGGACTGTAGAACTCCGGACTGTTGCCCGGCTCGACCTTTCTGGCAGAGAAGCTCACGTTCAGGATTTTGCCGTGAACGTCCGTGTCCTCCTGAACGCTGAATATAAAGATGTTCTCGCGCGGACAGGGGATTATTGCGGCGAGACCGTCGAGGAAGTAACCCAGCAGTGGACTCAGAAAAGCCTCGACCGTCATGTCGTCGAGTCTCACCGTGATTGAGTTGAAGAGCATCTTGTCGGTGATGAGCCTTATCGACAGAGTCATCGTCGCTTTGGCCTCGTTCACTCCGTCCGTAACCGAGACCTCCATCGTCGCCACTCTGGGCACGTTGGTGTTCAACTGTGGCGAGAGAATAATGTCGCCGCTAGTTTTGTTCAGCGTAACGAGATTGGCGTTGTTGCCGGCGAGGATGCTGTAGACGAGCTTGTCGGTGACGTCGGCGTCGACGGCCGGTATTTTACCGATAGCGCCCGTGGGAAAGAAATCCTTGAAGTTGTTGAAGATTATCTGAAAATCCTTGAGGACGGGAGCGTTGTCGTTGACATCGGTGACCATTATCTGAACGAGGACGTCGGAACGCAGAGGCGGCGAGGACGCCCTGACGAAGAGCTCGAACTTCTTCTTCGGCGACTCGTAGTCGAGTTCCTGGCGGGTCGTCAGCTCAGCCCTGTCGTAGCCGGGCCTCGTCGTCAACGTGAAGCTGTTCGCGTCCTCGCCGCCGATTATCGAATACTGAACTACCGCGTTCGGACCCTCGTCCGGATCGTGAGCGTAGATCTCGCCGACGGTAGAGCCGATCGGTGAATTCTCAGGTATGAAGAGAATTATCTTGTCGCTCTCGAAGGCCGGCGGCGAGTCGTTGACGTCCTCGATCTTGATGACGATCGGCACGACCGACGAGAGCGCGGGGATTCCCCGATCAACCGCCACGGCTTTTAGAGTGTATCTCGCTACGGACTCGCGGTCCAGCTGCTTGGCCGTCCGGACCGTCCCGGTCGTCGAGTCGATGGCGAAGGCGCCATCGCCGTCGTCCTCCAGGGTGTACCTGACCCTGCCGTTCAGACCCTGATCGGCGTCTGTCGCGGAGACTCTCGTCACCGATGTCCCGACGACAACGTCCTCCGCCACCGAACCCTGGTACTGCGAAGCGTCGAATATCGGCGCGTTGTCGTTCACGTCGGTAACCGAGATTTCCACCTCCGTCGTGTCGGACAACGGCGGAACGCCGCCGTCCCGGGCCGTGACTGTCAGCACGTAGCCGGAAAGCATCTCCCTGTTCAACGCCCTGGTCGTCGTTATCGCTCCGGTCTGCGAGTTTATCGTGAACTCCGCGGCGTCCTGATCGCTGCCGTCGTTACCGAGGCTGTAAGTTATCTGGGCGTTCTGACCGACATCGGAGTCCGTGGCGCTGACGACCAGCACCGTCGTGCCTATCGGCGCGTCCTCGAAGACCGGCACCGAGTAGGGCGCGTTCTCGAACACGGGAGCGAAATTGTTGGCGTCCGATATGTTCACGTAGACGAGGGCTGTGTCGCTCCTCCCTCCGGAATCCGCTGCGCTGACCGTCAGGACGAATCTCTTCTCCTGCTTGTAGTCCAGAGGTTGAGCTATCGTTATGAGACCTCCGCCGTTCTGCGAAGTTATCGAGAACCTTCCTCTGGTGTTGCCGGCTGTTATGTCGTAGTGGATCTTGGCGTCCTCGTCGGGATCGGTGGCTGTGACGGAGGCGACCGGCGTGCCTGGTGGATCGTCCTCGGAGACGACTGCCTCGTAGCTCTTGGGCTCGAACTGCGGGTCGTTGTCGTTTACGTCCGTGACGGTGAGTATCACAGTTGCGCTTCCTGATTTCGGTGACTCGCCAGAATCTGTCGCTACTACGGTGAACTGGTATTTCGAGCATTGTTCGCGATCAAGTTGCTTCGTCGTGTGAATCCAGCCGGACTCGGAATTGACCGTTATGGGAAAATTTTCTGTCCATGCGCCGGATAAGTCTCGAGCTCCTATGGAGTACTTGATGAGGGCGTTGAGTCCTTTGTCGCCGTCGTAGGCTTGAACCCTCAGCACCGAAGTGCCGATCGGCACGGACTCCGACACCGCCTCCTGAAGGAGACTCGTGAAGAAACGTGGCGCGTTGTCATTTACGTCTTTAACGTGAACGAGAAGCTGAGTCGTGTTCGATCTCGCCGGCGAACCGCCGTCCTGAGCTCGCACGACTATCCTGTAAAGATCAGTCATCTCGTAGTCGAGAGGCTTGACGAGCGTAACATCGCCACTCAGCGAATCGATAGAAAATGTGTTCTGCGTGTTTCCACCGATGATGGCGTATCTTATGGCCGCGTTAGCTCCCGCATCGGCATCCGTAGCTTTTATCTCCGATATCACAGGATTGGTTGTGTAATCGAGATCCTCCGCAGCCATTGCGGAGTAAGTTCGCTCCGAGAATTGAGGATAATTGTCGTTGTCGTCAAGCACGCGAACGACCAGTGTTGTCGATGCAGTTTGTCTCGTCGCCGGTGCATTGGCGAGATCCGAGGCGCTTATTATGACCGTGTAGACCTCGGTCTTCTCTCTGTCAAGAGGCATGCGGGTCGTGACGACACCGGAGCGTGGATCTATCCTGAAGGTCGCAGAGTCCTCGCTGACCGTTGTCGTCCCGCCGCCGGTCGTCGAGACTACCGCGTACTCGACCTCGGAATTTCTACCGAAATCCTTGTCCGTCGCTTTGACCGCTATGACGGTGGAACCGACTGGAACTCCCTCTCGTATCGGCGCCTCGTAGTCCGGTAATTCAAAAACCGGTGCATGATCGTTCGCATCGAGGACGTTGACCTGCAGAGTGGTTGTGCCCGTTCGAGGTGGAAAAGAGTCGTCGACAGCCAGAATTTTGAAGTAGTGAACCTCGACGTTCTCTCGATCGAGCCGCGCTCTGGTGGTTACTCTTCCGGTCTGCGCATCGAGAAGAAACAGAGCGCCAGATCTTGCGTCGAGCAACGATATCATCGAGTAATGAAGAGCTCCACCTTCGGGATCTTTGGCTCTGACGACAGTGACCGGTTCGCCGGGTTCCTTCTCCTCCTCGACCGCCGCTACGTAAAGACCGTTCTCGAAGAGCGGCGATTTGTTTCTCAACTCCCGACGGACCCGCCGACCGAGATCGGTGTCGTCGAGCTGCTGATGGTGAAAGACTATCTTGAGCCTGTGCTCGGCGTCGGCGAGATGAGTGGAGCCGCAGCGAAGAGTCATCGACACGGAGATCTTCCACATCGGATCGACGAGGCATTGCTCCGAGGCCGATACGAGATCGCCCGCCGCGCCCTCTACCAGAAAACGCGGATCGGCCACGCCGCCCCAGCGCGTGTCGCATTCTTTGACCGCGGTTTGCGGCAGAAAGTCTCTGAGTGCGGCGACGAATTGGGAGGTTCGCAGGCATATCACGGTGAATTTGTCGTTGGAGGGCATCGCGTAGGAGGCGAGCGTCTCGGCCATCCATCCTTTCGTCGCTGCGAGATCTTGATTCTCACCGCCGCATCCGGTAATCAGCACTCTCAACGGCAGACTGTAGTAATCTATTATGGGTCTGCCGAGTCTCGTGCTCGTCGAGTCGATGTAGAATGTGAAGAGCCTCGGATACTGGAGACCGTCGCAGCTCAGACTCTTCGCCAGCGTCACTCGGCCGTTGTGAGGATTTACTTTGAGAAGCTTCCTTGCGAATCTTGCCGTACGGTCGCCCGAAACCTCGTACTTTCTTCGACCACCGAGCTGGGCGACACCGGCGTCGAAGACCAGCGTACCCGGTGGAAGATCCGAGGACAACACCGCCAGATAACTCTCCGTTAGGGTGCAGAGACCCGTCAGGATTATAAAGCTCATCCATATCGTCCTCGCCATATCAGTCGGCGATTTTTTTAGATGCTCTCATTATCTCGATGTTAATCGCTCACCCCGCGAACTGCCCGACGATGAGGTCTCCAGATCGACTTGTGAACCCATCCTGATACTTTCTGGAAACGATAATGATATCATGTTACTTTAAATGGCACTATAGTCGTTTCGTTTTTATTATTATTACTACCGGTTATGCCGGATCGCGCGCGTCGCGCGCTCGCCAGTACATGCGAATCATTATCTCCGAGTATCTGTGAATATTCCCATATAGCACGAAATATTTCTGAAATATATGAAAATAATATTTTGAAATATTGTATGAAAATATTCAACGAAACGTTCCTCAAATATTTCAGAGACATAGTCTTTCGACACATCTGAAATATCTCTGAAACATAGTGATGAAAATTTCGAAATCTTTTTTATTTGATGTTTCACCGAAATATTTCTACGATTGTTTGGTTTGCGTGTGCGGGTGTTATATGCTAATTGGCCTGGTGATGCGAACTTTGACATTTCGCCGAAATGTTTGAGAGACATTTGAGAAATATTTCAATGGAAGATTTATGAAGAGAAAAAAATATTTTTGAAACGTTTCAAACATATTTTCGTGCTATGTGGTCGAGTATCTGTGAGTGTCTGATCGACATGAACTTTATTATTTATTTATTTCGTTGACGGGACGAACCCTTTTACATATTAAATTTACAGGTCAGATAACAACCCATATATTGCTGTAGTATGTGCAAATATCATCATAGTATATAAAACTAAATATAAAATTAATTATTACTCTTTTCGTGAGCTATTTGTTGCAAGGTCACTGCATGACACGGAAGTTATGTTATGTTATGTTATATGATATTATATTATTATTACTAGCGACCAAGTAGGGAAGATCGGGGCGAGATGGGCCTGCGAAAAATCAAGCCGACGCGGGGCGTAATGGGCCACCTTAAGCAAGACAACTAGAAGGCTGTAACGTCGGATTATTGGCGCATGAGCAGTACTAATATGGAGCAGTACTATAATGGATAGTACAGGTATGGTTTTAAAAAAGTGAACAATTTAAGGATAGCCCATTTTGCCCTAGACAATTTTTTTTAAGCAATAGAAAACTGTGAAAATATAATTGTTGGATGACAAACATTCAATTATTATTTGCCGCATTATTTGCTTAGGGAACCATCTCGCCCCGATCTCCCCTACTTTGCAATTTTCAAAGATGGGAAGATTTTCAAAGATTAAAAAAATGTTCAAACCGGAAGTGAAGTTTTGCCGTATTATTATTAAAGCATCCTACGAAGATTTCTACGCTGATCAGGCACGGAAACTCAGAGGAATGGCAGTCTTACGCGTGAATATAATATTTTACATTCGATACTTTGGCGGTCATATAGCGATAGTACGAGAGAGTACAAGTAGCAAGGGCGGTAGATTTGCAACCGAACGGGAGTCCGATATAAGTATCCTTCGACTGTTGGAGGCTCCTGTCCTTTTTGTTTTCTTTTTTTTTTATTCTTTTACTCTACAACGCCGCTCTCGTCCGTAGCGGAGGAGAATCGTGAGACTAGTTGACCGTATAGAAATTGCGGATCGCCAGGCACGGCTAAGCGGCGTCGTCTCTATATAGCTGCCGCGCGGCGAGGCTCTCCTCGGAGCACGAAGAGTCGCCTGAGGGGAGTTCTTGAGACGCGACCACTCGGATTCTCATCTTCTGGGATACTACCTGTACTGCAGGTAGTACTGTATATAGATATATAAATACAACATGTTGTTATATATCCTATATATAGTTATATAATCTCCTTCGTTTCTCGACCCTCCGATACATTCCTCCGACTATCGCGTTTCACAGTGAAATTAGATTGAATTCTCGTCGTGTCGTTAGAAAAATATAAACGACGAATATGCCGGCAGCGATAAGTGGTGATCCGTCATTGCGTACAAAGGCCATGACCCTGAGGATATCTGCACGAGAGTACAATTTCATCAAGTTATAACGACTGTGTTTTGCATCGCACAAACTTCACTGGAGGAAGTTCACTTAGGGTCGAAATTTAAAACGCTAGTTTGAACTTACATTTGAACTTGAGTTCGAATTTAAGATCGAACTTGAGTTCGAATTTGAGTTTGAATTTAAGATCGAACTTGAGTTCGAACTTAAAATCGAACTTGAGTTCGAATTTAAAGTTGAACTTGAGTTCGAACTTAACATTGAATTTGAGTTTGAATTTAAGATTGAACTTGAGTTCGAAATTAAGATTGTACTTGAGTTCGAACTCAAGATCGAACTCGAACTTCAATCAAATTCGAGTTCAGACTTAAGTTCTAACTTAAGATAGATCTTAAGCACGCGATGAAGTTTGCGCAAAACTTCGATCTCAAAAGCTAAACTAACGTTAAGTTTAACCTAACGTCTTAAAATTCAGCCCTTAGAGAATAAAATTCTACGATTGAACAATTCTTTTTATTTTCCTAAAGCAGTGTATTGACAGAGACTTGCCGGAGATGAAATTGGATGCAAAATGCAGATATTTTCAGGATCGTCAAAGGCTTACTTTGTCAGAGCTCCATGATCACGTGGCCGGTTATTTGCAGAGCCGAACGATTTTACAAACAGATTGCTTTAGAAGCGTTGTGCTTCCTCTTCACCGGGCAGATTATCCGGTTAATAGTTCAGTGTTGCCAACTTGTTTTGCCGCCGCCCATTCGCCCCTTCCGCCCTCGGATAGATCATGCCGAAGGAGGTAGTGTATATAGATATATAAATCAACACCTTTTATATATATAGTTATATAATCTTCATTTCCCGTCCCTTGAATAGATTCCTCCGACTATCGTGTCTCACAATCAAATTGGAGTGAATTCTCATCATGTCCTTAGAAAAGTATAAGCGACAACTATGGCGGCTGCGATAAGTCGTGGTCCATTATAACCCACAAAGGCTCACTTTGTCAAAGTGCTATGATCACGTGACCGTTTAATCCCAGGGCCCAATGATTTTGCGAACAGCTTGCTTTGCCGGGTTTGCTCGCCGCGCGGATTATCCGCTTAGTAGTTCAGTGTTGCCAACTTGCTTCGCTGCCGCCCATCCGGCCCTTCCGCCCACGGATGGATCATACTGCAGGTGCTAGTGTATATAGATATACAAATACACATTTTATATAATACCATGGTAGGTATCAGGTATATATACCTGATGTATAGTTATATAATCTCCTTCATGTATCTCTTGATATCTTCCACCGACTATCGTCTCTCACAGTGAAATTAGAATTAATCTCTGGCGTTCTGACCAACCTGAAACCAACCGGTCGATTGCCGCACGAAACCCACTATGATTCCAACCTTCCAGAGGTTGATTTTTCGGGGCTAGTAAACAACCAATCGTAATACCAACTGTTACATGCGTCTGATAGGAGGTTGGTTTACAGTTGGGTTTTCCTAAAACAATAAAATTTCCAACCATGAGCCAAGAGCTATCGGTGCTCTCGACATAGAGTCGGAAAGTGGGTTCTTTTGGGAAAGTCCAACTATAAACCAACTTTGTAGCCGATACATATAACGGTTGGCTGTTTAACCCTACAACTCATGACTGGGGTCATGAGTTGTAGGGGTAAACAGCAAAAAATGAGCTTTTTGCTGATTTTTTCCGGTTTTCGGTCTTCGAATAGGATTTCCATTAACTAAATGCAAATAAAATCAGATTTCTCGTAGACCATTATCTTCCTTATGAAAAAACGAAGAAAATCATGTACGAGAAAATCTCTTTATTAGCATCGGACCGGTTTTATGATCAAGAAAAGCGTAGGGTGCGTTCGGACCGCGGTCATGCGTTTGAAGGTAAACACATTAAGCCATGAGTTGTAGGGTTCATATCACCGAAAAATCAACCTCTCGAAGGTTCGATTCAGAGTCGGCTTGGCGCAACAATACACCGGTTGAGTTGGTGTAGATCGTTAGAAAACAGTTCATAATCCAACCTAAAATTTTACCGTTGGTTGGGCCGCGAGATTTTCTCTTCGTGTCGTCAGAAAAACATGAGCGACCACGCAATTTGCGCGACCGCGACTTAGCGATAAGTCGCGGTCCATTATTACCCACAAAGGCTCACTTTGTCATAACTCTATGATCACGTGGTCTTTTAATTGCAGAGCCCAATGATTTTGCAGACAGCTTGCTTCGGAGGCGTTTTGTTTCCTATTCGCTAGGCGAATCGTCCGTTTAGTTGTTCAGTGTTGCCAACTTGCTTCGCTGCCGCCCCTTCGCCCCTCCAGACGTCGGATGGAGATCGTCAGGAAAAGAAGACGAGGGGTATCATTTTCGAACGGGCAGTGCACGCTGCGAGCTCGGGCTTCGGCGGACTCTCGAACTATTAATTACGGTTAGGAGGAAGAGGAGGCTCTCTCTCCGAACTTGTACGGAATCCGGTTCTACCAATTATCTTAGAAGGCGTCTGGGGGCCCCGAAGGATCGAGGGCGCGCGCGCGCGCCCGCTCGACTGAGAGAAACATTTTTGGCCGTCACCCTTCGGGAATTATTCTCCTCGTTTCTTTTCGTCTCACTCGCTTGCATTTTTCATGTCTTTTTTTTTTTGCCGATGGCGGGGACTCACGTACGCGCAGAGATGCGCCGCGACGGTCATTTTTTGTAAGCGTCAATTGACCAAAAAATTACCGTCAATTGATCGGCTTTTTTTATCCCAGAAAATATTTGCGGTGACACGACTGGCATTTTTGTTCGGGAAATCATTTTCACGAATGCGGTCGAAAGAACATTTTTCTTCTTTTGGTCACCAATTTGGCCACCTTTTTGGCAACTTTTTAGTAAGGTTGATTTCAAACGAATTTTTTTCCCTCGGTGGTTTTTTAATCTTTGTATTTTCGTTTTTTAACAATTATTCGATCAACGAAAGAGTATTGTAAAAAGAATACAACATTAATTTTTGGAGTCTGGAGTAAGCTGTTTGGTTACAAACGAATTTTGTCGGTGGATAAACAAAAGACAGTCATTTTTAAACGGGACATCCTATCGAATATCTAGACGGTGAATTCGTAGAGCACCTATCAAGGAAGACAATGAGCCGTGGTACATCAAAATCGAGCAAGAATTACGGATTGTCCATTGAAATAACTGAACGAATATGTACATTTTAGAAAATTACCACAAACCAATTAATATTTTGCAAATCCATTGCCATCAATATTTTTCTAGATTAAGGACATTTGCCGTAATACAAATAACCATTCACTATGCGCTGTACAAAAAAATCGCAAATTTAATGTACCGGACTAAAAAATTTTATGCTAAAACTGGTACATTAAATTTAATCTGCAATTGTAATGAAAAGTAGATACACTTTTCCATTGAAATTAAAGTAAACTATAAAAATTAAAGTACTTTCTTAGTAAAAATAACGTAAATCATTAAAAATCGAGTATTTCTAATGTTTTCAATACACTGAACATTAAATTTTCATCACAATTGTGCCTGAAATTGAATATACCAGTTTTCGCATAAAAACTTTCAGTCCAATACATTAAATTTCATACGAATTTTTGTTACAGTCTATAATCAATAGATGCGTAAAATTTTGTATGAACGACTTTAAAAATGCAGCACTCATTTGTCTAGAGTGAAGCGCCCCAACCCCCTTAATGTCGATTGACGGTCACGTGACGGTCAATCGCCAAAAAAAAAAAATGTCCGTTCACAAAGTCAGCGTCCGTCTCCACGTACACGAGGGACAACGGGTATGTGTGTTTACGTACACATGTATACGCATGTATATGTATATATTACTGTAACCGGTGTACGAAGTTCTTCTCGTCTACACGCGAGGAGAGCCCAAGGTCGCCCAACGATACTCCGCGAGCGACCGACCACGGTAATATACACAGTGTGTATCCCTTCGCGATTTCACTCTCAGCAATTTTCGCAAAATAATCGTCGAGCGCCGACGAGTTTCGACATGCGACGAGCGAACGAAGAAAAAAAATAATAAAAAAAAAAATATCGCGAGACTTTCCATACTCACCGATCCAATTTATATGGAATAATAACATTCTTTGGTTGCCGTGAGCTCGTATAGAGTCATTTGTCGCTCGGGAGTGTAGATATAGAGCGAGAGAGCAGGAAGTGGCAAATTTCCATGGCAAAGGGCAGAGCAAACAATCGCACGGGAAGGTTGAGCGTTCGCAAAGATTCCACCGCATGAGAGTGATATACCGGGTTAACAGGGGGGCAGAGAAGAAAAACCACGCGTAGCTACACCCTCTTTAGTACGGCGCACAGTAGTCTGCTAGAGACGGATGCGACTGTACCGACTCGGCGATGCTCGCTTAAGATAAAAGCTTTCACGGAAGAACGCTCAATTTTTTATAGAACCCGTTCCCACACGCGCTATCCGAGAAACGGGTTTAGGCCCCAGAGAGCCGCATAAGTTTTACGCTCGGACGACGTATTTAAGTATCGTAAATTAAGGTATCGTGGCTCCTTGCGCGAATGTTCTATCGTCGAGTCGAAAGCGTGACATCTCAATTCGGTCCGAAGATTCCGACCAGGCCGGTGGATTAACCGCTATCGTTTTGTGGGTACAATGAAAATAAAAACGATGTTAGTAGAAACATTTTTGTGGCGAGAGTGAAAATGGACAACAAAAAAATTAATAAAGGACGAGGAGACCCAAGTCCTTCAGCTCCCTAACTCTATTAATCTTCTTTCCATTTTCACTCTCACCACAAAAATGTTTCTATCAATTTTTTTTTTTTTTTTTTTTATATTTTTGACGAGCTATGCCCCGTTGGCAATAAGAACTTGTTTACTATACTGTAAACAATCCTCTAAATGTAGCGACGTTCGTACCATTCAAAATGTTGTCAATGATAAATAATAGTAAATAAAATAATAAATAAGATATGACGAGAAATAAGGAAGAGTTGCCTCCGCAGTATCATTGGATCTTTCCTAAGGTCTTTCTCTTATATTTATATATATTTAATGTCTTTTTTAACCAAAAAAAAAAGTCAGTCGGTATTATCCTTGCGTACACTTATCCGTGTATACACTGGATCTTCGAAGGAACAGTCGAAAATTGAAACTCTCGATTTTTACCGCTTCTTCGACTATTCTTCAATTTTTATTAGCAACGTTTTTAAACTTTTGACTTTGGCAACTTCCGGGCAATGTAGTAGACACCTCAACAAGTAACCCCGAATTTTTCCAGATTTTTCGAAATCCTAGAAAACTTTGAAAACGCGACTGTTCTCTAAAAGATCCAGTGTCCCTGAGAATATTAGTGTACATATGCAGAATGATCTATTATGTTGTATTGTGTATTCAAATTTTATACGCCTCGTTTTTTTCGCTTCACAACTTTGGGTTCTGTGCAAACGAGTTATTCCGTCGATAAAAATGTTTAAAATGAAAAATAATAAATAGAATTACCACTACAGAACAGACTTCTACACTACACCGATACAGAACAGTCTTTGCAGTGACTGTACTTAAATTTCTGAGATCCGTCTGAGCGTGTGAGTTCGGGGGTGGTTTGCCGAGGGGACCGGGTGCACGGTCCGGGAGAAGGGTACAGAAGAGCGGGTTCTCTCATCTCGTGTAATACAGGGTGAGGTGACTCATGTATCGCAGATTCGACGCCGTCCGTCGGGACGCCTACCCTCCAAATATCGATTCGCGTGCCCGAGGTTGGCTAGCGCGACGTAGGGACGCTTGCCGTTCAGCCCCTTGTGCCTCTCCGGCACGGACAAAAGTGTACGCGGCGGACTGTACACCCTACCTAAATTTTTTCCTAGAGACCTGACGTGTATCTGCGTATCCACGGAAGCGTAGACCAGTCATTTATCGATCGGCCAATAAACACGACGCCTGTGAGCCGATGAACTGTACCGGGTCGATGAACCGCGTATCGATCGTCGGCTCGTAGAGTCAATTATATTTTTTAAAAAAAGAAGGAAACTAAAACGGCACGTTGATGAAAAGATTTATGAATTGTGATTACGGAACGAGCGCCGCGATAATCCGGTTTCTACGGATTACACGGTTTTTGCTGAGATGACATAACAAAGCTCGCACGAAGTTATCCGCTTGATTATCGTAACGCGTATGGGAATCTTCCGTGCTTACCAGCTAGCGGTGCTATATCTATATACAGGGTCGATCTTTCGTAAATAAAGTTTTTTCCAATTTGAAAAATGTTAAGACCGTGAAAAATGCCACACAAGTGTACGGGGTTTTTCCGGAGGTTAGATAACAAAGCTCGCGCGAAGTTATCCGCTTGATTATCGTAACGCATCTCGCGAGAATCTTCCGCGTTACTGCGCGAGCCAGGTGCATGGGACAATGGTGCTTAAGGCCGATAGTATATCTATATCTATACAATAGTACACTATGTGTACAGAAGTATACCACATACATACAAACGCTTGATCTTTCGTAAATAATATTTCAATGTGAAATTTGTTAAGACCGTGAAAAATGTATGCACGGTCTTTGCGGAGGTGAAACAACAAAGCTCACCCGAAGTTATTCGCTTGATCGTCGTAAGTCATCTCGCGAGAATCTTTCGTGTTACTGCGTCTGCCAGGTGCAGAGGAGAACAGTGCTTACGGCTAGTAGTACTATACATACATGTATATATATATATATAGATACAAACGGTCGATCTTTCGTAAATAAAATACCGATTCGGTTTCGTGTGCTCGGTCGATAATAAGCTTTATCCGAGTAGACTGATAATTCCGGGTCGTAATAGTTTTTATTGTCGATCATACCGGATCGGCGATTGAATCGGGAGCGTTCGTGTCCCGAGGCTGCCTCGTGCACCGTCGCAAAAAAACACGTCTGAGCGATCCTAGATACGGGCAAGTCGCGCGGTTGCCCCGGCGTTTTCTCTCGGGGAGTTGTAGGTTGGCGAACGGAAACGGGTATTATCCGGAGCTCGGGGGGGCTTTGCCGAGAACAATCCACGTTACCGCTGGTTCGCCACTTCCCATCCTTCCACACGGGGTCGTTACACCAACCGCCGGCTCTCCGTCGTTCTAATTAATTATTAATTTTTACCGTGAGAAAAGCCGACCGGGGCCGGGCGACGTCGCGCGCCGTGCATGCGTGCCGAGCGCGACAGCGCGCAATCCTACACCGACTTGCAATCTATCGCCTGTACGGAGAGACACCGAAGATGCCATTCGAAAAGGTCACTCACCGTCACTTCAAGGCCGCCCAGGACTTGTCACATTTTACTACACCACTATGTATAATCCAGTTTAAAAGAGAAAACAACGAAAACAACAACAGGAGACGCATCAACTTGGCACACGTTTGTTTGACCGATCCCTTTTCCGAAAAGGAAACGGTCGTAGGAACCGAAGAATTAGAAGGGGAATGAAACGAACAGAAACGACCGGAACCTGACGCACGCACCTCAGCTGCTGTCCGCTCACGAGTGTCGGCCACCACTACCTCCTGGGACGCGCGGCCACTCACGCAATACTAACACGCGTCAATGGGACACCGTATCGATAGCTCGTTTTATAGTTTACCTCCACTCCGTGCCGCTCTGCCGTGTGTGAGGCTACTGCGCGTGCGCGCGACCCCAAACTCGCTTCACCATAATTCGCCTCGGTATCTTCCGTCACGCGGCCATCTTTGTTTCGACCGCCCCACTTCTATCGCGTCGACCAATGAGAAGCGACGATTCGTAACGCGCTGCGAGACACGCCGGCTTTCAGGACTGAGCGCCAAGTTGTTTGAATCGCGTGCTGTTTGCCGATTCTCTGCGTTCTTGTTATCGTAATTTGTACTAAGGCGCGATTGCTCGTTCGTGGGTAATTCTCCGGGAAAGTATGTATCGTGGAAGGTTTACCATAGTAATTAAAATATTTATTATCACAAACTATGAAATCAATTCGTACACGGTAGTATAATAAAAGCTTATCGAAACTATTATTTCATTTTGCCAGTAACATGCGTGACTGTTATTTTTTTTGCAGCCATCGAACGACCAATTATCATTTATACATTCATAATTATTCATTTGCCATGAAAAAAAAATATTAATTTCTGCCATGATTGCACAGTTAGAGGACCAGACCTATAATAACGACATAAACGTGCTTTGCTTCGCTTCTTTTTTTTTTGCTTTTCATAAATCATCGCTCGTCTACTGGGCGTGTAAAAAGTTGATCGGTGTCGACGCACCCGCGTACAATAAGATTCGCGGGTACGTCGATGAATAAAAATTTGTTCTGGACAAAAGGCACCTTTTGATAATAATATCCACTTAAAGTTACATAAAAATTATATTGCATTACGAAACTACTATGTACATATTGATGGTATAGTGTCATCCGATTCGGTACTGTAGTTGTTATTATTCTCATACGTGTTACATTGAAGGTGCTTGCGTCGTTCAAAATCTCAACCATAATATATATATATATACGTATACATATATATATGTATATTCATAAATATATTAATGTTTTTTTTTTTTTTAATTTTCGGATAAAGAAAAACAAAGGTAGAGTTTTCCAAACGTTTTAACGAAACAATACTTTCCTAATACAGAATCGGAAAATTGCGTTGTCCAATATATCTCCCATCCACGACCTACCCCGCTCGCTTCTCGCCCGATCGTCGCGAAGGTTTCTTTTTTTTTTACCATATCTAAAACAATTACATCAATTCGACTAACGATACAAAAAGAAAAAATGTATTCTTAAACGATACACAAGGTATGCGACATCCTGCGAAAAATCACGCGACGATCCACCGCTAGTACAGTTTAATATTTTCGATTGTCCTTCGACGACGACAGTGTATACGATTGAACAACAAAGGCACCTGTGAATTTGATCCCAAACTTAATTTGTATTATCTTTAGCGGTTTTTTTTTCTTTTTATAATAACTATGCCAGACGTACGATTTCTTCTTTCTTTTTACCCGTTGCGATATTGTGTATATTGTTTCGCGGCAATAGCTCAATACTTTGTATAGTGAGATATATTTTTTTTGTTCGTCTTACATTCTGCGGCCTCGGAAAGGGTCGACCCGAAACGACCTTGTATTATATTATCGAGCGATATATATCCTTGGAAGATGCGCCACCTTCGATCGATCTCGCGATACAAAAAACAAAAGACTCGCGCAATCTTCTCTTCGCATATAAGGGACGTCTGACGATGCTCCTCCTCAGCGTAAGAGAACTCGATGGAGCTCGCGAAGTGGTTCCGAATTGAGCTCGTAAAGAGTTTAAGCATCAAGCGCGCTCACTTGATTCGATCCGAATTCGGGATATTCGCTATGCTGGATCACATGTGAATCGTCGCCGCTGTGTATCGGGCCTCTCCTCGTCGCCAGCTCCATTGGCTCGGTCGGTACTGAGGAATGACAATCATTAGTATAAACGTGAAAAGGACTAAACGGGCAAATTTTTTCAAATCATCGCTTACCCTAATCAGCATTTGTCCGGACGCGCTGTGAGGATTGCGATAAGCGTAGCCGCCCCAAGCGACAAGACCGGCGAGCAACGAAACGATAACAAGTATACCGATTATACCCGAGACTCCCATGTTCATGTGACTGGCCGCTGAAATTGCAAAATACATCAATTACTTTTTGTAACACGTGCACGAAAAGTCCCGCTTTTCGTGTCTGTCAAGTGTGTCGAAAGTGGCGCTTTCTAGCAGAGGATGCGCGAGAAATGCTGTAGATACTATTTTTACACGCTAGTTTGTTTTTCGCACACTTTTTTCACACTCTAGCTACTTTCGCGCAGACTTTTTTAACACTCTAGTTACTTTTCGCGCTGACTTATCTGTCACTGTAGTTATTTTTCCGAACGCACTTTACAGGCACGAAAAGCGGAAATTTTCGTGCACGTGTCACAAAAAGTAGTATGCGATACTTGTACGAAAAAGCGGTCTCCCGACGGCGGTTAGGAAGTAGGCAGCACTTGCCTCCTCTCGAGCTACAAACGTCACTCGGCTTCGCCTCGTGCCGTTGTAGCTTTCGATCCGCCTCGTGCAGCCAACTTCACAACCTTCGTCGAAAGACCGCTTTACCGTACTAGTATCGCAAAGTACTATTAATACACAAATTAACTAAATATATAAATTAATTAAATACAAAGATTAATTAAATACAAAAATTAATTAAATACAAAAATTAATTAAATACAAAAAATATTTAAATACAAAAATTAATTAAATACATCAATTAATTAAATTAATAACCGAATTTAGGTTGAGGATTATATAGGTCGCAACAACGTTTGTACAACTTTGGGCGAGACTTACTGTTATCGAGAATGCTCGCACCAGCTGCTCCCTTGGCTCCAATACTATTTTGATCGACAGTAGCCGACAATCCGGCGTCCGAACGCACGTGCCCCGGATGATCGTGACTATCATAATTTTCCGTGTAAGTTGTGTGCGTTGCCGGGCAACTGTTCTGATCCTTGATGTTCCTCTGTTCGCATCCCTTCTGAAGCCAATCCTGCCTGAATCTGAATGTACCGGTGCTGCACTGATGCAGGTCGGGGCACCATTTGCAATCGAAGTCCGGTACTTTCGTCAGACAATCGTTGCAATTGTCCATCTCCAGACAGGTCGGCAAAGCCTTTAGATAAATTACCGTCCAGTTTCTTATCTCCTGATGATTGAAGTTCACACGGTGATACTCGTAGATCGTTTTCCTGCGGACAACTAAATAAAGAAAGAAAATATTTAATTTAATTTATTTGGCGGGGTTTTCCTTTACAATCGGAATATATACTATATAATAAATCCTAAATATTAGAACTCCAGAGTAACGAGTCATAAAAGTTGGAAAAGTTAAAAACACTTAAATTTACGAAATCGTTAATAACATTGCACTTTTTCATTTTTATTTAATTTGTAACTCCTCTCTCATACTCAGGTCTTTGAACTGCTATGTTTGCCAATTTTTTTAAAGTTTCGTAAGACGACCCAGTAAAATTCAGTGCCGAGAATTCGTTGCTCAGTCTGGCCATTCGCGAGGTCGCAGATCTCAAACACAAAAAAAAAACCTAAAAAAAAATCCACTTTTCGTGGGTGTTTTTCTTTGAAAAATATCGAGGGAATATATTCGTGTTCGTAATTTAGGTCCGGTGCAGCGGGAACACGAGGAAGAGAGATGCGAGCGCGCTCTATCTTTTTATAGAATTGGACGAGAGCCGAAACATTAGCGAATAAAGTTCGACGCGCTCCAAACGGCTTCTCAGCTACAGTCTGCAACTTGTCTAGGTCGCGCTGCTGGACGATATGGGTTTTTTATTTCTCGATAAAATTTTTACGCACGAGTATTTTATACTCACAGAAAATTTTTCTGTCCATTATGTAGGCGTCGCTGAGGCCGACCTTTACGGGATGTGCGGTATCTTCGATAGCTTCGACGGTCAGCGGTATCTTTGAATAGACGAAGACAATGTTGCCGTTGTCGTGGAGGGTAGCCTGAAAAGTGAAACCTCCGGCTTTCGGTTTGTCCTGGAGAACGACCTCTTCCCACTCGACCGTAAAAGCGGTACCTGCACAATCGTACACAGAGTCAAATAATTGTTTCCTCGTTGTGTCCATCGGCTTCTCGTGGCTTACCGTTGTCCGCGTACTTGACCCAGCTGTTTTCGGAAAGACGAGTGTCAAAGTTCGCCATCAGCGGGGCAATGTACTGTGTGGCCGCGAGCCAACTATGCACGTATTCTCCCGTGTACAAGAAACCCCCCGTTGCGATTGTGATGTTCCGAACCTTGTGCCCGTAGAACGGAAAATCGAACTTGAGCTTGACGGTCTGAAATTGTATTAAAAAAAATTAATTCACATTAAAATATGAAAAACTAAAAACAAGAAAATTAAAATTAAGCAAATTAAAATAACGAAAATGAACCGTTAGTGTGCACACCTCGGCAGAGAATAACTTTTTGGAAAAAAAGGTTACGACACTTTTTGCAGCGAATTGATCAAACTTTAAGCTGGCGCGGTCAGATTTCCAAAAAAAAACCCTTTTTACCCGTCCAAAAACGCGCTTAAACTTGACGTTAGGCGAAAAAAAACATGAGATAAGTTCGGGGTAAAGATGACCCCTAATGGACACTAGAGACTAAAAGAAAGATAAAATAATTTTAAGGAAAATAAAATAAAAAAAATGGATCTATAAAGATTTTAGTAAAGCATCGTAACGATTAGCGTACCGCTGCTCTTCGATGGCTCTGACTGAGGAGGTCGTTGACCTGACGGTCGGGATGATTGTCCATGTCGATCCAGTACATTTTAGCGATATTCTCGTCGCTGAAGAAAGTGCTGTTGTAATACTGATGGGTGTCCTCCTCGGTCTTCGTTATGTTGTTCAGGGCCAGGGTGTTGTTCGTGACGTCGGAAAATTTGCTTGTCGATATATCGCCGAGATCGCTGTCGGTCGAGTTTCCCGACTGAGTTGCGTCCTTGTTGATCGTTGCATTAATCGCTTTAACCTCCGGTGTTCCATTCGCGTTGCTTTCTTCTTTCGTGTTCAACTTTATCTCGTCGCTTAACTTTGGCGGTACCGGTTTGTCCGGGTTCTTGTCGTCCGGCTGTGAATCGGGCTTTCGCGTTGCGTTTTCCCAGCGTGTTTGATTCGCCCATACGTGCACCTGCGGAATCGCATAAATGAGGTAAATATTATTTCTTCATTTTTTTTACTTCCACGCAGAGTAAGCAATTTTCGTACCAAAAAAAAATCGAGATTTGAGTGTGGGAATACTTAAGGATGCTTCACGTGTACATTCCCAGCCAAAAGTGATTCAGTGAGAATTCGAACACTTCCTTATGATATAAAAATATATAAAAATCAACTGTATTAAAGGTATCAAGAATATTCATTTTGCGTAATAATGTTAAGAAGTTATTAACAAATTTCTAAAAAATATTGTTCAACAAATAATCAGTACACTTTCTTTTTTTTCTCTTTTCAAATGAATTCATTGATTCCGTAGAAGTCACGTGAATTTTTTCAGAACTTTAAAATGAAAAAATAAAAGGTTTGCTGACATGTTTTTAGACAATACATTTTTAAAATAATTTGTTAATAACTTTTTAGCATTGATATTGTGCAAAAACAAAGATCTTGACATAATTAATACGGCTGGTTTAAATAAAACTTTTTGTTGAGAATGTATGTGTGATGCATCCTTTAAATAGTCTGAAACGTCGAGAAATGTAAGTTTACTTGGCAGCCGAATGTATGTGTGACAAAGTTGCCTAATTTAAAACGACTATAGTTCGGAAACGGTTTGAGATAGGTAGTTAAAATTCGGTAAACTGGTAGAGTGACAACGTCTCTTCATTCAGTGCAATTTTTATGAAGATTGAGACCGAATTGGAGATTTTTTTTTCATTCTGTCGTTGACGTCTCATTATAGTGTTGAAACTTCCGAAGACAGACAAATATCGAAAGAAACGTACCGGTTGGCCTGTTGCGGGATTCATCGGATTCGAGACGACGATTGTAGTGTCTTTTGTCGATTTTGGTACATCGGACTTGACGGTGGAATTAACGTCCAGTAGATGAGTCAATTTCTCGACGGGACTCATCGTCGAACCGCCCGGCGAGGTCACCTTGTCTGTCAAGTATGTAACGTCGGTGGAAGTGGCGTCGATCTTGATCTCCGGCTGCTCGGAAGTTGGATCGTGCTTTACGGGGATTGGCTCCACGCCCCCGTAACGACGTCTTCTCGACAGCACCGCGCCATTAATATCGTTGGTGTGAAAAATGTGAGATACATCATCCTCCGGCGAACTTGGGCCTCTCGATAAAGCGTTGTAATTGTAGTAGGCTGAATCTGCAATGAAAAGAAAATTGTTAAGTTATTAATAAGTTACAAAAAAAAATACCTTATTAACAATTCTCACAGAAAAACAAGTTACGTGTGGATGTTTTCGGCCCCCGGTAATGTAGACGGAGTTCCATTATGGGCAATATAATGTTTGTGCCAAATTATTTTATTTTCATGAGCGCAGTAATTTTGTCACAAAGCAACGATGCACAAAGCGAACTTCGACGAGCGAAGCTGATGCAGCACAGTTGGTGCGTCGCGTAAAACGTAATTATTGATTTTCTTTTTTTTTTCTTTCTGTGTCGACTATGCGTCCTACGGCTACTGCTCGAGCGTGCAGTCAAGTTCGATCCACGGAGGGCAATGACCTCGAGGAACGAAGAATACATAGACCCGCCATCGGTGGCATAATACAGTAGAACTTCGATTGTCCCAATCAATTGGGGTCGCACTTCGAAAGCGAAAGTTTGGATAATGGAAATTTCAACATTACAGATATAATTTTTTTTTATGTGCACCCCTATTGATATGATAATTGTGATTATGTAACTCTTCTAAGCACCATTACAATGTTTGGCTTATGTGTACACATCGACCTGTAACATGTTTCTACCCGTTAAATGAATAAATAAATAAATAAACAAATATATCCGCGCGAAGCCAGGAACTAATGAATTCCGCGCGACAGTGCCGACGCGTGAGCAGTGTTATAATGTATAATGTATAAAGAAGCCCGAATACCGCCTGAATGCATTGCTCAGGCCACGACTATAAGCTCTTTTCCGATTATTCGCAACCTCGTATCTGTTTAAGCTACTTCTATTTACGTCTGCATACGTTTTATTATTGGTATAAAATAAAGTAATAATACATTACGACACTAGTGCGATAAAACTTTTTCTGATGAGTGTGAGTTTGCAGCACGAGCCGAAGACGAGTGTTGCAATCACACGAGTTTTTCGCACGATTACCTTAACAAATTTCATTTCACTCGGTGTTTTTTCGCACGCTTCGCGTGCAAAATCCCCCATTTTCACACCTCGCGAAATAAAATTTTATCGGATACTCGTGCAAAAAACGTTTTCTGAACTCGTGTGATTGCAACACTCGTCAGAAAAAGTTTCTTCGCACTCGTATCGAAATGTACTATTACTTCACAGGGTGTGAAAATGCGAGTTTTACGCACGCCAAACCGTCATTTTCGCACCGAGTGATGTCAAGTATATTTAAGTTCCAGTTCGGTCCAACGAAAATTCGAATAATAAAAATTTGAAACGATACAAGCGGAAACAATTTTATGTAAGTACATTCATATGAAAATCTCCGCGCGTAGCCAGGGACTTGGGAACACTGCGCGACACGGCCGACGTATAAGTAATAAGCAGTTTAAACTGTGATCGGGCTATATACGCTTGAATACGCTTGCAATGCGCTAACGGTTCGACGAAAAAAACACAACGAAATTTTACGCTATGGTTCGAGGAACAGGACGTTCGCACATCGAAGATTCGGATAACCGACGATCTACTGTAGCACGTACGATACTGCACATGCTACATTATCGTACACAACGCATAACATAAATAAAACACAACATGAATACATAACCTCGTGCACGAGGCATCGATTATTCCCTTTCAGAAATCGATACGGCCTCAGTGCAGAAAATATATTTAAGTTCTATTCTATATATAATGTATCGTGTCCTTCTACGAGACAGGTAGACACAGTCCGACGCGATTCTCTCCTTTTCGCTAAACATCTTTTTCATCGAGAGTCCCGCATCCGTGCGCCACTAGTGCGCCACGACCTCGAAGTCCTTGAACTGTGGAGCCGAGCTGGTTCGAACGGAGCCTCCTCGTATAATCTTATCACGCTGTTGCCCGCGGCCAATTGTATCAGAGAGCCTTTGGCACCGCCGTTTCGGTACATTCGTTTCAAGACGTCGATTATTGCGATTAACTTGACTAATTTCTTTTTGATTAATACGAAATTAAGTGGGTATCGACGAAGAGCCGAAAATACGGGTTCAACTTCGTATGTATCGCTCGATATTTATTTATTTATTTCATTTACGGGACAAGCTCTTTTACAAATAAAAATACAGATGTAAAGACGAAAGTACGATTGCATTTAGTACAGGGTATTTTTAGATAAAAGAAAGTAGAGAAAGTCGCAACGACGAAAAGTATTCATCGAAAAAGAAATTTGGGGTTTTAGAAGTTAATGATTACTCGTCAAATAGAACCCGAGCAGAAAGTGAAGACAAGTTCGTACGCAGATATTAATTTCCACTCCTCGCTCGCCCTATTCCATAAGTAAATTTGTATCAAGAAATCTCAAGTAGTACGGACGAGACACGATACATTACGCATCAATGGCTGTGCGATGCATTGTACCATTGCGTACCAGCACTCTCGGCATTCCATGACAATTATTTTCCTAATTCTCTCACACACACACGCATGCATACACGCACGAGAAACTCCTACGCAGAATTAAATCGAGCCACTGATCGATTTTTCAATCCGTCGCGAAGACAATCGTCTGCCCGCTGGTGCAGCGTCTACTTTACTCGTTCACCTCTGCTCTCGAGGATAACTGGTAATATGACGGTCCATAAATTTCAGTCGAGTGAGTATCAGCCGGTGAAAGTGTCGCGCGCGCCGCCCCGCGCCGGAAATCGAAAGCGATTTTACGGCCAAGCTCTCTCGACCGAGTCCGGTCGTCTCTAAGCGTCCCGATAAATAAATAAAACATCTATTTACATTTAATCCGGAAAGTACTATGGGAAGAGCGGATTTCTGTGCGGGCGTTAAGAGAAATCGTTTTGCTGGGAGCACACATATCGAAGCCTCGTGACATCGACAGAGTTAAAAATATCATTGGGAAATATCGAGAACGCGGAACAAACAATTATGGGAATGAGCAGTCGGCTAGAAGATATTTATTTATTTATTGTATTTGTAATAGGCTGGGCTGAAAGGAAAATCCATCGTTCAGTGAACAATGTGAGAGCGATCCGTCGCTTATACATTGCACAAAATTCAGTCTAGTGTACATATAGGAAAAAAATAGCAAATTGAGAATTTGTGTGGTAGAGAATGAGCCGTGGTACCTTAAAAATTGGTAAAAAAAAATGCAGATTGTACTCTGAAAAAACTCAACAAAAAATTCTATCATGGAAATATGCATTTAGCAGTTGTTCTTGCAAGACCATCGTCACTAATGTTTCTCTTGGTTGAGGACACATGCGATAATACAGATCAACCTCCTTTATTCTCAATAAATACATACAATGTTGGACAAACAATTGTGAAAATCTAGCACTCATTTGACACGTGTCTTAACACGTGTAACCACCACTAAATAGTTTCTGGAGATATGAATGTAGACAGATTGAATAGAATAGATTTTTTTTAAATTGAATATTAATGTGACCTCGTTATCTATGTTCGTGGAGCTTCAGTAATTTTTTACTGCCCAGCGGGAGAGAAATCCAGCGAGGAAAAGCTGGAGAGTCGAAAGATCCGAGAATCTCCTTAGCCCGACGACTCGGCCGAGGGAGCCAAAACGTGATAGCGTTTGGCCGCTCTCTAATGACCCGGCGCTAATTGCGCCCGATTACGACGATGACGTTGGTGCGCGCAGATTAGAAGCCGGCTTCTACGCGCTGGGTGCCTCGCACGCTCGTCTACCGGCTTATCAAGGCGCCTCTTATATTGCCTCTCACCTTCTTTCTAGTCTAGCTCGCTCGCTACGCTCTCTTCAAAATATCACTCGCCAACAGCCAGTCAGATATTGAGAACTTTTTTTTTATTAGTGAAACTGATAAAAAAAGGGGGCACTACTGTATGGGAAGGGAATATATACATATATCCCCTTCCCATACAGTAGTGCCCCCTAAGTTATTATTATACCCTGGCGGGTTTTTACGAAAACCCGCCAGGTATCCATGGAAATAAATATACTACTACTCCTACAAAATCAAGGTGAGATGGGGGGGGGGGGCAGCTTCGCCGAAAGGGTGGCTCAGCTGGGGAAGTGGGGGAGGGGGAGGGGGGGGGGGGGGCAAACATCCAAACCAACCAACAAATCCAGTTTTCCAAAATATGTATAAGAACATTTTTTTAACCGCCGCTCCATTCCTCTCGCCATTCGGATATCATGGAGAACTTTTTTTACTACTGAAACTAACACCAATAGTAACTCTTCCTTTCGGTGAACTGAAAAAACGAAATTTATATATGTATGCATATATATATATTTTTTTTTAACCGCCTCTCCATTCCTCTCGCGTTATATCTCCGCGGATCCGAGGGGCTCTTCGTCTTGCGAGGAGATGCGAGAAAGCAGAGGGACGATCGAGAGTGGAGAGTCTTGACCTTGAGCGAGAACGTAGTGTATCCAAAGTGGTTCGGCACAGCAACACTGAACTCGTTCTCTCCGTCTCGACAACATATATATATATATATTGAAACGTTTCCATATTTCATGGGAGCGAAATATCGAACTCAGGATTTTTTAGATCCTCTTCTCCCTTGCGGAAGGGACAGGGTACGAGCTCTGGGCCGGCCGTAGACTGTATGGGGGAAAGGATTGACATATTATACAGAGAAGCTGCTTTCCTGGGAGAGTGGGCTACCACCCCATAGTGTGCAAGCTCACTGTACTCCAGGATCGCACTACCTCTGTAGGCACGGAGGTAGGCTCCATGCCTTCACCAAATATGCCGAGGAAGAGGAGAATTAGGAAAGTCGACAGTTTTCTTCAGTCTTGCAATTTGGGAGACGTAGCCGTCTTCCAACATTCAAGGCCAAATACTCACATATCGGCTCGTAGCCTTAAGACTAACCGAGAACGATCGCCTGTGACAGCATCGCCTCGTGTATAGTTTTAAAAAATTGCGCCGTCCTCTTCAACCGCACGGCGACTTGGGAATGGTTCAGTGTCGGATTGGAATAAAGAACCTCGAGGAGAGGACAGGTAGAGCCTTTATGGCCATCCCTGGGCAGTCTCGCTTGCGAGAAGCGGACGCCAGCCGGCCATCTAGCGGCAAAGTGCCAGCTCTGCCTGGGGTGGGGTCTGTCCCGTTACAATATATATATGCTATATATTGTTGAAAATTTCAGTAGTGTTTTAATAAGCGCGAATACACGCTGCTCTCGGACATTCGAGGTATTCTCGATAAGCGTGAAGGCATCGAGGGATTCTCTGGAGCTACATGTCGGTAAGCCCCGGTTATATTACTTGCCCGCAGAAATAACTTTCCCGCTCGCCTCTCCGCCCGCGCTCGGTGTGCTGTAAGCGATACGGATAAGAGCGTTCGCTCTCGACTTATGCAATCGACCTATCTTTCAGGAAGTTTTACTTACCTGTATCCGCAGCGTTAGTATTTATAATGCGTGCCAGTGTGTTGTGCGTAATTAACTTCGGGCCGCCCTCCGCCGAGAGTAGCGCTAAAACTGTGACACGTGCAGATTCGGACGAATCGTCAAACAGGAAAATCGTTGACGAAGACCCTCCGATCGAACGGTTCGAATTGGAATAAGTTGCGGCATTGAATGACTAATTTTTTGTTTTATAATCTATTGCACGAGGTTGCGAACGAATTACAAACTGTTCGACCTTGGAAATACCGTCGTTGCTTCATAGTTGAGCTGAGTTGCGTTGAGCTAAAAGTATCGTAGCTGCTTCGTCGTATAGAGTCGTACAAATCATCCATAGAACATGGTCGCATGATACAAGTCGGCCCTCGAGCAGCTACCGGAGCCGACCACAAACATAAGGAGAAGAAGAAATCGTCAATAAGGAAACCCACTTATGAAGTCTCATCGATCGAACGCTTCAAATTGGAATCAATTTCTCAAAGGAATTGTGGTGAAAACAGAAAAAGAAATCGTCAATAGGGAAAACCAATGATGAACCCCCCGTCGATTCAATGGTTCGAATCGGAATCAATTGCCAAATGAATTGCGACTCTAATCGACAATTTTTTTTTTATAATCTGTTACACGAAGATGCAAACAAAACAAACGCTATTCGATCTTGGGAATACCGTGGCTACTCCGTCGTGCGGAGTCGCGAAAATCGTCAATAGGGACAACCATTGAAGAACCCCAATCGATCGAACGGTTTGAATTGGAATCAATTGTCAAACGAATTGTGACGCTCATAGACAATTTTTTTTGAACAATCTGTTACATGAAGATGGAAACAAAATACAAACTATTCGACCTTGGGAATACCGTGGCTGCTCGATGGGCTCTCGCGGGCATGAGATTTACAATAAAACTCGCTAGGCTTTTGTGGTTGGAAAAGTTTAACGTCCACCGCTCGAAGCCCCGTCAGTAACGGCTTCGTTCGAGCGCTCGAGTGCTTTATGAGTATGGCGTCGAAGGCGGAGTATGGCGTCGAAGCCGTCTTTCTTTGTAGCGACTCTCTCGCAGTTTTTTTTTTTTTTATTGCTATGTGCTCTCGTCAAGCTGATAGTGTACCCTCGGTAAATAATAGGATTCGACCATGATAGATGGGTACATGGAAGGGGCCACGCTTGAAAATCACTGACGACACGGCTCGCGAATTTTCAGGCCACCGGGTGGACTGATGGCTGCCTTTGCGTTTCGCCCTGTATATAGCGAAACAGCGGACGGAACGATCGCGGCGCTGTGGGGACCTCTCGTGTTTCGAACCCGTGATCGACGAAACGTTGCGGCGCCGGAGAAAAAGGCGACGTTAGAGAGCTATCCGGATCAACGGTACCGACGATCGACGAGAAATCGTATTATACAAAAGTAATAACGATAAATAAAATGGAGTGGCGAATCGGAACACTCTGCGTAGTAAAAAAAAAACGTTTGTACTTTGTTAGGCAACGTTAGAGAGCTGTCCGGATCAACGGTACCGACGATCGACAAGAAATTGAATAAAATAAAGAAAAGAAAGTGGCCAATCGGGACAGTGCACGGAGCCTTTGGAAACAAAGCAAGAGACAGCGGTACAATTGAGAGTGCTAAATTCTCTTCCGGCTCGAAAGATGATGGAACATCGAAAGTATCTCGTACTTAATAGTTTTCTTCAACGATTCAATGGTGCAAAAAAAGTTTGCAGAAGCGAAATATCGTGCACCAGATATCAAGCGTTTCCCGGAAATGAAAGTTGGCACGGAGGGGGGCCGTAGGCTTAGTCACTGGTCCGTTCGAAAAATTGTCGAGCCGTAAAACTCGAGACCGCTCCGAATATAACATTGCCAAATTGTATACATTTTTATCCCGCCGTGTATTTTGTGATATACATTTTTCGCGCCGTATTTCACACAGTACATCGCTGCTTCACTTTGCATCAGAATAAAATCCGTGTATGCTTTCGAAAAAAATAAATAAATAAATAAAGAAAAAAACAATGGACGCAACTTTTCCGCTAGTTCTCGAAGTGACTGCCTGGAACAGTCCTGGGAAGTCGTGCCGAACCTCTCGACTACTCAGTATCGGGCGAGTGTCAGCGTGTTATATATAGAACAACGTACTCGTTAAATATTTCGAAACGAAATGAATGAAAATCAAGGCGAGTGTCAGCTTCTCCGAAAGGGGGTTCAACTGGTTGGGCGGGGGGGGGGGGGGGGGGGGGGGGGAGGGCAAACATTCAACCCAAGAAGCAAATCCACAATTTTCCAAAATGTATTTAAGGCCATGTGAAAGATATACCACGTGACATATGAGTGCGAGAGAGATACATACATTTTTCGAATCAAGGCCATTTAAAATCGGTTGACGTTTCGGATAAATGGGAAGCATCATCAGACGCGGTATTAAATTGCAGATCCGCTAATGCTTTGCTTTTTCCCCGACAAGTCTACGGTATCTGAATCGCATTTATTACAGATTTTGGTTACCAACTGAGTCGTTTTACATGTCCTTAAGATGTAATGGAAGTTCAGAATTTCGAAATTCATTCTATATGCAATAAAAACCGAAACTCTGAAATTATGATATACAAAATGGAATTTCGGAATTTCGAGATTTCGATATCCATTCTATATGCTATAAAGGAGAAAGATCGCTATTACGGCATTTAGAATGTAATTTCGGAATTTGCGAAACAATTTTTTATTTTTATTTTCGTGAGAAGATGAAAAAACGACGGGACGGTAGAAAATACTTTCTAAAGATAAGAATCTTCGTTGTCTCGATGGGAATCGAAAATGTATAATACATCGGCGCAACGGGTACAGCCGGGAGTGCCTCTGCGCTTTACATGTTTGATCGGCTTACGGATTAATCTGGAGAACGTCTAGTTCGCGAGTTCCTTCGCGTTCACTTTCTTTTTTATTTCTCCTTTTTCTTCCCTCTTTCTCTCTCGCTTACCGAGCACTCGACGGCTCTCGTCTCCGGGTATACGTGTAGGGTTCGTTAAACGCAGAGCGAGAACCGTCTCGCTCTGCCTTTAACGCAGAGCACCTAGTAATCGGTAATCGTAGTAGATTACCGAATCTCGCCGCCTTCGTGCCTTCTGATTTACCGACATATCGTACCGTTGAATATATCACTGGATACGCGAGCTAATGCTACCTCTCCGGACTTGTGCAGATATATCTTCGATGTTTTATTCCCTCTATATACATAAAACGCCGGATGGGCCATGAGCCTTGGTGGCGAGTGTACGTGTTCCGGGTGGTGGCGGATAAAAAACAGTGAGTTTAGAGAGTAAAGTCGAAGCAAAGTAAAGGAAAGATAGCGCAGAGTGACGGGGAAGGAGGGAAGAACGGTCGGAGATAATAAATTCGGAAGAAAAAGTGGAGGAAATGAGAAAATAGCTTGGAATCGGGAACAGTGGTAAAAGTGAGGTTAGCGGCAAAACCGGCAAGAAAGTATGGCTGGAAGAGGGGCGGCAGACGCGAGCGCCACCATAGAAGAATGGCAAGGTGGAAAGGAAGGAAACAACGAAATCGAATCGGCGGTCGGTAAAAAAGAACAAAGACCGTCAAGGAAGTTGATGAGAATCATTAAGGGGGCACTTTTGTAAGGGTAGGGGATCTATGTAAAAACCCGCCAGGGTATACATGGAAATAAATCTACTACTACTACTACATAAAACGCCATTATCCCGTTCATTTATGCATCCCGGGAACACTCTATCTTGTTTTGCTGAAACATTGAAACGTTGCAACAAAAAAGACGATCCCGCGAGATAATGATTGATCGATCATTTTCTTGTATCCTAAATAACTATGCGGCAAATTTTGTATGATGTTTGAAAGCAAAATCATAAGAGTTTAGTCACTCAACGCAAAGAACTACATAATTAATATTAATATTAGTGATATTGATTGACAACGGTGTTCGCAAAAGGAATTGTAAAAGCAAATAAAAAAATGAACAGGCATGTGATACAATAATAATAATAGAATATGATTAAAAATGAGAGAAAGGGGGGAGGGTTGTAGACACATGTTGCGCTGCAAGCAGCAGGTGTTGTCGCTTGCGGTTGGATTTACAAGTGCTATCATCAGGAATCATAGCAGTTGCAAACAGGAACAAAAGTGCGGGGCTACGCAGTTTGCGTATTGTCTGGCTTTCAGTTGCGAGCGAGTAGCGTCGGTTATCTCCGGTTACTGAGGACGGCGATAAGTGTCGGGCGGTGGGGAGAAGAAATTCCAGCGGCGACTACAGCGGCCGCAGTAGCGGCTGAGGTGTCCGCGTGTGTCTATGCGCACTGGGACTCTTCTCCAGCGATTATGTGCTTTGCGTAACAAGCACGGAGCCCTCGACGACAACGAAGAAACGCAGACGACTCTGACGACGTTCGCGTTCTGCTTACGTAAATGCAAGAACGCACTCGGATACAAAAGACAGACTTTGCAGAGCCGGTGCTGCTGCGGCGGCTGCGCGCGCACCCGAAACACCTGATCGCTAACCGTCGATGAAAGGAGATCCTTCTCGTTTAATCCTCGTATTGTGAAATATGACACGACAATGATATGCTATCGTTCGCAAGTTCAAACGCTATCGCAACTTGTCAACTGCTAGCACATCTTTCATGAAAATTGCTGGTCATTACTATATTGTGTGTTGTGCGTGTGTGCGTGAATGGGTATTAAGGAGGTTGGAGCGCTTCACACTAGTCGAATGAATGCTACATTGTTTATAGTGGATGGGTATTTGTATTACAGCAGATGTCCTTAACCTGGAAAACCATCGATTGAAATGATTTGCAATAATATTAAGTGGTTTCTGCTAATTTCTGATAATAAAAGTGTGGAAATAAAATTTTTTATAAATAGCATGTTCATCCATGAGTTACAAAAAAAAAAAAAATTTCCAAATGTTTTACAAACATTTCACAAATATTTTGTAATATTGGTAAAATATTTTAAATATTATATTTAAATATTTTTGAAACCTTTCAAAAATATTTCCGTGCTATGTGGAATAATCAACGGATGAGTAAAAGTTTGTACAAACGACTTGAAAAATGTAGAACTCATTTGATTAGTCTGAAGCGCTCCAACCTCCTTAACTGTGCAGTTTCGTTAAATCACGATAGGCGCTAAAGCGCCTTCAGCGTCAAAGTAACAGCGCAGTGTAGTAAATGAAATCGGCGATAATTCCTGGCAGCGTGCATAAATTCTTCTCCTACTCCCGCGATAGTCTTATCAAGAATGATAATCCTCGCCGTTCGTGCACCGTTATCTCCTTGTGTGACGATAGTCTTATCGTCAGTGTTTTGCTTTGAAGATGCACAACGCTTTTTTTTCACTCGTGTCTGCGTGAAGGGAAAAGCCCGTGACAACGTTGGTTACTCGAGCGATGAAAATTCGTAAGGTCGCCGCTCGGGAATAGGATAGCGTCAGGGGCGCTGCTGTCCTATCCCTGTCGCGCATGCGCGCGCGTTGTTCCCTCGAGTGTGATCGTCGTTCGCGAGGCGTGCGAGGGTCGAAGTGCTCTTCCATCAATTAGGTCGGTGGTGTCGTTCAAGGGGACAACGCTTTGAAGAAGAAAAGAAAGAGAGAGTATAGACGCATAAAAACATAAGAAAAAAAAACCAAAAACAAGCAAACCAAAAAATGTATAAAAGAAAAGGTCCAAAATTGTCGCACGAAGCAGATTCTCCGCTTGACACTTTTCGCTCGTCGTAGCGAGACTGAGTTTACGACGCATTATTTCCCCGCTGCTCACGATTTCTTCCACTTGCTTCGCTCTCGCCTTGACGTTTTATAGGAAAACCGGAATTACCCGAAAAAACTGCCGTCGAGCGCAGTAACGCTACTAAATTAATAGTGCGTATATATAATAAGATTTTTTTTTCTTCTATTTTTCTTTAATACGCGTATAGTTTCCCGTAACGGGTTTTTTTTTTAATCCTTTGGTAACGCGAGGAAATTGCGACCAAAGGTGTATTAACCGTGTCGAAGGGGAGCCGAGAGTTGCGGCAGCCGCATAACCAGAAGCCCCATAATCCGTGCGATGCCTCGCCTCGTTCAACAAACCTCGGCGAACGATGCTTTTCTACGATAAAGAAAATTCCCGGAGCGCGAGGGAGGGAGAGGGAACGGTGAGAGAGAGAAGCAAGAGAGTACACACGAAGCCACGAGGACCCTCGGGCAGGAAGAGACCTAAAAGTGGATCCGGTCGCGAGAGCCCCGGTAGCTATAGTAATAAAGCGTGCCTTTATTTCCAACATACGACTCACAGCTGACTCTTCCGTTATTCCTTTCTTTCGTGCACCCCCGCGCACTGGCTTCCCAAGACGAGGCGAGGAGTATTCTCCGCGTACAGCGTCGCCGTTATAACATCATCTACCACATGTCTCCCGATATACTTTTCAGAAACACAATTAGCCAATTCTTTTTTTTTGCAGACCTTCCCGACACAGTAAAAAATAATTTCGTAAAATCGGTATACGAAGTTTCGTAAAAACAATTTTGCTCAATAAGTGACAAACTCGTTTGTTCAGTTTTTAATATTCAAACCTTTCCTTTTTTTACCGTTTCGTTAACAATTTCAGTTTGTACTTGTAACAAACGAGAATAAAAAAATACAAATTTGTGGTCATTTTTGGACAATCAGTATTTGTTAAAAGTACAAATATTTTTTACTGTATGGGTCGCCACTAGTCGCGATGTATTATAAAATGTGTATTTGCATGCGAACACGATGCCTATGGAAAAAAATGAAAATGAATAATAGATCATTTTCGCTCGTAAAGGATGCGCGCGCAAGGGCACGAAGCCGCCCGATTGCGGTCGAAGTACGCGCCCAGATAGAAAAACGTGCCGTGCGTTCGTCACGCCGTGCCAGCACAATGCCGTCAAGTACGTCCGCATGTGACGACATTGTGACAGCACGGCGTTTTGATACCAAAACCTGTTTGCACAGTTCCAGCTCACTGTGGAGCTTCACGTCAGGATGGTGGAGCTCCACGCCAAGCCGGAACTGTGCAAGCAGCTTTTGGTATAAAAATGCAGTGCCATCACAATTTCGTCACATGCGGACGTACATATCTGCATTGTGCCGGCACGACGTACGTTCCCGTGCTAGCACCGAGTAGATCTCGTGCCGTCACATGTCTATTTGGGCGCGACGTTCCTAACCTCTCGGCGCTCGGACTGCACGCCAGTGCGTTCGCCTGGAATAAATATTAACAGTGTTGAGCGATGAAAGCGCACACTGGTACGTTTTTACGAGCTGCGTCAAGTGTTCTCCGTCATTGAAAGCTCAATTTCCTGTCGCCGTACAATGTAGAGACGATATACATACATGGCACGGCTTAAACGAAATCGCGTTCGCTACTTTACGCTGTATTACCCGCCGGCTACAGCGAACCTACAGTCAAGTGTTGCAAATACATTTGCGCATCCGGGGGTCCGCGGTCTACCGTATATTCAGACCACGTGTGTGTACGAAGGCTCAATTTATAAATTCGCTCGAGTATATAAGTCCTACTCGTAAACTATAATCGGTCAATTAGACAAATATTAAACCCCCTCGAGGTGGCTTCTCAACGGGAACACAAACTAATCTTCGTACGTCTGACCGCTGCGGAGCGCAGAGCTGTACACAAAAGCCCATTTTACATTCGGTCGGCCGAGAGCAACGACACTCGAGGATCGGCGGGGTGAAATGGAATTTCACTGGCGCATGTCGACATTTGTGTTTCGTTGCAGAGCTCGGCAATATCTTACGATATTGCCGAGCTCTGCAACAATATCTTACGATAAATTATATATTTTAGGTATTTTAAATAGTCAAATACTTATCTGGTATTTAAAGTACTTTTTGGGATAATTAAGTATAAAATAGAAAATATTTTTACATCCACCTCCACATGTGAATTTTAAGAATGATTGCGCGAATATCCGCAGTCAACGTACTTGGAAGATGTAACAGAAAGTAATAACATTTTTTTTTCAATTTCATTGCAAATTACAGATGTGAAAGAAGTAACAAATTCCGATGTACAATCCTGAATAGTGTCAAATTTTCATCCGACGTTGAAAAATGCAAAGTTAAATGTATTTTCAGAAAATTTCAGATTCCAAATGCTAAATGTCAAACGTGAAGTAAACTTGAAATTTCAAAGGTAAAAAAATCTGAAATCTGCAATACAAATAAGATATTGAATGGTAAAAATGGATAAGCGTCGAATGTTAAAATTTTGTAAGCAAAATACATATAGTATTTTATATTTTCAGTATTTTGCTTGACTTTGTTTCGTTGTTACGCTTCGACACGGCCAGACTAATTAATTCGGAGGCCGTTAAGCTCGTCTGTAGATTTTTATGCTAATGTGATTGGCTGACGTCACGGCGCGTAATTAATCGAGCGTTTTTTAAATTTAATTATACACATATAGTGTACATAGGTGGCGAGTCACGAGAATACAAGTCCGCGCTCGTGCGTCAGGGACGCGTTGCATCACTGCTATATTAATAGAACTAATAATATTTTTCCACATTTCAATAGCAATAACATCGTAGTCTAAAAATTAACTTCGTACGATTTTTGCGATTTTACCTTTGCTCGTGTAACTTTGTACTTTTTAACGTTAACGGGGCGAAGGAGAACAATCACCGGACGCGGGGGAGCTGTAAGCCGAGACCAAGAGTCCGGAACGATCGGTGCCGGTAGGACAGCTCTCTATGAATTCGACATGGTCAACGCTCGCCGTCTCCCGCGAGAACTAGCTCGCGTAAAATAACGTCTCGAATGTCTCTATCCTTGACAAAATATACGAGCTTTATTAGCGGATCTGTAATCATAAACCTGCCAATACAACTGCTAGAGAGACCGGTCGTTGCACGTCGTCCCCGACCTTCCGTGTCATCGCGTACGCTGCGAAGTAGTCCCGATGATAAGCGGAATGATCGGTTGAGAAAAAAAAAGTGTCACGATCAAACCGGGCGCTGACCAGTTCTCCGTGTATACCGATAATACGAATATAGTCGTAAATCCTACGCGGACATTTGCGCGCATGCGCGGGCGGGAGGAATTGAATTCCAGCCCACGGGTATTCTGTTAACGGACATGTCTCTCAATGCGCGGTCCTGAGAAGTTCGTTCCCTCGTTTCGACTCGATGCACCGAGAGGAGGGAGAGAAATAAATGTAAGGAGATTAAGAGAGAAAAAAAAAAAAAAAAAAATATCGTGTAGGAGATTTTCACGTAGCTTCTTTTTTTTGTTGCAATGTATTTCGTTTGTGAGTGAAATATTAAAGACACAGGATGTGGCGCTAGCCGGTTCGGCCGGTAACGACAGTGGACGGCGATTTTCAGCGCCCGAGGGGACTTTCGATGGAAACATAAAAAAAAGGTCATAAAAAAATTTATGAAAAAATGAGATTTTCACGTAACTGTTTTCCTCATTGCTATGTACTTTATCTGTGATGAAAATATGAAAGCTATAGGATGTGACATTAGCGCGTTCAGCTTATAGCGACAGTGGCCATCGATTTTCAGTGTCCGAGGACACTTCCGGTGGACACTAAAAGAAATATGGAAAACGCGATTTTCACGTAGCTTTTTTCCTCATTGCAAAGTTCTTCCTCTATGAGGAAAATATGTGACATTAGCGGGTTCAGCTTATAACGACAGTGCGCATCGATTTTCAGTGTCCGAAGGGACTTCCGGTGGGCACGGACGAGCGGCGGAGACCGTTCGCAGACGGCGACGGAGGCGAGGACGAAGAGGGCGAGGCACTCACCGCTACCTACGTATATAAATCGTACGTCTGCCGTCTAATGTAAACGCTCCCGTACACCTATATACATATATACATATAAATACCTATATATATATATTTATCGATGTATCGTCGCTCTGCACGATCCGTACGTGGGAAACCATCACATGTGTATTGCACTCGGCTTTATGTGGCCCCGACTTGGATCGCTGGTGTTGGTCGTCTTAGACTCGCGTTGTAAACGCAAAGGCGAAACTTATACACCTATTCCTATGCATACACGCGTTACTATAAACGTAGCTGGTGGCTGCACGGCGTGTACGAGGTCTCGTCTACCCGGACGGCTCGACTTACTGCTCGGCGAGTGCAATGAACTCGCAATTTCGCGCAATCGCACGCTTTTCCGTGCGTCACGTACGACCCGCTTTACAGAGCACGCTGGTTCAGCGACGTCGCTCCGCTCGGACGGGGTAGCGATCCGAAGGAGAGCTCGATATGCAACCCGCATCGATGTCGCGCGTAATTTATTGATTTGTTATTTCACGCTTGCTTAGGTGCACGTCGAAGATGGCATAGAGAGAACGAAAATTACAATCACTTAACCCAGTGACACATTAGAGACGGTGCTATCTATCGCACAGCTGTTAGAGGAATGTTACACGTATGAGGGAACCAAGATGGCCGCCCAATGGGTTTAAGGTGATGTGGTATAACTCAGGGCTCAGTTGTTGAAATAAATTGTACTGAGTGCCGTTTTGAAACCGCAGATTGAGAAAAAAAGAAAATTAGGTTTTCATCACTCGGTGCGGAAATGGCCACTTTTCCGCCCGCTTCGCGTGCGTAAAAACGCCATTTTCGCACCTTGTGATGAAAAATTTACAAGGTTACAATTTTTCTAACTCGTGTGATTACAGCACTCGCCTTCGGATCGTGCTGCAAACTCATACTCGCTAGAAAAACGTTTTTCGCCCTCGTGGAGTAATGTACTGTTCCCTGCGTCTGCCGATTCCCTAGGGAAAGACCATTTCCGGTGGACTGCGGTCTCAAAACGGCATTCAGTATAGCTCAGTACACATCGTCTTAACGACGAATCGAGGATTAATTAGTTTCGCTCGGGATAAAAAGCAAGAGACGGTAAAAAAAAGAGGATTTCATCTTTGTAATTTAAACAGATTTATCAGTACCTACGCTCTTCTTTTTGTCACAAGTATCCCGGATCAAAGATGGCCGCTCACAGTGTCTTTAACCACGAACCGAGGACTAATTTTTTTTTTCTCGGCACAAATAGCGAGAAACGGTTAAAAAAAAAAGATGAAGATAATTTAAGCATATTAATTGTGCTTATACGTTTTTTTTGTTTCGTTTCTTGTTTTTTAAATCTTTTTTTCATTATCATTATTTTTGTCGTCTCTTCTCATACGAAAAAGCCAGATACAGATTAGGCCGAGCTCTCAGCTCTCCGATATCCGGCACAGCGGACAGGAGGTTATCGGTATCGGCAAATGTTCCACGGATAAACGGAGAGAGAGATATTTCGTGAGCCGTACAATTTTACCCTCCGACCTCCTCGTGCACGCACATACTTTTATTATTATAATCACGATATCGCCATCATACGCCGCGCCTCGTTTACTCGCCAGTTTATTTTTTCCCGCGCTATAATAAATTCGACCTTGAAAGAATTTTAAAAAATACAAAATCAATAAAAAAAAAAACATTGAAACAAAATGTTAAGTAAAAATCGTGACCAAAGGTTTCGAGTGCGAAAAACTGGACGGGAGAATAATTATACGAAATAGACGGCGAGAGTCCGGCCTAGCGTACGAGAGCAGACACTATGTAATTTGTAGAAACGAGGGTATCAAGCGTGTGCTCGTTGTTGCTCTGTACCAAGACGCTTAGCCGCGGCGCAAGTTGGGCAATCAAGCAATCACGAGGACCATCCGCACAAGACAGACTTAATGACCGTACAAAGGGGACACGTGGGCGTGTGTACGTATTGGGCCTCAGCTGCGCCCTCTCGGCCACTCGGTTGGGCGGCCTCCAAGTCGAAGAGAAAAATCGAACGCGAGGGAGATGAGGGAACAAAAAAAAGTTATCGATCGACGGCATTGATGTGACCCCGAGGTCCGCGCGGCGCGTCGAGCGGGCCGTGCGTCTATGCGCGCATGCGCTATACGTTCTTCCGGTGTTGACTAACGAGCCAGAGAGATCTCACTGGCGCCCCGTTCTCTCTCACTTTCTTTCGTCCGGGCTGTCGCGGCAACGCGCGGACGGTGTAGCGTTACGGCGAGTCGAGAGGAATAGACGGAGGCTGTTTCAGCAGAGACGGATCGGAGAGGATTATAAATCGCGGCGTAACTTGATGCTGAAAGTTATACGATCAAACGAACTTACCTAAGCGATGTTCGATCGTGATTATGCTAGTCGTCTTGTCCGAATAGATCAATAGATAGTAACGCCAGTTGCTCGATTCTCACAGTTTTTAAATCCATCATAAGACTTCGTGCCCTCGGCTATAGAGGGAGCCCCTGTTCCTTCCACACGCCATTACATTTGAAAGCCAACGAATTGTGTCACGAATAGATCAAATCGGGTTGGGAATAACAGGGTGGGATTGATCTATTCGGACAAGACGACTAGCATAATCACGATCGAACATCACTTAGGTAAGTTCGTTTGATCGTATAATTATGCTGCATCGTCTTGTCCTCTAGATCAATAGGTAGTTGTTTAAAGATTGACACAATATGAAGCTGAAGCTAGCGGCCAGTTCAGCGGCCAGTTCGCCGCGCGCGCAGGGGTTCTCACGCGCTACCGTAACCCTCCGCACTCTCGATTCGGCCGACTCAGAATTCATTTTTTCGGCACTTATAGAGTTCTAGACTGCGAATAGCCATTGAAATATACATTTACAAGTATCTTGCGCAGTATTTGATATGTGCACAATAAAAAAAATCTATTTCGTACGTTCATTCTAAAACTATATCTGTTTGCGCGTTGTATTATAAATATTGTGTTCTCGAGGTGTACATTGGCTGATTATTTTCTATATCATGTTGGATATCCATTTGAAGATATTTGGAAAGTTACGAACAATGTACACCTCTAGAAGCTGAGATATTAATTGTTTATTGCAATTTTCAACGATCCGCTGTATCTCGACACGTGCCAATTAATTTTCTAAACCAATTAATTTTTTAATTGGTTTATTATTATTATTATTATTATTGTTATTTATTGTAGGTAGGGTGTTAATGATCGTTTCACTAGCTCAATCAAAAATCTTCAGAAAAGTCTTCAAAGTTATTTAAATAATCAACATTTTTTAAATAAATAAATCGCTATCTTGCCAATTAATTGATTTTTTTTTTGTAGACAACAAGCTCCGAGCTTGACGTTGGTTTCAGCTATAAAAAAAATGTGTACGAGGATGGTTCTTACGACTTCTGTGTATACAGTAAATTTATAATTGCACATCTGCCGCGGATGTAAGCGAAGCGCGCGTCAAAATTATCCAAAGCCTATCTCCGATCTCGGCGAGGCTTTGTGCACACGTCTCACCGGCAACAGCCTCGTCATTATTCCTCCTCTCGCCGCCTCTTCGCGTCCGCTTGCGTACAGAAAAATCTCTGAAGAAAATACGGATACCGCTTAATGGAATCGACGGAGAGTCTGATTTCCGAAGCCGGACGAACCTAAACGCTTTGGGCACGACATAGAATTCAAGATGGCGGCCACTGGCTAATTCATTCGTGGCAGCCTCTCTGACGCCGGAGCGGGGATCGCTCCCGCATTATCGTCGACGTCGTCGTTGCCGATTATAGTTATACCCGATCCGGCTGTCGCACGACTGTTCGCAAACTCGGCGAACGGCGAACCCGGGAATCCCAATCTGTGTCTTTCGAATCATTCCTCGCAAGCGTTTGCGAACGAGTACACAAACTAAATCGAGTTTAACGAGACCGAAGGATACTCGGCGTGTTGCTGCTTAACAGTGTCAGGGTTTCGAGTTGGATACGCAGATACGTCTTTACCTACGCGCGTAGCGCTTAGACGATATTTCGAAGGTCACGTTTTTTCTAATAATAATTATCGCTAAGTTTCGGTTCCCTTTTTAACTTAAAAAAAAAAAATACATGCTCGCTAAGAGAATATTATTATCAGTGTTTACCGCAGTGTTAAAAAAATTGTAAGTCACATTACATTAGTACGGGACTAGAATTTTGTATGCAAAAACCGGTACATACAATTTAATGCACAATTGTGATAAGACATTAATATACTTCGACAATTAAGTAAAAATAAATTATTGGAATTAAAGTTTTACAGTAAAATTAAAGTACATTATTAAAAGTGAAGGTTTCTAAAGTTTTTGATACACTGTACTTTAATTTTTCATCGCATTGTACACGTAATTTAATATACCAGTTCACGCATGAAAACATTCAGTACCGCGGGGTAAAAAAAAAATACAGGGTCAGAGATATTTCGAAGGTCACCTATTTTGATAAGTATAATTATCGCTAAGATTCGACGCCATTTCCAACCGAAAGAAAATAAATGCTCATGCCCGCTTACAGAATATTATTTTCATGGTTTAAAAAAAAAATCTATTTAGTAAAAAATCATGCATCGCTCGAAGCGCTTCGATGCCGCCGGTTTTGCATTCAATCGTTGATATTCGGTCATACGAGCGGAGCATCCAGTCACCGAGCGATTGCGTGCCTTTGTTCCGTCGCTATGATTAAACACGCACGTTGGTACTGGAATTAACATCGGCGTAATAGCGGCGCGCGGTGGAGCGTGGGTCGCCAAGGGATGAGTCATTGGTTCGCGTGCTGTTGCCTTGTGCCGATACGTACACTCTCCCTGTGGCACAAGGGTTCTTTCGTACCCGGCGATCGATCGGCTGCCAGTTCCCGCCGCTTACACTGTACCCTGTCTCAACGCCTCGTACGATAGCGTGTACGGCTTATGCGTCGTACGATTTATTTACTAAAAAAAAAAAAAAAAAAAAAAAAAAAAAAAACGTTCGAGGTTTCCACAACGTGTCGACGTTTCTAGGCCATTTGCGTGCCAGAGAAGCTCGAAGACAACCGGTACATAGAAAGGGCCTCCTGTGTCTTCTCACCGACCATAGTTGGTCCTTTTTTTCTCTCCTATATCCGAAGAGAAACGTCGCGGTAGTCTCGACGCACATGTCGAGGGCGAGTGTAAAAGCGAGCCTCGTTCGAACGTAAGAGCCGCTTCGATTGTAATACTATATAAATCCCGAACAAACATTTTCAAATCGCACAATTGTTTCGTCAAGTGTAAACAAGTAACAACCGTAACGTGGAAAGCGGCGAGCGTTGCTCGAGCGACGAGTCGGTCGATATAGCGCACGCTGTAATGTAAGTTATATAAAAAAAAAAAAACCGGACAAGCTTCGTGACGTTGTTTGGCAATCGACCGGAACCGTCACGATCGTTCCGCTCTTCCGTTAATTAGTTTTTCTCGCTTCCCCGAGCGTGGCCTTCGAGTCTGTGTGTTAAAATTCGTTCGGCGGAAGAAAGAAGGAAAAAACCGCCGAGGTTTTACACCAATAAATGTACAATTGGTTTTCGAGCGAACAACTCTGTTGGAACGTTCCCGAGCGCGTGCAAAGTGCATGTTATATCGACAGGTTCAGCGTGTAAGTTCCTACCACGGGGGCTCCTAATATAGCCTCAAAAAAGTTACCCAACCTTCCGAGTATCCTCGAGAGGCGAACCGCAGCTGGTCGAAGCTTTTCGGTGTTCCATTCTCCCACCCGACAGCACTGGAAAATTTGTCTATGTGTCTTTCTGCGTTTCCCCGGTGGGGCGGAACCCACCTTAAGGTGGGCTAAAGGTGAACATAACCTCGAAATGTTTTTAAGCCATTTTTCTCCGGAACGGTTTTATGAAATACGAAACGACTTCTTTCGGAGAAAAGTGTGTTCAAAACTTTTGCGTCTCTCGCATTCGTACGTGTTTAGCCTCCCCTTAAGGTAGTTCGTGCGGTGCAGTCAAGTCTGTCGAGTACCCGGATTTGAAAACTGATTGTACACGTTTCACGAGAGACATTTTTTGTTTAGAACTAAAGTCGTTTAGATCGAGGATTTCCTACTTTATGTACAAAAATGAATTTACAGAAAAATAACTGAGCTTACGCCAGTAAATCGACGGGCATATTTTTATACATTAAGTGGGAACTCTAGTGGAGATCCACCTTAGTTCGCGCTAATTATCTCTTTAAAATGTGTACAAACCATTTTTGAAATCTTGCTAATGGATTGACTTGACTGTACCGCAAGGACCACCTTAAGAACTGTCGATCCAGTCTTTCGCAAACTTCCCAATTACGACGCAATCGTAAATAGCCAAATTAGTATGAGTCCGTGTGCTTAAAGTTGCCATTGTGACGTCCGGAGCCAACCCCAAATCTGCATTTTCAATCTTTTCGATTTTGGCCAGTACGAGTTCTCCGACTGTGCTCAAAGCAATGCGCATTGGACAGTAACAGGTTACAGCGCGCATGCACAACAGAGACATTTACTCCCCTACCGAACTCCTACTTTCTACCTCCGCATATTTCCCACCGTTTAGAGTACGCTGAATCTCGCTGTTCGCGCGAACGATAAATTAAATGAATATATAAAGTAACTACGCGCCTCGATATAAAAATAAGAAAAGAAAAAGAACACGAGGCAAACTCTCGACGAGAGAAAGCGACACTCACCAGATTCCGCGATCGCCGGCGAGGATCCGAGTAAAACGAAGGCCAACTGGACGACGATCAACAGACGAACAGGGTTCCACCCACCCCACCGATGGGCATACCACGCGCACTCATAACACGCCATATTTTCGAAAGCCGGGAGCCGATAATCACGGTCCCCGAAATCGTCGTAGTCCTCGGTCTGGAAACGCCGCACCCTTCGACGACTTCACCTCTTTCCTGTTTCTTTTTGTTCTCTTCTTTTTTACAACCGCGCGTTGCGAAAGATGGGTAGAATCTTTTTTTTTTTGCGTGCTCAACGTATCACCAACCGGGGATCACACTTGTCCCAGCGCCCCGATTCTCGGTCCAACGAGATTCACGGACCAGTTTATGTGAACGTCGAGATTGTTAACGAAGAAACCGAAAAAATAACAGAGCTTCCGACACAACTCGACTCGGGCGGAGAGAGACGAGTTTATGATAAAGTGTATATTCTGGGAGCGCGCACACACACACGGGGGGAGCGGGGAGGAAAAATAGAAGCGAGAGGCGCCAGTTAGTTGTTCTGATCGGCCGAGGCCTCAAACCGGTACTGCGTAGACTCCGTTCTGTTACGACGAGAACGGCATGTCGGCCCTCACTGGCTCTGCCTCTCCCGCCGTGCGACTCTCGACCTGTTGCTCCCCTCTCGGCACCTACCCAGGTAGCATTATGTTATCCTAAAGGCATCGAAACGATGACACACGATAGTTACGGACAACTTTTTTCTTGTGTAAAAAGATACCTTTTTCTAATACCTTTTTGTAATACAAATAGTATCACTTATGTCCGCCAGAATGGTAACATTCGCGTGACAGAATGATAACTTTTTGGTAACATTAAATTGTTGTCGATATGGTGCCATATTGCCAACTGTTACTTGTAATTGAAATGACAACTTAATGCCGTCTTACAGGACGGCCTGAAAGACATCATTCGAAATGTCACAGAATCGTCATAAAGTTTACAGAAGTAAATGGTGAACCAAAAGATAACTTTTTGATAACGTATAAAAGTAATATTGGAAAAAAACTTGAATTATCAGCACGTCTTCCCACACAACGCGCTACTGAGAGACCTCTCCCGACTGTATCGAAGATTATCATAAATGAATTCATATAATTACGATTAATTAATTATTACGGCATTCATTATTTCATCCTTTTTTGAAGTTACATTTTTATTAACCATTTTTTTATCGTTAAATATTTTTGTATTTTTTTTTAGTCGTTTCCATTGTTTTTTCTTTATTAACCATTTTTTTCACTTTTTTTGCGAATATTTTTTAATAACAACGACGAATTCGCAGTCGGGAGTTTTTTTTAATTTTTAATTTTTTTAAATTTTATGCTTTTTGAATTCTCCCGTCTATACAATTCTACCCTGATACAATTTTCTAAGTGTCATTCCTCTCTGATATAATTTTCTGAATCATGTATGTCTCTAATACTATTATCTATGTGTCTCTTTTGTCAATGAAAGTTTTTATATGTCGTTTCTATCCGATATAGTTTTCTATGTGTCCGTACTCTTCGATATAATTTTCTAAATGTTCTATCTCTACAGTACGATTTTTAATGTGTCGCTCCTCTCCAATGGAACATTTGATAAGTAGAACGAAGAGCAACAACATATAGATAATTGTATCGGAGACGAACGATAGATTAAAAATCGTATTGTAGAGATACATTTAGAAAATTATATTGGAGTGGACGAACACATAAATAATTGTATCGCAGATCAATGACATATAAAAAAAAGTTAACGCAGAAGAACAATACATAGAAAATTGTATCAAAGAGCAACAACACATACAAAATCGTATCGGAGAAACACAACATTAGAAAATTGTATCTGAGATATAATATTTATGAAATTATATTGCTGACATATATCACTTTGCAAATATCACATTACACTGCGGTGATTGAGTTAGAACTATAGAGCCGTATAATTCAATTCGTTTCTTAAACTCTTTTTGCAATTGGGAGTTTTTAAATTTTAGTAACATTTTTTTTCATCCTTTTTAAAGGATAATAAGTAGTATAACCAAAACGTGAAAACACTAAGATTATAAATAAATAAATAAAAACTAATAATAATTTTGAAAAGCACGCATAAACAACTTATATATATATACATATATATATATATAACAAATTAGCATAGACGCAGCTCGACACGTATTCGAGGTTATACTACACGTTGAGTGAATTCAATGCACTGTAGAATAGCACACAGCTACAGCATTTTTATAGCAGACGACAAATAATCGCAAATGCAATAGTAGATAATGGCGGGCGCCTGTCGATATATTTAAATAGGGTTTTGGCCTGTTTTTTCGAAGTTAATTATCTCTGCCATTTCACATTTATTTTTCTATTCCTTTGCTACGAACATACTTCCACATACACAGAACTAGTGTGCCAAATTCTGTCAAGAGACATTGCGCCGTTCCGACAAACACTGGAGACAACGAAAACAGCAAAATCGGGAGGCCTCAGTGAAACGCATAACTCCCGTCTTTTTTTGCCCTAGCGGGCAGTCGGGAGTTAATAAAAACCATTAACGATAACTTAAAAATGGAATCGTTACGTCAACACTAAAACGAATGGAAATTTAATAACGACACCTCATAGTTATCTTTTGAACGAATCTGAAAGGCAACTTATAAAAGATATCGCATAGTTGACAATTTGACAGTGCTGCTACTTGGGTAGATTGCACGGGCTGCGCTTCACACCGAACGGATTTTATCTCGTCATCTTATGTGCGGTAGCGGCCGCTCGGCAAAGTAGTCGCGCATGCGTGGAGCGAGGAACGACGGTCGGTAAATCGAAATACTGTAGGAGCGACAATGCGACTGTCGATAAAAATAATGATAGCTCCGATTATTATTTTATTTCTCTTTCAGCAGGAAAGTTTCGATGTAAGACCGTACGAGTAAAATAACTGAGCCCGAAATAATGTCTTTTGCGGATCGGGGAGACTGGTCCGTTAGCATGAATCTTCGATTTTTTCTGAAAATGAAGGAATTATATCGTCCTGAGAGTTCATCGGGGATACCGGAAGTGGAGCTGCGGTCGCGGCATCTGCGCGTACGCCCGGGATCGTGTGGAATTGGTCCAAGATAGTCTGCAACACAGATATTATAATTAATTTGATAGTCTCCTTAATCGAGCTCAGAATTATTCGTCCGGTTAAGAGGGATTCTTTAGAAGAATTCTTGAAAACGATTCTTAAGAACTACCGTAAAGTTGGCTGTATCGTCCACGGTCCGGTGACACTGGTCGCTCTCGACAGATCCCGGAAATCGTAGGGCAGCATTCACTTGAGCGCGTTGCTTCCTTTTCATCTCGACCATGTACTCTCGATCGGTAGTTCGTCGAATGTAATCAATTTCCTCGAGGGCGCTCAACGCCGAGCCAACCTTGGAATCGCGTATTCTGCCGATCTCCTCAGCTTCTCGCATCGCTTCTTTTTTCCGCTCTGCGCTAAGCAGCTTGTCCTGGAGTCCTCTAACATACATTCCCCAGCCGCGATGACGCTGATTCATGAGAAAGGCAATTTCCCCGTCCATTCCCAAGAGATGGACGCCGACTTGCTCCAGAAATCGGGAAACCTCCGTCCACAGCTGGCCTTGAACGAAGCGGTACAAGTGATCGGCGATGCACAACGTGATCTGGAAAAAAAGCGAACAACTTTATGACCATCCTCTTCGCCATTTGAAAAATGTTTATAAAAAGTAACACCTAATTATTATAAGCGTCATATGGTGTAAGTTAAGTGCGATTTTATATACAAGACGTTATTAATAATGTTGTTGTTAATGTTTCCTGGCGATATTTTTTTGATTATATGTTTGTTTGGACGATGGTAAAACCATTGTTTTGTAATTGGGTGTAAACCCGTAATAATTCAATAAATAAATAAATAAACATGATAACGATCGTCGATACTAACGAGATCTTCCACGGGCGTGTCGTCGAGTAAGATCTTGTAATGCTCCTTCGATCTGTCGAATCTATCGGAACCGTTCATAATTATTTTTCTTATGGCGTAGATCTTGGGCCGTACCGATCCAACGATCGAGGCCAAAGCGGGACTGAAGTCGTGCGTCGATCGGGCGTGAAAAGTCTGTATCCACTGCTCGGTTCCCATAATCGGTAACTCCGCGTCTTCTATGCAACCGTCCCTATTTCTTTTAACTCCGGTTCGTATCTCTTCTTCTCGCCACGATCTAGCCAGAAGCGACATGAATCCCTTCGTCTTGTCGGCGCCTCGCCAAGTGCAGAGGTGAGGAGCTCCGTGACCACCGGAACACATGTCCGTCAGGATTCCCAGGTACATGCAGCGTACCGGCAATATAGCTTCTTCGATCACGTCGAGGATCGTGTATATTCCGCCGCTGTCGACGAACTTCCGGACTCTCATCGGACACCACACGACGCACTTCCAGATGTACGAGCCGATCGTTATCAATAATCTGATCGAAGGAGTCGGGCCGAAAATGTACAATACTATATAAATAAATAAACAAATAAATAAATAAATAAATAAATAAATAAATAAATAAATAAATAAATAAATAAATAAATAAATAAATAAATAAATAAATAAATAAATAAATAAATAAATAAATAAATAAATAAATAAATAAATAAATAAATAAATAAATAAATAAATAAATAAATAGATAAATAAATTTGTTGCTATCGCTTCCTCGACCTGTAGACCTACCGCTGGTCCAATGGAAAGTCTTCCTTGTTCCGATGGAGACATCGCCGAAGCAATTGTACGACCATTCGCAGGCCCCGACCTTTGTACTTGTTATCGGAGCGTTCCTCCGAATTTGTTAGATCTTGGAGGGTGATCGTAACGAACGTGAGAATTCTCTGATGCTCGGTCGTGAGGCAGTCGAACGTTGAGATTCGATCGGCGAGCTCTGAAATAGAACGGATCGATGATACTCGGTTTAATTTTAAAAAATTATTATCAATTATTATTAATAATTTGTAGCGGAAATTGTGGGACCAATTTCTGTTTCTCTTTTTATTGAATACACTGTACTAAATGCAACCATAAAGCGGTTGTCCCGTAAATGAAATTAATGAATTAATTAATTATTTTGGTAGGTGGAAAATAAAATCACCGATGAGAGGGCCTGTTATCTCTTCGTCGCGAAACTTGTTGAGCACGTGAGGGCATTTACGCGATGCAATGGAGCAAATTGTTTTCGTTAACTCCAGTACCTAGTTACCGTATAATTACTTTTCATTATTATATTTTATTTTTTGTTACCTCTACTCTTAGACACTAATGATGTTACTAGTTGATTCTACACCGAAAAAAAGGTTTGGTAATATCAAACTAAGCTGCAGTTGCGGGTGGCGAAAGAAATATTTGGTCGATTGAACAAAATGTTTGTTAAATAGAAGTAACTATTTGTTGAAGCAACTAAATATTCGGTCAAACTACAAAATATTCGCTCAATCAACTACATATTTCTTTCAATCGACCAAATATTTTTTTCGCCACCCGCAACCGCAGCTTAGTTTGATATTATCAAACCTTTTTTTCGGTGTACTAAAACAGTTATATTTACAGTGCATTTTCATGCATTGACCTCTCGTGTGTGTAGTACAACTAGGGCATAATAACCATACATACATACCATGTGGCTATCGAATTCGACGGTCAAGCTGCGCTCAACAAGCGTTCGGAGTCTGCGAGCCGTTCGTTGGATCGAAAAGGAATTCTTATTAAATGCTTATCGATTCGAGCATGGATCGGTCAGGTACCTGAGCGTGCCGTTGCTCGATACGAATTCCTGGGGCATCTTCGGCGCCAAAATCGCAAGAGTCGTCATGGCGAACTGCGACAAACGCCGGAACTGGGCTGTGCTCCAGAGGATTTTAGAATCGGCGTTTGCCGGACCGATTAGTCCAAGGATCGCCGGCACGACGTGCCTTTTCACCATTATCTAGGAAAAATCGATCGGTAAGCCTCACGATCCACGACCTATCTCGGATCTATCTGAAATTTACATCGATCGCTGCTCCGCGATTCGAGAGTCGACACAGTATCGAAAGCATGATCTTCTTGAAGCGTAGATCATCGTTGCTCGCGGTGAAATCAACGTTCTCCGCCCACGTGCCGTTCACACCCGATTCCGTCGATACCGCCAGTATAACGAGGTCCTCGGCCAAGCCAAATCTTACCAAGTGCCAGACCGGAAGCGCCACCAGAGCCGCGAGAATCAGAACCGCCAAGTCGTTCCGCAACATCAGACTCTTGCTGCTTCCTCGACTCTCGCGGACTTGCTTTCTGAACGCGATTCTCAGACTCCTGACAAAAAATATTTAAAAAAATACGTTTATCCAATTATTACTTGGCCCGCCGCGGCAGAAGGAGTCATCCGATCTATTACCGCATGGCGGAAGGTGAAGGCCCAGGCAGATTCCCGAGATCGGGCGGAAGTTTGTTCGGAGGAAGTATCGACTCCATCAACGCCCACAGGATGTTCGTCGCGGCGATCATTTCTTCCTTGTACAGCTCATCGTCTTCCCGCGTCACCGGATCCATTCTTATCAGCAGATTATCCAGCATCCCGGCCTTCATCATTCTGTAACCTTTTTGCAATGCATCATTAACTATAACACTCAATATTATGATTCAAGTACTATAATTTTAATATTATCATTTTTTAATCAAATTTTAAATGTCGATCTAAGAAGATTGTTCCAAAGCTACGAGTACACTCACAGCAACTGTGAGATTCTCTAAGCATAACATAGGCCAGCTCCAATAATCTGAGATAAATCTTCGGAGAAGAAATCTCCACGAGTTGAGCAACGATTATTGCGAGTCTGGATTTCTCCATGGCCCTGCGGATAACTTCCGGTTTTACGGCGCGTGCAGACACCGGCTTGGAGCGCGCCCGTAGCAAGCTATCGACCGCTTCGAATACTATCAATATCTCTCGATCGGTCGGTAGCGCAGCTATCAGATATCCCAATGTGGTAAAATATTGCTCAAGCACCAGAGTTGAACGGAGATTCTCTGAAGTGCTCCTGAGCAAGGGCGGCAACGCGCAGAGCTTAAGCATTTTGTACAGGTGGTCGCGATACTGCTCGACGTCTCTCGCCCTCCATGCAAGGAATTCCAAAACTTCCATCACAGACGGCAATTCCTGGAGCTTCTGCGTATACTCGGATATGGAAAATTTATGAGACCCACAAACGCGGGGGAAGAGGGTTGCTTAAAAGTTAGAGAAATACCATGGTCGGTAATAAAAACTGTAATGAACTTTGTTCACGGAGGATGGTTTTGTAAAGTTAAAAAGAAAACCCATACAACACGAAATATTTTGAAAACATTTTACAAATATTTCAGTGCAATGTTGGATAATCAAGAGATGCGTAAAAGCTTGTATAAACAACTTTAAAAATATATAGAACTCATTTGACTACTGTGAAGTGCTCCAACCTCTTAAACAATGCAGTTTCGTTAAATAATTTCAAGGCTTTCAAGGATACGTATCCATCGTCTTCGACGCCTCGTAGAAAATCGTCTAGCAAGCGACTGATCCATGGTTCGCTGTCGCGCGTTACCGGATCGGAGATCAGTTCGTGCAGCTTGTCGAGGCTGTGATCTTCGTCGACGAACCTGCTCACCAATTTTCTCGTAGTGGAGCAAATTACTCCGGGACGCGTTTTACGCTCCGAAACATCGGAATGACGATGGTTTCTGGGTCCGCGAGGATCCATCAGCGTCCTGCGATGAACGGGGTCGATGATCCAGATTTATAAACAAAAACTAAGTGCCGTGCCGCCGGTAAGCTTGGAACGATCTAGTGCGCATGCGCCCCGATATAGTCAGCCGGAAAAAATGGCGGCTCTCGTTAAGGCGGTGCGTGTTTCGCGGACGATAAATAATATCTCGAAACTACTGACGAATCTCTCACTGTCGTCCGGTAATTCGATCGATCCGTCATGCACAATTCCAAGGTAATGAAATTATATCCGAGCGATTTTCCGTTCGTTTGTTCGCGAGACAATTCACGCTCTTGTTTACACGGATCGAGGTTAAGCCCGTTTGACGCGCACTCCGGGTGCGTTCTTGAATGCAATTCTATTCTGTTCGACCAAATCCAAAATAATTCGATGTGTGGTGCGTTTGTGAATGCAGTTCTGCTCTGTTCGGCCAAATCCAGAAATATTCAAGATATATCCGCATGTATACGCGGCTGAAATAAGCGTTCTTATATTGCTGTCTGCTCGCAGTTCACGGTAAAGTTTTTACACAAATCTGCTCCGATAAGCGTTCTTTTGTTATTCAAACGGACGAATTGTACTCTGTCGAAAGAATTGTATGTACCATTGGTAATTTTAAAAAAATCTGACTAGTAGTGGTCGTTCACAAATAAAAAAACGCATAGCTGAGCAGAACAGCATTCAAGAACGCATCCTCTTGCTCGAACCGTTTCGACGAGCTAATGATTCGTCTGTTTAACATCCCAATTGCTTTGCGCAGGACAGCGATTTGTCAGAAGGCTTCGTTCCACGCCACCAGCAAACGCTACGATCTCATGGAATTCTTCGACGACAAGAAAAATTGGGGGAAAGACGAAGTGAAGTGCGGTCGTTCGTGGAAAGTAGATGAGCTGCGGCTGAAGAGCAACGTCGATCTTCACAAGCTATGGTTCGTTCTCCTGAAGGAGCGAAACATGCTGCTGACCATGGAGGAAAGTTCCAAACGGCACTGGGAAATCTTTCCCAGCCCCGAAAGGATCGACAAAATCGCCGATAGCATGGAGAATCTTGAGCGCGTTGTCAGAGAGAGAAACAAGGCTTACCACTTGCTGGAGACCGGCGAACATGGAGAGCGCCCGGCCAAACTTGTTACCTCTCAGATCGGTAAGTATAGCAGGGATAAAAAGAAAAAATCCGACTTTGCTAAAACAAGTACATTTGTTGCGTGCAAGACGGATCGAAAATCGCCTATTGTTGACCAACGATCATTGTTAACACGTGCTCAGGAGCGGTGCTATTTCATTACTCCCCAAGGAGTTAGTCATTTATTCATTTATTTATTTATTTATTTATTCATTTATTTATTTATTTATTCATTTATTTATTTATTTATTTATTTATATATTTATTTATTTATTCGTTTATTTATATAAATGAAATCCATTAATAAATTATCAATATTAATTACTCCCTCCGGAAGTGCTGTTAGTCTCGGTCGTAATAGTCATTGGCAAACATCACGATTTTGTTACGCAAGAAATGTGATTACTTTAACCAAGTCGCAAAAAAAAAAGTATCGTATGCTACACTGGAAGAAGCGAATTTTCATCTCGTGTGATTTCTGCCCTTGCTTCGGTCGGGCGGCAAACTTCGTACTCGGCGAAATCGCGAACTTCCGTACATTGTAGCACAATATACTATTGTACTAATATAATATATTATCCACCAAATAACTCTTTTATATATAATTACGGTATAAAAAGTGCTTTGTCCCGTATACTCATATAATAAATAAATAAATAAATAATTCGCCCCCTTTTGTCGGAGATGAAAAATGTTCTCATCTTTGCTTTCACTCGTCCGCAGGATTGAAGCAGACGCACAACATGCAACAGTACACAATTCCAAAGTGGATGAACAAAAAGTGGAAGGCGAACCACAAATTCGGCTTCCACGAATTCGCCGTTCGGAAGTTCCTCCGTCGCTACAATGAACAGAAGGACGACAAGAAACGCAGGGCGCACAGGTACGGAAGCCGATACCCCTTAAAGATCTTTTCTTTTCTAAAAAAGAGGGACCACAAAAAAAAACCCAAACCGAAAAAAGGAGGGACCACAAAAAAAAAAAAAAAAAAACACATTTTATTCCGAGATCGTTGATATTCCTATGTGTGACTTTTCGGTTTTTCTTGCAGACGTCAGTACCAGCACGTCAGAACGCTCTTCAGGAAATTCCCGAACATGGATATAGAGGCTGTGAAAGCAAAGTTCCCGAACATCGATATTGAAAGTGTCAAAAACGACCCGCTTGCCCGCGGTCACGCCATTCCCAAGTAGGCGGCGCTCGGTTGTAGATTTATATTTTAGAAACGGTCAATTGACTACTGTAAAAATATACGATGAATAACAATGAAAAACCGATTCTTCTTTTCTCCTGTCGTGAATTCATAAGTGCGTCTGAGATAAAAATTTGAGTCGGAAGTCTTCGAGATAAAATTGCAATTTTATTCACCGGACTTGCTCGTACATTTCTTTTATTTATACTTTTTATCCTGAGACTCGCTGACAATGATCCGCGTGCTCGCGGTCAAGCCGTTCCCGAGTTAGGCTCCACTGTGCTGTAGATTTGTATTTTAGAAACGGCCAATTTATTACCATAAAAATATAACGGTGAATAACAATGAAGTACGGATTCGTCGGTCGTTCTGCCATAAATTCATAAGCGATTCTGAGATAAACATTTAAGACAGAATTTTGAGATAAAATTGGATTTTATTCACCTGACTAGCTCGTACAATTCATTGGTTTATACTCTTTACCATGACACTCGCTGACAATCAGTTTTAGCGGTAGAGAATTGTTTTTTTTTTTTGGTTTTCTAATCGAAGTTCACGGCCACGAAAATCGAGTTCCGCTGGCTGTAACGGGCAAAAACGATCCTCGCAACGGTGCACTTTCCGTCATGACACTCACGACGAATTCCAATATCATAAAAAAAATAACCCAAAAAGAAAAAACAAAAACTGAAATACAAGAGAACGTTTATCGCTTACGTATACATTATTATAATTCATAAAAATCACAATTGCAGACGTTATGATATCATAAATTAACATTGTTTTTTTTTTGTGTACAAGTATATTCTAAATGCTCCTATCACAATTTTACGATCGATTTGCGATCCGATAAATCTCGTGCACGTTTTATATTTACTATTCACAAGTGAATACGTTATTTATCGTTTCGGGCCATCACGGTCATGGCTCTGTTTTCGAGTCTATCAAAATGATATAAAAAATTGATATTCAATAAGAACTTTTTTGAAACAAAAAATTGTAAGTATTACGACATTTATATGGTCGATGGAGGGGGGGGGGGGGGGGGGGGGGGGGCGGCAAGATAAAGAAAGATTAACAGTCGAAAGACGTGTTGAAAAACAAAAGATTAAGTAATCGATTTCAACACCGTTTCACTCAATCTTCTCGATATCGGATGGACGTTTGTTCCCGGTCCATTGCAACCAATCTCTCACAAGCTTAATCTCTACTTATTCAATTCTCGTTGTCTACCAAACCGACCACACTCAGCTGCACAAACAATAGACAATTAAAGTAATTATTTAAATTAAACATCGACTGAAGCACCTCGATTCATATAATACAATTTTAATTTGCTTTTTTTTTCACCATCCGTGGATCTGTACATGTAAAATGATACTAAACAAATTTTGCGTTAAAGCTAAAGCACTTGTAAATTCACAGAAAGCCGCGACGTCTTTGTTTTCTCAACCGGGAGAAAGAGCTGTATAACTAGCAAATTACGCGCTTCTTTTCGACGAATCGTTTGTGAGAGTATATTACGATTTTCCAAGCTACATCCGCTTCGCAGTGGGGGTTTTTTTATTCCTTCTTTTTTTATTACTCCCCAATTTTCCGAGTTATTCTCAACTAACGAAAGAGTACATAGACACTCAATCCCAACTTAATTGGTAACATTATCGCGTATCGTAATTACGATCGGGTAAATAATATTATATTTTTTATATTGCACTGCCGGACTCGCCTCGCTCTTACAATGTTTCCGAGTATAATTGAGGTTCGCGGTTATGCAGTGTGTGCGAATAGTATGTTATGCACCACGACTCGAAGGTAGATATATAAATTTTTTTTTTTAATTTTTTTTTTTTTTTTTTTTTTTGCATTCTCTACGGTTTGACTATTCGACTGAGACCGGAAGACCCGGAGCATCGATCGAGGGTACAATCACAATTTATCTTTCTTCGACTACGAGACAGAGGTGTTGTTGGCTATGAGAATAACGCGATTCGCGACATATGAGCTAAACATGATTGTACACCGAGCTTCCGGTCTCCGCAAAAAAATTATTAGGATGAGACCCGCCCAGCAGAACGAGGGTCTCGCGTATATCGATTAGTCATAACGTCTATTCCTCCGACTTACTAATCGGACGCCACTGGCAATAGGTATTTCCAGGCGTGCTCCAAATCCTTGCTGGCGTCGGAGCATCGCCGGTGAAGCTTGTCGTCGGGCGGCAGAGTGACCATTGGAAATTCACCCTGCAAACGATAATTCGATAACGAGTCGTAAATTTTAGAACATGCTACAAGGGAGAGAAGTGCGCGATTTTCGCCGAGCGTACAGTGTGCAGAAATCAACACGAGGTGGAAATCTGCTCCCCCGTGTAGCATGTGATACTTTTATTCAGAGTTGGTCCACATAGTAAAAAATACTGAAAATAGAAAATACAAAATACTGTATTACTTTAAAAACAAAATACTTTTTGTACTTGGAATACATTGATAAGTACTTCGTTTCAGTACTTCCTAAAATAAGTCGTAAAAGTTAATGAAAATTCCATTTCATTTTTTCTAATTAAATTTCAGTTTTGACATTTTTTCAGAGAGTAATGAAACAGTACCGCGTACTTGCGCAGGTTAATAATGATAATTGGTCAGTAATAGAGGATTTTCCACCCGTGTAGCATCCAAGTAATATTATTATTTTAGCGAAATCGAGGGAAAAAATTGCACTCCCGCGACCGCCTCGACGACGAACTCACCAAGTTAACGTCGGCCCACAGTGTCTCCAATATTTCTCGGAAGGCGCAGAGCTCGGTGTAGTTGGTGAAGTATATCACCCAGTCACCGCTGCTCTCGTGAACCTCCCGACAAGCGAATTCCTTGTCGAACGAGAAACAGCATTAAAAATTTAACAGCTACGAAGTAGGGTACGACAACGCGCCGCCGAGACTTACGAGTATACACCAGGATTGCTGTGCCAGCGGCACGCGAAACGCGGTGAGATCCTCGACGGAAGCGCAAGAGAGTGTTTGACCTCTCTGCGTGCCCGGAAAGACTTCCTTCATCGTGACCAAGTGCCTCGTCGTGGCGACGAGGCTGCAAGGCAGAGGACTCTTCGTTTCCGAGCAATCGAAGAGGCCCGACGCACTCTGGACGAAACTCTGCAGCCACTCGGAGGCGACGTACTCGTCGGGCGCCGCGAACTGGAAGGACTTGTTCGGCTTGAGGAGAATCTCGAAGGTGTGCGGCCTGTGGGCGTTTGGAATTCTTCGGCAACCCTGACAGAGGCCACCCTTGAGGGGAATCGCTCGCTTCGGGAGCCTCTGATTCGAGTCGGTAAACATGTAAACGACTCCGCCCTTCAGAACGAAATAGCCGGCCTCCCAAGGATTGGTCGGTGCGTTCGGATGAGTCTGCTGGTATGTGTGAGGCCGAAACATCAGATCGCCCTCCTTCGTAGGCCCGCACGGTGTACTCGGAGGCGAAATGTGCTCGTCCTCCATGTATATTAGACTGTAGTGCTCGATTTTTTCGTCCTGGAATTGTAACACACAGAGTTATTCCTGAGATTCATCGATCACCTCCCATACAGCACGAATTATCTTAGAAATATCACTTATTGTTAATCTTTCAAATCTTACGAACTGTTTCTATAATATATGAAAATAATGGCTTGTATCGTAGAGATGAAATATTTTGAAACACTTTTAATTTCATGTTTTACCTAAATATTTCTACGAATGCTTCTGCGTTTATGCGGGTGTGTATTTGCAATTTGGATTGGTGATGCAATCTTTCACATTTCGCTGACATGTTTTGCAAACAATTTCAGCGATACATTTTTGATACATTTCAATGTAAGATTGATGAGCGGACAAAAAAATATGTTCAAAATATTTTTAAAAGGTTTCACAAATCTTGGTTAATATTGATAAAATATTTTCATGCGAGGGACGGTGCGGGAGTCGATCAACTTAATTGTTAATTTTTGTTTATTAACGGTTTTCTCCTTGACTTAGATTGAAACTAAAAATGTGTCTCATAAGTACTTAAATCTTTCTAATAAAAAAAACAAGAAAAACAGTAAATATTCATTTTTAGTTATCTTTGTTATTCATTTAGTTATCTTTGGCAAGTCTCTGTCACAATGCAATGCTTTGGGAAGAAAAAAAAATTGATCCCTTGTAGATTTTGATTCTCCAAGTGAACTTCCCCGAGCGAAGTTTGGGAAGCTTTATGAAATTTCAGTATCCCGCAGATATCTTCCGAGTCATTCAACTTACCGGATGCACCGCAGTCTCGGAAAGTATGGAATGCTTCAGTGTATGCATATCGTCGTAGCTCAACTCCTTGACCGCCGGTAATCTCGGTTTGGACGGTGACCGCCTCATGGCCATTTCCAAATGCGCTATGAGCTCGGAGGTCGTCTGCGAGCTGCCGGTCGAGAACAAGTACTGCATCTCGTAATCGGCGTTTGATATCAGTATTGTTTGTGCATTCGGCCCGATCTGAAATGTAAAAAAATGTTCACGTTAACGACGAGTGCTCTTCGGTTCTCTAAACGTTAGCGCAAAACAGTGTTTTGCCGAAACTTCAATCCGCCCAAACTTTATATTTCCGAGTCGTCAAACTGCTAAATCTTTTTTTTCCAGATCGTAAAATTTACAAAATTTTCTTATTCCGAATCTTCATTTAAGCGATCGTTATTCTTTGGATTTAGTAATTGGTCGAACTGTATTAATAATATGTCTTGAAGTTTAATATATAGTTTTATTTCATTTGTATATGTCTTATTTATGTATGTGCTATAATGCCGTAAACAAAAAATTATCCGAATTTTCGATTATCCGACTCAGACCCGATCCCGATTGCGGACAATCGAGATTCTCCCGCAGATTGACAAATTGCTCGCCGCACCCACCATTATGACGTCCAGCTCATTGTACGGAATGACGAACTGGTTGCTGTACGAATTATCCGTCTTCGAGCCAGTCAAGTAAAGCGTCTTGTCGGTCAACAGCGCAAGCATGGGTCTGCTGTCCCCGTTGTTCATGTAAGAGCTACGGACTTTGTAGACCTTGTAGAGCTCCTCCGACTTGTCTCTGTAAATGTGACGCTTGAACGTCTCTCTGAGCTTGAGGCTAATCTTCTCGCCGCTGAACTCTTGTTTCTCAGCGACGATGTTGTCCTGTATCTCCTTCTCGAGATTGTCGTTGAAGTCCTTGAAGGAATCATAATCGGCCTTGGCGCCCTTGATGTAAAGTGGGCTGGGCTTCGGTGGCTTCTTGTTCTTCTTGACCTCGAACTTGCGTTCGGTTATCGATCGCAGGAATCTGCTCAGCAGCGAGTTGTTGGACGGCGCCTGGCGCAACGGAGTCATCATCAGTCTGCTGCTCTCGCCCGACAGAATCGACGTGATGTTTCTCTTCTTGAGCGGCGAGGCGAGATGCCGGGAGTTTCTTCGCTCATCGGTGCAGGTCCAGGTCGTCATGCTGTCGACGTCCGACCAGTCGCTGGAGCCGTCGTATCTCTTCGAGTTCGGATTTATCGGCATCTCGGACTTGACCGGCGGATCCTCGACGATGTAGCCGCACTCTTTCTCGACTATGTAAGCCTCCTGCGCCTCGTTCTCCTCGAGCTCTATCTCCATCTTCGGCATGAAGCTCATCGCCGGGTCCTCCTGACCTTCGGGGACTCCGCGCTCGGACATCGCCGGCTTGCACGTGCACTTGGAATTCTTCTGGCAGCTCTCCTGATCGCACGGCTTGCCGTCGGTTATCGAGGCTCCGCAATCGCTGTCGAAGAAACTCACCGACGACGAGGACGAGTAGTAATCGGAATGGGCGTTTCTCGTCGGGGCGCTTTTCTGCACGTACGGCGAGTCGCCGTGGCCGCACCAGCTGTACCTGCCCTTCTGCGCGTCCTTCTTCTGGACCGAGTTCGGTTGCAGGAAACTCCTCGAGAAATCGGCGTAGTTCTCGTCATCCTCGAGCTTCATGGTCTTGAATATGTCCTCGTGAAAGCTCACGCGTTTCTTGCTCTCGCTGCGCTTCTTCTTGCGCTGCCGACGCTGAACGACCGCCTCGGAGCCGGACGATGATAAAATGCTGCTGTCGGTCATGTTTATCGTGTTCAGGATGCTGTAGGGTGTCTCGGTGCAGCAGTCGCAGTCCGAGATCGTCATGCTCAGCTCAAGGAGATTCGTGTCGTTGTTTATGACGTAAGAGTTTCGCGGATCGATGTTCTTCTTGAAGCTGTAACTGCTGCCGTCCGCGTAGTAGCTGCTGCGCTTGTTGTAGTCCTTCGCGTCGCCCTCGTAATCGTTGTTCGCCTTGTCGAGACGCGACTCGTCCAGGCTCGCGCTGTAGACGTTGTAGTCCTTGAGGGTGTCGAGACTCGAGCAGTTGAGCTCGTTGTCGTCGATCTTGCTCGGCACGTTCTTGTTCGCTATGTCGCTCTTCGTCACTACGGCCTTGTGAAACTTCGGCATCATCGCCGGCGAGTGCACCGGCGTCTTGCCGTCCTCGCTCGAGTCGCTCGACGAGAACGATCTGTCGAGATTCTTATTGTCCTGGTTGCAGTTGTTCAGTATCGGCTTGTACTTGTTGCGATACTTCGGCATGTCGTCCATCGAGGAGTCCTCCTGAAATATTGACCAACGAAACTGATTTACACGACTTGATCGAAGGAAAACGATGTAAAGTTATATATTCAATAAATAAACAATTTTATTTATTTATATAATGATGTATATGCAATACAGATAAAAAATTTATTATATAAATATATATATGGAGCATTCCACGTCGAGTCGAACGGCCCAAAACCCTGACTCTCTTAAATCAAACTGACAGTTTGTGATGTCATATTTCTTTTTTTACAAAATATATTTATACATCATATTAAAAAAATTGTTAGACGCCTGCGGAAATTGAACATGATTCCAAGCTGTTCTGAAATTTACAAACGTTGTTTCACACTATTAAAAGAACAGTATGTGAAATTTTTAACAAAATTGACAGAACTGAAAAATTATCATATCACCTGAACATTTTTTTAAATAAAATTTTTCTGTTTTTATTTACGTTTCTCTAACTTAGACAATTTTAAAAAAATTTACGAAGATAGTTCATCGAAAATAGATTTGTTTTTTTGTTGATGACGTTTTTTTGTACGACCAAAAGTTTCAAAAATAGAATCATTTTTTATATTAAACACGCCTATCTGCTAACTTGAAAACAAGCGCCGGTAACAATCAGAAAAAAATGCCAGGTACTCACCGTAAAGAATACTATATCACGAAATTTCAGCTTGAACGAAGCGGGTCAGGGTTTTGGGCCGTTCGGCTTGACGTGAAATGCCCCATATACGACTTATATATTCAATAAATGAATAAAAAATTAGACTTTCTGCACACGATGTTTTTACCTCTTTGTAACTGCTGGCGTCTGTCTCGTTGGCTCCGTCCATGTCGCTGTCAAGAGCGACTCCGCTGTCGCCGGGCGAAGCGAGACTGGAGGAGACGCTCGACGACCGCAGGTGTAACGAAAGCGCTGTCCCAGAAGGCGAGCCGCTCATAGGTCTCTGAGGCATGTAATTACAGATGTCGAGGTACGTGACATCCTGACGAAAGAGGAATTAAACGTTCGTAAAGTTGTGACGGTAGAGCGTTAGAAACGGTAGGGTATGAAGGTGAAAATAAAAATAAAATAAAATCGAAGACAGGACGTTCTCGCCGAGACTTTCCACGCAATAATGTATCCGCCGAGAGTCTTTAAAGATTAAGGTGCGTAAACACGATAACCCTTTGACTCGGGAGAGCCGTAAAAACATATTTATCTTTGTACCAAAGCTGCCAAGCGTGCGGCAATGCCTTATTTATTGGAGAGATAATTGTAAACAGGGGGTGATATTGGCATTCTATCGGGAACGAGACTGAATGAACCGTCCGTGTGGCGGAGGGCTTTTTTTTGCGCTTTTTTCGTCGATAATATTATCGAACAGAAGGTCCCCCACCGCGGTATCGGAGACGATACGATTCAATACTTTCGGTCGAGCCTAAGGTCGGAGATAAACCAATGAAAATAATTATATCGTTGGCTCGTCGAGAGTCGCACAATCGTTAAACTGTTTACGTCGTCTTCGACTAAGTTTGATGCGAAAAAGGATAAATGGTTCTGCAGTTATTAAATAAGAAGCGATAACATTTTTTTCGTTCCCCAGCTCTCGAATCCCGTATTTTTTAAAAAGAATATTGTGATGCCTTCTTCATACCAATAGAATGCATTGATCCACCAATTGCAAGTTTCCTTCACCAATCCGTGAAGGGAATATTTTCTAGGCCACCCAAGAGATTAATCAATTGATGGGTTTTGTCGGCGTCGCGAACTAACACGTGAGGGAAGCACCGCTTCTTCAGACTCAATCGTTAAACTTCTTACGTCGCCCTCGACTAAGTTTGACTTAAAATATAAATGTAAATCTACCTATAGTTGTTAAATAAGAATGGAAACAATTTTTTGTTGGCTCCCGATCTCCCGAGGTCCAAATGTTTCCGAATATCGCGATACATTCCTAACACAAAAAAAAAAAAAGAATCCATTGACCCACCAATTGCAGAGTGAAGGAAACATTTTCTAGGCCAGCTAGGAGATTAATCAATTGATGGGTTTTGTCGGCGTCGCGAACAAGCGCGTGAGGGAAGTACTGCTTCTTTAGAGTGACGCAGTCTCTGAGCAAGCATGCCAAGTAGCTCTCGAAGCTCCCCTCGCTGAGAGTGTGATACAGCCAAGCTCGACCTGAAAAAATAAGTAGTTTATTTTTTAATAACCCAACCATAAAAAACATTTTCATTATTATTATTATCAGTTTGCAGAGAGTAAGTTAAACTTATAGTATCTGCATCGCGGCTATTTCGCAGGATGAAACTAAACACCCAGAGGCCCAGCCGGGGAATCGAACCCGCAACTTCGTGGACTATAGTCTAGCGCGCCAGCCGGTCGACCGCTCAAACTCAAAGTTGTAATTTCATTACAACTTACGAGAGCTGGGCAAATATGCTAACTACTTGGAGTAAGTATTAAAGTATCGACTACCGAGTCAGCGTCCAGTACTCTGAACTTCAGCAATTCAGTTCTTCTGGTACTCCGTGTGTCAGTACTGAACAACTACCCAGCGCTCAGTGCTTAAAATTTGTGCTTCTTCAACATGTACTTCGAGTACTTAGGATATTTGCCCGGCTCCGCAACGTACCTTTCCCGATAGAAGTGAGTACGCTCTGCAGGGCATGGATAACGACGACGGTGTCCTGATGACTGAGCTCTCTGGCGGTGCCCCAATATCCGTGCCTCTCGACTCTCAGTCCGTGCCGCAGCGCTCTATCCAACCAGTAAACCAGCCAGGAGTCTCCGTCCAGCACGACAGTTCCGTGCAGGCTTTGGGCGTAAACCTGTTACGGCGCGAAACAAACAAAAAATAATGAAAAAATCATCGTCCGCGAACACGGGCATAGAACAACGGACATACAACAATAGGCACATTGTACCTATTATCGAAAAAGATAAAAACGCAGTTCTCGGCGAAAGTGACGCGCATTGTCCGTTCGAAAACTTTGACCAGTCGTCCCGAACGTTTATTTCTCCGCGCCCGTCGACTGCGTGTTGAAGAAAAAAAAAAAAGAACACTCGTTCACAGATCGGCCTCGGAGTCGACGAAGCGAACGCACGAGGAACGGGAGAAACGGCTCGTTTGACAAAACTCTCGAGTGCGAAGATCGCGGAGGGCAGACAGCATTGTCGCGACTTTCCGTCCGCTGTCAGCTCAGCTGTTCAACAGTCACTCATCCCCCCTCTCCGTCGCCGCTGCGGAGACGGGTAACAACAGAGTCGAGCGGTGACTAAGAAAAAATTAGGCAGAGAGAAACTTAATCGATCGTGGGAAAGGTCGAATGCACCGACGAATTTCTCTCGTGCTCGCTGCACGCTCGGGGTTTTTTTTTTTTTTTTTTTTCTATTTTTTGAATGCGAAGATCGTCGGTTGGTCATCGACAGCTGTGTCGCGGCTCTCGCCGTGCACTCGATGATACTTTTTTAATATCGCGCAGCGACGTAAACGTCCCAGCGGCCGAACGAAGCGCGCGCGCGAGAGAGACGGAAATACGATATTTTTTTCGTGCATGTCCGGAGACCGGAAATGCTCCCTTGGGTGTTCGGCCGCTGGTACTCTTTTACTTCGCTCGACACTCGACACTTGCTGGAGGGAAGGCAATACACCGAAAGCTCTTGACGCGTCCGTGTGTCCGACGGCCTTGACGAAACGCGGCGATAGCGCGGAAAGCGAGAGAGAGAAAGAGAGAGAGAGAGGGAGAGATAGAGAGCTCACTCACCAGTTTCACAGCTTTGGTCAGCTCCTGAAGGATCCTGCCCTTCGACAGAACTTTGTCAGTGCAGAGATCCATTTCCTGGCGAGCCGGCATGTCGCCGGAGTAATTCACATTTCTCGCGTCCCGGGGGAGAAGCAATCTTGTTGCGATAAATGCGAATTTGTGGAACGAAGGGAGGACGCCCGCCGCGTTCCTGCCCAATGGAACCGCACTGACAGTCGCACACTCCTCCTCGGTACGGTGCATTGATTTTGTCAGTGCGCAGGGTACCCGGGATATTTGAAACAATGCTGCGATACAATGTTTTGCGGTGGAAAGCTTTCTTCGTTGACCGAACGACTCGACGACGATCGCAGGCAGCGCAGAGCTTTTATTGCAGTTTCTCCTTCTCTGCTTTCCAGCAGCGAGGAGTTTATCTTTCTAGTGGGCATTTACTTTCGTCGTCCATTGGCCCGGAGACACGCGGAGGATGAACGGTTTAATCAACCCTTCGAAGCGCAAAGAGATTATGAAGAAGGGGGCGGTGCGTGTAAGCGATGCGCATCTTTCGAGTGACTGCCGCTGGGACTCGCGATGATTTCACTGTATCGTTTCCTGTTTTTGTTTTTTTTTTTTTTAGGAGAAGATTATGTATATTTCTGGAATCTATAATGGAGGAGGTCGTTATGGTATTGTTAAAAAAGTTTCAGGGGGAGAATGAACGAACGGGATATGCTGGGTTGCGAAAGACGCTCATTTCCATCTGCGGATAACTTATCGATTACATGAACGTGCGGATGCACGATACATTTTCTCGGACGATCAGTTGCCGAACGACGGTACAGCAGGGCGTTTCGTTCTCTCTGTTGCGTTGTTGAAGGCAACGTGAGCGATAAAGAAGCACGTGTTTCGTATCAGTGCACGAAGAGGACGAATGAAAACAAAGGTTGAAATTTAAACTTTCACGGTAGTCGTAATATTAAAAAACCATGGAAAAGGATGTCTTATTGCATCTTAACGATTTTTTTGCGATATCTATGTGTTTTTTTACGGTTATATTTATCTTTTAATATATGGATAACATATAGATAATAAACACAAAGATTGTACATACATTGATCGCAGTATCTACAAAAACACGAAAATCTTCAAATTGACGCAAACAGCTGATTCCGAAGGTCCGTGCGCATCTCAGCTGCGCAGCGTTACCGGCTCGACAAGTTAGTCGGCGCCGGACGCTCGTGGAGGGAGGATCGTCAATGTGCTATTTTTTGCGCCTAATCTGTGTCCATCGCGAACCCACAAAAGATCTTTTATACTACAACGATGTAGAATCGATCGACCTAAGCATCGTGAGTATTTGAATCGATAATTAACTTGCTAATGAACCGAACCAAGGAATCATTTGCCAGAAGCGTCCGACAGTTGGAGTTTTTGTTTTGTAAACATGGCCGCCTGCGGACATTGTTATCCCTTTAGAAGTCACACGTCTATCTCCACTCTTACGCGCTACCGTAGCAAAGCGTGGGTTCAGCCGGTGTAACTTATAAACGGTTATAACGGCTTCGCGTCTCTCAGTGCTCGATAAAATGTATAGCGTTACAATTGGGCCGATGAGAAATCAGTGTATGATCGTTTGAACTATTGAAGCTGCGCGATTAAATGAATTAGTGAGTGACGAGTGATAAATAATGACGTGACGTTCCAAGGAGATTTTGGTGGTTCGAGAAGATTGCGGCGTTCCAAGGAGATTCTGGCGTTCGAAGGAGACTTGTGGCGTTCAAAAGAAACTTGTGACGTGTGAAGGAGACTGGCGTTCTAAGGAGATTGTGGCGTTCCAAGGAGATTGTGGCGTTCGAAGGATAAAATAATTTCTCGTTGATCCTTATTGCATTCGTCAGCTGGTGAGTGCATGCCTTTTTTTGTAATTTCTACTCTTCGTTGTCTCCTAATGCTCTACTGTGCTACTCTTTACCTGCAAAATTTGATATATTACACCTGCACTGAATCCTCGTTTGTTTGGCATAAAAAATTTCATTTGAAACATGCAGGTTGAGGTTAGCGAATGGAGATTGAGGATTAAACTATCAATCCATCATAAGTCTTCAATTTTCAATAACAATAGTGATGGAACTATAATATATACGATGATATATGCAATTATTTTTAACCAAACGATGTCCATCGATCGAATCGATTATTGGAATATACCGAAAAGTTTATTCAAATACAATTATTCGTCCGATTTTGGACAGTGGAGACGGCTGAATAAAAAAAAGACGTCATCATCGTAGTACTCTAATTATCCGTCCTGTACTTCATCATCTTCGTTCGTATATCCGACGAATCTAATAAAAGCTGAATACGCAATCGAACGCTGCTACATGCAAATAATCGTGTTTTGAGAAATTTTAAAAAATAAATAAAAACAAAAGGAAGAATGAAAATGCCTGGCTGCATTGCGAAAATTGATTTTCCATAACGTGCAAGAACGGGCGAGAGGCAACAGCTGGCGTAAATGAGAGAGGTTTGTTGAGGGAACAGCCTCGCTGTGCCAGTAAACTCGGCCGAATGGCCATCGCTCGGATACCGAGGATACTATCGGAACAACCTAGCGGATTTCGGCCGTGTTTTGTATATGTTGGATGAAAACGATTCACTCGTGTCTCGCATACATGGCGTTCAGTGTCGTACCATCCGTCGCTAGGAACTTTATGCCTTAATCGTGCTCGCTAGAAGAATTGAACTGGCGTAAATGCAACGTTAATTTTGCTAACTTATTTTACTAACCTGGCACTACCTGTCGGACATATATCGAAGGTCACAATTTTCGCATGGGGGGGGGGGGGGGGGGGGGGGCTATTGAATATAGACGACAGCGACAAACTATTAATATATTGCAAATCATTATAGATCACTATAGATCGTTACAATTGCAAACGAATGTTTACACACAGGAGCACAATTCGGCGAAATCGTAAAAATAATACACTCGGCAAAACGAACAGTTTTACGGCTGATATATTGAGATCATTATAGATTTGATAGGTCATTATAGATCGGTATAGATCGTTGCAATTATAGATCAATGTTTATACACGGAAACACAATTCAGCGATGTAAAAATAATACACTCAGGAAAACAACAAGTTTTACGGCAGACACATCGAGATCATTATAGATATCACAGATCATTATAGATATCACAGATCATTATAGATATCACAGATCATTATAGATATCACAGATCATTATAGATATCACAGATCATTATAGATATCACAGATCATTATAGATATCACAGATCATTATAGATATCACAGATCATTATAGATATCACAGATCATTATAGATATCACAGATCATTATAGATATCACAGATCATTATAGATATCACAGATCATTATAGATATCACAGATCATTATAGATATCACAGATCATTATAGATATCACAGATCATTATAGATATCACAGATCATTATAGATATCACAGATCATTATAGATATCACAGATCATTATAGATATCACAGATCATTATAGATCACCACAGGTCGTTTCAATTATATGTAGATCAATGTTTGCGCACAGGAGCACAATTCAGCGACATTGTAAAAATAATACCCTCAGGAAAACGAAAAATTTTACAGCAGACATATCGAGATCGTTATAGATATTATAGATCGTTATAGATCGTCAATGTTTACGCACAGGAGCACAATTCGGCGACATTGTAAAAACAATACACTCAGGAAAACTTAAAGTTTTGCGGCAGATACATCGCGATCGCTATAGATCGTTGTAATTATAGATCAATGTCTACGCACAGGAGCACAATTCGGCGAAATCGTAAAAATAATACACTCGGGTAAACGAAAAGTTTTACGGCAGTCACATCGAGATCATTATAGATTTTATAGCTCATTACAGATCGCTGTAAATTGTTGCAATTATAGATTGGTGTTTATACACAGGAACACAATTTCGCGACGTCGTAAAAATAATACCCTCGGGAAAACGAAAAGTTTTGCGGCAGACATATCGAGCCTGAGCCGGCTCGAGTCGAACAGTAGCGAGGTATATACCGGTTCGCCGGACGAGTTTTCGTATTCGGTACTCGTAGCGGTTCTTGCGGGTGGTTCTTCCTGCGCAGCAATAGCCCGCATATACGCGATTATTGCGCACGTGAGCCCACCTTAGCCCGCGATAGTACACTAATTAGCTGCGTACTGTGAACCCCTCGACGACGATTTTCGAGTTTATTAATAATTAATTAACAAATAATATATGGATTTAGAATAAAGTTGAATTTTTTTTTTCGCGTCGAAAGTCGGTTTATTCCATTACCAGTGTCGTTATTCTGAACCGCTAAGTTTCACAGTCATAACGTCAATTAATCAAATGCAGTTCGTGGCGGAGAGCTTTTAGTTGTTTTTAATTAACCCTGCAGCTGCAGCTCGACAGTAGCTTTCGTTGATGCCCCGTTACTTCACCGAACGAGTAGCGGCAGTTCGGCGAAATCATGATGGAATCCCACGACCGGAACAAAGAGACGTGAATTCGATATAGATTTATTCGCGGTTAGCTTTAATGGCTGCGCGCGAGAATTGCACCTCCCGACTGTTGGCGTGTTAAATTTCATATTACGTTCACATGTAATTACACAAATTGATCAACGAGTTACTGCACGTATCTCTGATATCGAGGCGTCAACATGCCCGATTAACGAGCGAAACAGGATGTACATTAACAAAACAGGAACACAGAGTGACAATTTGTATAATTAACTTGTTACACAGGACGTACATCGAGAAAACACGAAATGACCGAAATTTGTGTAATTCGATTAATTTCATGGTACATGTAATTTCACCTTAATTGCGTTTCGCTATGGCTAATGACGAACGATTTTTCGGAATTACTTAAACCAGAGTCGTCGAACTATGCAAAATTTGAAAACAGAATTCCCTCGACACTCTGTACGTTAATATTGGCCGAAATTAATCGATTAAGTGTATTTAATCGAGCACTTTGAAAGATAGAAGGGAAAAAGGACATGCTTAAGCAGAGAATTTTTCTCGAGATTTTTCGGTCGACTGGGGCTCCTGCCGAGAGTGTAACTCGAAGTTGTAGCCGCAAAGTGACAACGTACCCGACCCGACTCGAGCCACGGGTTAGAGAGAGTCGGTGTGCGTGAACGGATCGAGCCGAGAAGAGACGGTGAGCGCGCGCGCGCGCGAGCGCGCCCGCTTCGGCAACACCAGCCGGCCCGGTCAGTTGCGTTTCGCGCGTCGCAAGATCAACTTCTATCGTACTCGGACTGCCTATAACTCAATTAAAACTCCGCTTCTGCTTGTTTTATTTTTCTTCTCTTCAACGAAACTTTGCATACCATAAATTTTTCTCGTATCTCGAGCTCGTAAACATTTTTTTTTCGACTATTTTTTTTTTTTTTTTATCGTATAATTTATTATTGCCATGCATAGCTGCGTGAGAAAACATCTTTCGCATCCTCGTTCCATTAGACGCTGAGTAAACAAAGGCGGACGCCACGTCAATTCCACCTTTGCCCATAACTCCGCGAGCCGATGTTTTTCAACTGCAATCGACGAGTTCCACAGTAAAGTTAAAAAAAAAATCGTACGTCAAAGAGCTGAGAAGCCCGAACGGAAAGTTGCTAATCGAACAGTGCGAGAGATTTGTTCGGGGACGGTACGTGAAACTCATTATATAGTTTAAAGTTTTGAGGATCGGCTGTGAGATTGCTCGATAGGGAAACAAGGGAAGCGCGTGAAAGATCGAGGAGTCGCTCTCGGAGGTGGAACACTTTACGACTCTGCGCCCCCCCCCCCCCTTCCTCGCCGCGCGAGAGAGCGCACCGAAGACATTTCCGCTCCTCGAGCGGAATTACTCGGCGCTTCCGGAAGCTACCGATTTCTTACGGAAGTCACTTATTTTTTATTTATTTTTTGCGACTATAATAGTTACGGCTTGAACCTTAGTACTTCAAATTTTCATAGACGCATGAAAGGAAGGGATGACATTTTTTTTTAATGAAGCATGATTGATCGCGGCTTCGAATTTATTTTTCGGTTAAAAATAATTCGAGCAAAATTGCACTCTCGCGCCGGCGACGAGCCTCACCGGGATGAAGGTAGTACTGGCAGACAGTTCGACCTCACGTGAGTTCAGAGGGAATTGAGAGAGAATTGCGAACACTTCTCGATGGGATAAAAATGGGAAAAAAATCAAGCATATGGAAGGTGCTGAAAAGATTGATTTTGCATAATAATAATTCCAAAATGTTATTAACAAATTACCAAAAAAAAATGTTCCCAACAGATCACCCGGCAACCTAACTTTTTTAAAATGAAAACGTTTTGTTAATTTTTCTGAATACGTATAAATTTTTTCAAAATTACACGATATTCTGAAAAAATTCAAGTTTTCAACAAGATTAACAAATCGTTTTTATATGAACAAAAAGTTAAGTGGCCGGGGAATTTGTTGAACAATTTTTTTTTTCATTCATTTGTTAATAAAATTTTGAAATTATTATGCAAAATCAATCTTATCAGCACCTTCCATATGCTTGATTTTTTTCAGTTTTTTATCCCATTGAGAAGTGTTCGCAATACTCTCTCAATTCTCTCCGAACTCACGAGAGGTCGAACTGTCCGCTAGTACTACCTTAACAAGCATGCTGCTGCGGAGAGCGGGGCAAAACGGGACAGACAATCGGGATTGCCCCGATGGGGCAAAATGAGCCGTCCTAAAATTATTCGGAAATTGTAGGACGTCCCATTTTGCCCCATTGATGCATCCCGATTGTCTGTCCCGTTATGCCCCGCTGTCCCCTAAGCTTAATCAAGTATACCTTATGTCAGGACAAATTACAATTATAAGTCACAAAAACAGACGGAGTTGTTTAAAAAAATCATGAAAAAATTTCCATAGAAAAAAAGGATTAGCGAAAGATCCTCGTAAATGAAAAAATTAAATAAAGCAGCGCCAATTTAATTTTCACCGGTGAAAGAATAATGATAATAATAATGCGAGAGAAAACACGAGATTCTCGAGACGGCAGACACGGCGATTGTAGCTAAATTTGTAAGTCCCTACAACGACGTAATTGAATTCCGCGCGACGTCCGGGAATCCGATTTCTCTTTTCTTCCTTGAGTGTCTATTTTTTGTTTTCCCCGCGAGCAGCCGCGCGGCAGAGGAAAAAAATTTTCAGCGCGAGAAAATCAAAGGGCTTTGATAAATTTAACGACTTCGCCAACCGGTGCTGCAAATTCGTTGCGTATCCCTCAACGGGCCATTACCGCCCCCCCCCCCGGTCTCGGGCGCAGAGTCGTCAAGGACGTTTAAGGGCGCCGTGACGAACACATCGGGCCGCACAAAACTGTTCGTAAAGCTCCAGGCGGCTCGTCTTCGTGTCTCACGAAGCTCCGGCCGCGACGCTTCGTCCCGCAAATCGAGAGGTCTTCGCGCTCTCGTCGTTTACATCTGCACTCCCGACGCCGAATGGGGGAACACAAGCAAAATAAACCTTTTTAAGCAATAAAAATAAATAAACGTAAAAAATATAGAAGCAGAAAAATAAAAAATAAAAGTAAGAAATTAAGAATGACGTTTAGTTTAATGCACAGTGCATAATACAGTACATTGCACCGAGTACTGCACCGAGGAAGGAAAGAGGATAGTGAACGCAAGAGTTCTGCTGCCTCTTACATCTGCGTACGCAACGGTGAATGGGGAGCTCAAAAAAAAAAAATATATCTTTAAGTTTATAAAAAATAAATAAAAGTAAAAATTTAAAAAAAATAGAAGTAAAGGTAAGAAATAACAAATAAAAAAATAAATGGAAGTGGAAAAAAAAATAAGAATGACGTTCAGATTGATGCACTGTGCATAATGCAGTATAATGCGCAGAGTGGAAGGGGGGGGGGGGGGGGGGTGAATGCAAGAGTTCTGCTGTTGTCGTTGCAAGTGAAGGAAGGCTTGTGGTCGGTTTACGGGGTGCGAGAGCACTTCCCGCGTCAGAGCTCGTGGGATGATTTATTTTCGATGTCACAAAGGCGCGCTCGTGACTCTCTCTCCCTCTTCGTTCGGCGAGTGCTCGTTCGGTGGAGCCGGCAAGGCGGCTCACTCGCTCCGCCGTGATATACCGTGCATAACTGTGCGGGTGCACAGTTATAACGTAACGTCGCGGATATATATCGCGGCCGGTCGCCGAACGAGGGCTACATATGTTAGCGACGATTTTTTTCTTTCTTATAAACGACTCGCTACCCAATGCGCACAGTGTCCATTAGCGTTAGGACCGATTCGCGGAAAAGCTGGAAAATATCAAAAGTTTTACTCGATAAAAGTGCCGGATGCGAAGGGTGTGTGCGGGATAAGAAAGTAAAAAAAAATGTGTAAATAAAGTTTGGAAAATAAGAAATACACTCGCTCAGTCGGTAACGAAAACTGTAATTGATTTTCTCGGACCGATTCTCGTAAAAGCTGAAAAAGAAAAAAAGTTTTACTCGATAAAAGTGCAGGTTGCGAATGGTGTGAACGGGATGCAAAAGTAAAAAAATTGGCAATAGGGTCGTGATAGTAAATTACACTAGCTCGGTCGGTGTCAAAAACTGTAATTAATTTTCTTAACAGTGAAGGCGATCGACGATCGTAAGTTATTATTAACTCAGCCTCATGCGAGAATTTGCGTTCGGGTCGCGAAAGGTCGTTGTCGTAGAAAAGAAAATCAATTACAGTTTCCGTTACCGACAGAGGCGATCCGCATCGCCTCGACGAGAGAATCATAACGAGTCGCCGACAAGCTAATCACGGATAGCGCGCGAGCTTATCTGCAAAAAAAAAAAAAATTAATTAAAAATTGGAAATAAAGTTGATTTAATAAAAAAACTCTCGCTCGGTCGGTAAAAAAAAACGGAAATTAATTTTCTCCGCAGTTAGGATGATCTACGATAGTAATAAAATTCTCACAGGAGGCGACGATTAATTCGGCTTCCTAAATTAATTTTCTTTTGGTTCGTGGTTGGTTGGCACCGCGGAAAGGAAATTCAATTACAGTTTCCGTTACCGACTGGGGCGGTCCGAATCGCCTCGATGAGAGAATCCTAACGAGTCGTCGACAAGCTAATCCCGGATTGCGCGCGGGCTTATCCGCAAAAAATTTTTCGTCTCCTGCCGGGCCAATTTTATTCACCGAGAGAGTAACTGCCCGAGCGTATAATAGAAAAGAAGTCCGCAAGAGCGTTATTAATAATGCCTCGGTGCCCGCGTGGATAATTTCCTAGCCGAGCTGGAATTAAGGTCGACGGAGGAATAAGCATGTTTGATTTCGGCGCAAACAACGTTCCCTCTTTATCTTAAATAATTTCTCATCGAAAATAATTTTCAGAATTAAATGATTATTCTTTTAGCAAATTATTTTTTAAAGAATGTATAATAATTTTTTAAAAATGTTTTAGCGAATCATTTTTCCTGCTCTCTCTCCTACGCGTCTAGAAAAACCCCGAGCGATTCGATGTGTTTCTTGAACATTTAAATACAATTTTATTTTCAATTTTATATAGTTAGTCGATGAATCGAAGAAAATATGATTTCGCTGCAGTTTCGCCACCATTGTTAAAATTCGTTCGAGAAGCCGCATAAAGACGCAGCGTGGAACGGCGAGCTTCGCCGGCGTCGAGTGTAACCGCGAGATATTACACGTGCCGCAAGATAAACAAAAAGTGTTCGCGACGAGGCGGGACGTTTTAGTAGTTGGAAGGTGAAGTAATATAATTGCCCGAGCGCGCGATAGCGCTCGTCGACGCGACGAGACAAACGATGCCTCCGGTGTCAGTCTATAAGAGCTTTCGTTGCCGTTCCGACCGCTAACGACTCCTTACAGTCGACCGCAAGAACCCGTCGTGCGCCGTGCCCCGTTCCGGGACACCTGCAGTTAAACTTTTTATCGAACACGCTGAACGGCTGTGATTAGTCGGTTAAGTAAAACAAATAAACGCATTTGAAAAAAGAGAACCAAAAGAAAATAATAAAAATCGTGTCGGATCTTCGTTTCTCTGACGATAGTAATAGAATAGTTTTAAAAAACTCTTCAACCGTAGGTGTCAAGAACGGAGCTTTAGGTTCAATGGGCGGCTATTCGCAATAAAGTTTGGGTTATCGAAAAATAAACTCAAGGAAAAGAACAGAATTATAACGGAGCTAGATGATTTTGCTGAAACTGCAAGTCCGAATCGTCGTATGGCCGAAAGTCATGGGTCCGAAGGCACTTCATCCGAATAGTCAAACTCCCGAAACTTTATTTCTCCGAATCGTCAAACTGCTGAATCGTTATTTTGCCGAATTTTCAAATTTTCGAAGCTTCATTATTCCGAATCGTCATTTTTCTGAATAATTATTCCACCGAACGTCATTTGCTCGAATCGTTAAAATTCCAAACGTCAAGTCGCCGAATCGTCAATCGTGCTGAATCGTCAATCGTGCTGAATCGTCAATCGTGCTGAATCGTCAATCGTGCTGAATCGTCAATCGTGCTGAATCGTCATTCGTGCTGAATCGTCATTCGTGCTGAATAGTCATTCGTGCCGAATAGTCATTCGTGCCGAATTTTCATTCGTGCCGAATTTTCGTTCGTGCCGAACCGTCATTCGTGCGAATCACGATACTAAATAATATGGCCAGTAGTCTAGTCTAGTGAATATGATTTGCAGTTTTTCAGTATGAATCGATTCCAATAAGTGATTTTTCGGATTAATGATTTTTCGGATTAATGATTTTTCGGATTAATGATTTTTCGGATTAATGATTTTTCGGATTAATGATTTTTCGGATTAATGATTTTTCGGATTAATGATTTTTCGGATTAATGATTTTTCGGATTAATGATTTTTCGGATTAATGATTTTTCGGATTAATGATTTTTCGGATTAATGATTTTTCGGATTAACGATTTTTCGGATTAATGATTTTTCGGATTAACTATTTTTCGGATTAATGATTTTTCGGATTAATGATTTTTCGGATTAATGATTTTTCGGATTAATGATTTTTCGGATTAATGATTTTTCGGATTAATGATTTTTCGGGTTAATGATTTTTCGGATTAATGATTTTTCGGATTAATGATTTTTCGGATTAATGATTTTTCGGATTAATGATTTTTCGGATTAATGATTTTTCGGATTAATGATTTTTCGGATTAATGATTGATTTTTCGGATTAATGATTTTTCAGATTAATGACTTTTCGGATCAATGACTTTTCGGATTAATAACTTTTCGGATTAATAACTTTTCGGCGGTTGGAAGTTTAACGATTCGGGAAAATGAAGTTCGGTGAAATGAGTGTTCGGTAAAATGACGGTTGGTTAAACGACGATTCGGAGGAATAACGTTCGGCCAATTGCTATTTCCGTAGACTAACCTTCGCCGAAATGAAGATTCGGAATAATAAAGTTTCGGAAAATTTGACAATTCAGAAAAACAAAGATTCAACAGTTTGACGATTCGGAAAAATAACATTTCGGAAATTTGACCATTCGGATGAAGTGCCTTCAGAACCATAATTTCCGGCCATGGGACGTCTCGGTCGACTGTAGTTCCGGCAAAATGATGTCACCCCATTATAACAGCGGTCTAATCGTTACCCGTGGGGAATAACCCGTAGGGAATAAAGAAGTCTTTCCTAGCGTTTTCATCTCCGCACCCACAGCGTGGAATTCATCGCCTTATTCGAATAGACAACAAACCTTATTTTCATTCACCTCCAAGTCGCTCATCTCAAAGAACTTGCGATCTTCTTTACCGACCGAGGAGGGAGATGGACCGGAGGACGGATCTGTAACAGGACGAAAGAACCAAAGACTCGAAGCGGGTGACGCGGGAAGCTGCAATGGATTATCTGCTTTCCGTACCGGCGCCACTTCCGGTGCATCTGGACGACGCAGTTTATCAAAAAACGTAATTCGCATGGGCTCCGGTGGGGCCGCAGAACGCGCAAGAGAGGATCTCCGCAGGCGGATAGTGCTCGCCGACATTGCACGCTGGGACAGCGAGGCGGAGGGAGCATTGCGTACGGGAGCGGAAGATATGTCGCCGACGAGGTCTGCCGTCGCGTCGAATCGGAACTTGAGTGGCTTCTATCGCGAAGAGAGTCACGTGAATCTGACTAACGACGGGAACAATTTTTATCCGGTCTCCGAGTCCGCGGGGAACGTCGCGAATATCACGCTTCCCGATGCCAATGCCACCGACGAGATCGACTCGTTCTATTTCTACGAGGTAAGAAAATTGTATTAAATAATGTAATAATATTTTTACTTTTTTTTTTTTTTGCACCTGATTCTTTTTTTTCTTTTTTTTTCGTCGGGTGTTCTCGGCACGGTCGTTCGTTGGTTCGGGCGTCGAGTTCCCTTTCAGAGGGCCGTAGGAAATTCTACAAAGATGAAGAAAAATTTTAAAGGTGAAATAAACATTTTTATGAAAATAATAAATAAAGAAAGAAAATATTTAAAAAATAGAAAATTGTACATCAGAAAGAAAAAAGTCCGTTAGTTTATTGATTCTTTTTTTGAGTTTCCTTCTAGAGGGCCGTAGTATATTCTATGAAGAGGAAGAGACATTTAAATGGAGAAATAAAAATGTTGATCAAAATAATAAATAAGGAAAGAAAATATTAAGAAAAGGGAATTGTACATCCGACTGCAAAAAAAAAAAAGATTTTTGGGTGTTTTTGTCGAGTCGTTCGTCGATTCTTTCGCCGAGTTCCGTTTTAGAGGTCCGTAGGAAATTCGCATTGGAAAAAACGGTAAACGTCCTGTACACTCTAAACGCGAAAACTATATTTAAAAAAAAAAAAAAAATTTAATGAAAACAAAAATACAGAATGTAGATCTCCGAGGAAAAAGTCCGTTGACCGACGTTGGAGCGTGAAATAATATTACAGAGTGGGCAAAAGTTTCCGACGCGGTGGAGCAAACGCCTGTTGAGTTCTTGTCCTCGAGTTCTCCAACAGCGGCGACTTTTTACCAGCCTGTGAAATTCCTTTCCGCTTTTTACAGGTCGGCGATTCTTAATTTTATCTTTTAGTACTTTTTTTTTTGTTTATGTTAATTTTATTTCTTTTCGCGATAATCGGCCGTTAAACGTGCCGCGTTCAAATTTCATGGTGCGCAAGATTCTCTTTGCAGGCAGAAACCGTGGAGGCATCTTATTGATAAGATAACGAGTTCCAATTATGTAACGAACTCGTTACGTCGCCGGGACCGTGCAGATTAACGTAATCGCTGTAATTGATCGACACATGCGCGCAGTAGGGGAGAGCGGGGCAAAATGGGACAGTGGGGCAAAACGGGACAGTGAGGGCAAAACTCAACTTTCCAATAATTCTTGGATGCCCCATTTTGTCCCAACGATACATCCGGATTTTCGACCATCGCCACCGTCCAAAAGTTATTGGTAAATTGCGTTTTGTCTAATAATCCCATTTTGCCCCGCTGTGCCATTTTGCCCCGCTCTCCCCTAACTGCGTGCTCGTAGCGCAGTAAGAGCCTTCGATGACTGGTGGCAACAACAATTAAATAATTCCATTGACGCGGGAGAATTCCGCACGAGTGCGCATGTGCGAAGGGGACATCACAGATGGACCAGATACAGTTTTTTAAAATTATGTTTTTTTATATCTTTTTTTGCGCCCAGAATGCCGCGATCTAATGAGCGGGTATTATCATTATTTTCTTCTCTCGATAATACTCAATTGCGTGGAAAAACAAGCGATGGACTGCGATTATCCTTGACGCGGTGGCGGCTTTTTATTTTGTCTCCGCGCAGCTCGCGGAGTTGATTTTTATTTTTTCGTGGAAAATTGTAAAAAATCCAGCACCGAGGAAACACAATAAGTGACCGTATCTAGACAGCAAATTCGGACACGGTGATCCATTGTATGGTGGATCTTTTTTTATTCTATATTTTTATTTAATTCAATTGTTTTTCCATAAAAATTAGGGAAGGTCTGTTCCATTCGCGTCACATCGGTGTCGCTGTCCAGTCTCGTCTTTCACTATTGATGTCACGTGCGATGAAAATCTCGAGCACATATATGGCCAAACGACGTGTCCGGTGCGTGGGTCGGTAAAATTAGTTAGGAAAAGGCACGCGGCACCGCGGCTGTTCGGCGACAGTTTTTCAAGCGCTGCTGTATCTCCCCCGGGAAAATAAATCACTGAAAGCTAGTCACAACTCTAAATAAAAGAAAAGCGGACTCGTCGCTGAGAGGCCACGATTCTTTTTCACGAACTTTGAGGGCTTTTTCATACTTTCGGTAATAAATTTTAAAAGCTCTTGGCTCGCAACCTTTTGTTTTTCTATTGACGTCTTTAAAAAATGGTATTTTAAAACATGTTATAAAAAAAAATGCTTTTTCAAAGAAATGTTACTTTAAGGAAATGTTATTTCAAGGAAATGTTATTTCAAGGAAATGTTATTTCAAGGAAATGTTATTTCAAGGAAATGTTATTTCAAGGAAATGTTATTTCAAGGAAATGTTATTTCAAGGAAATGTTATTTCAAGGAAATGTTATTTCAAGGAAATGTTATTTCAAGGAAATGTTATTTCAAGGAAATGTTATTTCAAGGAAATGTTATTTCAAGGAAATGTTATTTCAAGGAAATGTTATTTCAAGGAAATGTTATTTCAAGGAAATGTTATTTCAAGGAAATGTTATTTCAAGGAAATGTTATTTCAAGGAAATGTTATTTCAAGGAAATGTTATTTCAAGGAAATGTTACTTTAACGAAATGTTTTTTCAAGGAAATGTTATTTCAACGAAATGTTATTTCAACGAAATGTTATTTCAAGGAAATGTTACTTCAAAGAAATGTTATTTCAATTTTTTTTTACTATTGAGATTTTTTTATTTGTCTCGTCATGGAGTGACAAGTGAAACGACTATCGGATAGAATCTTCGGTGACGATAATTGACGGTCGCAAGGTCACAGTCCGGGAAGCTCGAAGTCGGTGTCGATGTCGATGGGTACCTCGTCACTTTACGATCGCACGTTCGCCTCCTCCTCCTTCCCGTCTCCGGCCGCGTTAGTCCTTTTTTGTCCCATAATTCGTCCGCACGTAATACTGTGAGGAACGCGGGGAACACGCTCCGGATTACGTACTCAGCGCACCGGTTAACGACGTTATCAACTCTCTTGTACAGCAGCGTTGTCACTCACTTCTTTTCGCACGCACGCGACCGAGAGAGCACTTCCCCACACCAGACTCCGATCGTTGGTCCTCGTTAACGTGAGAAAGCGCGACTGAAAAGTCGATAAGAAAAAAAGTACATAACTTCGTCTATGAGGAGGCAAAATAAAAAAAAAAAAAAAAACGGCAACAAGAACCGAACAACGTCGCACCGTAGTTGAAGGATTTCCTTTTTGCGATCAGCTTGTTCCGTCCCCGGGCTCGCCTGCACAGTAAAACCTCGTTCAACCGTTCCGTTCGGAGAGAAGATAAACATCGGATAGGAGAAATCTCGAATTAATGCGGGAAACATGGACGGTCCCGCAGTTTATCCGTTTCTTTCTCGCATAAGAAAAAGTATAATGAAAAGACAAAGATATGTGCTCTTGACATACTTTTATGGTTCACCGACGTCCGCAATTATTTCCTTGTCAATTTTACAAAGAAAGAAAAACACTGACCCTTAATGTTTCATCACAATTGTACATGAAATTTAATATACCAGTTTTACACAGGAACTTTCAGTCTAGTACATTAAATTTAATACAAAATTCGTTTACAGTGTCTTTTGTCGGAATTTCGGAGGATAAAACACTATGTTCACATGCCCCAGTTTTCGATTCGAGATTCCATCAACGTAGATTTTAACTCGTACGGAGTTGCAATACGGTAGTTCTAATGGCGATGCACACCTGTTTCCGGAAGCAGATGTTCTCGATGAACTTGTTACCTGGTGGACATGTTTTCGGTGTTCTCGTAAAGTTGCAACCTGCTTGAGTCACGAGCGGCTGTTCGCCCCGGCAAGCTTGTTTTCCGTTAGAGTTCTATTGCGTTAGAGTTTCGGAAGAGGCTTCCATTATGGCGGAGTTGGTATTCGTTAGAGCAATACCTGGCATAGATGCAAACTCACGGATAAAGCGGAGTCTCGGTTCACTGAAAACCGGACAAGCAAGGTTCGACTGTACCCTCGCTCGCGAAGGTCCCTTCCCGGAACTTCTCCCAACCCCCTTTTCCGCCTCCCCTCCACCGTGTAAACACACCGGAAGTTGCCTCGTTAACGAGCTTTCGTACAGTAACTGCCGCACGTTTCGCGCGAGAATGGAAGGAGGAGAAGCCTGTGTACCTTAAACTCCGATAGATTGCTCTCGGCTTTGGTATCGTGCAAACTGATCGTATTATTACAATGTCCGAGCCTAACACGAATCGCCAGAAGTCAATAAGTGTTATCAGGTTGGCTCCTTGCGAGCTTGAAAGTTCTTATTGGGTTACTCGAGTTAAACTTCTGCTATATCTCCGCCGCCCTTTCTCGTCGTTCTTGTTTAATTGAGTTAGCACGGTGATCAGTTGGGGATTCAATCGTTACAGGAGAGAACATTTAAAAAAAGACGAACGGATGAGGAGAGCGGGTTTTGCTAATTCAACGAAAACGGCTGATCCGCGGGCCAGTGTTGGCGTAACGATATCTATTCCTCAGCCTTCGGTCAAGTACTGGTTTGCCAATCATTGGTTTGGCGATTTGAGGCCAATGTTTGGCGAATCATCAGTACACCAACCATTCGTCTGCCGATATTAGGCCAATGTCTGGCCGAATATCGATACGCTAACAGTTGGGTTGTTGATGTGTGAACTCACGAAGAGCCTTGGTCTGCTGATTTTAGACCTATCTTATGCCGAGTATTGACTCGCCATTCGATTTTTTGAATGGAAGGAGGAGAAGCCTGTGTATCTTACACTCCGATGCATTGTTCTCGGTTTTGGTATCGTGCAAACTGATTGTATTTTATAATGTCCGAGCCTAACACGAATCGCCAGAAGTCAATAAGTGTTATCAGGTTGGCTCCTTGCGAGCTTGAAAGTTCTTATTGGGTTACTTGAGTTAAACTTCTGCTATATCTCCGCCGCCCTTTCTCGTCGTTCTTATTTAATTGAGTTAGCACGGTGATCAGTTGGGGATTCAATCGTTACCGGAGAGAACATTAAAAAAAAGACGAACGGATGAGGAGAGCGGGTTTTGCTAATTCAACGAAAACGGCTGATCAGCGGGCCAGTGTTGGGGTAATGATATCAGTAGCTCAACCTTCAGCCAGGGTTCGGCAAAGTATTGGTTTGCCAATCATTGGGTTGTTGGGGTGTTAGGCCAATGTTCAGCCCAATGTCGATTCGCCGACAGTTGGTCGGTTGTTGTATGAACTCACGAACAGCATTGGTCTGCTAATTTTGAGACCAGTGTTTCCCCGAGTATCGGCTCGCCATTGGTTGGTTGGAATGGAAGGAGACGAAGCCTGTTCTACCTTAAGCTCCGACGCATTGTTCTCGACTATGGTATCGTGCAAGCTGATCGTATTATCATAATGTTTGAGCCTAACATGAATTGCCAGAAGTCGACAAAGTGTTATCAGGACGGTTCCTTGCGAGTTTGAACGTTCCTATTGGGTTACTCGAATTAAACTTGCAGTTTGTCTCCGCCCCATCTTTCCCCTTCCCTCTTTCTCGTCGTTCTTGTTTTATTGAGTTAGCACGGCGACCCGATGGAGATTCGATGGTTACAGGTGAGCTATTCGCCAGGCTGGCCATTCTCTCGAGGCACGGCGAGTGCGGTATCCTTTATAGAGCGACGGTTAACGCGGTCTCGGTCGTTTGTCGGTATTATAACGTTAGTAGTAAAGTCCCACTCGAGTCGGACGAGCCGCCCTCTTGGCAATGTGGCTGATGCTTACACAGGGTGGCGGTCCAGGCGGAGGACCGATTAAGCTCGGCGGTAAACCACTCCTCGCCGGACGGCACAATTGGTAACAGGAGAGGATCGGGCAATCGCGGTCATACAAGGGAGAATTATAATGTTTTAGTAAAAAATAATTTTCCAATTGTTATTAACAATATTCTAACAATTATTGATAATATTCTAATACTAATTGATAATATTCCAATAACTGTTGATAATATTCCATTAACCATTGATAATATCTCAGTAACTGTAATTATATAAATTATAGTCATATAAGTACGGTATAGATGTTATGTAATTATATCGTTTAAAGTCTGTTATCGTCCTGCTAATGAAACCATCGTGCAGTTTCTGTTGGACTGCCCAACATATAGCGTTTTTCGTAACTACTACCTAAGTGCTTACTTGTCTGAGGAAAATCTGTGTAGTGCGTTACTCGAGAATTCGGAGCCGTGTGCTTTGAAAGCGCTTTTCTTTTATCTGTCACAGCGGCTACGTGCTTTGAAAACATTTCGGTTTTCGTAGCATATAGAATGGATTTCGAAATTCCGAAATTTCATTCTATATGTTATTTCGGAATTTCGATTTTCATAGGATGTGAAATGGATTCTGTATGCATTCTACATGCTATGAATCCACCGTATGAGCCACCATAACCGACAGTCATTAATAATCTCCCAATCATTATTTTCATTAATCGACGAAAAAGTTCTTGTTTCGTCGATTTTTAACGTCGATCCGCTGCAACCCACGCTTCCAACATAATGAAACATTTGAATTCTACCAGTTTCGTCCAACTTTCCCTTCATGGTCTTATCAAAAAGTTACGACCAATCGCCCACCAACGACGAGTCTCGTGGATCTTAAATAAATTTTCGACTCAGTCGCCGCTATCGAAACAGTCGCGATTCGTGACCACTTTTTGCTGTTGCACATTCACAAGCGATCATTGTATCGAGCTCTCTCCGATACTCCGTAGGTCAGATCGCCCTTCGGGACTTGTCGATTCCTCTTGTGTTCGCTCCAACTTCGCCACAGTTTACTCGTTTCGTACCGAGCGTGTCTATTCCAACAAAGAAATTGCATTTGTATCGAGTCTCGTCGAACTCGTCGAGAAAACTTCTCGGGCGCCACAGGAAGAACCCCGGTCTGTGGCTGCGCGTGAATTATACCGCTTACCGATGAAACTTTACCTTGTTTCTTTGTGTAATCCGCACCGAGCGGAAAAAAACCTACTCTTCTGCGGAACGCGATTCGAGTCCGTGCGGATTCAATCGACTATAGTAGTGTCTTGTGCTGCGAATATAGATAGGATGAGAATGATAAAAAAACAACAACAATGGAAGAGAAGAATGGATGAGAAGCTTCGCATCTTGGCGGTCTCGCATAAAATCGTCATAAGTCCGTGTCTCTGCTTTAGGACTCGGACGTAGCCTGCCGGGAAGCGATTTCTCGCTCGGACTTTCACGGTGTTTGTCATCGAGGCTCGGATATTACTATATATATGTATATTTATATCCGTGATGTGAGGCATCGGATACCTTTTTATTTTAGTTAATATACTATCTATAGAGGAAAAGGGGTGAATATTGCCCACCCCGATTAACCCTTTAAGTACGGGGAACTTTTGCACATGCCTTCTTTTAAGGCCAAAAACGATGCGGATGTTCGTAATAAATTTTCTTCTGCGTTATCAAAAAAGCACGATTTTAAGGTACGTTTGTGAATTTTTGCAGATTTTTTTTAGCACATCAACACGTTATTCGAAACGTTCGAAGGTTACGTCTTGGCAAATTCCAGGTCCTCTTTGAACAAGGATCCTGTACGTGAAGGGTTAATACGTGAATCAATTTGTATCACGTAAATTTTACCCTATGTATACATATATACATATGTAAAAAAAATTACGATGAGAATGCTAAAAAGTATAATAAAAAGAAGAACGGACAAGGAGCTTTGCCACGAGGCAGTCCCGCATAAAATCGTCATAAGTCCGTGTCTCTACTTTAGGACTCGGACGTCTCCTACTGGGAAGCGATTTTTCGCTTGGACTTTCGGGGCGTTTGTATATATATATATATGTATGTATGTATGTATATACTGCCATTATGTGAGGCATCTCATTAGTTTTTTTATTTATTTATTTTATATAGTATGCATAGTGGGCATAGAGTAAAATAATACCGCCCACCCCGATTAGCACGTAAATCAATGTGTATCGAGTAAATTGTACCCTCTGCAAACATATATATGCACTGCCACTACTGGAAGTTTTTATGCAAAATAGTATATTGTGCAACAAAGGCCAAAAGCTGGCGATCGCGACGAGCGTGAACTTGCTGCCCGAGCGGAGCGAGGGCGGCAATCACACGAGTCGCAATTGTCAATTCAGTTCTCGTTCCACATCACACTTTTTGCAACGAGTGCATGGATAGTGCTTTGAATGGTAGTTTTGTGGGACGAACAGTGAAAAGTGATGTTATAACTTTTCCTCCCTAGGGCCAAAAGTGAAATCCCAAGGGACGAAAGTGAATCGCGAATTGCGCATGAGCGACGCACCTTTTCTATACTGTTTTGAAATTAGCCACTTTCGGCCCGCAAAACTGCCATAAAAAGCACCGGTTTTCATGCACGTGTTACAAAACCTGTTGTATTAAATTCGATCTGCACTTTTTGCACGAAACCTTCCAGTCTGGTGGATGAAATTAACAATTTTTTTTCGTAACACGTGCATGAATCGCCACACTTTACATGGCAGTCCTGAGAGCCGAAAGTGGCCGATATTGCATGCCAGTCGTGAACCTGTGGTGAAATGATAGAGTCGCGCATGCGCAGTTCGCATTTCGTTCACTTTCGTCCCTTGGGATTTTACTTTCGACGTTTTCGTCCCTGGAGACATAACCTCACTTTTCAGTGTTCATCTCGCGCGACTGCCATTCCAAGTGCCGTAGACTCATGCACTTGTTACAAAAAGTATGATGTGCAATGAGGGTCGAATTGGCGATTGCGACTCGTGTGATTGCAGCCCTCGCTTTGCTCGGGCAGCAAACCTCACACTCGTCGCAACCGCCAACTTTCGACCCTTGTTGCACAATATACTATTTAGTACCCATGGGTACGTAGACATATATTGAGAAACTATGGCGTTAGCGTACGGAGAAATCGGTCGTTGGCTCCGGAGAGTGCGAAACTATTGCAATTAAACTGGCGAACGTTGGTCGCCATTGCCGTTATCGCCGTCGATAGCTCGAGGCTCACGTAACATCGGTATTGTGGCGACGTAAGCTCTCCGACAAACGATAATTACCGCGTTAACGGCTGTTAGTTTTCGCCTCCCCGCCAAAGTCGGTTACGGATAACGCGCGATTGGCCGTCAAACGTTTTATTTGCTCCGTCGGTAATAAAAACTGTAATTAATTTATTTCACGCCCTATGAAATAAAATTTTATACGATACTCGTGCGAAAAACTTTTTCTTAAGGTAAGACTTTGCGAATAGTGTTCACTTCGCATAAGTTTCAGAGAAATGAGAGAGAATTGCAAACACTTGTGGATGGTATAAAAATCTGAAAAAATACCAAGCATATTAAAGGTGCCGAAAATATTCATTTTGCATAATAATAATTCCGAAATGTTATAAAAAAATTGAGGAAAAATAAAGTTGTTCAACAAATCTCTCGGAAACCTAACTTTTTTTTATGAAAATGATTCGTTCACTTTTCAGAGTACGTATGCATTTTTTTAGATTTTTAAATTCACTTTGAATTTCTCTTCTTTATATGGCAAAAATGTGTAGAAAGTCAACAAATTCAATGCGAATCTAAAAATCTGAAAAAATTCATACGTATTCAGAAAAATAAGCGAATCATTTTCATTAAAAAAAAAGTTAGGTTTCCGGAAGATTTGTTGAGCAATTTTATTTATCATCAGTTTGTCAATAACATTTTGGAATTATTATTATGCAACATTAATCTTTTCAGCACCTTTAATATGCCTGATTTTTTTCAGAATTTTGTATCATCGAGAAGTGTTTGCAATTCCCTCTCACTTCTGTGAAACTTACCTGAACTGAACACTATTCGCAAGGACTACCTTAATTCGTGTGATTGCAACACTCGCCTTCGGCTCGTGGTGCAAGCTCACACTCGTCAGAAAAAGTTTTTTCGCACTAGTGTCGTAATGTACTATATTATTTTTTATTATTTCTTTTATTAACAATTTTTTTTTATTAACTATTATTTTTTAAAAATCGCCACCACGCTCTAGACCGAGCAGTTGTAGTAACCGTTTATTCTCGCGTCTTACGAAACGCCGACCTACATCACTGTTTTCACATTCGTCTTATCTCACGTAGCTTAGAACCGAGGCGCATAATTGCCCTTCATTCTTTCCCTCCGAGCGATCGTCATCCTGCAAATTTTCTTTTTTTTGACGGAAAGACGAGATAACAACGTTTCGGTCCACGAGCCGCTCGGGTCGTTCAAATCTCTGGGAAATAATAACGTTTCCAAGAAGGAATCCGTACCGGTCTCCGTTACCGTGTGTGTTTCTGTTTGGCTGTTCCATATTCTACTCCCGGCACGCATAAAACGTACGCACGGTCTTTCTTCCCGTAAATCTTGTCGTTTATCTCTCGATTCTCCTTCACTTCCGTGCTCGCTTCTTTTTCCCTTTGAAAACCGGTGCGCCGGAGAGGAGCAAGAAAGAAAGGAATGTTAAATAAAAAAAAAATCTCAATTGACGCCCGATTATGTAGAGAAAATATGGCCACGATTATTTCGGTACTTTGCCTATAAAAAATGCAAGATAGTGCATTTAAAAAATACCCGAAATCCCCGATCTTTTAAAGAAAGTAGGGGAGACCGGGGCAAAATGGCACAGCGGGGCAAGGCAGGACAGTGAGGGCAAAACTCAATATTCAAATAATTTTTGGATGGCCCATTTTGTCTCAGCGATACATCCGGATCTTCAAACGCGTTTTGCCCTACGTACCACCATCGCCACCATCCAAAAGTGACTGGAAAATTCTGCCATCTTGCCCCGCCCTCCCCTGCACACCAGTATATATTTTTTAGATTTAATTAATTAATTACAATGTATGTATTAATTTAAATTTATTAATTTTAATTAATTCATTAATTAATTTACTTATTCTAATTTATTTTTAGGGTAAGAGTAGCGCTGAAAAGAGTGAAACCGATTTGTTGCCGACCGAGTCTTTGTCACATTGCAAAAAATCATTGGCCCCGCGGTATTTCACATTCCTCCGACCGGATTGTCCGTTAGAAAGGATTATCCCGAAAATGGTCCACGGGACTACGTGAAACGACAGTCGAGTGTGAGCTTCGGCGTCGCGGGAAGTGCCTCTCTTTCGTGGAAACGCGTGTTCCTCGAAGATATCGATTTAATAAGGGCACGTACTCGCGTATATTCGCGTTAACTGCCGCTACGGCAAGCTCCTCGGTTCTTCGCCCGTCGTCTTTTTACCTTCCGACCACCGGCCATATAGCGAGGAAATAACCCTTCGGTTAGATACTCACGTATTCATGAAAAACTAGCTTGTAACGCTGCAGCTAACTTACCCCTGCCGGCGATCGCGATTGCAATCGGCTCGAGTATCAATTACAAAGCCATCCTGCTGAAATCTTCATTAATTAAGAGCGGAACTCAATTAGGTAATCTGTTCGATCTGCTCCGCTATTTGGGCAGTCTATTTGGATACCCCTCTATTTGGAAAGTCTATTTGGACACTCCTCTGTGTGGATAGTTATTTCACGTGGTACAGACTCAGTCGGTAACAAATCGGTTTCTCCATTTTCTCCCTTAATATTAAACCTTAATATTAACCCTTAATATTAACCCTTAATATTAAACCTTAATATTAAACCTTAATATTAAACCTTAATATTAAACCTTAATATTAAACCTTAATATTAAACCTTGATATTAAACCTTAATATTAAACCTTAATATTAAACCTTAATATTAAACCTTAATATTAAACCTTAATATTAAACCTTAATATTAAACCTTAATATTAAACCTTAATATTAAACCTTAATATTAAACCTTAATATTAAACCTTAATATTAAACCTTAATATTAAACCTTAATATTAAACCTTAATATTAACCCTTCGCGTATGAGATCCTTGTTCAACGAGGACTTAGAATTTACCAAGACGCAACTTTCGAACGATTCGAACATTAAGTTGATGTGCTGAAAAAAATCTCTAAAAATTCACGGACGTAAGGTAAAGGACCCAGTTTCTGATACTGACCCAGTATGTGACAGGGGGACCTCTAGCATAGTCGGCTCCCCCCCCCCCCCCCCCCCCACCATTTTATATGTAGCCAATGGGTAGCGCGCGTTTGGGGGGTCACAAACTGCGACTCTTGGTCCTCCTTGTTTATCCCTATGATTTTACACGCTTAAAGTGAGAGCTGCGTAGAAGTGTCATAAACCTTACCTTGTAGTGTTATTTTTTTGATAACGTGGAACAAAATTTATTCCGAACAGCCGTATCGCTTTTGTGCTTAAAAGAAGGCATGGTCGTTTGCTCTCGGAAAAAAGTCCCCTCCTGCTTGAAGGGTTAATATTTCGGAGAAAAGCATATTAGGCTTTCACGCATTGTCGTGGAGAAAATATTGGAACAGATTTATTACCGACTGAGTCTGTTTTGCATACCCTTAGTTTTTTTATGTATATATATATATATATATATTTGATACAAGATTGATCGAGAGGAGGCTCTGACGTCATCAATGATTCGATTAGAATCAGCATGACAACCTCTTGCTGATGATAGGACACATTTAGGTTGATGTCTCGAAAGGAGGTGCTTGGATAGTTGGATTGGCTCGTTGCCTTTTTCGTTATTCAATATTGCTGATAAATTTTTTATAAATGCTAAATTCATTAACGATCCCGAACAGAATTATGGAAGAGAAATAGGGAGGGAGAGAAAATACCGGTAAAATCTCGAAGCGATTAAAGAAAAACTGTTTAATTTTCCGGTCCCGAACGTCAACGTCGATGTTGCGACCGTTGAAAATTAATAACTTCAGGCGTTCTCCACCCGACAAGCTATATATATTAGTTGTGCGGTGCACCCGCAACCTGTAAAGTTATTTCCGATATATTTTTATTTTTTTTGTAAACAATGTTTTACACCAAGAAAACAAAAACGTGCCTCAGCAATCTTCCGTTATTGTTCCAACGCAACGAAAACAATTTCATCGACGAGAAAATAGGGCTGTGTTCGCGGCAGCTTGTTCGGGATCATCCCGCCCACGGTTTTTCCGCCGCACCGAGAAAAACATCGAGGCATCCGCGACAAGCCATCTCCGTCGATAGCACCGTGGGTATTCAAACAAGCGACCCGATCAGCTTCGGTTAACGGCTTCATTATGTTGGATTCTTTTTTTTATTTTTTTTTATTCCCTCTACGCGTTTACTTGATCGGGGTCGGAGAATTACTCGCAGCTCTTTGCGAGTCCCTACACAGTTTAACAGGTACCAAAGCTGCCCACAATTCTTTTTTTTTTCTTAATTTTACAACAACAACAACAACAACAAAATTATCCATTTTACAACAATGCTCCTTAGCGTTACAATTATTGTTGGTAGTGGTAGTAGAAAATGTATTTATTAACATCGGTGTTTGCAATGTTAATGATGAGACATTTACAAAAGATATGCAATACATATAACGTCAATGTATAATAAATCATTTATTACGCTTTTGTTGATGAAAGTTTTGACTTTGTATTTTTTTAAACATGTGTGTAGATGCATTATTCTTGATTGACTTAAATGTCGTTGAACATTTAATCGTCGAACACCAAACAAAAATTTATGTTTTGGTATCTTATGTGGCATACGCTTTATGCAAAGCGTTTGGGAGGTCTTCCAATTGATTTATTTCGACTGTTATTTTTGGTAATACCGACGATGAAAATATTTTAGACGTTTCGGGACGGAGATAATTTTGTTCAAAGTATAAACCTTATATATATATATATATATGTAAATTCTTTCTATAGTTTTATAGTTTCTTTTTGCGTACAAAACGCTCCATCCATCTTGCAGGTGCAGCGGATCGCGAGAGACAAAACATTGCACAGAGTTACGGTTCGGGCAAGCGACGGGTTTCTCTCGTCGGCAATGCACTTCGACGACGTAAACCCTTGGCCTCGCAATATAAATCACATTACCAATTTTCGCACGGGCTCTTATCGTGACACGACGAATCGTGACGGGTTGACGAGTTTTCGCACTTCTGCACATCAGCTTCACGTGTTTCGTCCTACTCTGTTGTTCCGAAATGGCAACCATATCGTTCATATTCATGACATGGGAATTCTATTCATTCGAAAACTCATATTATTGTATATGATTACGATTTGCAATCTGTATTCGTGGCTCATTCGAAATGCATTTTCTCTCAGGCGTATTTTTAAGAGAAGATCCCAAAGGAACCTTCTTTATAATAAGTTTATACCGCGCAATGAGCAAACTCTTTCACGCTGATTCGAGGCTTCGTCAAATTAATTCCTTACCCAAAGGAGAATTATCATTATTATTATTTATTTTTTCTGATTTGCTGTGGCTTCGGAACGGATCGATCTTGGAATCCTCTTTTTGGCCTTTGATTAAGTGAGTCGATTACGTTTCGACCCTGGTCGGGGCTTCTTCGGAACTATTTATCTTGTCTACGGTCGTATTTAAAATGGATACATGTCAATATATTTCTAATTTATATCACTTAACCTATGCCTTATCATTCATAATTCTGACCCTACTTTAACTGTTTTCTTTCGTTATGATTTTTTTTTCCTTTCTTCTTTGGTGCTCATGGCGTTCTTACTCGTGGTGTCCAGCGGTCCTTGAAGTCCTTGGAGTCCTGGAATTGTCCTTGAATTTTGCCTGAGCTTGAAAAAGTCCTGGAATGTTCTTGAATTTCACGTAATGTCCTTGAATTTTTTACTTCCAGGAAAACTTGAGTTTGTTTAAAAATGTATACTTAGTTTAGTAAATGTTTTTGTCTTTTTTTTTAAACGAACTGCCAAGTACTCCGACGTATTTTTTCCCGTCGAACACGAATCCGCTGGCCTTTTTGGGGCTAAAGTACAGTGAGACATTGAAAGTCTCGATTTTATGCGCGGAAAATCGTATTTTTAAAAATTTAAATGGAAAATATTGGGTTGGTAGAAAAATAATTGTTATATTCGTGATCAGCGGGAAAAACATACGTGCAATATAGCCTTGAAACAAAACAAAAAATTGGGCGGCGACTAATATCAAGGTTTAAGAACGAAAGGGTTAAGGGCGGAGATTCTGGGTCGAAGCGCACCGGTTGCGCCCTTTTGATTCTTAGTCGTCGAGATAAGAGGAGCCGATAATAAGGGGGAGAGCCTGATATTTATATTAGGTACGTGATTCCGATAGAGGATAAAAAAAAAACGTACCCAAATGACGAGTAAATCTCGGACGAATCAATTTCTTTCGTGGACTCCCTCGGCATAACGCGGCCGTAAAAACGTCTTTATTCGTTATGACGACGATACGAAAGGGCCGGAATTAACGAATTTTATCGACGGCAAGGGATTCTCTGCGAATCGTTCCGGACCCGATCAGAGATTGCATTGTTACAGCCCTTTGAGGAGGAAGCCGAGAGACGATTTGCAATGAGGACGTGATGTCCTCAAAGCATTATCGATTCGGAACGAGACCTTGTCTACGTGGGAGGCTTCCCATTTCACTGTACACGGGAAATTGCATCTTGCTCGAACGGACGATATATCGAGCCTGCAGTGGATGAGCCCTGTACAAGCCGCTCACAGTGGGGCAAAGTGAACTAATTGTGGGTAAAACAGTCAATTTTGCCTCCGCGACATACGTTGGGTTACAAAAATTAATATTTTGTCCAGAAAATTAGTATAATGCAGAATGCAAGTCGGCAAAACTCAATTTTCCAATAATTTTTGGTTGCCCCGTTTTGTCCCGACGATACATCCGGATTTTCAACCCCATCTTGCTCCACTTACCGGCATCATCCAAAAGTTATAGAAAAATTACCGTTTTCTCTGTTATTCCGTTTTGCCCCATTGTCCCATTTTGCCCCGCTCTTGTTTAAATTATTGTTTACACAGTAAATTATATACCGAGTCTGCAGTGGATGAAGCTCATAGAAGCAGTTCACAGTGGGGCACAATAAACTGATTTTTGCTCAAATGGTCCATTTTGTCCCCATAACATATGTTATATTTTCTAAATCAATATTTTGTTCAGAAAGTCAGTAAAAATACAGCCTGCAAGTCGTCAATCATTCAGATTTCAAATTCATCAACTTTCACTCCACTTTAACAACGGTCCATTTCGCGCCATCATTTATTTTCTTTCCGAATAAAAAAAAGAATTAAAATTCCTCGAGACACGCGCAATGATTCTCGCAGATTCGTCTTGTGGACAAAAATAGACAAAATACCTAGTGCAAATCGACGGAGCTCTGTCCCTCGGTTGGTCCATTTCGCCTCGCGATCTCACATGTACGCTAGAGACTGTACACAGCCAAACATAATTTCGTAAATCGGATTGCAAAACTTCGTAAAAATAATTTTGTTAAATAAATGACAAGCTCGTTTCTCACTTATTTGAATATACTAACTTGTTCTTTTATTTCCCGTGTCGCTGACAATTTCAGTTTGTAATTTTGTTTGTAAAACTAGGAAATTAATAAATAAAAAATTGTGGACGTTTGCGGAAAAAAAGTTCTTGTAAAAAGTACGAACTTTTTTACTGTGTAGACGGGCAAAGCTTCGTCGTATACGCCCAGAAAAGTAATTTATCTGACGGCCACCGTTTATTCGGTTTAAATAAAAAATTTATTTTATGAAAATAAATATTTATTTAATATAAGTAATTATTTACTTAATTTGAATGAATATTTATTTAAATCAAACAAATATTTTACTTAAACCAAATAAACGGTGGCCGTCAGATAAATAATTTTTCTGGGTGTAATACGTTATAGTATATTAAAGGATATATTCGTATTATAAAATGTGCATAATCGCAGAGATAAATCGAGGATTGATCGGGTGATTTCGGGAGCAGAAGAGGAAAGGCTGACGGTACGTTACGCCCTATCTGAAGAGGAGGGGAGAGCGGGGAGGCTTACGAGCCCTGGCAAAGCGCTGGCAAGACGAGAGTCGCTACTTTCCGCGGTGAGGGTCCTCACCGAGATATTATCCGATGATCCACCCGGCCGCGTATGTGTTGCCCGAAACTCCGTATATTGTAACCAGATATTCAACCCCCCCCCCCCCCCCCCCCCCCCCCCCCAAAAGAGCCAAAGAGACGCGTACAAAAAAAAAAAAAAAAAGAAAGTTGTGTCCTCTTCGGTTCGAGGGGAGTTTGAGCGCGCGCAATATATACTATAATTCTCAGTCGTCGGCAATGAAGACCAAAGCAGCGGCGATGGAAAGAGTCCCCTCGCTTTTATTTGGAATCGCTTGACGTCACGCTCGTGCCCTTTTGTGCGATGCGAATTCGTCAATGAAGGGTCGTCAGAGCGAGAGCGAGGAAAATTAAGTTTCGTCGCTATAGCTCGTGCCTGTTAGGTGAAAGCTGGCGGAGTAAAAAAAAAAAAGTGTGAACGAGGGGAAAAAAATAGAATTCGTCTAATCAACAAAACCGATTTCACGGTGTTGATCGTGGTACTGGAATTGTCCCGAGGGTGTCGCGGGAAGCGGAGAGCCCTTGAAAAAAAAATATTTAATGCGGCGGAGGAATTCTACAATTTGCTGTCGTACAGGGCAAGTGATTTTTTTAGACCGCGGCGGAAAATGTTGTACGGGGCGGAGGAGAATCGTACCGGTCGGCGGAGATGACTGTCGATCGGTGCACTGGGTGGAGAGTTTATTTAATGCCAAGGAATCTTCTGATGGATGTGGCGAAATAAATGCTTATTTATTGTTAAGAAATTTTCGTTGCGACAAATAAAATTAATTTACTTGAAAAAAGTTACATTTCGCCGAGAAAAAATATCATTGATTCAAGCAAAATTTGCTTGCGGGCTGGCAAGGAAAATAAAAATTTGTTTCAATTCCACTCTGAATTTGTACAATTTCATACCGGATTGAAAGGATAACTTCTTCGATTGTTTTCTACCCCAAATAACTATTTTCTTTTTAGCGCACAAAGTGTGAAATATTTTCTTATTGCTTTTTCTTTATACATAAACATAAAAAATTTAATAACTTGTTAAAATGTAAAAAGGGAGTTTTCCCGTCGACTACTTTAAATAAATAAATAAATAAAATGTCACGTTGACAGTCTTGCCGTCGTTATTTCAATATCGTATGGAATTGTAAAGAATTGAAAGTAGAATAGAAACAAAAAAAAATTTCTTCGGCAGCTCTCAACTTTTTTTAGATTGATTTAAAAAACGGTTAGGTCATAAAAAAAAAAAAAATATTATGTCGCCTTAACTAAAATTTGTTAACAATAAATGAATATTTACAATCTTAAAAAAATCATAAGGGCGTAAGTCCTTTAAGGGAGCTTAGAATATTAAGAACTTTTATGTATTGTAGAGAGATATATACATTGAAAAAAAATATATCACTGATTTAAGAACAGTGACACTTGCGGGCTGCCATGGACATACGCTGTTATTTCAAGTCTACTTTGCTTGACATAACGAGGCATGATGATGAAACTATTACATATCTTTTCATAAACTTTATAGACATTGGTTCATTTTGATAAATAATTGTTAGAATGAAAATAATAATTACACTCACTAGATATTTCAATGGCAGCCCGTAAGTGTCAGTGTTCTTGAATTAATGATTTTTTTTTTCAGTGTAAGGCGCTCGCTGGTGAATATATTTGGGTTAAGCTCCAAAGTCGCAATTCTTCTCAAGCCGAGAAAGTCGACTCGTCCAATCGGGGATTCAACGATCCGCGGTGACAGGTAGATCGTTTCAATAGGTTGGACGCCATGAATTATTCACCGCAGCCCTCCTGTCGGATCGTTCGATTAATCCCGTCCCGACTGTATCGCCTCTCCGCATCGGCGATTTTTTATTTTTCCACGATCGCGATCGATAATACCATCTCGCTGTACCGCCCGGTAATGGGGAAAAATGAGATTCCCCTCTGCCCGTTCGCGATCTCGAAACTCGTTACATCGAATGCAAAAGGGCTCTCCGCACGAATAAAGTAAGAAAAGAGAGCGGATAAATTCATGAGAAAAGTTGGCAAGTTGGCGCGAAGGCATAATAAAAAAAAAAATTCCCGTCCTTCGATGGAAAATATTTCAATTTTTCCTGAGCGAATGTATAGAGAAACTTTGATAGCCTCGCCGCGGAGAGTTGAATCGCGCGCGCTCGTTTCTAAAATGCCCCGAGAGACTTGTACGCGCGTCACGTACCCTTTTAAATTTATCTCGGTTAAAGTTGCCGCGCTCGCATGAACTATCTTTAAGATGACTTACTTTAAGATGACTTACCTTCAAGGAAAAATTTATTTTATAATTATTCAAGGCTTTAAAAGTAAAATTTTCGTTCGTAAAATTTAAGGCACTTTTTTTGTGATCAGAATTATTGTTTTCTGAAGGAAAACTCTTCGCTCGCCTGTTGCACAATTTGTGTCTCCGATTAACGACGGCATCGGTGAAAACCAAAATTTGCTGGATCGATGTGTGACTGCGTCGTGCGTAGATTTATTTTTTATTTAAAAACTTATTTTATAATGATTGCAAGCAATTATTTAAATAATAATAAAATCATAATTATATATATATATATATATAATTATAAAAGTAACATTTTCGTTCGTAAAATTTAATGCACATTTTGGACGATCAGAATAATTATTTTCTGAAGGAAAAGTCTTCGCGCGCCTGTGCAGTTACATGTGTTGCACAATTTGTGTCTCCGATTAACGACGGCATTGGTGAAAACCAAACTTTGCTGGTTCGACGCGTGACTGCGTCATGCGTGGATTTACGTCCGACAAATTCCGGACGTTTTAATGGCGCGCCGTTGCGTAGCTTCGCGGGATGCCAGCGTTAACCGGACATTTATGTCGTGAACGGCGAAGCAGAGCGGGGAACGAAGAAGCGAAGCAAAAGTATCGAGGGTAATAAATGTTGACGGGACGCGGTCGATTACCCGAAAAACCATTGAACTGGATAGCGCACAAGCGCGAGAATTAAAAAAGAAGAAGAAGGGAAAAAGAAGAAGACGAAGAAGAAGAAGAAGAGGAAGAAGAAAGCGACTCTGCTGGGGCTCGACGTACGTATAGGAAGGAGGTATTTTCAGTTGGACGCGAAACGTTGTAAATATATGCGAAGGCAGAGGATTCCGAAAGCGTAGAGAAACCACCGGAGGAAAAAGGATCGGCTCAAGAGCTCTGATACACTAACGGTTCCGCGGATGATATAGTGTTTCTTGCAGCGTTCGTCCTGTTCACGGTCGAGTATAGAGTATGAAGTGGGCTAATGCCGTTTCCACGGTCCTTTTCGACCGGGAGTACCGAATCCACTTATTTGCATTTATTTACCATAGAGCCGGGCGAGATCGTTGAGCATATCGGGCCAAGTGAATCATCGGGACGAATCCAGTTATACCGACATCAAAGACGACTACATTTCCCCTTCTCCAGAAACAATTATTGTTTTTGCAACCAATTGAAGAACTTATGTACCCTTGGACTAAGTGAAATTGGTATTTCCTACCGGAGTGAAGATAAAATAGTATGGTAAGCGCGGAGGAAAAAGGATCGGCTCAAGAGCTCTGATACTCCAACGGTTCCACGGATGATATAGTGTTTCGTGCAGCGTTTGTCCTATTTACGAACGAGAATAAAGGATGAAGCGGGCTCGTGTCGTTTCCACGGTCCTTTTCGACCGAGAGTACCGAAACCACTTATTTGCATTTATTTACCATAGAGTCGGTTCAGATCGTTGAGCATATCGGGCCAAGTTTACATTAAATCTCGCTTCGTCCAAGAATAATATGGAGGCAATTGCCGTTTCTGTAACCAATACTAGTAAAACTAGTAATACTAGTAATACTAGTAATAATAGTAATAGTAGTAATAATAGTAATAATAGTAATAATAGTAATAATAGTAATAATAGTAATAATAGTAATAATAGTAATACTAGTAATACTAGTAATACTAGTAATATTTCCGATACGAGTGCGGTAAAGCGAACATTATACGCGGGCTCTGATACGCACTTCACAGTCTTCGTGTAATGTTTGCTATATCGGTTTAGTATCGCATAATATCCTTGGTGACAAATGCAGGAGAAGTGTTACTTCCGAGCCTGCCGAGGACGGCGTAAGAACTTATCTCTTACTTCTCACCCGCGAAAGCGTGCGAGAAGTAAAAGCAGGCCGACTTACGACACCCTCGGCAGGCATGGAAAGTAGCACTTCTCATGCATGCGTCGCAAGAAATAACTTATGTGCACATGGACCAAGTAAAATTGGTGTTTCCTACGAGAGTGAAAAGAAAAAAATTAGTATGGAAATCCGGCTTGCCAGAAGCGTGGCTCGGAATACGGCCCGCGTGTGCGGTGAAGGGGTGGGTTAGGATCGTATCCCAGATTAATATGCATAAGTATCACACGGAATACGGATGATAAGTTTACATATTCTCTGAATATGGATGGTAAGTTTTCATATTCTTTGAATATATAATATTGTTAACTAAAGTTAGGTTTCGCTTCGTTTCTGGTAGTAACCAGAAACGAAGCGAAACCAGATCGGCTTTTTTACCAGCAAAGGTAGCTCGATGTATAAAAATAAATATAACCATGAAAATAAATACCAAAGAGGATATACAAATAGAAACGTTGAACTCCAATCGTCTCTACCGCTAATCGGCTCCGGTCCGATTCAAGGACGTGGAACGTTCATCCCACAGTCGAAACCATTAAACGTATCACGTAATAGTAAAATAAAAGTACCAATTAACATTCTCCCCCACGAAAATAGAATATATCGATTAAAGTAATGAAATATAACGATCATAGTAATAAAATAATGGCTGAAGGACTTCGGTCGATGACCTATCGGCAATATGCAATATATGTGGTAAAACTCAAGTTAATTAGGTAGCAAACATCGTTACATGTTACGTATTGTCAATAAATTCACCACTACTACCACAAGTAAAACAAAGTCGATCAAAACAATAAAATATATCTATCAGACTAATAAAATATATTGTTAAAAATAGTAAAACACATCGATACTTTATTTGCGTGGGGTAGAATTGTAAATTGCCCATACCGCTTCCGGCAATCCTCTCTCCCATTCTTTTTTTTCTTACGCCACTGCGTTTACCAGTTTATTAACTGGTATCGTGAGGTATCGTGCTCGCGACTCCGGAACGAGCCTGCGGCGATTTTCCATCGTCTCATTGTTCGAACGTCGCGAAGGAGATCGATCGAGCGTCTTAACACGACTGTGCCGTGTCGTCGCTGTCGGAGAAATGGGATTCCAGCATGCACAGATGGATGTGGTCGGAGCTCCTGTGAGAATAAGAAGACGGGGATTGTTTGCTCCCAGCATCGCGTGCGCGCACACGACGATACGTATGCGCTGCTCTGTGCGCGTCTTACCGAGAGAATCGCGCGGAGCAAGGTTTTCTGGTCGGGATCGGGCCGTTGCGAACTGAGGACAATCCCAACGACCGGACCCAACGTCCAACTATCTCCGTTCGCCTCATGGGGCGCTGCGTGATCGCCGTTGAATCTCAATCGTCCGTCTCCCTCGGTCGTTACTTGGCCGCAGGTGGGCACGTACTCGATTATCACCGATCGAGAATTCTCCGGGCTGACAGCGAGTGTCGACGCCTGCTCGGACACTTTTTTGCCCCGACTCTGCGTACCTCGCCTCCCGAGGGACTTTGCGACAAATATCGCGTCAGCTTGACGAACAAATGGCCGTTTACCGAATCGAATTATTCCCGAATTATTAATTGTAATGATAATTATTCATCGAATTATTAGATGTTATTCGATAAAAAAAAAATACAAAATTAATGACAATAGATTTCTGTAGAAACAAAGGCACATTTACATCTCTACCACTCACAAGTCTACCGGATAATGAACCTACCAAAAAAATACAGCTCTAACAACTTTCTACCCGAAAGTTTAACAAAATTTGTAACAAAATTTCTACCCGAAAGTTTAAAAATTCTAGCAGAATCGGTAGCCTTCGTTTCCGGTGGATTTTTCTTGTAATACCGTCTAATCTACTGTCCAGTCTACCGTCTAGCATTGTATTCCTGTAGAGCTTTATTTCCATTCCGGTAGAATTTTATTTCAAGTCCGGTAGAGTTTTTTTACTTTGTGAGTGGTGGAGATGTAAATGTGTCGAAACAAATGGCCGTTTACTTTATTGAATTATTTTCGAATTATTAATTGCAATAATAATTATGAATTGCATGATTTAGTTCCATTGGAGGAAAAAAATTATAATAAGAATACATTTAGTAGAAACAATTGGCCGTTTACTTTATTGAATTATTCTCGAATCATTAATTGTAATGATAATTATTAATGGAATTAGTAAGTTGGTATTCGGCTTGAAAAAGAGAATAAAAAGTTATTATCAATGTTGGTACAAAAGGTCTAGTCGATTGTCAATTATCGTCTATCGGTGACTGAGCGAACTTCGAACGTTTGTATAATTATCCGTAGTCATAGATGATTACCGGCTGCGCACTGTAATCATCCACTACAACGGGGAGGACCGTTTGTCTCGGGTGTGGAAGCAATTGCACCGACGATATTACTTTCTACAAGCCCTACGCTGCCTTCCGCGTTTTCTTCGGCTCTGAAGAACAAAAATGAAATCGTAAAGACGCGGGGACAGCTTGCCGTTTGTACACTACGCGAGCCCGTAAGTTCCATCCACGGACTCCGTGACAATTAATCACGAGAGCGTAACTTTGATTCCCCACGGCCTGCGCATCAAAATATGTACCAATTTTTCTCGTGCACAAACGTACAGAACGATTTTCTTATCAACTTTAGAAAAAAAAATAGTTTGGAATGAGCAAACATTTATAAAAATGTTTGTCCATTTTACAAAAATGTTTGTTCCTTTCCCAAAAACTTTTGTTCACTTCACAAAAATCTCTGTTGATTTTACAAAAATGTCTGTTCATTTTACAAAAAAGTTTGTACATTTTACAAGAAAGTTTGTACATTTCACAAAAATGTCTATTCATTTAAAAAAATGTCGGTACTTTCATCAAGTCGCAGGTGTTTTAGGACAGGAATAGTTTGTTGAAAGTACAACACTTTTTTACCGTGCGTTCACTCTTTCTTTCCGTAAAATGTTAAAGTGTTACGTGAAAAAAATGACCGTTATTTAAACCCGCGGAAATACAGCCCATTAATCTCTCAGCTCCGGTCACGGTTTTCAAAGAGAATTCTAAATTTGAATACGAAATACATTCCGTTATTCAAGAGACGTTTCGAGGGGATCCTCAGAAAAATCTCGTTTTCATCAATTGCTCATTTTATATTGTTACGATCTCACGATTGATATTATATTATATATTATCCTCGTCATCGCCAAAGTTAAGAAACGAAGAACTAGAAACTGTATCCGGAATTCATTATCTGCGGCTCGATGCCTTAAGCCGTAACAAAGTGATCGACGATAAATCGGCCCGACGGCGCCCGAGCGAATCGCCAGAGCGTGCAGCATTTTATTGCCTATCGGAAGTATCGGGTTGTCTTTTAAGCAAGGAAAACGCCGTTTGTCATTATTTTGATCGCTTGAAAAATTTGGCTACTGGAATCGAACCAGCGAAATATCCGCCGAGCGAGAAAAAAAAATTTCGTAGATTTTTTCCGACTCGATTTAAATAAATTCGACATTGGAAAGGGATACAAGCATGATTGCCGAATCGCTTGAATGATAGTTTTTCCTTTAAAAAAAACAATATTTTTGTAAGAAGAGGAAAAAAATCGGTACTAAAAATTGGCGGATCTCGTACTAATGCTGAATTGCTTGAATCGTAATTAATTATTATATATGATTATTATTTGTTACGTAATAATAATAATTATATTATTATATACTATAATAATAATTATGTTATTATTATATAATTATTATATGTCCTAAAAAAGTGCTTTCTGTAAGAAGTAGAAAAATGCGATAGTAAAAATTGGTGGATCTCGCGTCTGTGAAGAATGGACGAATGGACAGTTAATTCGTTCGTTTGGTCGTCGCGACTCGTCCGACTTACTCGGTCGGTAAAACACATCCGGACGCAACTTACGCGGTCGTGTAGTGCAACGACCGACACGAGACTAAGGAGCGCCTTGCGGAGGTGGCGAAAGCCCGTGAGCAAAATTGAATTTTCGTTCGACGATAAAGAACTCGTCTGTTTCACTGGAGAGAGCCTGATTGGTCGAGGATATTTTCTCGAGAGTGACGGAGTCCACCGAGGGCGTCAAAGAACCTCTCAGGGGGTGATGAAGACTCGGAGCAGGGAGGCTGAAATTCGAAACGACAAAACGTCGACTGTAACGGAATTGAACGTTTAAGAATACATTTTTGCTGGGACGGGGGAGAAAATGAGAAACAAGATTTATCGCATATCGATATTACTTCAGGAACGGTTGATTGATTCGATCTCGATTGGATGAACGGGAAACAGGAAATTATGACAATATTGATTGATGACGTGTATTAATTGATAAAGTGATTGATTGATAAAATGTTTTAACAAAACTGGGTACCGCGTTCTGGACTGAGCTACCGAAATTACAATTGTAATTCCACACTCCCACTAACTACTGTACTTTTTTTTGTCAACTTTTCTGTGAAAAGTTTCTTGTCGATCTACACGAATCAAATAAAATAACAATTCTCGGAGGCTTTGCGCTCCGAGAATACCGCGTCGAAATATCGCGTCAGTTTGACGACCAAATGGCGATTTACTTTATCGAATTATCCTCGAGTTATTAATTGTAATAATAATGATCAATCGAATTATGTGGTTGATATTGGAATTAAAAAAAAACATATCTATATCAATGTTCTTAGAAAAGGTCGAGTTAATGGGCACGTATACTCGATTGTCACCGATCGAGAATTCTGCGGGCTGACAGCGCGTGTCGACGCCTGCTCGAACACTTTTTTGCCCAACTCTGGGTAATAAAGTGGTCTCTAGAGGGACTTTGCGACAAATATGGCGTCTGCCTGACTAACAAATAGCCGTTTACTTTATCGGATTATTTTCGAATTGTTAATTGTAGTAATAATTATTTATCGAATTCATCGGCGTCAGCCTGACGAACGTTTTAATTCATAACGTTTTTGATTGATAAACTGTATTAACAAAACTATATACCACGTTCTAGACTAAAGATCGAATTTTAGGACATTAGTCTGGAATTGAGATCGAACTTAATATCAAAGTTTGGCGCGAACTTCATTGCGTATTTAAGATGTATCTTGAGTTAGAATTTAAGATCGAACCTTAGTTTATCTCAAGTTTGAACTTAAGATCGAACCTTCGTTTGATCTTGAGTTTGATCTTAAGTTCGAACCTAAGATCGAACCTTAGTTTGAACTTGAGTTCGAACTTAAGATCAAATTTAAGCTCAGACTTAAGATAAGTATTAAGCACACAATGAAGTCCGGGCTAATCTTCGATCTTAAGTTCGATCTCAAGAGCGCCCTTAAATTCAAACAAACGTCTTAAAATTCGACCCCAAGCTATCGCAATTACACATATTTTAATTGCATCGGCGTGTCCAACTGATCCGCCAGAATTGACAGAGTGTTCGGTAACGGGATATCGGTCGACTGGAATAGTCTCATGTAGTCCGACAAAACTTCAACGAATCCAGCAAAGCTGTACGCGCGACTTTCCTTGCCGCGTCCCTTTCCGCGATAGTGTGTAAGTCAAAGGTCGATAGTTACAGTCGAGTTATTTATTTACAGCTGCTTTTGGTCTCGTATCTATATTTATTTCAAACCATCAAGCGAAGTTTTATACTTTTTATTACTTTAATTATTTTTAGCTGTGTGCGTGGCTGCATTTATTTCAAGACGGCGTATCACAATATATGTATTATTCGAGGCACGTGCGCGCGTAACCACCCGCTTGAGACCCACTTGAGAGAGGGAAAGAGAGCCCCGTTACGAAAGGATCGAGGAAGGAAGACATAATGGAACCCGATCTTGTTCCCACTCAATTTATTTTTTATTTATTTTTTTTGTACCTATTTCTGGATCGGTTAATCGACTCTTTTGCTGTACTGCCTCGATAATGGTATTCCGCACAGAGCGAGAGAGCTCGTCGAGCTTGCGATCTCACGATGCTAATGCCATGCGACGGCCCTATTATCGGTCGCTTCGGCAGGAGACAGCGGGGCAAGATGGACCATCTTCTTTCATTCGAGACGGTGCGTTCTTTATGTCCGACGAAAAGTTTGCAAAGGCGGTCCATTTTGCCCCGCTCATTCGACATTCGATATCAATCGACGATTTCGACATTTGTAATTTGAACCCTCAATTAAAAAGCGTCGTCTGGGGCGTCGACGATGAAGAATTGGCCGTAGACTCCTGGCAATTGCCGAGTAATAAGGACCGTCCAGCCGAGGACTTGATCTACGACCGACCCCTACGATTACGTTGGTGCTTTCTTGCTTAGGGCGAGTGAAACCACTTTCCGTAGTTTATCGACTCTAACCGATACTTACTGTACGCCGCTAACGTCTCCGGGAGAATCATCGATACGGCAATAAATTTGAAGACTCTTCTTCGATTATAATCGCCAAAACTCGATACTTTTCGGACCGCGATAATACAACACTGGATACGTTAAATTGCTCATGATCCCCTCGCCGGAATCGTTCTTCGTGTTACTCTTGTTGTGCTTTACAATAAATGTTATGCCCAGCTTCAGATACTTTTTTGTATACTACAGACAATTGAATGCACGCGCGATTGTCAAACCGGAAGTGACGTATTTCCAGTATAGGTCGACAAATTAGATTTTCGAACCGGTAGTGACGTATTTCCGACATGACGCCACTTCCGGTCGAAAACTTAGCTTTTCAAACCGGAAGTGGCGTGTTTCCGGTATGACGTGACTTCCGGTAGAAAACTTAGCTTTTCAAACCGGAAGTGGCGTGTTTCCGGTACGACGTGACTTCCGGTCGAAAAATTAGATTTTCGAACCGGAAGTGGCGTATTTCCGGTATGACGTCGCTTCCGGTAGAAAGATAAGATTTTCAAACCGGAAGTGACGTATTTCCAGTGTAGGTCGAAAAATTAGATTTTCAAACCGGTAGGAACGTATTTCCTGAATGACGCCACTTCCAGTCGAAAACTTAGCTTTTCAAACCGGAAGTGGCGTGTTTCCGGTACGACGTGACTTCCGGTAGAAAAATTAGATTTTCAAGCCGGAAGTGGCGTGTTTCCGGTATGACGTGACTTCCGCTAGAAAAATTAGATTTTCAAACCGGAAGTGGCGTATTTCCGGTATGACGTCACTTTCAGTCTTCTATTTTTATTTTAAAAAAAGTCTTGACCACGATATTATCGAAAGCAGTAAATGTTATATTCAATTATGCTTAAAGTAAGCGTATTTAGTGAGCATTGGTTTCTTTTCCAATGAAATCGTCTCAGCGTTCTTTTCTATAATTCACGACGTTGTTTGATTCGAGGGAATCGTGAATCGTTCCAGCGGCTAACTTATGTACGCTGTTCTTTAAACGGCTGAATTTTATTGCATTTCAGACCGAGCAGTTCACCGTGCTGTGGCTCCTGTTCGCTGTGATCGTCGCCGGTAATACCGCGGTACTCGCGGGTCTTCTTCTCGGTAAGAGACGCAAGTCCCGCATGGACTTCTTCATCAAGCAGCTGGCACTCGCAGGTATTTATTGTCCTCCGGCTTTGCTCCTCTCCTCCGCTTCGTAGGTGTACCCTGGCAATCCTACCAAGCACCAAGAAATCGATGTCGGTGCGCAACTTGGTTTCCTCCTCGAACTAATTTTCTTCCTGGTAAAGAACGAATACCAGGATGTCGGTGTGCTACACCGGTTTCTTTCGCTCCACTTGTGCAGGCGTTGGGTGGGAAATGTCGCTGAAGAGACGGTTTCCTTTGTTCCTTTGTAGTTCCGGACGAGTAGGAGGAGAGCGGGGCAAAATGAAACGGCTCAGCGATCTGGCAATTTTTTGGTTGATTGACAGGACATATTTCATTTTTATTTTTATTTCAACCTCTTAAGGCATAAATTGGATCGGCTGTAATCATTTGGCGGGTTCCTAAAAAAAAAAAAAAAGTAGGGGCAATATGGACTTTTTTCACCGCTCGATTTTGCAAATTCTGATTCCACGCAGGACATGTGTAGCTGCTGAGATTGACTCAGGGTATAATTAAATTAATTTTTTTTTATGATAGTCGTACAGAGCTTACGACACGGTGATAAAAGGCAGAGTTTATCGTTATAGTTATTGGGTGAGGCCACTGGTAGTTTACAAAATTCATTCACTTCGTAGTGTAGGGAACTAATTATCGGATTCCGCCAATCCCGGCATCGAGTTTTCACGACTCTCGTTGGCAGCGAAATGAACCGGGAGATGAGCCGGGGTTCGCCGGAGCTTAGCGTCGGAAGCAGAGGCGGCAATACGCGCGACAAATTTAGATCGTTTCCTATGCTCCGCCGCGGTTTACGAGCTCGGTAACCGGAAGGGGAGGGAACCATTCACGGCTCAAAGTAACACGCGCTTCGTGGATTATGCTTTGACGTATATCCCACGCATAATCATAGGATCGTACGATTGCGAACTGTGTATAGTATAGAGTGGGGAAAAATTGACTCTTTCCGAGATACGATGAGAATTCGAGACACTTTTTGCCTTTATCGTGACGATCTACTCTCCCGAAAACTGCATAACATGAGTGGTCCATTTTGCCCCATGTTATTTTTCGTATTTTAAGAATTAACAATTTATCCAGAAAGTAATTAAAATAATTGTGTTGAGGAATGTGGATTATGCTTTGACGTATACCCCACGCATAATCACAGGTTCGTACGAATGGCGGAATGTGTATATGATACAGTGGGGCAAAATGGACACTTTCCGAGATACGATGAGAATTCGAGACACTTTTTGCCTTTATCGTGACGATCTACTCTCCCGAAAACTTCATAACATAAGTGGTCCATTTTGCCCCATCTTATTTTTTGTATTTTAAGAATTAACAATTCATCCAGAAAATAATTACAATAATTGTGGATAATTGTGTTGATAAATGTGGATTATGCTTTGACGCATAATCACAGGATCGTACGAATGGCGAACTGTGTATATGATAGAGTGCGGCAAAATGGACACTTTCCGAGATACGATGAGAATTCGAGACACTTTTTTGCCTTTATCGTGACCATCTACTCGCCCGAAAACTGCATTGCATAAGTGGTCCATTTTGCCCGATCTCGTTTGTCGTATTTTAAGAATTAACAATTTATCCAGAAAAGAATTAAAATAATTGTGGATAATTGTATTGATGAATGTGGATTATGCTTTGACGTATACCCCACGCACAATCACAGGATCGTACGATTGCGAACTGTGTATATGATAGAGTGGGGCAAAATGGACTCTTTTCGAGATACGATGAGATTTCGGGACCGTACATTTTTTGCCTTTATCATGACAATCCACTCTCCCGAAAACTGTGTAGCATAAGTGGTCCATTTTGCCCCACTTCTCTCTTCGTATTTCAAGAATTAACCATACATCCACTTAATAAATAAAACGCCGCCTGTAAGTCGTGACTTTTTAATGATTAAAATTGATCAATTTTCATTATAATCGCAGGGGAATCCATTTTGCCCCCATATTCTTTATTCCGTCCAGACGCCCCAAATTAATGAAACAAATTCATTTCATAAGTCGACCAAAAAAAAAGTAAAGTAAAAATATGTTTCGGCAGTCAATGAAACTCCCTGAATCCGGTTGGTCCATTTTGACCCACTCGCATCGACTGTTACGAGCCAAATATAAATACAGTCGTACAGATAAATCGAGCTACCCTTCTATAGGAGCCCGACGATCGGACAACAACTGCACACCCTCGTGACTGAGACACTCGTGTATATGAGTTACATAAGTTTTGCGTAACCGTAAAAAATGTCGCAATTTCGTAATGTTGAAACGAAAGTTAAAGTCAAGCTCGATGGAGTCCGAAGTCACCGAGTTCAAAAGTTGCCCGAAGTAAAAGAGCTCCGGGCGGGGTAGTTATGTCCCGAGGCTCTTCCCCGTCTAGCCCGAAAAGTGGGAACGGTGCAGTAATTTCGCGCCGCATCTGCGAGACCGTTTCGGGCGATAATACTCGGTGAGCGAGCCGCGTGAGCGAGGCACCCGAAAATATATCTCGGGAACATCAAAATGACATCAAAGAAGCTATCGTGGTAACGAACTATGCCCAAAGTTTTTTGTCCGAAAGTATGGGAAAGTTTACCGACCAACTTGACAATGAACTGCATAGTTCGCGGAGTCGAGTAATCACGCGCGCATGCGCGGGACCAAAGTATGTTCCGGCGTGATTTCGAGTCGTTCTGGTTTAGTGTATTTCCGCAGAACAGTACCACGGACTTTTGGAGCTTCAAAGAAGATAACTCGCGATGGAACTATGCCCAAAGTTCCTTGTCCAAAATTTTGAGAAAATTTACCGGCTCACTTGACAATTAAGTGCATAGTCCGCAGAATCTGATAAATACGCGAACATGCGCGAAACCGAACTATTATACGCCGACGTGAATTCAGCTCGTCCACCTCGAATATATGCCGCGGACTTTCAGACCTTTACGGTCGAATCTTAAGACGTCAGTTCGAACTGAAGATCCCTCTTGAAATCGAACTTAATATCGAAGATTGGCCTCAACGTGACTTCGATCTTAAGTTCGATCTTGAGTCTGGACTGAAGATCGAACTCGAACCACAATCGAATTTGAGTTCAGACTTGAATTCAAACTTAAAGATCAAACCTAAGAAAATCCGGTTTGATCTTAAGTTGGAACTTAAGATAGACTTTAAGCACGCAATGAAGTTCGGCCCAAAACTTCGATCTTAAGTCCGATCTCAAAAGCGATATTAAGTGTAAACTAATGTCTTAAGATTCGAGCCTCAAAGGAGATAACTCGCGAAGGAATCGTGCCCAAAGTTGTCCACAATTGTGAAAAAGTTTACCTGCCCACTCAACAAACTGTAAACTGCATAGTCCTCTTGAAATCGAACTTAATATCGAAGATAGACCTCAACCTGACTTCGATCTTAAGTCTGCACTGAAGATCTGAACTACAATCGAATTTGAGTTCGGACTTAAATTCGAACTTAAAGATCAAACCTAAGCATGAAATCGTCAAGTTCAAAATCCTGTTTGATCTTAAGTTGTAACTTAAGATAGACTTTAAGCACGCAACGAAGTTCGGCCCAAACTTCGATCTTAAGTCCGATCTCAAAAGCGATATTAAGTGTAAACTAATGTCTTAAGATTCGAGCCTCAAAGGAGATAACTCGCGAAGGAATCGTGCCCAAAGTTGTCCAATATTGTGAAAAAGTTTACCTGCCCACTCGACAAACTGTAAACCGCATAGTCCGAGAAGTTGGATAAACACGCGCGCATGCGCCGAACCGGGCACGATTTCCGCCCGCTCAGCTTTGGTGTATTCCCGCAGGAGAACCGTGCCACGAACTTTCAGAGTTTCAAAGACGAAAGCCGCAGCGGAGCCGACTGAATCCGCACCGCGGTAACCACAATACAGAGATTCCGGTGGATCAGTATCTCCGGGGAAGTTCGTATCTCGCGATTCAGTCTCACGAGTCCGCTATTTACGAGGGTAAAGGCTCTAGCGCGGACGCGCATCGCGAAGCTCGATGTCAAAGCGAAGAGGAAGTGAGACATTGTCCCATTGTCCAGCGAGAGAGAGTCGGCGGGGGACTCGATCACGGGTAGAAAAGACGGAAAAATAAAGTAACCGTAAGCCTTGACGAATGGAAGTGAGCGAGAAAGGAACTCGGGTGTTTTTCGCGAAACTCTACATGCCTCTCGTGAAAGCTATTATATCGTCCCACACACAACTCGATCGCTTTCTTCAGACTCTGCTTCTGATTTCCTCATTTCAAATTGTCACAATCGCTCTCGCTGCACGGAACTACTCGAGCCCACGCAACTCGTAGGTGAAGCATTGACCTTTTCTTCGAGCACATATAACAGGTCGAGCTTCGCGGAAAACTGTACGCTCTATTGTGCGAAATACTTACGTATCGCAGGCGAGCGTTATTATTTTCATGGTATATATTTTTTTTTATAGGGGTGATTAAGTAAAAAGGTATCGCGTTATTTTTTTTCTTCGGGCTGTCACAACGATCTTGCACAATTCTGAACGATAAATTCACGTGAATTCTTTTATACAATCCTATGACATTTTTTTTCGGGAATTAGAAATAATTACGGTGGTTTTCTCGGGACACATAACAGGTTGCGCTTCCTGTAACAAAGTAAACAAAAAGTTGAAAATATCGAATAAGCAATATCGCTTTATTTTTCTTTCTTCGGGCTGTCCCACCGATCTTGCACAATTCCGAACGATAAATTCTCGTGAATTCTGTTATGTAATTTTTTTTTTCCGGAAATTACAAATAATCACGACGGTTTTCTCGGGACACATAACAGGTTGAGCTTCGTAGAAAAAAAGTAAGCTCCATTGTGCTAAATACAGAAGTATCGCAAACGAACATTATTATTTCAGGATAAATTTTTTATACAGGCGATTAATGAATCAATAACGCGTTATTATTTTCTTCGAGCTGTCCCACCGGTTTTGCCCAATTCTAAGCGTTAAATTCTCGTGAATTCTTCTACACAATCGTATGTAATTTTTTTCCGAAAAATTACAAACATTTGCACCGGTGAACGGGAATGCAGATTAGGGAGGGTGCTCGGATAAGATAACGGGAGGTGAACAAGTGATCGAAGGGTTTGTAAATTGAGCCGAGTTTGTCCGATTGTTTCGGATAATTCGTAGAGCGCTTTGCCCGATTTACCCGAGGGAAGTGGACTCAAGTTTTAACCGGGGGAATGATCGGTTACAGCTCGGATAGTTAGGGAGAAGCACTTTCCAGCACAGCCAGGACGGAAAACTGGCGCGGCGCCAGCTCGTTAATTCAACGCCGATCCGATCGCAGAAAGGGCGGTCGAGCCTTAATTGGTGGTTCCTGGGACATCTGAGTCGGCATTTAAATAATGCTCCCGTGATTTATACACCCCCCACCCCCCTTCGCCCTCAATCGTTGAACGACGATGAACCGATTCTTGAATTTATCGGCAAGACAACATTGGCGCAGCAACTCGGAAAAGAGCAAAAATGCAGATATCCGGAATAGGCCCTTGAATCTACACTGATAAAAAAATACGGTTGAATCAACTAAGATTCGGGCAGGGACGTTCAACTAAATATTTTGTTGGTACAGATAAAAAATTGGTTAGTTCAACAATTTATTGGGTGATTTCACCAAAATATTTTTGAGTCATTAAAATATTTTGTTCGAACAACTAAATAATTATTTGAACGTCCCTGCCCGAATCTTAGTTGATTTAACTGTACTTTTTTATCAGTGTATTTTCTTCCGATCAGGAGTTGTCATCCAGGCAAACTAAAATGAGAGTGCCGGAGAGACGTCGTAGCGACTTCAATTTAAGCGTACTTACCGATACGTGCCTTTCGAATATTGTCAAAATATTTTATTATACTATATTATACTGGCAGGTTGTCGTGTGTAAGGCGCTTCACGTCGTCACTATGGACTATGAAATTTGGAAACCGGAAATATCGATTTCCGGAGATTTACCGGAAGTAGGGGAGGGCGGGGCAAAATGACACACCGGGGCAAAACGGGATAATGAGACAAAACCCAATCCTCCAATAACTTTAGGATGGTGGTGATGGTTGTATGTGGGGCAAGACAGGTTTGAAAGTCCGGCTGTATCGTTGGGACAAAATGGGTCATCCAAAAATTATTGGAAAGTTGAGTTTTGCCCTCAATGTCCCGTTTTGCCACGCTGTGCCATTTTGCCCCGGTCTCCCCTACGTCACTTCCTATTCGAAAATACCGTTTCTCGACCGGAACCGACGCCATACCGGAAACACGCAACTTCCGGTCTGAAAATGTGACTTTTCGGCCGAAAGTGATGCTATACCGGAAATACGTCACTTCCGGTTTGAAAATCTATTTTTTTTTTTTAACCGGAAGTGACGTCATACTGGAAACACGTAACTTCCGGGTGAAAAGTGAAATTTTGTCGTGATAATTTTCAGACCTGCTGGTGGGTCTCATATCGGTGCTGACCGATATTGTTTGGCGAACAACGGTCGCCTGGCACGCCGGAAACGTCGCCTGCAAGATCATCAGGTTCTCCCAAGTCGTCGTTACGTACAGCTCGACTTACGTTCTCGTCGCGCTGTCCATCGACCGGTACGACGCCATCACAAGGCCAATGAGCTTCTCCGGCAGCTGTGAGTATCCTCAAATTTCATTCATAAAAAAAAAAAACAAATTTTATAAAAATAAAAATAAAAAATCCTAAAACCTTTTAGAACCCATTTTTTCGTCTGACAAGTTCCGAGACTTCCCCACCCACAACTCCGAAGATTAAGCGCACGTGAACGGAACCAACCTTTCCTTTTGTCTTTCCTTATGATTGTTTTCTCGCGAATTAACTCAAAGTCAAGTATGCTTTAATGCGGAGTACAATAAATCCTTTGTGATGCAGTCTGACTCCCGTACCGGCAAATCTTTTTCCTTTTACTTCCTCACCGTTTCTCTTTTATCTCCCTTTTTCCTTCCGTCTCGGCCAACGCGAGGAAGCGCTGGCGGAGGCGTGATGGCCAGGCGAGTTGGCACTAAATCTCGTTTCTCCCTCGGTGCCCCCGCGCTTCGCTGCTCCTTTGAATCCCCGAGCGCGGTGGAGGGAGCGAGACGCCGAGCTACGCTCGCTCTTCTCGCGTTTCTCCCCGTTACATCTCGTTACCTCCGCTCGGTACCTCGGCGCACGTAGAGCGTGGCACGACGGACCGAATTCTTTACCGCTCGTTATCGCGAAAAACCCGCCGGCGAGCGAGATCGATTTTTTTTTTTTTTTTTTTTTTTTTTTTTTTTTCGTCTGGCAGAACAGCTCAGCAAAGACGATATTAATTAGTGCAAAGATTCGATCCGTCTAGAATGGTCTCGAAAAATCCTACCTTAGAGACAATTTTCATTCACTGCGAGTCACGTAAAAACAAGGAGTATGGCAAGGGATTTTTTTTTACGCGTTATGAGTTGCACGAGATGTTAAGTTATTTGTTTATCGGTCGTGTGGGGTTCGAATTGTTATTATTGAAAATGAAGTCATCCCTCGTGGTTGAGTTCGGCGAGACGCTAAGTGTGCGAACGGCAGGGTGAGGTTTTTTTTTTTATGAGTCAGGAAGAACAGCTCAGCAAAGACGATATTAATTAGTGCGAAGATTCGATCCGTCTAGAATGGTCCCGAAAAATCCTACCTTAGAGACAATTTTCATTCACTGCGAGTCACGTAAAAACAAGGAGTATGGCAAGGGATTTTTTTTTTTACGCGTTATGAGTTGCACGAGATGTTAAGTTATTTGTTTATCGGTCGTGTGGGGTTCGAATTGTTATTATTGAAAATGAAGTCATCCCTCGTGGTTGAGTTCGGCGAGACGCTAAGTGTGCGAACGGCAGGGTGAGGTTTTTTTTTTTATGAGTCAGGAAGAACAGCTCAGCAAAGACGATATTAATTAGTGCGAAGATTCGATCCGTCTAGAATGGTCCCGAAAAATCCTACCTTAGAGACAATTTTCATTCACTGCGAGTCACGTAAAAACAAGGAGTATGTCAAGGGAATTTTTTTTTACGCGTTATTAGTTGCACGAGATGTTAAGTTATGTACTTATCGGTCGTGTGGGGTTCGAATTGTTATTATTAAAATGAAGTCATCCCTCGTGGTTGAGTTCGGCGAGACGCTAAGTGTGCAAACGGCAGGGTGAGGTTTTTTTTTAACGAATCAGGAAGACGATATTAATTAGTACGAAGATTCGATCTGTCCAGTTCTTAATTGTCGACGTGTGCGGTAAATCCTACCTTTCAGACAATTTTTAATCGCCCACTGCGACTCTAGTAAAATCAACAAGTGTCTATAGGACAATTTATTTTGTTTGAATTTTTTGAAATTTATTTTACGCGTTATTAGTTGCACGAGATATTGAGTTATTTATTTATCGGTCGTGTACGGGACGAGTTGTTATCATTGAGAATAAAGTTATCCCTCGAGATTCAGTTCGGCGAAACGGTAAGTAAACGGTAGGGTCAGAATTTAAAAAATATATATTTATTCGTCACGAAGAACAGCTCGGCAAAGACGACATTTTTTTAATTAATTAAATTAGTACGACGATTCGATCCGTCCAGTTAAGTTAGTACTAGCGGACAGCCTGAGCCCACGTGAGTTCAGAGAGAATTGAAAGAGGACTTGCGAACACTTCTCGATGAGATAAAAATCTGAAAAAAATCAACCATATGGAAGGTACTGAAAACATTAATTTTGCATAATAATATTTCCAAAATGTTATTAACACATGAATGAAACAAAAAAATTCCCAACAAATCACCCGGCAACCTAACTTTTTTTTTTTATGAAAGTGATTTGTTATTTGTCGCACGAAATATTAAGTTATTTATTTGTCGGTCGTGTGCGGTGCGCGCCGTTATTATTGAGAATAAAGTTATCCCTCCGGATTGGGTTCGGCGAGACGCTAAGTGCGCAAACGGGAGGGTGAGCATATTTTATTTTATTTTTTCTCTCGGGGTGAAAAGGCGAGAAGGGCGACGAAATCTGCGCCCCCCGGGCAACTCCCCTGGGCCGCGTAGTTCTCTCCGCGCTTTCGTGGCACAGCGCCGTCCGCGGCTTTGGATAACGCGTCGAAAAATCTACGGAGTCGAGGAGAGTTCCCATATACTGTATATAACATTGCCGAAAGCTCTGGCACTTTGGCCACCGCGAGAAGTGTCTCGCTTTTCGCCGCTCGGAGGCTCGCAAGTGCGGCTCGTAAAACTTGGACCGGAAACGACGAGACCGCGGCGCGGGGGACACCCTTTTCTCTACGGCTCTCACAATTTTCCCTTCCTGATTTCTCGGGAGGAGAACCCGAGTGAAGCTTCGATAGAAATCATGAAAAATAACTGAATTAGAAAAATCGTTTTTTTTTTTTTACCCTTAAGGACAACTTGGTTCTTCTTGTTATTTCTCACTATTTCATATTAATCTCATCAAATTTATATAATTATTTTGATCAACAAATTTTGTTTCTGTTCATTGCAAGGTGGAGGACTAGAGTTTATGACTTCCTATTATTTATTACTATTTCATATTTTTTTTAGTAGTAGCAATAGTAGTGACTTTATTAACTATACATAACATGTAACAGTTTTTTTGTACGCCTAACGAACTTATCTCTGTTCACCCATATTGCATATTGGCGATTGGCCTCGACCGCAGTCTTTTAGCCAATATCGTTTTCATTACATTTATATCATTATTTTTATTAAAAATTGTCTTTCTATCCGTTACAAGGTGGCTTATTTCTCACTATTTCACATTGCTTTTTAGTAGTAGTAAAAGTAGTGAGTTTATTCACCCATATTGCATATTGGCGTTTGGCTTCGACCGCAGTCTTTCAGCCAATATTGTTTTCATTACATTTATATTATTATTTTTATTAAAAGTTGTCTCTCTGTTCGTTACAGAGTTGAGGGCGAGCGCTTATTACTTCCTATAGTTTCTTACTATTCCATATCGTTCTCATGACATTTATATTATTATTTTTATTAAAAACTGTTTTTCATTTCGTTACAAGGTGGAGGACGAGAGCTTATTTCTCACTATTCCATATTGCTTTTTAGTAGTAGTAAAAGTAGTGAGTTTATTCACCCATATTGCGTATTGGCGATTGGCTTCGACCGCAGTCTTTTAGCCAATATCGTTTTCATTACATTTATATTATTATTTTTATTAAAAGTTGTCTCTCTGTTCGTTCCAGAGTTGAGGGCGAGCGCTTATTACTTCCTATAGTTTCTTACTATTCCATATCGTTCTCATGACATTTATATTATTATTTTCATTGAAAAATGTTTTTCATTTCGTTACAGGGTGGAGGGCCAGAGCCCTGGTCGCAGCAGCCTGGGGACTCTCGGTCTTGTTCAGCATTCCAATTATCTTTCTCTACGAGGAGAAATTGATACAGGCAATATATCCATTTACTTATTTATTCACGGCACAAGCCCCATTACGAAGCAAATGCACACAAAATATATAATTTCGTTCCCACAGTGCTATTGCCAAGCGGAAGAAAAAAAATCATATATTTATCTCTATACACGTATACATACATACATACACAAAAAATTGTTATAAGATCTTAATTTTTCTAAACTTTGTTATAATGAAAACAAATCCCAGGTAGGATGAACAGACTTTTAATAATTGAACCAACGTTTCGTGTGTTCCAGGACAAACTCCAGTGTTGGATAGATCTGGGCTCGCCGATCATGTGGCGAATATACATGAGTCTCGTGAGCTTCACCCTCTTCATAGTTCCGACGATAATAATAGGTGGATGTTACGTCGTTATCGTCGCGACGATATGGTCGCAGGGCGGAGCGCTCCGTCAGGGCCCGACGAGGGACATGAGGAGGGCGTCGTCGAGGGGTCTCATTCCCCGAGCCAAGATCAAGACCGTCAAGATGACCTTTGTCATTGTTTTCGGTGAGCAATCTCGAACCGGCTCCCGTCTGGTTTTAACATAAAAAAAAAAAAAAATCGTGATAGTCTCTTTCGGTCGCGGCGGCTGTAAAAGAGGAAGATTCGAACGGGTCAAGTTTGCTCGAGCGGCGAATCGAATAGCGTTCGATTCCCCGATCTATCGCCCGGCGAAGGCATCTCAAAGTACGTCGAGGCGTCTCTGCGAGGGAATTCCGAACGAAGGTGCGAATGGAAAGAGGCGACGAGGAGGCTGGGGCGTCGGTCGAAGAAACGCGGGTGTGGAGCAACTCTCTCTCTCTACCTCGAACTCGGTCCCGGCAAAGGATTCCCAAGTCTCGGTTTCGCATAGTTGTCCTGAGGGTGTCATTTTATACACACGCCGCGCCCCCCTCCGAGAGTTGTCACCGCAATCCTCGGATTCGCCCGCGAGCACGGTTTCTCTTTCGACCGCTCGACTCTCCGTCTCTGTCCCCTTTGCTGAGTTAGCTTTCGTCTTAGACTGGCGAAGCTTGGAGCATAAAATGTACATATAATACACAGAGAAAAAAAAATTGTTCGATTAACCGAGGCGGGCTCATCCGCGTTCAAAGGCGTTATTTAGTTGGCAGAATAAAAAATTTTCGTTTAAATCGAAATATTTTAAATCGACTGAAGCGAATAATCGTTCAACAAAAGAATTATTTAGTTTTACCAACCAAATAACAGACAAAAATACAGACAATGCTTACTCTAGAAGAAGCTTCGCGAATAAAGGAACCTTATGAGAAAGCGATATGAGAATTTCAACTTCTAACTTTTATGAGAAAGCGATATAAAAATTTCAATTTTCCACTTTATGAGGAAGCGATATGAAAATTTCAATTTTCAACTTTTTAAAATCAGTGCAGCGTATTTTGTTGTTATTATTGTTATTATTGTTATTATTGTTATTATTGTTATTATTGTTATTATTGTTATTATTGTTATTATTGTTATTATTGTTATTATTGTTATTATTGTTATTATTGTTATTATTGTTATTATTGTTATTATTGTTATTATTGTTATTATTGTTATTATTGTTATTATTGTTATTATTGTTATTATTGTGCTGAAGATAAATCTATAAATAGGATTCGCTAATTATCTGGGGCCACTCGACCTCGAATCCTGCGATATATATTGATATTACACGCCGTATTGCATTGTCGGAACGCTGACGACCCCTTCTGGACTCAGCAAAGCGGCGCGTCCCTCCTGATTCGACGATAATGCCACGTGAGTTCGAAAGCTCCTGTGCAGTACATTTATCAACGATAATGACGATCCCGGAAGAGGCGGAAGTCGTTAGCGAGAATGAGTACCTCGCGATGGGAAAGCTCCGAGAATACCCGACGATCCACGGTGTACGAGAGTATGTTATTATCGACGCCATGTATGAAACACTGTCTCAAGTGTCCTTGGAATTCCGTTCAATAACACGTTGTGCAAGAAAAAGGCCCGGCAATTTGAAGATATAAAAGAATCGTTTTAACCTCCGAACCGTCGAGAAGATCGAATATTGTGCATAAAAAAAAAGTTGCACAGAAATTGGAAGAAAAACACGGAACTTTTTAAATCTCCGGACCGCGAAGTGGATAGAATATTGTATTAAAAAAATTAGTTGCACAAAAATTGGAAGAAAAACAAAGAACTTTTTTAATTTCCGGACGGTCGAGTAGATCGAATATTGTGCAAGAAAAGAAGTACAAAAGTTGCACAGAAATTGAAAGATAAGCAAAGGATCGTTTTAATTTGCGGACCGTCGAGTGGATCGAATATCGTGCAAAAAAAAAGAGAAAAAAAGTTGCACAGAAATTGGAAGAAAAGCAAAGGATCGTTTTAATTCGGGGACCGTCGAGTGGATCGAATAAGCCAAGAAAGAGGCCAAGGTGAAGTGCGTCAAAGGATTCTCGGGCTCGCGGAGCGAGGGTACGAGACACGGTGCGTTACGCGTCTAACAATCTCGAGGAATCTTTCGCCCCGCTGGCGAAGCTCGTGTCCTGGAAAAAAGCTTTCCGCCGTAGGAAGAATCTCCACTCGAGTCGCACTTTTCCCTCGCGTCCCGACAACGTCGACGAAAGTATGGACGGCGCGCGACCCCCCCCCCCCCGTGTACACTGCATACGTGATTTTGTGACGAGCAAAGGACGAAGGAAACGGGAATTCGAGACCGCCCGGCACCCTCGCCGGAAGTCACCGGAGAGCGAACCTCCTCGAGTGAGGGAAGAAACGAGTTTTCGCAAGAACCCCCGTCAATCTTATATCTCACGATGATCCACGAGGAAAGGGGCGGAATTCCTCCCCGCACTATATATCGTGCATTACGGGACCGAAAAAGAGCCGAGTGTCTGCTCCGAAACGTGTGTTAACCGAACGTTTTACGACGCTGTACCGTCCAACTTTTATCGTCGCTCAATCTCTCTCACCGCCCGCCGATCTGGAATCCGACGAGTGTCCCATCCACTGCACAAGCCTGTGACAGTCATGTAAAATTTACATCCCGGACTCAATAACGGGTCACCGCGACGATTTTATTACCGAAAATAGTTATGTTCTCTTTCTTATACGGAGACTAAAAATAACGAAACTGTTATCTGAATTACGCGAGGAGAGTGTCTTCGAAATTCCGAACTGATTCTTCGTTTTCAAATAACATCGATTCAAAGATTTCACTTCCGACTTACCGAGTTTAACTACTCGGTAGCGTCGTGCTGAAATATATTTTTTAGTACTTAGCGTCGAGACTCTATTATTTTTTTTTTTTTTTATGTTTTCGAATTACGTAAGGAAAGTGTCTCCAAATTCCGAACCGATTTTTCGTTTTCAAACACCATCCATGCAAAGATTCCACTTCTGGCTTACCGAGTATAACTTCTTGGTAGTGTCTCAATTAAAATTTGTTTTTTAGTACTTGGCGTCGAGACATTTCCGCGTCCCTCCCTAGTCGCTTCTCGCTTATTTTCTTTTTTTTTTTTTTAACACGAGCGTCGGACGCTACCCCGTCTCTCGATAGTCTGTAGCAGACCGCTGACTGTAAACAGTTTCGTTATTTCTGACCGCACCAAAGTGCCTTCTCTGTTATAGTTGCTCGAGATGAAATCACCCCTATTAATTGCGTACGCAAGTATCGGTTTGACCAAGGATTTTTTTTATTGATGCATTCATTTTTACAGTTTTCGTGCTGTGCTGGAGCCCGTACATCATCTTCGCCCTTCTTCAGGTCTACGGGCACGTGCCGAACACTCAGACGAACATAGCGGTCGCCACCTTTATTCAGAGCTTGGCACCTCTAAACTCGGCAGCAAATCCAATAATCTACTGCCTCTTCAGCACCCAATTCTGCAAGACCGTACGGTGAGTGATCCTCCGAAATCTTGTATCGCTTCTCTTCTGTTCTTTTTATTATGATGGAATTTTAACAAGATTTTCGGCAAACACATTTTTATACCTAAACAGTTTTTTTAGTAAATCGAATTCCTACACCTCTACGCGATGTAAAGTAGCGTATAGAGTGCTTATTTTTCTTCTATTACGATGGAAACTACCGCTCGAACGAAATTTCCCATTATCGGCCAGCACATTATACCTAAATTTCTTACTTTTTTTTTGTATACCTAATTGCCACGCACTTGCACCGTGAAAAGTAGCGTGCAAAGTGCTTATTTTTCTTCTATTATAATGGAAAGTACCGCGCGAACAAGATTCCCCATTATCGGCCAACACATTATACCTAAATTTCTGACTTTTTTTTTAGTCGATCCAATTCCTACGCACTTGCGACGTATAAAGTAGCGATGAAAAAAAAAAAAAAGTGTTCGATCACTAGCGACAAACTGAGGTGTCCTATATTACTGCAGACGTTGAATCGTATCCACAAGTATAATTTCAAGTAGTAAAACTTCTGGTATCCCGGATATCTTTGAACTGATCGGTAGGAACATGCAGGCGATTTCCTGGGTTTCGGGATGGTGCCCTTCGAGTCCACATAACTGCTTTGGCACCGGTGGTGCTAACCACAGCACGAGAACTACACTGACGACGTCGATGACGGGCCAATCGTCGAGGAAGCGAGTTATGGTGTCCCACGTGTAGAACGAGCCCGATGAACTACTGGAAGGTCGGCGACGGCAGCGGGGCATGAAAAGTAAATGTACTTGGTTATTCGGTATTTCGATGCATCTGTAACAAACGACCCCGAAGATATCTGCATGAGACCAAATTTCCTCAAGTTATAACGGCTGTGTTTTCCATCGCAGAAACTGCGCTCGGGGAATTTCACTCAGGGTCGAATTTTAAGACATTAGTTTGACCGTGAGATCGAACTTAAGATCAAACCTAAGTTCCATCGTGAGACCAAACTTAAGTTCGAACTTGAGATCAAACTTAAGTTCGAACTTAAGATCAAACTTAAGTTCGAACTTGGGATCAAACTTAAGTCCGCAATGAAATTCGGGCCAAACTTCGATCCTAACTTTGATCTCAAGAGCGATCTTAAATTCAAACTGATGTCTTAAAATTCGACCCTCAGAGAATAAAATTCTACAAGTGAACAATTTTTTTTCTTCCCAAAGCAGTGCATCAACGAAAACTTGGCAAAGATGAAATTTGATGACCTGCAGATATTTCCAGGGTCGTTATAACAAAATAAGGAAAAAATAATACATTTTTTAACATAACTTGTTTGTCACCGGTGATACAAAAAGCAGAACGAGAACTACACTGACCACATCGATGATGAGCCGATAATTGAGGAAGCAAGTAACTTCTGGAAAGACGACGACGGCAACAGACCTGAGAATTAAATGTAATTGGTTATTCGGTACATCGACGCGTTTATAAAAAAAAAAAAAAACAAAGGAAATACAACGAGCGCAATCGAGCATTCCAGTCAACAAGAATTCGTGCAGGAAAAAAAAAGTATACATTCGAGTGTATTTCGTCCGTCTCTGCGTATCTTTCATCCCGGCTGTTTCTCGTTGTGGTATACCAGCGACGATTTCCGTTCTTCCTGCTGGAGCAGAAAGAGGAACCCCTGGGAAGTCGACGACGGCAGCAGATCTGAGAAATAAATGCACTTGGTCATTCGGTGCATCGATGAAAAAATGCATTTATAAAAAATAAGGAAAACATTATTCCTTTTTAAACATAACTGCTTTTGTACCGGCGGTACTGACAACAGATCGAGAACTAGTTCAGTGTAGACCGACGACATCGTTGATGGGCCGAGCAGGAAGAGGAACTCCTGGGAGGTCGACGACGGCAGCAGATCTGAGAAATAAACGCACTTGGTCATTCGGTGCATCGATGAAAAAATGCATAAAAAAAAAATAAGGAAAACGTAATTCCTTCTTAAACATAACTGCTTTTGTACCGGTGGTACTGACAACAGCACGAGAACTAGTTCAGTCTAGACTGACGACATCGTTGATGGGCTGAGCAGGAAGAGGAACTCCTGGGAGGTCGACGACGGCAGCAGATCTGAGAAATAAACGCACTTGGTCATTCGGTGCATCGATGAAAAAATGCATTTATAAAAATAAGGAAAACATTATTCCTTTTTAAACATAACTGCTTTTGTACCGGTGGTACTGACAACAGATCGAGAACTAGTTCAGTGTAGACCGACGACATCGTTGATGGGCTGAGCAGGAAGAGGAACTCCTGGGAGGTCGACGACGGCAGCAAATCTGAGAAATAAATGCACTTGGTCATTCGGTGCATCGATGAAAAAATGCATTAAAAAAAAATAAGGAAAACGTAATTCCTTCTTAAACATAACTGCTTTTGTACCGGTGGTACTGACATCAGATCGAGAACTAGTTCAGTGTACACCGACGACATCGTTGATGGGCCGAGCAGGAAGAACTCTTGTGAGGTCGACGACGGCAGCAGACCAGAGAAGAACAACCAAGCCCTTGATAATTTGGTACTTCGACGCATTTATTTTAAAAAATAAGGAAAACACGATATCGACGAATCGAACCAGCGCAATCGAGTATACCACTCAACAAGAATTCATGGAGCAGGAAAAATTATTGAGATTTCGTACTTATACCTTCGAGGCTATTTCCTTCGTCTCAGCGTGTCTTCCATCCCGGCTGTTCCTCGAGGGTCGCCAAAGTGGCGAGCGAGGACAAGATCTCAACGAATCCTTTCCGCTGAAGCACGAAGAGGACTTGAAAATTGAATGACATTCGGTACGTCGATGCGTTTATAAAAACAAAAAAAATTTTAATCGAAGAAGCGCAATCGAGCATTCCAGTCAACAAGACTTCGTGAAGAAAGAAAAATAATTGAGCTTTCGTACTTATGCCTTCGAGTGTGTTTCGTTCGTGTCTGGCTGTCCCGGCTGTTTCTCGAGGGTAGCGAAGAGGGTGAGTGGAGAGAGAAGCGCTCAACGAATAGCTGTCGGCCGCAGTAACGATTTCCGTTCCTCCGATGGAAGAGAGCGAAGCATTCAAAACCGGATATAAGATTCTTGGCTCGCGCGACGAAAGCGGTCCGAAAAAATAATAGCGCGTCTACCCGGTTCACCGGGCCGAACGGCGTAAGAATCTGAATTCGTTGTTATTGTCGGGCGAGAAAAGTCTCGGAGCTTCGGATGGAGAAGAATCGTAAGAGACAACGAGGAGTAGCCGAGAGAGCGTTCGGTGGAAATGGACTTAACGGGCCGTGCGCGAAAGGATAATCCCCCAGGTGCACCCGCGCATTCCGCGCTACGTTGTTCCCGTCCCCCTTTCGTTTTATTCGCTCCAAACAAACCAACACAAATTCTTATCGGGAACGGAGAAAACAACAAATTGGAAAACAAATATCGAGCCGAAATTTAGCGTGTCGTTTCGGCAAGAGTTTCGAAAAAAAATCTCAACGCCTCAAAAATATTTGTCTGAAATAATTTAAAAAAAAAAGTTGAACTAAGCGATCTTTTAGCTGTACCAACAAAGTTTATTCGAACGTTTCTGCCCGAACATGTATTCGATTCGACCTTATTTTTTATCAGTGTCGAATGTGAACGAAACTCTTGCCGAAACGCCAGGCTAATTTTCGGCATGATTTTTACAGATTCGACAGAGATAAAAAACAATTCGGGCAGAATCGTTGGGATAAATATTCGAATAAATTTTGTTATTTTGAAATACCTTAATACAATAAATTTAAAATATTTTTAGGCGTTAACATTTTTTGATCGTCCAACTAAATATTTATTTGAACGTTCCTGCCCGAATCTTTCGTTGATTCAATCACACTTTTCCGATCCGAAAAGTTCACTACCTTGAACGGAAATACTGTACGCACGTATTAAGTCTTTTTTTTGCCGTTCAGATTGTCTCGTGCTAAAACTCGTCCCCCAGTTTTACCTTACAGCGTTGCGCTATTTTATGCAGTACCGTCGCTCGCATAAAATACCAATTTCTAAATCGACGTCCATATATTTTCATTGATTCTCGACGTTTAAAATTGTTATCATATAGTCATCTCTATGGTGAGCCTCGTCGACCTCTGGCGATAGTATTGCAACTATTCGATATTGATTGAGTGTGTGTGTGTGTGTGTGTGAACCATTGTCTGTGAAAATGAAAGTGGCGGAACGAGAGGTCGCAGAGCGTAGGGGAGAAAAAAAATACACAATACGCTCAGAGTATCTAAAATTTATGTGTAAATATTATAAATGGTTGTGTCGACAGTCGTGAATTAATGTTTCTTATAGTTTTGCGTCGGAGCTTCGGGAATGAAAAAGCTCGAGAGCCCTTCGAGTCGTCGATCCTGTTACTGTGAATATCGTCATTTGAAGAAATACAATTTAATTTACGAAACGTACGAGAGAATACGGGTGGACAGATAGATGAATGTCTAATATATTTATGTATACCGAGAGATCGTAAGTCTCCCGAAAAATCTTGGTACGACGCTGAGCTTCGGTAAACTTCGGTAAACCTGGATAAACTTCGGTAAACTTGAGGGAACTTGGGAAGATGTTTCTACAACAATCATGCCGAAAAAGACCGAAGAATTCGGTAGATATATTTTATTGTCCTAAAGGGTTTCGTCGATCATACAACGGAGTAAAACGCACACGTCTTGTTTGTCCCCACAGTTGCCCGATGTGTATAATTGAATGTGCAGTAATGGCATTTATTACGGTAATAGATGCTACGATGCGTAGAAGTATGTTATAGGTTTACTAAATATTTATGTATTTATTTTCATTATTATTATCAGTTCTACTATAATTATTATTGTTAGCAAAGTGCATTTCCACCGATCGACGATTTGTAAATATCTATCAATAAAATTATGCAACATCATTCCACAAGACTTTTTTTTTTATCATGTAAGAACGGAGGGTAAAATTTACACCAATACCTCATTTTCCGCTTAAAATAACTAGACCAAAGAGACACCATATACACGCATATGTCTCAGGGGAAAACGTCACTTCCGGTTTGAAAATTTCATTCTTTACCGAACGTGACGTCACACGGGAAAACGTCACTTCCGGCTAGAAAATTTTATTTTCCGACCAAAAGTGACATACGCGAAACGTAACTTCCGCTTGAAAAATAACATTTTTCGACCGGAAGCGATGGCATGGGGGAAAGCGAAAATATCGCCTTTCGACCGGAAGCGACGGCATAAGGGAAAAGATCACTTCCGGTTGGAAAATATTTTATCACGACCGGAAGCGACGTCATCTAGGGGAATCGCCTCTTCCGGTCGAAATTTCAGATTTTGCAGAGCGGAAATGACATTGCTACGAATTTGTCGTAAATAATTCCCTACCTTAGTTGAGGTACAGTTTGACAAACAGAAACAAAGTTAAGGTAATTGAATGCAGCGCCGGAGGCGAATAAACAAAAGAAGGGCGATTCAATGAAACCTCAAAATTAAATGTCTTTGTCGAGCGGTTTCAAGAGTGGTTTTATTTACAATCAGTTCGAAACTTTCAGACTCTCGAAGAGCGTGGAAATTTCGCTCAGCAGATTAGCCCGAGCAGACTATCTCTCAAACTTCGCTACTTTTCCATTCCCCGGATGTATTAAGTACTTTTCGGCTCCGCGTTTCGCTTCGGAAGTCCAATCGACCGGGGCGTTTTTTTTTATCATAAAATATTATCGCAGAATGGATCGAGTGGAGCGCCGGAAGATTGATTATGAAACTTTGGAAAGTTCATCCTCAATAAGTTCACCGAGGCGTGCGGGCCCCGATAAATTAACGTTCGGTGAGATTTACTAGCGAACGAGTTTTTTTTGTCCCTTTGCCGAACAGAAACGCGTATTTTAATTCTAAACAAAACGAACGAATAAACGCTCGTTAAAGTGAGACCCGCTTAACCGACGGTTCCAATTAAGCCGGAATACGTTTCACGTCGACGGTCGACATTTCAGCCAAAAACATTCCGGCGTTTCCGGACACGGAGATGCAGCTCGGAATGATTTTAAGGTTAAACGCTGGCGAGAGCGCGGAGGACGCTGGCGTTAAAAAATCGAACGTACTGGTCGATCAGTCACAGCTGACGATGCTCGAACATCGTCTGACGGTGATGCAGAAGCGGAACGTCGTGCTCATAGCGGAGAATAAATATCTCCGTGAGCAGCAGCAGCAGTGAGTTCGCCAATATTGTTATTATTATTATTTTTAAGGGTTGGTTGTTTCGTCTCTGAAGCGACCTGTGCGACTCTCTTCGAGTTCGCGAATAATTTTACCGCGCAACCGCAGGAGAGATTGGGTGTCGAGCCGAAAGACTTCGAATGAATGTGTTTCGAACGACTTTTTTCAGGCTTACGGGAGCATCGGACAAGGCTGTGGAGATCGGGGATCAGAGTTCCGGCGCGGAAAAGGTATGGGCAAGGTTCATGCTTCGGTAAAACGGAATTTTCAATTTCCCCCTGTTGAGCGTGGTCATTCGAGCCAGGAGAGAGGCGAGAAGCGGAAAAAGACGTTCGAGGATCGAGGGATCTCTACGGCGGATTTCCTCGATACTACGGAGCGCGAGAGTCAGGCGTGGGCGGTCTGTCGGGCGTGCGAACGGAAGTTCGAGGCACAGGAGAGCGGCGAAGATATCGCCATTATCACAAGGTAAGAATTGTCTCCGTGTAAAAAAAAAAAGATATATAGATCGGATTCTAAATCGCTTCACGCTACTAGCGACTAACTTGGGGTAACGTACAATGTCCGAATGCACAAAACGTTTTATTTCACACCTTGCGAAATAAAATGTTGTGCGATACTCGTTCAAAAAACGCCTTCTTAACTCGTCTGATTGCAAAAGTCTCGTTCGGCTCGTGCTGCAAATTCACACTCGTCAGAAAAAGTTTAATATATATAACTCGTGCGTGAAAAGTGCTACTTTTCGTGCCTGCCGAGAGTGGCGTAAGTGGCACTTTACAGCCTAGTATACTGTAAATGCCCAGCGCGTGCGCACATTGCACCGATTTTATTTTACGCACGCTTCTCATACTTTACGCACGTTGCTCGTACTTTACGCACGCTGCTCGTACTTTACGCACGTTTATCGTACTTTTTCTAAAAATACTATTTTCCAACGCACGCATGTCAACTCTCGCTTTCAGTCCCTGCGAGGTAAGCGAATAGTACATTACAATACTAGTGCGAAAAAACTGTTTCTGACGCGTGTCAGTTTGTAGCACGAGCCGAAGGCCAGTGTTGCATTCGTGCACCTATATGTTACCCATTATTTAATGGAGTGTGGGGCGTTTGTGATACTACTGTGCAATTATGGAATGGCAGGTCGGAGCTGGAGGGTTTGGAGAAGGACATGCAAGCGTTGCGGGACGCTGTTGTAACACGAGAGTCCGAATGGGCTAAAGCTATGGAGATTGAACAGTGTTATCGCGAGCAATTGACGCGATCGGCGACCGAAGCGATGAACGTTCGTCAACTGTCCGAATCTCGTTACGGCGAGCTCGGAAGATTGGCCCAGACACTAGCGGTAATTGTCCTTTCAGGCTATACGTACTACCTGCTCGACTCCCTGCTGGCATGAGATATTGCGGCAATCGGATTACCGCTTCAACTCCTTGACACTGGGTCGAATGTCGAATCGCTCGGAGGAGTATAGCAGGAACGTCTCCGAAAGTCCTTGAATTGTTACTCTCGAGCCAATCGATTGCAGCCAATTGGTCGTAGGAAATCTTACCGAGCTTTTTTTTCGTATATCATAAAAAAAACGCCTATTCTCGAGACACGCAGGATACGGAGAAAGATTTGAGAGCCGCGCATAAGGAGATATCGGGATTGAAGAAAATCATCGCCAAGCAGGAGAACAGGCAAAAGGTGAATTAACTTTACCATCTCGGAATACAAAATCATATAAAAATTAATCGAAAGAGGGTACAAAAAAAATACAATACATAATACTTTTATCCGAATTTTATTTTCACTCGGTTACTCGATTTATCATTGTGGAATGTCGAATACACAAGTGCATTGACGCATCGCAACTTCACGAGTTACCAGGGCAGTAAGCGTTTCCTTCATTATCGACCGTCGGCAAGGTAGGGAGTTTTTGATCCCCGCTCTTTCACCGGGTGTTCTTCCGACATCGAGGTCTTGTCGGCAGTCGAGCCTCGGCTCGAGGTAACGAGTATCGAGTTTGTAATTCCGTTTAATGGTACGAAAGTTTATCGGTGTGCTGTTTTCGAGCGGTGAAACACACTCAGCCGGTAAAAAAAAACTGTAACGAATGGCACTCGACGATGATAGAAATTCCGCGAAAAAGCGCAGTATCAGCTGATGTAAAAATCAATAACGCGTCCGATGATACTTCGCTTTCACCCCAAATGTGAACCACTTTTACGTGGCATTGGTTACAAAAAATGCACCTATCTATCACGTCTTATGTCACGTGGTACACATTTCAACTCACCTTATCGGCAAACCGAAAGTTGTCTCATCGCAACTTCAAAGTTACCAGAGGTCTAGTCGTTTCCATCGTTATCGACCGTCGGCAAGGTAGGGAGTTTTGAGACCCGCTTTTTCACCGCGTATTCTTCCGATACTGCAACCTTATCGTTAACCAGCGGTGCGCGCTGCAGCTCTCGCCTCGTATCCGCCAGTTCTCGCATCCTCCGTCGAAACTCTAGCCGCCAGCTTCAGTCAGCTGTGGCTCTCGTAGGAACAGAGCGTACGACCCGACGATCGAACGAAAACAACACGAAAAAGAAAATACACAACATCAGTGAATAACAACATTCGTATAACACAACGGTATAAGAGAACACACAAGTTCCCACCAAACGAGGCTCCAGTAGTCGAGTATCGAGTTCCTCGTGCCTCGTGTCGTAACAGAAGTCGAATACGAAAGAAAAAAAAACACTCATAGTGCAGTTTATCCGTGTGCTGTTTTCGCGCGGGGTTTCGTCGAAGGCTCTCGCGTGTTCGGTTTTACACGGCAACGTGCGACATTAGCAGACGAAGCTCACGAGCTGCGCTTATCGCTGGTCGTATCTCGTCGCGCAAGGAAATGAGCCTAAACAACGATAGGAACGAGAGACGGACGATTCCCGGCGTGCAGTAACGACGCGCAACGAATCGTCGAACCATCTTCTTTACAAATATTTACTCGTCGGGTAAAAAAAAAAAAAGCGTTTGTCGACAACGATGGCGAAACTGAGATCGTACAGGATATTTCTGATGTTCTTCGAGGCCGTGCTCGGCATCTCGGCGACGACGCACTGGGTGGTGACGGAGAACGGAAGGATTCAGTCGCAGGTACGGATTCGACGAACCCTCGTCGATCGTCATTGTTTCATCCCATCGATCTGAAATATTTTTTCAAAAACATTTTCTTTCTTTCGTAGCTCGATTCCGTATTCCAGATGCGTCGGCCGTACGACTTGCCTGCGTTCCTGGAGCAGGAGAATCGACTGAACGCCATCGTCGAGCTGCACAAAAAAATTGTCGCCAGGAAAGTCATTCTGGACGATCAGATGACGGTGCTCAATTCCATCGCGGACGTCGAATCCTGGCTGCACTCTTCGCATCCGGATTGCATATCGTCGGGAATGGAGCTCGAGGAGTTCGACTTTTACACCAGCGTCGCGACCGACGGGAGCTGGAGGAAGGGAGTAACGTGAGTGGAGTACAAGAACTCAATTTTTATTTATTCATTTTTTTAGACTTTTTTCATTATTCGGTTTCTATATCTTTGACTCTGTTAACAAGCAGCCAGAAGGATTACCTACTCGAAGGTATACCTACGGACGGTAAGAAGAAAGTACCGGACTGCAAGAAGACTTTCCCTCTGGACTTCAGCGTCTACACGTTCGAACACCTCAGTGTAAGCTATAGCCTCTTTTTTTTCAAAGGAACAACATCAATTCAAGTGGCTTAAAAAAACGGCTGGGATATTTCGACCTCTGTGCGGGAAAATTATGACTATTATTATTTTCTGTTTTTTTTTTTTTAAATCATTTAATAAGTTACTGACATCCGATATTTTGAGCTCCAAAAGTAGCGAAGCAAAAGTAAAAATATCGACTTTTTCACAAGAACAGGAATAAGGAGTTTGAAAAAAAAAAGCTAAGATGTTTCGATCTTTGTGAAAGAAAATTACTGTTATTATTATTATTTTTTCTATATTTTTATAATTATTAAATAAATTAATAACATCGGATATTTTAAACTCTAAAAGTAGCGAAGCTAAAAGAACGTGCTGGCTAATATCGATCCTTGAACAGGAGACATTTAAATCGCGACGATATTTCACAGGCGATGCGGAACAGAAAGAATCTCACCCAGCATCAGGAGAAAGGACTGATAAAGTATCTCCCTCCGGGCACGGATCTCGGTAAATTTGGTCATCAGATAGCTCACGGTCTGCTGCGCAACAGTACTTCGTGGCTGCATCTCAATCTCGCTGCAATCTATTGGCGAGTCAGAGGCGACGCGTACAATGCTCTCGAATGCGCGAGACGGGCCATCGTCACGGCTCCGCGGTACGATATTAATGATAAATTTCTTATTATCGTTTCAATTTAATTTTACTTAATGTTACCTTTTTTTTTATATCGCACAACGAAGAAAGCGATGAAATTGGTTATAATGATTATTATTTATTCAGACCAAGGGTTCGAACTCAAGTCCAGAATAAGCAAACTATCAAACAAATGCAACTATTGGGACGCGATAAATCTAATTATCATTTCTTTTTTTATCTTTTTAAGGGAGTTTCGAGACATACCGTTGTTGACGACCGGTGGAATTCTCCACGCGGCGAGATCCTCGGCGGAGGCTGCGATAGTGTTGCATACGTCGATAGATCACGCGCCAACACAGAGTCATCAGCATCTCGCGCTGGGTCACGTTTACGCCGTTCTCGGTGATTACAACAGATCGATAGCGTGTTACGATAATTCTTTGAGACTGGCGCCTACGATGGAGCAAGCGAGACAGGCCAAGCAGGTCATACTCTGCCGTCAGCGATTGGACAAATCTCTCGGAGCGTTGCATAAGTGAGAATTAAAAAAAAAAAAAAATTGTTGAAATTTGTCGTTGCTTTGCACATTAAACACGTGACCGATTTGCTTTTCCTTCGCGCGTCAAGGACTCTGGACAATATCGTCACCGAGGTGCACGCTTATCAGAACGACTACGAGGACCTGCTGAAGCTCCGAGAAAAAATTCTCTGCGATCACTCGATGAAAGTCCTGTTGGCGAAACTCGGGGCCGAACGGCTGGGAGCTTTTCTCGCGGCGAAAGGGCAAACCTGCACGCAGCGCGAGGGCGAGGACGCCGGACTCTCCTGCCAGATAGCCACCGAGAGCCAGATGCTCGCTCACAATTTGCAGATCGACATCGGTGTCAGTCTTCAACAATTGCAGAACGTTGAGAATCAGGTCGAGAAGATAAACGATCGTATGACCAATTCCGACGCTTTTCAACGTGAGCCTTTTTAAATATATTTTTTAAATTAACAACCCAGGTTGGACAACAAAAATTCGTTATCAAAAAGTGATCCCAATGGGTTACCACCCTTCCAAAAAGTGAACTTTTGGACGTAGGACAGCTTGCAGCAGAGTTTGGCAAATACCAAAAAAATACGGAAAATATACAAAATATTTTTTGTGCTGAGGTACATTGGATAAATACTTCGTTTGAGTATTTAAAATACCTAAAAGAAATTATTTATTTGAAATACTGCCGAGCTCTGGTTTATAGTAACCATCCGGACGAACATACGTAACCTATGTAGATCACTTTTTCATACCAGATGTCTTTTTGCTACTTGAAAAGGGAACAAAAAAAAAATGCACGACGCATGTGAACAAGAAGTGTTTGTTTGTCTGTGAAAAGTGTCTCTACCGTTTATGCGATGTTATTTTTATTTAATGTTGTCTTTTCAGGAAAAACCGAACGACTTTCGAGCGCCACGAAAGCCTCGAGCGACGAGAGAGGTCCCGAATTCTTTACGGTCTTTATGGAACCGACGAGCAAGCCGAAGTACCATAATTTGGAGATAAGAAAGAGCAAGGCTCCGTTCGAGAGTAAAAACTGGCCTGACGATTCGGAGTGCGGTGGACAATCGACGAATGTTAACGACGCGAAGCAATACGTACCGGTTCATTTGCCACCGGAGAACAAGGGCTACGCGTGAGTATCCCAGTTTTCTACGCGATGGATAGCCATTACGAAAAAAGCCCTTGCGTTTCTGACGATCAGGACGCATCTGTTCGTGAGCGAGCTGATCGGCATAGATCCGGGCAAGGAACACACGCTTCCGTGGTATCCGCCTACCTGCCAAACGCCCGATACATACGATCAGAGAAACATACCGCCGTTGTTGTTGATAGCGGCCGGCAGCAGCAGCGCGAATACACCGGAGAGTAGCCTCGCACCGTTCATAGCTAACTTGGTGAAGGGCGCCGAACTCGCTGAGATTGGGCAAAGAATTTTAACGGCTACCAAGGCGGTAAGCAATGTCGCAATGAAAGTAGCTCTTAGCAGTTTTTCAAATCTTTTTTTTTATATTCATTTTTCCGTCTATCGAGGCTGGAAACGAGGCGACTGATATCGTCTTGCGGTTCCACTCGCGAGATGGCGTTCTATTTAGAAATTATTAGATCGACCTAACGATCCTCCGATTCGTACTTCGAAAAATGAAAATTTATCAAATTTCAATTATCATTTATGTCTCGATCTGGATAATGACCATTGGACATGATTTCTTAATTCGTTCACTTGAAATCCACACTGAGTGACGCATGTGTGACGATTGATTTCAAATCGGCGATCGATAGAAATTATGAGATCGATCTAACTATCCTTCGGTTCATACTTCGAAAAATGCAAATTTACGAAGATTTCCATGATCGATTGTGTTTCGATCTCGATAATGACCATTAGGCATGATTTCTTAATTCGTTCATTTGAAAACCACTTTGGGAGATCTAAACCACAATCTACGAAGACGATAAATCATGTGTGGCGATTTATTTCAAATCGGCGACCGACAGAAAGTCGCCGCGCCATGGGTACTATCAGTGCTGGCGTCGCTGCACTGGCGCGTTATCGGAAAGCCGAGAAACGCCTTGGACTGTCTTCAGCAGGCCCTGTTGGCGGTACCAACGAAATTCCGGGACGTGCCCCTGGTGGCCATCGCCTCAATCGGTCACAAGCTCGGTTTCGTCGACGAGGCATTGAGGACCGTCAAAGAAGCTCTGCGTACAAATTCCGTCGAGGTAATAATAAATAATCAACATTCGTGAAATTACCGATAAACAAAGATACAAAAATGCAAAAATATAACATTGACTTTGTTTTCTCTCAGCCCACGACGAATTATCTCTACGCGGCTTTGCTCCACGCAAAGGGCAACAACAACACCGGCGCCATTCACCATCTCAAACAGGCGCTCAGAGTCGACGACGAATTAATGGAAGGCCGAGCGTTAAAGTTACTGAAAACACTGACGTGCGAAAAAAGGTTGAGTACAAGCCAGTCAGGTGAATAACTCAGCGATTAAAAAAGAACTTTTATCCCGGAAGTACCAATAACGAAGATTCTTACATAATGTTTTTTTTTGTTTGTTTTTCCTCCCTCGTAGGTCACCTCGGTGGAGTTGAGGGACTCGATAATTCGGGGCTGACGTGTTTGTCCCCGGAGATGATAGTGCGACACGATTTGCACGAGGGCGAGACCGTTCTTTGCGTCGAGGACGGCGAGGACTGCAGACCAATACAGTGCTTCGCGATGAAGATGAACGTCGACGCGAGCACCGCTCCGTGACCGATTGACAATCATTGAACATGCCTTTGCGGTTATTTATACACAAACCCTTTCGACGGACCAAGACGAACGCGCAATATCGACGCTCAAAATTTTACAATAAAAAGCAAAAATCTCACAACACGAAAAAAAACACATATCGATTTTACGCGATTACGCGACACATCGACATTCCACGATTACGACTGGTAACACGACTGGCCTCGAAAAATGGGCACTGGGAATGCAAGAAAAAACGAGGACATTCCTCCGCGCGACAGTGGATCTTACACATCCCCCAAATGTTCTTAAGTACAATAGCATCCGTGTGTTTTCGTGTAATCCATTGTAAAACGTTACTTACCTGTTGTACGAACCGACTTTTTGTACGTTTTGTGTCTCTGATAATAAAACAAACAAAAAACTTAATTCTTTTGTCAAACGAACGAATGAAAATCACGAGAGTTCGTCAATCGTCGATCGTCATTATAGCAACGTCTCCGTACAAGCGTACAATGTAAAAAAAAATTGTTAATTTAATGTACCGGACTGGAAGTTTTTATGCAAAAGCTTGTACATTAAATTTAAGGGGAAGTGAAGCATCGCGGTCGGTAATGAAAACTGCAATGAACTTTTCTCAAGGGTGCTAATTTTTTGAAGAGAAAAGCAAATTCGAGCCGAATGCACACGGTAATTTCGCATCCGGCCCGAATTAATTTTTTTCTCAAAAAATGTGCACCATTGAATAAAGTTATTTAGAGATCTTGCACGCGCAGCTCTTTCACTTCCCCTTAATGTACAATCATAACTGAAAAATTAATATACTTTCTTATTGAGATTAAAGTAAATTATTAAAATAAAAGAATTCTCAACGCTTTTAATACCCTGAACTTTTCATCACAATTGTACAGGAAATTTAATGTACCAATTTTAGCATAAAAACTTCCAATCCGGTACATTAAATTCCATACGATTTTTTTTTTAGACTCTGGGAACATCAAAGTTTCTCGAACGAAAAATCGCGGGCGATATTGATAATTTAATTCGAGGCGCAAGATCGTAACTTTTTGCCACAGTTTACTCGCATCGTTTCGGCATCGCCTCGGCCGGCCTGAAAAAATGTATTCCGCCGAGAATGCAGAAATGCGAATAGAACGTTGGTTATCGAGTGTACGAGTAGAGCTCGTCACCGCGGTCAAGTAATCGAAGAGTTATAAGGTTCGCGACGTGCCCCGTGCAACTGGTTCAAAGAATTGACCTGGCAAACCAGTAAACTTTTGAGGTATAACATTTCCACTCGCTGACGGCGATTTAAATAATTAATTCACGAGAAGGCGACGACTTTCGATCGATTCTTTTGCCCACGCATCGTCGGCCTCAGAATCCATTCAGCGATCGCATCGTAAGAAAATGCACGCAAATATTTTTTAATCCGCGAAAAATATGAAATAAATTTACGAACCAAGCAAACACGAAATTAGCTTTTGGCAAACACTAACGAAATTAGCCTTTGGCGTAGCCACTCGCTGTTCCGCTTTCATTGTAAGCTAAACTCTCGCTTGATTCTCTTACCCACGCATTGCTGTCCTCAGAATCCATTCAGCGATTAAATCGCAAAAAAATTCCCCCAGATATTTATCTCTATCATAAAATCATAACTTGCTCGCAAATAACCCGAAAATTTAATACCGTCCCGATTTCAAATATTTAAAAAAAAATGTTATAATTTTGCAATTAAATGATTTTAGGACATTTTCCAAAAAAAAAAAAAAAAAACAAGAATCCTACCAAAAAATTGTTAAGTCGCGAAGATCATGAAATAATTTCAGAAGCCGAGGAACGACTAACTGAATTAGGTTTGCAGCTCATCGTCCCGCTTTCGTAAGCCACACTTTCGAGTCCCGATCGAGTGGGCGGTTTACGTGGGTCTTCATCCGACTCACCTGTACGGACGATTTCCTGTTTGTTCGTATCACCGCCGGAGGGGGTTTCCCCTCTCCCCGGGTCCGTGTATCGTCTTACCGAATGTCCTCGTGATACGTTACGGTGCGTAATGGAAGCCCCATCATAGCCGCTGTCACACGCACAAGAGTCTCATGTCTAATCTTGTGCAGTGGCCAGCAGCTGCACTGGGGTCCAACGGCCACCGTTCGCGGTGGCTCCCTGGGCGATATAGTTTCACAACGACGAATACACAAAAAAAAAAAAAAAATTAATATTTAATTAAAAATTAATATAATTAGCGAAATTGAAAGGTCTTTTGGGTCTGCACTTGTCGTGGACGACTTTGACGCACGGTCCGGCGACACGCTAGCACGGATCTTGATCGCATGAAAGATTCATTCCGGTCGGCATGGCCAAGAGTTCGTGATACTTTAATGAGGCGAGGAGCTTCGAGCTTTATGGCCGAGGAAAGCGAAACGTTTGCAATAATTCATAGATATGAACTTCTTTCTTTTTTCTTTCTCTCAGTTCACTCTAGACTAGTGGCAAGTTCTTCGTTTTACGATTTCTGGCATTCCTTCGGAGTGGAATACCGCTCGATTCCTCGACGGCCCACTGTGCGCAGTTGGGACCGGAAGTAGCGCAAGAAGATGGCGCTCGATGCGCGGAGCTTCGGGCTTTGTGGTTGAGGAAAGCGAAACGTCTGCAATAATTCATACTTGTGTACTTGAAGAATGCACAATGTGTGTAAATGTGTATGTAAAATGTGTGTTCTGTAAGAAAAAAAAGAGTTCTTATGAACTCTTTTCTTTTTATTAGTTTACTCGAGGCTAGTAAAGTTCTTCGTTCTACGATTTTTGTACTGAAAAAAAATATCAATGACTCAAGTAAAATCCGCTTGCGGACTGCCAAAGAACATTTTTTTTTATTTCAATTCCACTTTCAGTTCTCAAAATTCCATACGGGATTGAAACGACGGCGTGTCACCTTGACAGTATTGCCCTCATTGTTTCAATGTCATGTGTTATTGTAAGAATTGAAATAATTTTTTTTTTCTTCGGCAGCCCAAAAGCGATTTTTTTTTTTCAGTGTGGTATTCTTTCTGAGTGGAAAACCACTCCATCCCTCGACGGTCCACCGTACGAAGTTGGGACCGGAAATAGTACAAGAAGATGGCGCCCAATGCGCGAGGCTTCGGACTTCATGGCTGAAGAAAGAGAAACGTTTGCAGTAATTCTTAGTTCACTCGAGGCTAGCGTCAAGTTCTTCGGTCTACAATTTTCGGTATTTCTTCGGAGTGGCAAAACGCTCGATTCCTCGACGGCCCACCGTGCGAAGTTTGGACCGGAAGTGGTACAAGAAGATGGCGCTCGATGCGCGGTGCATTGCGTCGGTTTGATTATCACCGATCGAAGCTTCCGACAACTTGGACCCCGACGAAAAAAAAAACTGGAAGAATTGCGTAAAGAGGAGGAAGAGAACAAAAAATTAAATCGCTGGATTATCGTGTCGAGCTGGTTTGGTTGGTCGAACCGCGAGGAAAAGGAAGTAAGCGATCGTCGGTTTGATTATCACCGATTGAAGCTTCCGACAACTTGGATTCGGTCGAAAAAAAAAAAAACTGAGAATTGCGTAAAGAGAAGGAAGAGAAAAAAAAATTAAATCGCTGGATTATCGTGTCGAGCTGGTTTGGTTGGTCGAACCGCGAGGAAAAGGAAGTAAGCGATCGTTGGATGTGGCGGTGAAACGGTGACGTTGGTAAAATGCCTCGGGAACGCCTATATCGTCGAGGTGAAGCCCTAGGTGAGCTGTAGGAAACGGACATCTGGAGGTGCTATAGAACGACGGAACAGTTCGGGTTCTTATGGAAAATTCAACGAGTTCGATCTCGGACGAACGGTGCAAGGGTGTACGATTGTGTCCGGGACAGTTGTTACGCGCGACGAGAACTCTACAGTACGTGTTGCGGATGGTACCTTGGGACGGTATAGTTGTCCTATGTATGGAACGACTATTTTCTGAATAACCGCTGAGAAGGGCCTTCGCCCACTCCGTGCCACTGATAACAGACGAAGTCGCCGCTATAATGGTCGTGAAATTGGCGCGGCTCGGGGAAACCGGGTCGCCGGTTACGAAGTGAATTTCGGCCGACGAAACGCCCGGCGATGAAAGATCGTACATTCGGGAAACGATTTATAGTTCACAAAGGGACACAATAATTTTTCTTGAAAAAAAAAAATTAAGTTGACAAGCGAACAAAAGAAGTAAAATGGACGCGACAGAAGATGGTAAATGTGACAAGAAAAAGAGTAGTAAATGTACGAAGAAAAAAATACAATCGACTAAAAAAATAGTAAAATTGACCCAAAAAAAAAAACAGTAAAAATGATTTAAAAAATAGTAAAAATGACGTTAAAAAATAGTAAAAATGAAGTTAAAAAATAGTCAAAATGACGTTAAAAAATAGTAAAAATGAAGTTAAAAAATAGTAAAAATGATGTTAAAAAAAGTAAAATTAGCACCAAAAAACTGGTGGCGGTTCGTGGTAAAAAAAATGTGCGTACACCGTGCAAGTTTTTTTGTTACATTGGAGAGGGCAATGAGAGTTGCAGAAAACTTGCAAGTCCTCGGGCCCGCAGAAACAAAGTGGAATAAAAATGTTTTCCATCGTGTAAAGAGCAAAATAATTCAAGCAACGACAGGTAGGATATCACTCTTAAAAAAAAAAAATATGCAGAGCCGGTAACGAATTGAAAGCTCTGAGAGAGGAGTTTTTCGAACTTATAGCTGAGGGAGCTCTCCGTTTTACTGACGCGATGTACTCTTCTCGAACCGACCTTACACAACGGCGCACAAGTGATCGAATGAAAACGGAAACATCGGAGCACTTTTACCATCCACTGTTCCCAGCACAACTGCCGTTAGTATGATACTTCACCCCCTGTTATATACCACGGTCCCACGTGGTCAACTAATCCGTCGACCAATGGCGCGACGACTGTGAAACTGTACGACCAATCGGGGGATGTACGTAGGTGGTGCGTAGCTTTGGAAATAAGGGCAAAATAATTACGCTCCACTATAGACAACATAAGCTTTGTAACGCTGAGAGCCCGAGTCGATTGACGAACTGACAAGGAAATCAAGATTTTTCTGTCTTCATCGTGTCACGATAATTATTACGTTTAAGGCGGTGAAACGTGGGGGGTGAAAAAAATCAACGACAAGTCGTTAGAAAATGAGTCAATATTTTTTTTGGAATATTGAGGCTTATCATGAATTCAATATTGAATTCATGATAAATTTAATAAAAGTTAATTAAAGTTAATTAAAGACGAAAGTTAATAGTTGTTGGCCATTTCTTTTTTACTCTGCCGGGAGATTCGCTAAAAACCATTCTAGAAGTATATTATTTATTTGATTTATTCGGTTAGTAGGTAATGTCGGAGAGTGGGGCAAAATGGACTTTCTTAAAAAAACAATTTATTCACGGGTAAACGTACGTTAATGCGTAGCTTCGGAAATAAGGCCAAAATAATTACGCTCCTCCCTAGCTCACAAGCTTTTATTGTCTATAGACAATAAAAGCTTGTGACTCGCTGAGAGCCCGATTCGATTGACGACCTGACGAGGAAATTAAGATTTTCCTGTCGTCATGATTTCACGATAATTATTACGGGATAAAAGGTAGAAAAAACAAAATCAACGACAAGTCGTTACAAAATAAGCCAATATCAAGGCTTATTATGAATTGTGTATTGAATCACACGAAAGTTAATTTACTTTGTAGCAATTTTTTTTACTCTGCCGGTAAGTTTGTCAGGATGTGCTATACAAAACTATATTATTCATTTCAGTTATTCGGTTAGTAGGTAACATTGGAGAGCGGGGCAAAACGGACCATATTAAAAAAAATTTATGGACGAGACGTAAAAAGAGTCTCATGTGACAACCAAGACAGGTCCATTTTACCCCATCCAGCGTCCCATATCTAGGCCGCCACGCGCGGACCTTACTTCGGCATCCGCTTTCTCGCAGCCGTAAAAAAAAAAAAAAAATCTCTTGCATAACTTCGTCTTCAATCGCACAGACTTCAGCTGAAGTTTGTGTTTAACGATACCGCGAGCCGATGAATCCTTAAAAACGTGGAGCTCAGGGACGAAGCTCCGAAGGAATTACACACCCCGTTCTGTAAATAGCGCGCATGATTGGGTGGAAACAAAAAATATATCCATAACGGGGGTAGAAAGCGGGGCAAAACGGACCATCTTAAAAATTTATCATCTCGAATAAACGCCACTGGTCCATCTTGCCCCGTTACGAACATCGCAACGAGGCGGTCGAGAAGTTGAGCTCAGAATAATTATCTTCAACGACTCGTTACCAACCAGACAGCTAAGCCTCGAACAATAATTTCCCTCGGATCGAACCCCATCAGAGAACGCGTTTGATTTTTTTTCCGGATATCCGGTTTCTCGCGCCCGCGTCTCAACCCTCGAAACTCGAGGTCGTCGAACGTCAACGATCCTTTCGTGACTCGCGAGTTCGAGCTATAGAGCTACACGACTGTGAAACAACCCCCCCCCCCCCCTCCCCCCTTTGCCGCCCCCTTGTTGCCTCTTATAGTGTATAGATAGACAGGACAGTCGGCGCGCGGATCGAATCTAATAAGGGTGGAATGCGAGTAGAGCTCGCTGCAGAGGAAAAAAAAAAGGTGGCACCCCCGAGCCCCTTTGCGCCCGGGTGGTAACACTAGCCGAGTAAGCTCTCTCTCCGGCACTTTTCAGGATTCAGGCTTAGCACCCCGCATCGGCTTCTTCCATCTTTCGCTATCCTTATCTTGCGACCGGTGCACAACACCCTCGAGCGCAGGGCCCGACTCGACGTTTTTTCTTACTACTGAATTAGACCAATGTGTCTCGCCTACTGTTATTGTCGCCCAAAGTATGAGATGGGTGTTGATATTTTTATTTTTCATTACTGTTATATATGATTATTTTATTTTTTTATATATTAGAGATATTGTATTTGTACTATATATTGATGCACTGTGAAAATAGATTGTAAATTTAATGTACTGGAACTTGAAATTTGCACACATTAATTACATTAATGTACTTTTTTTTGTGAAATAAAAATACCGGATATCAAAATTACAAAAGCATTTGCCTGAAACTTTTAAAAATTTTCATTAAAAATACAGTATTTTACTGTGAGTGTGCAACGTACATGGGTTTGAAATTTTTGGAAGTTTGTGCAAAGAAGCTACCGATACCGTTCATTAATTCTCAAACAATTTTTTTTTACAGTGCGGCATATTTATTGTATAATATGCGTCGTACATAATGCACTCGTTTCATTCGCCATTAAGGAACGAAGCCTGTAATTACAAAAAAAAAAAAAGCAAAAAAGCTTCCAATACCATTCATTAATTGCCAAACCAATTTTTTTGCAGTGCGACATATTTATTATATAATATGCATCATACATAATCCACTCGTTCAATTCGCGATTAAAGAGCCAAGGCCGTAATTACAAAAAGAAAAACAAAAAAAACATGACCCTGAAGATATTTGCATGAAATGTCATCTTTGTTAAATTTCTATCGATGCACTGTTTTGTAGGAAAAAAATAAAGGATTGTGCGTATGTAGAATTTTATTCTCTAAGCGAATTTTCCCGAGCGAAGTTTGCGTGATGCGAAACACAGTTATAACTTGAAGAAATTTAGTCCCATGCAGATATTTTCAGGATCGTAAAATTATGTGCATAAACGCCGAACATGATTTCTACAATTAATTACGTGAGATTTCTGGGGATTTCTTGGCTGCTCGGCTGGACTGTGGAGCTCGGCTCGTCATTGATGACCTCGCGATGTCGCATCGATGATCATATAGGTACCCACCTTAAGTTTATGTCATATTTCATATCGCAATTGTACAATGAAATAAGACAGAAACATAAGACGGCTTGCCTATTTTATTATCAAATTTCTCTGCTCTTCGGGCCCCCTCGCTGTCCTCTTCGAGTCTTCGTCCTCTTCCCGTATGGAGGCGATTTCCTTCGTCGTCGATTTTTAAATATATTTTTTTTATGTTTAAAAAAAAATTAATCCCATGTTTCGACGATTCACAAATGCAAGACGCCGGTCGACGCCAATGTGCGAAAAAAAAGTTGTTACGTGATACAGTGCATGGCCAACAGACTGCAGTGTCGGATTTGGTGTAGCGTGACACCGGGGGAGGGGCCGGTGGTCTTTTTTTTTACCGCAGTACCTTCACGAGGGTGAGAAATGAAGCTTTCGCCGAGAGGCCTATAAAAAAAATTATATACGCATTTTCGAATCGAGTACGGACCGCTTAGAGAGCGGGGACGATCGGTTATTGATACATGCCAATCACTGTGTCCTTACCCTTTGTCAAACCATTTACACGCTACTGTGCAATATATATTTTTTTTTATTATTAGAGGCTGTTGTACATCTACCATTTTTGGCGGCCTTTGGTCCATTTTGGGCGAAAAATTGTACATTATGAGGGGCTGGTGGTATTTTTTTTGCCGCTGTAATTGCACGAGGGTGAGAAGTGAAGCTTTCGTCGAGAGGGCTATGAAAAAAAATAATAATATACGCATTTTCGAACCGGGTACGGACTGCTTAAAAGACGGAGACGATCGGTTATTGATGCCAATTATGCTAATCATGCCAAACATGCCAATCATTGTGTTGTTACCTTTTATTAAAAAATGTCCACCCCACTGTGCAATAATGGTACTAATTTATTTCATTCAATGGGAAGTGGGTAAAAAAAAAATCATCATTCGAGGCTCGTAGATCTACCGTTTTTTGTGACCTTTGGTCCATTTCCGGCAAAAACTGGTAAATTCGGTAAAAAAAAGAAACGCTGCAGCTACCCCAGTTCCATACGCATCGATATTACTTCCTGCGGTTCGTTTTAATCATTCGCACGCAGTCTCGTCGTCTCGGCCAGGAGTCCGCGAAGGCACCGAGCCCGCACGTAATATAGAGTTGCATAAGAAGCCTTCTAAAAAACTTCCACCGGTAAACTGGATTAATCCCAACCACCCCCGGGGAAGCCCTTTCAGACTCATTGGCGTAGAACCCAAAGACTACCATTCCTTATGCGACAGTAAATAATAAACAACAGAGTAAATAAATAAAATAAAAAAATTTCTCTTCCTATAAAAAAAAAAAAAAAAATGTCCTTACATTATTGATTTAATGTGTATCAATAATCTGTCCTACAGCTCTCGATTATTTTGATACATGGATACTTTCGCCTATAATTTCACCTCCAACGATTGTTATATCTATCGATCGAATCGAGTCAGTTATGAAAGCTTTTTGTGTCCAAAAAATTTACCCAAACGACAAGTGAGATTTTGCAAAGACCTAAACCAATTTTTATTTCTACTTTTTTTTTTTTAAAGCCGTACGTGTGAACATCGGAACCAAGGTGGAAGAAAGTTGAAGTAGCGCGAGTGCGAGACCAGTCGGACGTGGTAAGAGCGCGCACCTGAAAGGGGTCGGCCCGGCGTCGATAAGGCACTGTCGCGCCGAGCTCCCTCAATAATGCAGTAACCCAGTGTGTTCACGATTTTACCTTGCCTCGCGATATTCCCTCAGCGTCGTACCCACGACCCTCGGCGCAATGTGCTGCCCGAGTGCACCCTCTCTAGTTCGCTCCCTGCCGTACCTTTGACTTAACTCTGCTGCTGCTTTCGCCAAGCTCGGTACCGTTCGCCACTGCCCTCGTCTACCGGTAACACAGAGTTTTCTTCGCTACCCTCCACTCCGCGGCCTCGCCGACACTTGTTGTCTTATACGCGGCAGGCAATGTAACAAAAAAAAAAAGAAGCCTCAAGCTCTCCCTCGGCTCCTCAAATAATTAACTCGTCCCCTGAGAAATTCCGGAGATGGAGCAGCTCGTATACGACGCCGAAGTTCGACGATTATTTAGCTTCCAAAGTACCAAATAAACCAGTAGTGTTTCCGTACCGTTTTTTTTTTTTTTTTTTTTTTTTTTTGTCGACGTCACTCGGCTGAGAGGGGGGAAAAATGGAACACTCTTGACTTGGGATGAAACTTTCTTCCAAATGTCCCGAAACGAATGGTAAAAATGGTCCCTTCTCGGGTTTTCAACCCCCTGCACGTTTTACAAAATTGGGCAGTTCGATCCCGATCATTTGAATCGGTAAAATGGTAAAAAAAAAAAATTTGGGGATGCAATAAAGGGAAAATTTCGCGAAGGGGTTTCTTTTCTACGATAAATAGGGATTCCAGGAACACTCTCGACTCGGAGCGAACATTTCTTTTCCACATCCCGCAAGAAAAAAATAACCCAGCTTCCTCTACGCGGAACCGAAATGGTCCATTCTATCCCTTTCAACCCCCGCACTTTTCACGAAATTGGGCACTCTCGATCGGTTAAAAAAAAATTGGATACGCAGAAAAAAAAGTGAAATTTTTGATACCATTTTCGGGTCACGATTCTTCGTCGGCTCGCATAACGAAGAGGTTCCTTTATATAATCAGCGATTCCCGGAACACTCTCGATTTGTAATGAAATTTTTCTTTCCATATCCCGCAAAAAAAAAAACCCAGCTTCCTCTACGCGGAACCAAAATGGTAAGAATGGTCCATTCTATCCCTTTCAACCCCCGCACTTGTCACGAAATTAGGAACGCCGATCACCATCCTCTCGATCGGTTTAAAAAAAAATTTGGTACGCAGCAAAAAAAAGTGAAATTTTTGACACCATTTTCGAGCCACGATTCTTCGTCGCCTCGGATAGCGTAGGGGGTTTTTTTTTTTATAAATAACGATTCCCGGACAAACCCTCTCTATACATAGACATTCGGGTCACCGTGAGAGGGGGAGAGGGCCGCGGAGGCTTAGCGCGTCTTCAAACAATCTCACAAGTGTCCGGAATAAATTGTACAGAATAATCCACACGGGCAGGTGGATAGCGATAGCCGAGGAAGAGGAGGAAGAGGAAGCAGCAGCAGGCAGGTGGAATGTGTTCGAGGACACCGAGCGGACAGGGGGTGAGCGTAGAATGACGGAAGGAAGCCAAGCGAGATAGGAGGGTCGGGTGGGGGGCGGGGCGGGGGGGGGGGGGGGGGGGTGTCGAAGGAAATCTCGTAGGATGACCCAGTTTCTCGTGATATGAACGGGTACCCCATTGACCCAGGTTCGTTGCCGGGCAACGGCACACCATACGAACCGCCTGCATCTCTCGTAGTGACGATCAACTAAACACACTCCCCCCCTCCCCCCCCCCCCCCCCCGACGCAGGACTCTTCGTTCCCCGAGATACATCGATTTCATTGACTACGTCGCGTCAAAGTCGAACGATTAAATTTCGTCGATAGCGATGTCGACATTGAAAAACAAAAAATTATTATATCATGCATAATAAATTTTTATGTAAAGCTCAATGTAAAGCTCAGGGTGAATATTTTATGAATGAATCGACACTCTCTGTCGTCGTTCGTATTCCTCGGTGCTTCACAATCAACCGATCACTAATCCGCGTCACCAAAAAACAAAAATAATAATAGGTAGAATATTTATTTTAATATTTATATCAAATACCAGTAAGTATATTTACAGGTCCCTCACACGACGAGGATAAAATGTAACGCATTTATTTATTTTCAGGCATACGAATATGAGTTTCACGGAATTATGCTTATTTTCAAAAAAAGTGTACCTGGGAAAAACGTTAAAAAAAAATTCGTATGAAATTTAATGTACCGGTCTGGAAGTTTTTATGCAAAAACTGGTATATTAAATTTAATGTAGAATTGTCATAAAAAATTAATGTTCAGTGTATCAAAAACATTGGAAATACTTTATTTAAAAAAATTTACTCCAATTTTCCTATGAAAGTACTTTACTGTTAATATTTTACTTCAATTTCAATGAAAAAGTACATTAATTTTTCATCATAAGTGTACATTAAATTTAATATATCAGTTTTTGCATAAAAACGTCCAGTCCGGTGAATTAAATTTACAATTTTTTTTTACAGTGTAACTAAAAAAAAAAAAGAATCGTTAAAGGCTCCGAGCCTTGTTAATAATTTTTTCATATTTGGTTGTAACTCAGTTGTTAATAAATGTCGATGGTCCGTTCAATGGAGGCTCGATGGAGGTTCGATTCGGATCGAGCTTTCGTGGTCGCGAACATTTTTCCGACTGAGAGGCGGATGAGTGCGTGTCCCCACCCTCACAGTCGCCGTCGTCGACGGCCCAGAGAGACCGGAGATGCAGAGAGGGAGAGAGAGACGGGAAGAGGGCGTCCCGAGAGAGGGGGTCAGGATTGTGAATGACGCGAATGCGGGTCAACGGGTCATGTTGCTCAATACCCCATCGGCGTCCTGCTCAATGGGGCTTTATTTATGGAACGCGCCGCCGCGACCGTCGCGTTTCTGACTATTACGCGTTCCCCCGAGAGCGATCAGAAGAAACCCTCTCCAACCCTCATGTACGTTTTTTTTTCTCCCCGCCAACCTCGTCCCGTCCTCTCGCACTACGGCATCGTCGACTCGATCTACCGCTCTATTATGCCCTACACTATATAATTAAGTTATAAACTTGCAATTACTTGCCACAACGAATACATCAAGAAACCATTTTTATCGTTATTTATAGCGAGAATTGTGTGAGTGCTTGCGTCAGACTCTGTGAGTATCTGCGGGTCTTTGTGAATATCCTGCGTGAGTATTTGTGAGTAGATGTGTGAGCTCTGTGAGTATTCGTGGGAGTCACCGTGAGTCTCTGTGAGTACCTGACTTAGAATCTGTGTGAGCTCAGTGAGTATCTGTATGAGGTTTTGCAAGCATCTGTGAATATCTGCTAGAGTCCGTGTGGGGCTCTATGAGTACCTGAGTTAGTATGTGTGCAAGGTCATTGAGTATCCGTATCTGTGAGGATCTGCTCGCGACCGTTTGAGGCTCTGTGAGTACCTGAGTTAGTAGATACTAACTCAGGTAATTCACAGATGTGAATCACAGATTCACAGATGTGAATTTCTGTAAGTACCTGAGTTCGTATCTGTGAATATCTGGGAGTACTTGAGTGAGTATCTGTGAATTTCTGTGAGTACCTGAGTTAATATCTGTGAGTTTCTGTGAGTACCTGAGTTAGTATCTGTGAATTTCTGTGAGTCCCTGAGTGAGCATCTGTGAGTTTCTGTGAGTATCGGAATTAGCATCTGTGAGTTCTGTGAGGACCCGACTTAGTATCTGTGAATTTCTGTGAGTACCTGAGTGTGTACCTGTGAATTTCTGTGAGTTTCTGTGAGTATCGGAATTAGCATCTGTGAGTTCTGTGAGGACCTGACTTAGTATCTGTGAATTTCTGTGAGTACCTGAGTGTGTATCTGTGAATTTCTGTGAGTACCTGAGTGTGTATCTGTGAATTTCTGTGAGTACCTGAGTGTGTACCTGTGAATTTCTGTGAGTACCTAAGTGTGTATCTGTGAATTTCTGTGAGTACCTGAGTGTGTATCTATGAATTTCTGTAAGTACCTGACATAGCATCTGTGAGTTTCCGTAAGTACCTGAGTGTGTACCTGTGAATTTCTGTGAGTACCTGAGTGTGTATCTGTGAATTTCTGTGAGTACCTGAGTGTGTATCTGTGAATGTCTGTAAGTACCTGACTTAGCATCTGTGAGTTTCCGTAAGTACCTACGTTAGGATCTGTGAATTTCTGTGAGTACCTGAGTTAGTTATCAGTATCTGTGCGAGCATGTGTGATTATCTGTGCAAGTTCATTGAGTATCTGCGCGAGTCTGAGTATGATGAACCAATTGCGGAATATGAGAATGAATGAAAAAAAAAAAGATTGAAACATGCAGAATGAATCTATAAAAATACAGGTCTATACCTATCTACGTGTGCGCTCGTGGGAGATGCGAGGTAGATGTGCGCGATGACGGGGGATGACCTCGCGGTTCGAGCAGCCTTGGAAAACTGGGACTTTGAACCTCGATGCACTCATCTCGGGGGATGCTGGTGCGAGGGGGCTTTAGCTGTTTCCACGTATTTTATACATGTACGACGATTTATATGTCTATATATATATATATACATATATATACATTTTATGAATATATATAGATATTGGAGAACGCATACGCAAGCGAGGCGGAGAGGGACGATCGGAACGAAGGAGAGCGAGAAAAGACGACAGTTGGACAGAGGTAAAGGGGTGAGAGAAAGAAAAGAGAGGAGCGATCAGCCGGTGACGTCAGTCGGCTACTGGCCAATCCGGCGTCCGCATTCTCCTGACGTCACTACCTCCCCCCGACATGACGTGCATTTCGCGAGGGATGGGGGGAGGGGGGGGGGGGCGAGCGAGGGGCCAACGACAGAGGAGGGGCTGTTCCCCGAACGGTTGAGAACTGCAAGGGTTCGGAACCATATTTTGACCCAATTAACGAACTTAAATGGCCGCTAGGAAAATTGGCCACTGGCGTTCAGGTGGCAAGTGAGTGACGGAGGAGGGAGAAAAAAAAAATACGCACACACAGACACGAACAATATTTCGGTAAATCTCCCGGGAACAAAGGGAGAGGTACTGATAAGCGCTTCTTTCGATTACAGCACAGTGGAAGCTTGTTCGTTGCTTTATATATATTTTTTTATGCAGGAAGATAGCGGGGGTGTAATTTTGTTGAAAAACTGAACTCTCGATCGGAGTCGTTTTATGCATTGGTCTGATGACTGATAAAGACGATGGGGAGAGATTTTTCCGTTCCGGGGAAGAGCGAAAGCAGAATAGCTTTTTTTTTTTAAATAAAGCAACATTGCTGGGCATGACATTTTTTATAAAAATACTGAACTATTGATCAGAGACGTTTTATGCATAGGGGAGAAAAAAAAGTGGTCTGATGACTGATAAAGACAATTGGAGGCCGGGATGAGTCTGAGCGGAGATTCCGTTGCGGGAAAAAAACGAAAGGAGAACAGCTTTTTTTTTTTATGAAGCAACATTGCGGTGAATAAAATTTTTTCTTGAAAAAACTGAACCGTCTATTAGAGCCATTTTATGCATTGTGGAGAAAAAAAAGAAGTGGACCGATAACTGATAAAGACGATCGGGGAGCCGGATGAGTCCGAGCGTTTCCGTTGCTCGGAAACGGCGAAAGGAGAACCGCTTTTTTGCTTCCTCATAGAGGAAACTTTATTTTATTTTTTTTTTAATAGAGCAACATTGCAGGGGATGAATTTTTTATTTATTTTAGAAACTGAACTGCCGTTTCGAGCCGTTGTATGCACAATGGAGAAACAAAAGGTGAGCTGATAATTGATGAAGAACTGATAATTGATAGACGATTGGGACGCGGCATGACTCCGAATGACAAACAACGAAAGGAGTTTTTTTTTATTAATCGCGCAGCATTGATAGGGACGATTTTTTTTGTTTTTATTAAAAAACTGAACTTTCGATCAGAGCTGTTTTATGCATAATGGAGAAGAAAAAGTGGACTGTCGACTGATAAAGACGATTGGGGAAGCGAGACGAGTCCGAGCGGAGTTTCCCTTGTGGAAAAACAACGCAAGGAGAAGAGCTTTTTTTTTAATAGAGCAACATTGCGGGAATGAAATTTTTTTATTAAAAAACAGAAATGTCGATCACAGCCGTTTTATGCATAAATGGAGAAAAAAGAAGCGAACTGACGACCGACAAAGACGATCGGGGAAGCGGGTCGAGTCCGAGCGGAGTTTCCGTTGCGGGGAAACAACGAAAGGAGAACAGCGCGTTCCCTTTCGTTGGATAAACTATACGCGGGTTTCCCCGAAACGTGGGCGTGTGTTTGGACTGGCACGAAGTCCTCTCCACGTGCTTCACGAGAATTTCTATGGCTCGAGCATCGGATAAATTTTCAATCGCATTGCGTTATCGGCTCGAAAGATTTTGCGACATAAATCGATGACGCTGACGGTGTGAAGTTGATCTTTATTTTTTGGTTCTTTTGGCGATGTTACACGAAATATACTTGCCTCGAAAGTGACAAGACAGAAGACGCATTTTTTTAAATTTTTTTTTGTAGTTATTCGTCTCTTCTATCCAATCCGAGAATCGCCGCTGGTTTCCGCGAAATCTTCGAATCCTCTTCTTACTTACCCGCTTCCAACTCGCCACTCTTTCTTCGCGCACCGAAGCCTTTTTTTTTAGCAGTTTCTTTTTATTACACTTCGCACGCCGACAAATTAATACCGAACGCCCATCGAGTATTCCAAGAGCAAATTTCGGCTGAAAACTTCCCTACCCTTTTTTCATTTTGTACCGTCGGGATAATAAAAAAAAAAAATGTCAAGGATAGATTTTTTCAGAGACAATTTTCTCGAGCGACTTGCGGGAGTTTTCTCGAATTTTTTTAAGCGGTCGCGAAACTCTCGGGACAGGGCGCTCGGGTTGCCGATTGTTCGTCGGAGGCTCGGGAATGGTCGCGAATTTTTTTTTCCCCGAAATCTCGATTTTTTAAGTGACAAAAGTTGATCCGAAGAGCGCGACGTTGGCTCGACGACGGGTCTCGCGTTCGGGGCGTCCCGACCGCGCGTTTCAGTGGTCGAGGACGAACTGCAGTCGGGCAAAGTCTGACGGAACTCGGTGAGTTTCCACTGGCGAGAGAGGAGGCCGAGGTTGGCGGGTTGAATGGAGCCCGCTCCCGATTGGCTCCTCGTCCCATGACGTCACGACATTGATTGTCCCGTGCGCGCCGCACCACGTGGCCCGTTCAGGCCACCCAGCTCCATCGCTTCCTTCGGTCTTGCGATACTGCCTCTTCTTCTTCTTCGTCCACTGTCCTCGAAGCTCCTTCTACTCTGTCAACGAAGATCGTTTCCGTTGTCATCGAAGATTTACCGTCGCGATTAATCGATCGTACTGTTTCGCGAGCTTAAAAAACATACGTCGTTGAAACATTATCATTGTTTTATAAACGTGAAAACGGGTTACGAAAAAAAAATCCACAAGATTTTTTTTTCGTAACCCTCCGATCCGAGGAAAAACATTGCAAGAAATTACCCTTCGTCAAGCTTTTTTGATGGGTCAGATTTTGAAAAAAAAAATTATTTACAGCCATTACGACCAGAAAATAAGCTAAGATAAGAGCGTCGTTGATCAATTATAATTTTTTTATGAACATGAAAACCTCCAAAGATTTTTTTATGAGCCCTCTGATTAGAGGAAGAATATTGCAAGGAATCACGCCTTCGACAGGTCAGATTAAAAAAAAAAATGTTACGTCCATTAAACCGAGAAAAAAAAGGGAAATATATTCTTTCCTAAGCATTTATAGGGCCGGAGCCAATACCGTCACCGGCCGACCTTATACCGCGACCATGAATTATTTTATCACTGCTAAAAAATTAACATTTTCTTCTAAAAATGAAAATCTCCACAGGAATTTTTACATATATATATATATTTGTTCCCCCCTCCGATTAGAAGAAAAATATTACCCCTACGTCACGCTTTTTTGACCCGTCACATAAAAAAAAAATTATTTACGGCCATTAAACCGAGAAAAAAAAGCGGTAAATAAATTCTCTTACGCAGTAAATACCCTTCGAGCGTATACGGCATCGGAGCCGACCGTCACCGTCATCGGCTGACCTATACCACGATCATACATTATTTTATCGCACCACGAAGTATTAATGTGTATTCGGATCAGTCACCTGCTGGAACTGCCCTTTCGATAGTTCAAGGCTCCGCGATTATTTCTTCGATGTGGATAGACGCCGAAAATACTCGTATCGCGTTATTTTTATCAGCGGTTATATAATCGATGGGGATATATTCGTCGGGCGACACTTTCTTTCTTCGCGACATTGGATGTTCGGGACTGCTCCGGTGGGAAGGGGGGGGGGGGGGGATGTGCGCTATTATCGGTGGCGATCCTCGTCACGTACTCCAACATCTATACTATTCCTACTACAAATTAACTTGGCCTCTCGTAGACTTGCGCCCCTTGAGAGGGATCGAAAGATAGAGGGGGGAGGGGGGGGGGGTTGATCGTCTGCCTCTAATCGAATCCCGAATTCTTCGATAATCCGGCCTTAAGCTCCGACCATCTGTGCTCTCTCCGTTATATAAATGTACACATACGAATACGTAAATGTCACGTAAAATTATTTATGAATATCTAATCTTAGATCGTACTTTTTACGCTCAATCGCTCACGGCTTTTCTACGACACTCTTGTTCTCCTTTGGGGTCGGCGTGAATTAACCCTGTAACATTTGTCTCCGCAATTAACCATTACCGTTACACTTGTCTGTTTCCCTCTCGCGAATCATAGAGCATTAACTATATATCGTACATTGTATATTGTATAATGAAAGGTAAAGCTTATTGAGCGTGGTCTGAGAACAGCGTCAACTTCCGATTCTCCCTTTACTTAATTAGACTATCAGATATATTAAAAATAAAAAAAACTATAACATTTGTTCTATAGCAATTGTCCATGACCGTCGCACGTCTATGTTTTCCGCTCTTGAACCACAAACTATATGTTGTACGTTGCATATTATACAATGAAAAATATTAAGCATGGGCCGAGAGCAGAGTTTTCTCGCCTCGTCAACTTCCGCTTCTCCCCTTACTTAATTCAAATATAAAAAATAAAAATTAAAAAAAAAATAATAATAAAATACTAAACGGGCTATTCGCAGCCGCCTTGCCTCATTCACCCAGTTCTTCCCTCTCCCTCGCCGTTACCTACGACCCTCAGGTCGCCCACAATAAAACTCAACTATGAAAAAATTAAAATATAAAAAAAACATAAAAAAAAAAATAATAATAAAATACTAAACGGGCTATTCGCAGCCACCCTGCCTCATTCACCCAGTTCTTCCCTCTCCCTCAGGCCGCCCACAATAAAAATCAACTATTAAAAAATTCGAATATAAAAAAAAAACATAAACAAAAAAATAATAATAAAATACTAAACGGGCTATTCGCAGCCACCCTGCCTCATTCACCCAGTCCTCCCCTCTCCCTCCGGCCGCCCACAATAAAGCACAACTATTAAAGAATTCAAATATTAAAAAAAACAACATAAAAAAAATAATAATAAAATACTAAACGGGCTATTCGCAGCCGCCTTGCCTCATTCACCCAGTTCTTCCCTCTCCTCCCTCACCGTTTTATACGACCCTCAGGCTGCCCACGATAAAACTCAACTATGAAAAAATTCAAAAATAAAAAAATGACATAAAAAAAAATAATAATAAAATATTAAACGGGCTATTCGCAGCCGCCCTGCCTCATTCACGCAGTTCTTCCCTCTACCTCGCCGTTACCTACGACCCTCAGGCCGCCCACAATAAAACGCAACTATTAAAAAATTCAAATGTAAACAAAAACATTTAAAAAAATAATAATAATAAAATACTAAACGGGCTATTCGCAGCCGCCCTGCCTCATTCACCCAGTTCTTCCCTCTCCCTCGCCGTTACCTACGACCCTCAGGCCGCCCCCTCGTCCCTTCCCCTCCCACGGTATCGTTCTCCAGCAACAGCACGACCGGTATCTACAGCCCGGTGCAACTATCATCGTTCCGGTGGCAGTACGTCGAGCAACCCTCTCTCGGTCACTCTCTCGCGGCGCGTCCTCGGCACAGATCCTCTCCTCGCGGCAGGCCAGGCGAGGCCACACAGGGTAGGGCATCGGAGCAGAGCCAGAATGAGCGTGGGGATGCTGTGTGCGAGGCCGGGGACGCCTAGGCAGCAGCACCAGCACCAAGCAGGCAACCGGGCTTTCAGGTCGATGCACCCAGCGACGGAGGTTCGACGCCCGGCGTTCCATGACGTCATTCGAAGAGCCGAGAGAGCGGCCCGCGTTCATCCCCACATCCCCGTCGCACTCTCGAACCCGCTCGCAGAGTCGAGGACGATGGAATCGCCACACGCAGGACGGCGAAATATCGGGACGAGGAGAGGGGCGGGGAGAAATAGGCAGTGGACGTAGTTTGCGTATAGGTCGGGGGTGAATTTCTAAAAGTGGGTCGCCGCCACCTGATTTCACCTAATTGGCTCACATTCGGGAAAGACACAGATATATAAGAATCTCTTATACTCCTAATTTCTTATCTCCTGAGCGATTTCCCATCCGTTCTTCGAACCGATTTCAGATGCGTAAATAAATACATATAATTATTTTTTTTTTTATTACGCTAATGCAGGAAGATTCGTTTCGGGACCAAAGATCTTCAAAGTCCGTCCAGAGTTTGCGGAATCCAAGGCATAAATACTTCGATATCTATCTGAGCGATTTCCCATTCGTTCTTCGAACCGATTCGAGATGCAGAAAAAATATATATAAAAAATAAATAAAAAAATAATGTTAATGCAGGAAGATTTGTCCGGCGACCAAAGATCTTCAAAGTCCGTCCAGGTTTCGCGGAATCCAAGGCATAAAGCCGTCGATATCTATCTAAGCGATTTCCCATCCATTCTTCGAACCGATTAGAGATGCATAAAAAATACATATAAATTTTTTTTTTAAATAATGCTAATGCGGCAAGATTCGTCCCGCGACCAAAGATCTTCAAAGTCCGTCCAGGGTTCGCGGAATCCAAGGCATAAAGCCGTCGATATCTGTCTAAGCGATTTCCCATCCATTCTTCGAACCGATTCGAGATGCATAAAAAATACATATAAAAAAATAAAAAAAATAATGCTAATGCAGGAAGATTTGTCCGGCGACCAAAGATCTTCAAAGTCCGTCCAGGGTTCGCGGAATCGAAGGCACAAATCCGTTGATATCGAGTGCAGGTGGGATGACTGATCGATGTGCTGCAGATTAATATTCATGTTGCGGGATCGCTCGACGGGGGGGGGGGAGGAAGGTGGACGAGTGTGGTACCGGGGACCAGTATGCTCAGTCGATAACCTGTCCCTGACGTAACGCCTGCACCGAGACTCGCCGATTCTCTCGCTCCCGCGGCAGGAGGATCCGGCGAAGAGGGAAGCGGCGAGGTCGGAGGGAGTTGGGCAAAAGGCGATGACGATATACACAGGGCGAACGGTTCGTGGGGGGGGGGGGGGGGTAGCCGGGAGCCAAAGGGGCGCCCCGGCGGAACTAGGTCACTGGAGCTTCATTCACATTACGCGGCCATTCATGAGATCTGCGCTAACCGTTCGACTTTCGTGTACCACGGCGACAGACTTTTCGAAAGCTTTTTTTTTAATTCTACATTTTTTATTTGTTTTTCTTACATTGCCGAAAGAAATATAACGACCGATGTATTGCTTTCTCGCGTCTCGGAGCAGAATCTTCCTTATTTTTGACGACAACGACGTGTCCGCCATTGTCGGACTCTCGACTCCCGTTTTGTATTTCTATACACCCAGAAAAAAAAATTTATTTGACGGCCACCGTTTATTAAGATTAAGTAAAATATTTATTTTATTTAAATAAATATTTATTTCATTTAAGTAACTATTTACTTAATTAATAGTCAGAAACTCTCTGTACTCACTTTCAGTTGAGAGCTGAGATTTTTAAAACGGTTGTGACATTTTATCGTATGACGTCACTTCCGGTTGAAATCTGAGATTTTTTAACTGGACGTGACGCTGTCCCATATGACCTCACTTTTGGTTGAAACTTGAGATTTTTAGACTGAATCTGACGATTTCCGTATGATGGCATTTTCGGTTAAAAACTGTGATTTTTAATCCGGATGTGACGTTTTCCCGTATGACGTCACTTCCGATTGAAAACTGAGACTTTTCATCCGGATGTGATACTTTCCCGTTTGACGTCACTTCCGGTAGAAAACCAAGATTTTTAAACCGCATGTGACGCCTTGCCGTACGGCGTCTGACGTACGGCAACTGGATCTGGAGTTTTCCCGTATGACGTCACTTCCGGTAGAAAACCAAGATTTTTAAACTGGATGTGACGCTTTCCCGTATGACGTCACTTCCGGTAGAAAACCAAGATTTTTAAACTTGAAGTGACGTTTTACCGATTTCAACCCGAATTAGTATATTCTGATCTTTCCAGAATCATAAACGGTAAGCATAATATTTAACAGTATTAAAGAACTAACGACTTGACATTGTGAACTCGGAAAACAATACACTCAAAATCAAGCAACAGACTGGAAGTCATGGATGACCTTGAGCCTTTGTTACAAACAATTTTCATCCATACACATTAATATCACCATATTTGAAAATACGATATTACTTGCGCTCGATGAAAATGCTAATTCGCCGATATACCAATTTTTGGGTCACCCCGATCAAACTTCGAAGTACAAGAAGACGAATAAGAAGAAGAAAAAGTCCAAGCACGATGACCCACTGGCGCCATAGCATTCAATTATACTTCGATCGAGGCCAATCGAGAGTGAGATTGTTTCGTCGATAAAACCGTTTTCGGCCATAAATAATTCATTTGGGGGGGGACGAACGGCGTGCCCCGCACGTACGACTGTCGAAACCTGGATGCACGTATGGCCTTCGGGAGGCGCGGCTGTTGCCGATAAAGAGGTGTCTTGATCCATACGCAGAGTAATTTTCATCAAGATCACGACATCGAAGTCCCAATGGCGGGGATCGATCGTGGGAGAGTCCCACGATTCTCATTAATAACGTAACCGAGGCAGGCGAATTGCACCGAATTAAAAGTTATTTCCGGTGTTACGTCCCAGAAATAGATGGAGTGAGGACGCAACTCTGTGTGTGTGTGTGTGTGTGCCGAGCGAAAGGGAGATGCAGGACGAATTTGAACCGGGAATTTCTCAATAAACTACCCCCTTCTCTTCATCCCCTGTATTCCTCACTTCTCTTCACAGAATACTGGGGGGGGGGGGGGGGGGGGGGGCGAAGCTCGGGGTCTGTTCGACCCAGATTCGCCCGGGCAATGACGTTGGGTATGACGTCACGAACGTTTGCGAACTGGGTCGCGGGGTCGTAGCACCCAGTCGCGGCTTCTGGTGGTGTATTGGTGATGCTATGCTGGTGCTGCTGCTGGTAACTGGCCGCCGGTTTCTGACGGAAGGATTGATCGACGCTACTGCTGCCACTGCCGCTTGCCGCTTCTCCATACGCGCTCCCGCTCTGACGAGATTGATGGAACGATTGACCGATCTTCTCCCTACCTCAACCTCTTCCTCCTTTACTTTGCCCGAACGCCCTACGATTTACGACCTCTCCGAGACTCACTCGGACCACACTGTACACACATTTCCCCTCGCTGACGGAGAATCGACTGTGGTCAGGGACGACGATCACAGACGGAAGAGCCGCGATAGTTATGAAGTTCGCAGAGACGATTCTTTTTTTGTCTGACGACTGTGCGATGTGTTGCTTCCGGTAACTTTGATCGGATTTTTCTATCTCGGAAAATGGTATAATTCATAGATTCAGCAAACATTTATCGTCTATAAAAATTCAACATGGTTTTTTTCTTTTTAATTTTATAATTTTTTTTTTTAGTTACCTTATACGATTTTTATTTGATGAAACGAAATATATATATATTTTTTACGTATGAAATTTCGGTTACAATACATTTTTTTTAATGCATCAAAGATTGCTAGTGTGTTTATTCAAGTGCATTCTTCCGGGATAAGGCCTTCGAAATTATCAAACTGCATTATAAAAAGACCCTCATGAAAGAAGAATCAAGTTCGGACCGCAGCGAACAATTATCTCCGAATAGTAAATAGGTAAAATTCTGAAGCGCGCCTGTAAAATTCAAGCACATCGGAAGGCAGAGAGCGCGCAGGTAGAAACAGAGTCGGGAGGAGCGAGAGAAGAGCGGCCGTGGAGTGGGGTGGTCCCACGGAGACAGAGAGGGGCGAGACTCGACTCGGAACGGCGTCGTCGGCCGCGCGTCGACGGCAGCCCGACGGCGTGAGGGGCGGCACAGGTCGGTTTCTATATTTGGAATGTGGGTCACCCATAAACCCCGAGTTTGCGTCCCGTGACGTCACGGGATCGCGTCGTCCTGGCAACAGGAACGCCGGGTCAGTCACCTCCGACGCTCCTTCGCTAACCGAGCGAGAGCGCACGCTCCGCTTGCAGACAACCGGTAAAGCGCGCCGGAGTGAGACGGAAAAGTTTCGCACCCTACGATCCATGATCTCTCCTCGGCTGGTTACTTCCGAAATTGTATAACTGTACTTTGTGTGCTCGTGTGTATTCGATGTATGTGAAACATACATCGAGGCCCTCAAGCGTTTGTACTTTTCGTTGAGCATCCTACCGAGTCTAATTTCTATGCTACGCTATGTAAAACCGTCAAAGTTGTATGTACCTTCGACGACAAATTCGCTTACAGATGTCGGCAATTTTTTATGAAATGCAAAAAACTTATGACGCTACACACTGGACAAGCTGGAACATTTCTAAGGCCTTTCTAGGTTTACAATATTATTATTATTATTATTATTATTATTATTATTATTATTATTATTATTATTATTATTATTATTATTATTATTATTATTATTATTATTATTATTATTATTATTATTATTATTATTATTATTATTATTATTATTATTATTATTATTATTATTATTATTATTATTATTATTATTATTATTATTATTATTATTATTATTATTATTATTATTATTATTTTACGTTTCAGGAGTTGATATATTTTTTAAATAGGGTAAAAGTCGTGAATACGTCTAGGTCCATAAATCATTGGTTCTACGTGCTGATCGAGGTGGGCCATATTGACAACCATGAGCGTCAGTACAATCGGCCAGAAATTCTCGTTCCAATGTGCAGTATACATTAATCGCGTACGTCATAGCCCCGTTTCACGTATACGTTGGAACGGGTGTGTTACCGGCTGGTTAAATGAATGCAATTTCCAACGACAGATTCCTGAATCAACGGCAGACGTCGCGGGTAGATTTCTGGCTCGGAGCGACGTAGAAAACATCAGGATGATCGCCCATGCATCGACCTTGAGTCACACAGTTCGCTGCAACGTTTGCAGATTTCTGTATTATCGACCGTAGAATATTTTCGCGTTTCTCCATCGTCGATTGTGCGGATTTCTATCTATCCGACCTAAGCGTATAGCATTGATCCTCCGCAGAGCTCGCTACGCGACTCTTCCGTTGCGTTCTAAACGAATTCAAAGTCCTCGAATTCTATTGGCCGTTCCAAAACAATCCCTCCCCCCCCCCCCCTCCTCCGAGCGCCCCGCGCTGAACGCCTCTAAAAATTGTTCGTCAGCATTCCTCTCCCCGATCGTCTTGCACTCGTACAATTTCGGCTACGCTCGGCAAACTCGCCACGAGAATCTCCCCGGCGTGGTCTCGCGGACGAGAGCGGATGCCGTACGGTGTAAGTCAGATGGACGGATATCGTGTAAGTAGTAAAGCTCGCTCGGCCGAGCTAGTCTCGTGAGTCGCGCGCAATCCCTCGGCGGTCCTCGAGCAGCGGCGGCCTCTCGACACGCACCAACACTGGAGAACCTCGCAGTCGGGTCGCCCCGTTGTGTGCGCGCCGGAGAGGACACAAGTGGGAGGAGGAAAGACAAGAGAGACCGAAAGAGCGAGAGAAAAAGAGTTGGAGCGTCGCTCGAGCGCAAGGTCTACGCATGAATTCTGTTGTGTAGATGGCATAGGCGTCAGGGGAAAGGGACAAAAAAAAGAGCAGGACGAAAGAAAGAGGAATCACAAAAGCCGAGAGACGAGTCGCTGTTGCGACTCAGTGTGTTCCACGACACCCCAATAGCAATAGTACCAACACTGCGAAAGCCCCGTACACATACACATGCGACTCAACCTAAAAAAAATAATAATAACCTTCCCACGTGACAGAAAAGCCCATTGAAACAAAAAGTACCCAAACCCCATTTGGAACACTCTTCGCTAGGGTGTATACACATGGCCGTATGGTTTAGTCAAATTGACTTCCAGAGCCAGCCCCAACCACAATAATAAAATAATAAAATTCGCTAGGGTGTATCCCGCCTTAGTCCATTCGAACGTCCCGAGGCTAAAGTCGAGGGTCTTCTTTGGGAGCAAAATGGCAGACGTCAGGTCCGGCGAGTACGAGAGATCGTCCGGTGAGCTGATAGTAACAGGGAGGATCGACGAGAGTCGCGTGCCACGGGAGCGAGACAAAAACCACATGGGCTCGTGTGCGGTTGGTGGGTGTTTCTCGTGCACGGTATCGTCGTCGACGACGACGACAACAACGGCGACGGTGGCGCCACCGGCGGCGATATCCGCGGAGTCTCCGGCGTCGACGCTTCGTCGACTACGTATAATCGGTGACGCGAGCGACGACAGGAGGCGCGACGGTGTCGGCTCGTGTACTCGCAGCAGTGACGGTTCTCGTCATAATGATAATAACGAAAACAACGAGAGCGATGACGTAGCCGTAGCAGCAGCAGCAGCAGCAGCAGCAGCAGCAGCAGCGAAGACGGCAGGAGGGAGCGAGGAGAGGAGCGCGGCGGCAGCAGCAGTGGCGACGATGGAGGGGGCAAACGGAACTATAGTGGTGGCAGCAGTAGTAGCGAACGAAGCGGCGGTGGTATCGCGCCTCGAGCCGGCGGCCAGTGAGGATCGTGTGCGATCCGGCGAGAGCGTCTGTGACGTAGTAGTTGCCGCCGGTGTGCTGGTTGATGATGCCGCTTGTGGCGTGCTCTCGGGAAACAACAAGACGAGCGACACAGTGACAAATATCGAGTCTCACGAAAGCCGGGGCGGCATCGTCGACGATGAGTTATCGCACGAGTTTAGCGACGTATCAGTGAGCGTGTTAGAGGATTGCGGCGGGCGTGTGGCCGGGAGCTGTGCCGCGAGTGGTGAGAACGGTGAACGGAATAGCGAGTGCGGGAACGTTGAGAATGAAACGGGAAGGAAGCGAGAGAATCGGAGGCAGCAGCAGTGGAACGGAAACTGTCGGGTCGACCAATGCGAGATTAATGAAGATGATGATTTCGAATTTAGCGACAAAACGGACGAGTCCGAGCGAGATAATTACGATCGCCTCGGCGGCAGATGCATCGTAGGTTCGACTACCGGAAACGGCGTCCTCCTAGTCGGGAGGCGTATTTGTGGTTGTAGCAATAATAATAATAATAATAATAGTGCCGATAATAGTTGGGAAGGTGAATCCGTGCGGGATATTGGTACGAACGATAAGATACGGCTTTTGAGTTTGAATTACGATTACGAACGATCGTCGAGTGATTTTTCAGTGAGAGGGGAGGAGGCGGAGGCGGAAGGCTTCGAGTCAGAGTTGAAAGAGGATTTAGTGCTGCGAGGAAGGAACTTCGCTATGCAGTCGAAACTACGGCGACGACGAGGAAGGAGGAGATGCCCGAGCGGGAGATGAACGACGGGGTTGTTGTTGCCAGGCTCGGGAGTCCCTTCAAGGGACAGATCAGGACCGCCGAGGACACCCTCGTCGGGGCCTGCGGCAAGAAGCGGTGCGCCGATCGATACGATAGCTCCGAGAGCTCCGACAGGTAAGAGAGACAAAACTACGGATAGTTTTTTTTTTTTTTTTCACGCATACCGTAGAGTTCGTTGAACGAAAATAATTTTAAAAGAAAATCGAAACAAGAGGCGAGTACCTTCGGGATAAATGGGGAACAACGGAAATGAAACGAGGATATTTCGTGTAAGGAAAGAAAAAGCGAGATTTTTCCGAGATAAATAGGGAACAGCGGAAATGAACCGAGGATATTCAATATAAAAAAAAAAAAAGCGATAATTTTCGGAACAAATAGGGAACAGCAGAAGTGAACCGAGGATGTTTGATGTAAAAAACAAAGAGCGAGATTTTTCGAGGAAGTGGACCGAGGATATTTAATGTAAAAAAAGACAGAGATTTTTCGGGAAAATTACCCGAGGATATTCAACTTTAGTAACAAAATGGCGAAAGTTTTCTTTTCCTTACACCATTAC